>JAUIMM010000255.1:16140000-16740000 GCA_031769625.1 Taudactylus pleione | reverse complement strand
ATTTCTCCACCCGCGGGGACACTGCGTCCGCGGGTGAAGACGGCACCCACAGGCTGTGAGGGCAGGGCACTTTTTGCCCTCCTTCTGGCTGTGAGGGCAGGGCGCCGCGCCCCACTAAAACAGCCTAGCGGGAACGCTAACTGCTCTTTACAGAGAAAATTTAGTCACTGCGGAGCTTACCTTTGTATTCCCTCATGAAAAACCTTGGAGAGATAAAGTACCAACCAATCAGCTTCTAACTGTCATTTTACAGGCTGTGTTTCAAAAATGACAGATGATGATTGGTTGATACTTTGTCTCTCTCCACTTTATCTCTCTCCAAGATTTGATAAATCTCCCCATAGATGTAATTAAGCTGCAGAAGTCTGTTACTTCTTCTAAACCTGGATACACACTTACCGATGTGTGTACCAGCAATGTGACGGGCGACATATTGGGCAGGTGGTACACATTACACGATCCGGTGCCCATTATTCATCGTTCATCACAAGATATTCAAAGTTAACTTCATGGGGAGAAGGTTTGCCTGTTGTGATGTTTCCCAAGTTAAGGTGAGTTAGCTTCTGTTGCACCCTAGATCCCTGTGCAGGCCGGAGTCTGGTAGTAAGACCTTTTCACAGAACCTTGTAATTGATTACACCAGCAAAGTAGCATGTGAGGAAACTTGCACCTAGCTACTTTGCTTCCTTCATGGACTAATTATAGAGCCATTAACTAATCACTGTAAATGTGGAAATAAATGCTACTGAATGCACAGAGCAGGTGAAAAAGTATACTTCCAAAGTCAGGAAAAAAAATCTAAATACATAAAGTAAAAGAAATAAATATATATGTGTGTATGTATGTATGTATGTCTATATACAGTATATTCTAAACAGACCAAAAAACCAAGAGTGTGCTTATAGTGTAATAATTCCAATCACCAAATAGTAAATAATTGGGCATACATTTTCAATACTAGTTATTTTACTTTTTACTTATCTGGCTGATCTTTTTGTTGTAAAAGTTGCCTTCTGGGAATCTTCAGGCCTTAAGTGTGAAATTAATCCCATTTCCACACATAGACTTGAGAAATAAGGCTCGCTGCCAATCATTGTGCAGTATGTCAACAATTTCAATACAAATTCTAAAAACAGCTTATGTACTCTTACCTAAAATCTCTTTTTGTAAGCAAATTGACTTGACAGTAAACCCTTTTGAGGGTGCACACTCTCAGTGGTTCTCTTGCTGTATACACTGTTCAGCTGCCCTCATCATCCAACACATTTCATTGTGTTTCAGTGACTTCCTCAGGGTGTGTTGCAACTCCCAGGTAGATAATGGATGCAGCCCGTATTCTGGACATTGGCGAGACCTATTTCTGAGACGTGGAGTCTAATGTGCCGGCGTTGTTCACCAGGACCCTCAGAATAGGTTCCCCTATACAGGTGCTGATGAACTCTGGATGGAGCGGAGAAGACTTTCAGCATAGTCAACAGGCCGGGTCAGAACCAAACTGACAAGACTGTAACCAGGGAGCAGACGTATGCAGGTCACGGAGGATAGCCAAGGTCAGAACCAGATTACCAAACGCAGTACCAGGGATCAGATGAAGATGGGTCAGGAACAAAGCCAAGGTCAGGAACAGATAGCAAGTAAACACAGGAACGCTGGTGTAAGGTAATGGAGCCTATACTCTGGCACCTGTCTGTTTTCAAATCTCGCGCCAAACGTGAAGTCACGTTTGGCGCGTCTGTACCTTTAAATTTTCCTGCAGATTGGCGCGTGCACTCCTAGGGGAGCCGCGGCTGCCTGCTCTCTGCAACCACACAGCAAGGAGTCCCAGGAGCAGACAGCAGCGGGCGCCAGGGAGTCCCCACCCGATGTCCACCGCCGGCCAGGATTCCAGTGCTGCCGGATCCAGTAAGTAATTGCTGGTGTCAGGCGCTCTGTGATAGGGTGTAACTTTAAATTTGGGTGTCTAATTCATGAATACAAACTACAGTCATATTTAACTATCACTTTACATTATTAACATCAATTTAATAAACATTAACGTACAGATCATCAGGAGTACAGAGAGGGTGAGAAGTGGGTACTACTTACCCAGGCCAGTTGGAAGGACCTGGGACAATAGCACACCATGCAGGGGGAGAGAGGAGTACTATGCACCGGGCGTGTGTGTGGGGCCGTGGCCCTATTTGGCCACGGCCCCACACACACACCCCCTTACCTTAGCCTGCCACTGCTCTTGACAGCCCTACAAATCATCACGAGCAGTATTTGTAACAAAACAATAATGTTCTAACTAATATTACTTTCAAAAGTTCAATTAAGAATACTATGGACTATTCTGTATATGGTATTTCTCTTTCATCCACTAGGGGACACTGGAGGTGCTTACACTGGGGTATAGAGGCGTGGATTACTGGAGCCGGCACTTTAAATAATTTATAAGTGTGAAGCTCCTCCCCCTCTATGCCCCATCAGCCCTCAGTTTAGAAAATGTGCCTCTAGGAGCTGGTCACATTATGCTGTGCTCCAGCAAATACATTTATTTTATTTTTAACATCTTTTACACACCTATAGGTACCCTTCGCCACCTATCTAAAAGGTGGGGTCCGGGTACCTGGTGCCCTGGTGTTTTAGCAAACACCAGGAAGGAGTGCGCATGGCTCATTACAAAAGCTCCTGACAGCTCCTTACCGCCACAGCAGGTCTTCACACAAGAAGAGAAGACTCTGCTGACCTGCCGAGAGAAGCCTCTCCGGGGACACGCAGTGAGTAACAAGCTGCGCATCCCCCGGCTCCTGCCCCGCACTGACACAGCAGGCTGCGCTGTGTTGCTGTGTGCATAGCGCTGTTAGCGCTATAAGGTCCCAATGTCAGCGCTGCCCTGCGCTGTGTTAGAAATACACAGCGCTACACGCGGCTCCCTGCTTCTCCCCTCTCCCCGCTGATACACGCGGGTAGCGCGGAGGGGAGGGGAGGGGGGGGTGGACATAGCAGCCATATTGGAGCCCTTAGGGCATGAAGAAGGGGGCGGGGCCAAATTAACGCGGGCTCTCTATATTCGGCAAGCGGCTGTAGATAACAGCGTGGCTGCCGTTTATTAACTCTTAACTGCCTGCATCTCTCCTTTATACAGGAGAAGTGCAGCAGAACTGAAGGCTGGATTCTTTGGCTCCCCATTCCTGGCTACAGCAGCTACAAGTTAAGCAGAGGCTGTGCATAATACACTGGGGGTGCAGGGAATCTGATCTGTGGGAAGGGAGTGGGGTGTGCTCCTCCTCTGTGTCCCAAGCCAGTCTTCTGTTTTTTTTCTTTACTTCTGTATATACTCTGTCCCTCTGTGTGTGGTGACTGTATGTATCCATGTCAAACAGAACAAAAGCGTCTCAAAAGATGTTTGTTTGTTCTAGGTGTAACAACAAACTATCCAAGCCGCATACGGCTGGGTCCACGTTATGTGATGCTTGTATAGCAATTGAACCACCTGTGGCTAATACTGCCTCACCTGCGCCTACATGGGCCGCTGGCATGGTAGGAGCAATGACGGACTTAACGTCTGAGTTAGCTGAGGCACGCAAGTCTCAGCCTTCCTGGGTTGCTGGGCTAACCAAGTCTCTAGACACCCTGGTACAGGTAATGGGTACAGCTGTGTCTGCTCCCTCCACTTCCTTACAAGGACCGACACAAAAGCGTCCTTTATCGGCTATTCTCCAGTCAGAAGAGTCTGACGAGGAATTCCTCGCTACGGAGGATACTGAGGAAGGGGAATTGGAGGAAGCATTACAGGACGATATCCCTCTAGAGATAGTCCACCTCTCCCGGGGTGGAATCTTTAATTTTGGTGGTCAGGAAAATCCTTAACTTACCTGAGGATATTATTCCGGAATCCCAGGAGTGTGAATTATTTCATGAACAACCAAAGAGTTCTGCGGTTTTTCCGTTCTCACTGCATCTTCAACAGCAGCTCTCAGTGGCCTGGAAGCATCCGAATAAACGGTTCCAAATTCCGCGCCGGTTTCCTTCTAGCTACCCTTTTCCACCATCCAGTAGATGCGTCCGTCTCCCGTCTTTCTAAAAAAACAGCACTCCCAGTCCCGGGAGCTACAGTACTAAAAGATCCTTCGGATCGTAAATTGGAGACAACGCTAAGATCTATTTATACCGCAGCGGGTGCTCAACTTAGGCCCACCCTTGTTACTGCTTGGGTTAACAAAGCGGTGGTTTGCTGGGCTGACCAGTTGATTACAGGCTTGGACTCTGGTACTTCTAGAGCAGAGTTACGCTTACTAGTTGAACGCATCCACGAGTCTGCAGTTTTCCTGGGAGAAGCGTCAAAAGATATCAGTCAGATTAGTGCTCGCATATCTGCTTCTGCTATTTCCGGCCGCAGAGCCCTCTGGTTGCGCGCCTGGCATGTGGACGCAGAATCCAAGCGTGCGGTGGAGGGTTTACCATTCAATGGCGACATGCTGTTTGGCCCGGAATTAGACAAATGTATATTGCAGGCCACGGGGGGTAATCTTCCTCCCGTCAACTGCACCAGCTCCCAGACGATCTTATACTGGACCTTCCTTTCATTCCTTTCGTGCGCCACATTCCTTTCATGGTAGAGCCAGAGGTGCTCCCTACCAAGCAAGAGGCGGCAGAGGTAGAGGTCGCCCACACTCGGTTACACCTAGACAGGAGCCTAAGCCAGCTGAAAAACAGGTGGCATGACGGTCTTCCATCCTACCTGGGACAACCTACAGTGGGAGGCCGCCTGCAAAGATTTCAACAAGTTTGGAACCAGACATCTCCAGAGCCGTGGATCCAAACTCATGTCAGTCATGATTGCTCTCCTTCGGTCATCGGGAGTGAACATAATCCCTTATCTGAACGACCTGTTACTCAAGGCGCAGTCGGTATCTCTTCTTACAAGTCATGCCTTACTGACATATCAGACTCTAATCCAACACGGTTGGATAATAAACTTCAAGAAATCAAATCTCAATCCGTCCCAGAAGCTCCTGTTTTTGAGCATGAACTTAGATACGGCATCAGAGAGGATCTTCCTTCCAGTAGACAAGGCCCGGGATATCCGGTTGTTAGTTCAGCTGGTCCTCAGACCAAAGAGGGTGTCCCTCCTTCTTTGTCTGCGTCTCTTGGGGAAGATGGTAGCGGCCTTCGAGGCAATACAGTTCGGGCGGTTCCACTCCAGGGTGTTTCAGCTGGACCTACTAACACAGGGGTCAGGGTCTCATCTGCTCCTACATCACCAGATCCGTCTGAGCCCAGCTACCAGAGTGGCCCTTCTCTGGTGGACACAATCCAACAATCTTCTTGCGGGCCAGAGATTCGGAGTGTGGGACTGGATCATCGTAACAACGGATGCCAGCCTTCGAGGATGGGGTGCTGTAGTCCTCAATTATAATTTACAGGGTCAATGGTCCCCTCTAGAACAAAAGTGGCCCATAAATGTGTTGGAACTCAGAGCGATCTACAATGCTCTGATAGAAGCAACAGAGTTTCTAAGAACTCGTCCGGTAAGAGGTCAGTTCGACAACGCGACGGCCGTCGCGTACATCAACCGACAAGGAGGGACTCGGAGTCGCATGGCCATGCGAGAAGCAACTCAGATTCTCAGGTGGGCCGAGAGCCAGTCAGTAATCCTGTCGGCGGTATTCATCCCGGGTGTGGACAACTGGGAAGCAGATTACCTAAGCCGACAGGATGTCCACCCAGGGGAATGGATGCTTCATCCAGACGTGTTCAACGCGCTGATACGTCGATGGGGATGTCCTCAGGTGGACCTCATGGCGTCACGATTGAATCGTCAGCTCCCGGTATACGTGTCAAGAACTCGAGATCCGCAGGCAGTGGCAGTAGACGCTCTGACAGTTCCATGGAACTACGACTTGGTTTACCACTTTCCTCCGATTCCACTTCTTCCTCGACTGCTAAAAAGGATAAAACACGAGTCAGCCTCTGTCATTCTCGTGGCTCCGAACTGGCCTCGGAGGAGTTGGTTCGCGGACCTTCGGTCCCTATTGTCAGACGATCCGTGGCCCCTTCCTCTGCGCCCGGATCTGCTACAGCAAGGTACTTTAGTACACCCCAACCTAGCGCAACTGCGTTTAACGGGGTGGCTCTTGAAACCGATATCTTAAGACGCAGAGGAATCCCAGACTCTGTCATTCCCACCATGCTACGCGCCAGGAAACCAGTTTCAGCTGCGCATTATCATCGCATCTGGCGTTCTTATATCTCGTGGTGTTCCAGTTGGGATCTTCCATCTAGGACTTTTCGGTTGTCCCGGTTTCTGCTTTTTCTTCAGACGGGTCTGGATTCTGGCCTTCGGCTTGGAACTTTAAAAGTGCAGGTTTCTGCCCTTTCCATTTTCTTTCAACGGAAATTGGCCCACATTCCTGAGGTGCAGACGTTTCTTCAGGGGGTCTTGCGGGTGCAGCCTCCGTTTGTACCTCCGATTGCTCCCTGGGACTTGAACTTAGTGCTTTTGTTTCTTCAGTCGTCCAGGTTTGAGCCTTTGGAAGAGGTTGATATTAAGTACTTATCTTGGAAGACGGTCCTTCTCTTGGCTTCGGCTCGTAGAGTTTCGGAATTGGGTGCTCTGTCCTATAAGCCACCTTACCTTGTGTTTCATGCTGATAGGGCGGAACTCCGGACAGTAGCCGCCTTCCTTCCCAAGGTAGTGTCGGCTTTTCATATTAATCAGCCTATTGTGGTACCGTCTTTGGTGGAGGACTCTGGTGGTTCTTCTACCTTGGATGTGGTTAGAGCTCTCCGCATCTATGTTGACAGGACTGCTTCTCTCCGTAAGTCTGAGTCACTTTTTGTCCTCTATGATGCGGTTCGGAGGGGTTGGCCAGCGTCTAAGCAGACTTTGGCACATTGGATCCGACTGACTATTCATCAGGCTTATGTTGGTGCCGGACGCCGGCCTCCTTCGTCCATTTCGGCTCATTCCACACGTTCTGTGGATGCGTCCTGAGCGGCTGGTAGGGGAGCCTCCACGTCACAGTTGTGCCGTGCGGCCACTTGGTCTTCTGTGCACACGTTTGTCAAGTTTTACAAATTTGATACGTTCGCGGTTTCGGCATCCCGTTTTGGCCGTCTTGTTCTGCAGGCCCCGCAGAGTGCTCCCGCCCATGGGGAAAACTTTGGGACGTCCCAAGCGTAAGCACCTCCAGTGTCCCCTAGTGGATGAAAGAGAAAATTGGATTTTGGTACCTACCGGTAAATCCTTTTCTCTGATTCCACAGGGGACACTGGACGCCCACCTCTGCGCTCTTAGCCTGCCTGTTCGGTTTGTTCCATATGTTGTATGTTTTGATTATTGTGTGTTCTCTCCCTTTTTACTCCGCTTGTTCTCCATCTCCTCTCGGTCTTCATTTTCTAAACTGAGGGCTGATGGGGCATAGAGGGGGAGGAGCTTCACACTTCTAAATTATTTAAAGTGCCGGCTCCAGTTATCCACGCCTCTATACCCCAGCGTAAGCACCTCCAGTGTCCCCTGTGGAATCAGAGAAAAGGATTTACCAGTAGGTACCAAAATCCCATTATCCATACTATTACTTAGTTCAGTGGTTTAGTTGTGTGCGTATAAGCAGAATAGCGATCCATGCTGAATCAGGTCCTGAAAACATTGTCGGTTTGCATGCGGCATTGATACTGCGTGCATCTCTAAATCTAAATCACGCCCTAGGAATAATCAAGGAGTAATAGTCCTAATCAGTAAGGAAATTCTTTTTCTGAACACGAAAAAAAAGCACCAATGTACCCTTCAGAAATATAGCGAATTTGTGGATTACATCTCCAAATATTGATGCAAAAGTAAATATAAAATTATGGAAACAATGGCTATATACTATATTATACAAAGCATACATTGTGACAGCAGTAGCCTGAACGCGGTTGCAGGGGCGTGCATAAATTAACCATTACAATGCCATACGCAACTCGGGCTTTCATTGCATGCGATGAGGTTAGCAATTCTTGAGTAAGGGCTGACCTTGTGCAAGTGTGCGTGAGCCTCTGATTGTACTCTATGTTACCGATGGTTGTAAGGTAAAGGAAGCGTCCTTATGTTAGGCTGCGATTGCAATCAGTAGCATATCTTTACAGTGAGACTGCATGCGTAATCGCTATTGCGATCGCAATAGCGATCCTTGCTGAATCAGGCCCTTACCCTGCACAGTGTCACAGATCAGGAATGTGTTATACATTTTAACCACAAAATGACATATTATACTGTTTAGATTGGTTTGTCCTAAATATGAATGCACACAAAATCCTTAGTCACATTTAAAAAATGTGTTCCAAAAATGTTCCTTTAGCTGAACTATAAAGCTAATTCTAATCAAAACTATAAAGGCTTCAAATATGCTATAGAAACACATTGTAAATTGACCCAATTTAACCCAATACTCATTGTGTATGAGGACACATCTCTACTGTACAGTATGTAGTATGTATATAGTACCATGGAGAATCAGGAAAACAAACAAACATAACGTTTGGTAATCTGGTTTCTGATGTGCAAAATTAAATGTGGTAGATTAAATGGATTGAATCTAATTTACAGATTTTATATGTTGCAATGGAAGATGACTGTCGAAACAACATATGCAGAAGATGTTAAATAGTTTCCTTTGTGTGTCTTCTACATAGGAAGTGTCATTGTCTGGATCAAGATGAAGGGAAGAAATTTGATCTGACATTGTCAGCAGTATCCTTGTATTTGTATTATAAGGACCTCTCTGGAAAGGGTAAGCCACAATGCCATGTTCTGGATGACTTGCATAGTAGCCTCAATTAGTACCTCTTCAAACATGTCTACTGTTCAGGGCTCCCTTGGTATATTACAATTCAACCCTTGGCTGCCACAAGATCCTGCAGCGACCTCTGTGAGTTAATGATCCCATTCTTGCAGTTGCACCAGTCTTGTTCTATTCAAGCTTTTGTTGTATTTTACATTGTGTACACTAGTTATGTTCATTGAATCTTGATGGCAAATTAGATATTGATACTTGTATACTCTGTTTTACATACACTGGCAACCACAACTCCAAATACCATTCAGCTATTAATGTGCAATACAACATGTGCCTGCATTCACACAAGTGTGCCTATATGTAGACATTGGGGTAAAGGTCGATTTCAATCAATTTTAAATTGATCTAAATCGACAGGGCCGTAGCTAGGGTAGTGTGGTCGGTGCCATCGCACAGGGCACCACGGGTCAGGGGGCGCTGTTTGGGCCTGTAAAATTTCTATTTATTATCATTCTCACTTGTAGCTCCCTCTTATTTCATCCCCAGCATTTCTTGGCCTCCCCTATCTCTTCCCTGGCCCTTTCCCATGAGGCCATTCCCCTTTTTTGGGTGCATTATGTCCCTTTGAAAAAAATTGGGGGGTCGCAAATGTTCTGTCTGGCACAGGGCTCCAAAAAGTCTAGTTACGGCTCTGTAAATCGATGTTGGGTTCCTGGAGACAAATCAAGATGCACCCGAACAAACAGACAGACGCCTACCAGGGACTTTATTTTATACTATGTAGATGTCTGGCTGTTTGGGCTAATCTCAAGAACCACTGGACGAATTTTGATGCAGTCTGTCTGTGTGTATGTTGAGATATATATATATATATATATATTAGGGGTGAGCGGGTTCGGATTTCTGAAATCCGAACCCCCCCGAGCCCCCCCGATCCGAGTCCGATCCGAGTCAGGCTCGACTTTTCCCGCCTGACTCGGATCTGACATCGAGGCAAAACGTCATCATCCCGCCTTCCGAGTCTCGCGGGTTTTGGATCCTATATAAGGTACCCGCGTCGGCGCCATTTTCTCACTCGGCTGTGGACAGTGAAGAGGGAGGGTGGGAGTTAGTGCTGTGTAGTGTAGTGTAGTGTAGTGCTGCTGTTGTCCACTACTTCAAAGTCCATAGGGGCTGGCTGTGTTGTGCTGTGCTGCTGTTGTTAATAGGGGCTGTGTCCACTACTTCAAAGTCCATAGGGGCTGGCTGGACTGTGTTGTGCAGTCAGTTCCAAAGTCCTGTGCAGTGTCCCAGTCCTAAAGGGGTGCTGTAGTGTTGTCCAGGGGGTGCTCTGTCCATCAGGGGTGCTCCCCCCAAGTGCTAAAAAAATAATATATTTTCTGTGTTTGTGAATTGTGTGCGCAGTAGCCGCACGTGCATCAACAAAGTAGTGCCAAGCGTGCGCCTGTGTCATAAGTAAAGGGCCGGCTGGCTTGACCGTTAAGGGTGCTGTAACCCCCGAAAGTACACTCCAGTCCAAACCAAAAAAAAAATTATTTTCTGTGTTTGTGAATTGTGTGCGCAGTAGCCGCACGTGCATCAACAAAGTAGTGCCAAGCGTGCGCCTGTGTAATAAGTAAAGGGCCGGCTGGCTTGACCGTTAAGGGTGCTGTAACCCCCGAAAGTACACTCCAGTCCAAACCTAAAAAAAAATTATTTTCTGTGTTTGTGAATTGTGTGCGCAGTAGCCGCACGTGCATCAACAAAGTAGTGCCAAGAGTGCCCCTGTGTCATAAGTAAAGGGCCGGCTGGCTTGACCGTTAAAGGGTGCTGTAACCCCCGAAAGTACACTCCAGTCCAAACCTAAAAAAAAATTATTTTCTGTGTTTGTGAATTGTGTGCGCAGTAGCCGCACGTGCATCAACAAAGTAGTGCCAAGCGTGCGCCTGTGTCATAAGTAAAGGGCCGGCTGGCTTGACCGTTAAGGGTGCTGTAACCCCCGAAAGTACACTCCAGTCCAAACCTAAAAAAAAATTATTTTCTGTGTTTGTGAATTGTGTGCGCAGTAGCCGCACGTGCATCAACAAAGTAGTGCCAAGAGTGCCCCTGTGTCATAAGTAAAGGGCCGGCTGGCTTGACCGTTAAAGGGTGCTGTAACCCCCGAAAGTACACTCCAGTCCAAACCTAAAAAAAAATTATTTTCTGTGTTTGTGAATTGTGTGCGCAGTAGCCGCACGTGCATCAACAAAGTAGTGCCAAGCGTGCGCCTGTGTCATAAGTAAAGGGCCGGCTGGCTTGACCGTTAAAGGGTGCTGTAACCCCCGAAAGTACACTCCAGTCCAAACCAAAAAAAAATTATTTTCTGTGTTTGTGAATTGTGTGCGCAGTAGCCGCACGTGCATCAACAAAGTAGTGCCAAGCGTGCGCCTGTGTCATAAGTAAAGGGCCGGCTGGCTTGACCGTTAAAGGGTGCTGTAACCCCCAAAGTACACTCCAGTCCAAACCAAAAAAAAATTATTTTCTGTGTTTGTGAATTGTGTGCGCAGTAGCCGCACGTGCATCAACAAAGTAGTGCCAAGAGTGCGCCTGTGTCATAAGTAAAGGGCCGGCTGGCTTGACCGTTAAAGGGTGCTGTAACCCACAAAGTACACTCCAGTCCGAACCAAAAAAAAATTTATTTTCTGTGTTTAGCCGCACGTATATATCAAATCGATATAACATAAATGGAGGACCAAACTTTCTCCGATAA
The DNA here is from genome assembly GCA_031769625.1 of Taudactylus pleione. Lineage (NCBI taxonomy): Eukaryota > Metazoa > Chordata > Amphibia > Anura > Myobatrachidae > Taudactylus > Taudactylus pleione. The sequence goes on along the minus strand of JAUIMM010000255.1, from coordinate 16,728,510 downwards.
AAATAAAATAGAGAAAGATCAAGAACCACTTCCTCCTAGTGCTGAAGCTGCTGCCACTAGTCATGACATAGACGATAACATGCCATCAACGTCGTCTGCCAAGGCCGATGCCCAATGTCATAGTAGAGGGCACATACAATCCCAAATGGCAAAGTTCAGGAAAATGACCTTGAAAAAGACATTTAAATCAGCTGAAGAGAAACGTAAACTTGCCAATATGCCATTTACGACACGGAGTGGCAAGGAACGGCTAAGGTCGATCCCTAGTATGTTCATGACTAGTGGTTCAGCTTCACATGACGATGGAAGCACTCCTCCCACTAAAAAAATCAAAAGAGTTAAGCTGGCAAAAGCACAGCGAAGAACTGTGCTTTCTAAGAAGATATCACAAATCCCCAAAGAGAGTCCAAGTGTGGTGGTGGTTGCGATGCCTGACCTTCCCAGCACTGGACGGGAAGAGGTGGCTCTTTCCACCATTTGCACGCCCCCTGCAAGTGCTGAAAGGAGCACCCACAGTCCACTTGCTGATATGCAAATTGAAGATGTCACTGTTGAAGTACAACAGGATGAGGATACTGGTGTAGCTGGCGCTGAGGAGGAAGTTGGCGAGGAGGATTCTGATGGTGATGTGGTTTGTTTAAATCAGGCTCCGGGGGAGACAGTTGTTGTCCGTGGGATGAAAAAGCCCATCACGGTCATGCCTGGGCAGAAGACCAAACATTCCACCTCTTTGGTCTGGCAATATTTCTATCCAAATCCGGACAACAACTGTCTTGCCATATGTACCATATGTAAAGGTGAAATAAGTAGGGGTAGGGACGTCAACCACCTAGGAACATCCTCCCTTATACGGCACCTGCAGCGCGTTCATAAAAAGTTACTGTCAAGTTCAGAAACTTTGGCTCAGACCGTAAGCAGTCCAGGGACACCTAAATCCCGTTGTCCTGTTGTATCCAAGCGCCTGCAAACCACACCGTCAACTCCCTCCTCGTCAATTTCCTTCTTAGTCAGGATCGGAAGTAGTCCTGCAGGCCATATCACTGGCATGACTGACTCTCCTATCCGGGATTCCTCCGGAGGATCCTGCATTGCTACGCCTACTGCTGCCGCTGCTGCTGTTGCTGCTGCTGCTGGGAGTCGTTCATCATCCCAGAGAGGAAGTAGGAACACCACTACTTTTACTAAACAATTGACCCTCCAACAGTCCTTAGCGAGGAGGATGAAGTACGACAGCAGTCATCCTGAAGCAAAACGTATAACTGAGGCCTTGACTGCTATGTTGGTGTTAGACGTGCGTCCGGTATCCGCCATTAGTGCAGTGGGATTTAGACAATTGATGGAGGTAGTGTGTCCCCGGTTCCAAATCCCGTCTAGATTCCACTTCACTAGGCAGGCGATACCGAGACTGTACAGAAACGTCAGAAAAAGTGTCCTCAGTGTCCTGAAAAATGCCGTTGTACACAATGTCCACTTAACCACGGACATGTGGACAAGTGGAACAGGGCAGACTAAGGACTATATGACTGTGACAGCCCACTGGGTAGATGTATCACCTTACGCAGCAACAGCAGCAGCGTCACCAGTAGCAGCATCTCAGAAACGCCAGCTCGTTACAAGGCAGGCTACGCTGTGTATCACCGGTTTCAGTAAGAGGCACACCGCCGACAACCTCTTAGAGAAACTGAGGGAAATCATCGCCCAGTGGCTTACCCCACTTAGACTCTCCTGGGGATTTGTGATATCTGACAACGCCACCAATATTGTGCGGGCATTACATCTGGGCAAATTCCAGCACGTCCCATGTTTTGCTCACACAATAAACTTGGTGGTGCAGAATTTTCTGAAAAGCGACAGGGGCGTGCAGGAGACGCTTTGGGTGGCCCGAAAAATTTCTGGCCACTTTCGCCATTCAGCGACTGCGTGCCGAAGACTGGAGCGCCAGCAAACACTCTTGAACCTGCCCCGCCATCACCTGAAGCAAGAGGTTGTGACGCGGTGGAACTCAACCCTCTATATGCTTCAGAGGATGGAGGAGCAGCAAAAGGCCATACAAGCCTATACATCCACCTATGACATAGGCAAAGGAGGGGGTATGCACCTGACTCAAGCGCAGTGGAGAATGATTTCCGTGTTGTGCAAGGTTCTTCAGCCCTTCGAACTTGCCACACGTGAAGTCAGTTCAGACACTGCCAGCTTGAGTCAGGTCATTCCCCTCATCAGGCTTTTGCAGAAGCAGCTGGAGAAAGTGAAGGAGGAGCTAAGACGGAGCGATTCCGCTCGGCATGTGGGACTTGTGGATGAAGCCCTTCATTCGCTTTGCCAGGATTCCAGGGTGGTCAATCTGTTGAAATCAGACCACTACATTTTGGCCACCGTGCTCGATCCTAGGTTTAAAGCCTATGTGGTGTCTCTCTTTCCGGCCGACACAAGCCTGCAGAGGTGCAAAGACCTGCTGGTGAACACACTGTCAGCTGAAGCGGAACGTGACACGTCAACGGCTCCTTCTTCATTTTCTCCCGCAACTGGGGCTGCCAGGAAAAAACTTAGGTATCCTAAGCAACCCGCTGGCGGTGATGCAGGGCAGGCAGGACCAAGTTTGGACATCTGGTCCGGACTGAAGGACCTGGCAACAATTTCTGACATGTCTACTGTCACTGCATATGATACTGTCACCATTGACAGAATGGTGGAGGATTACATCGGTGACAGCATCCAAGTAGGCATGTCAGACAGTCCATACCTGTACTGGCAGGAAAAAGAGGCAATTTGGAGGCCCCTGTACAAACTGGCTCTATTTTACCTGAGTTGCCCCCCCTCCAGTGTGTACTCCGAAAGAGTGTTTAGTGCAGCCGGGAACCTTGTCAGCGAAAGGCGTAGGAGGTTGCTTCCACAGAATGTGGAGAAGATGATGTTCATCAAAATGAATTATCAGCTCTTCCAGGGAGACCAGCCTCCAGAAGGTACAGAGGGACCTGTGGTGGTGGATTCAAGTGGGGACGAGTTAATACTTTGTGAGGATGAGGATGTACACACTGAAGAGGGTGAGGAATCGGTGGATGAGGAGGATGAGGATGACATCTTGCCTCCGTAGAGCCAGTTTGTGCAGGGACACATTAATTGCCAGCTTGTTTTGTGGGGGCCCAAACGAACCAATCATTTCAGCCACAGTTGTGTGGCAGACCCTGGCGCTGAAATGATTGATTTGTTAAAGTGTGCATGTCCTGTTTATACAACATAAGGGTGGGTGGGAGGGCCCAAGGACAATTCCATCTTGCACCTCTTTTTTTCTTTGCATTATGTACAGTTTGGGGCCTAGTTTTTCTAACTGCCATCCTGCCTGCCACTGCAGTGTCACTCTTAGATGGGTCACGTGTTTGTGCCGCCCACTCGTGTCGCTTAGCATAGTCATCCAGCTACCTCGGTGCAACCTTTTGGACATAAAAACACTATTGTGAGGTGTGAGGTGTTCAGAATAGACTGGAAATGAGTGGAAATTAAGGTTATTGAGGTTAATAATAGCATAGGAGCAGAAAAACCTACAAATTCTGTGATTTTAGCTGTTTTTATGCTTTTTTTCAAAAAAATACAGATCCAAAACACAAAACCCAGAACCCAAAACACGGAAGGGTGGTTTTGGCAAAACCAATCCAGATCCAAAACACGAAGAAAGATCCAGATCCAAAACCAAAACACAAAACACGAAAAGTGGCCGATGCACACCCCTAATATATATATATATATTTAAATATAACTTTGTCAGCTGTGAGTTTCTATAGTATCTTTACTACAGTATATCACTGGAAGTGTTCATTCTAGGTCCGGCGCTGGGCCTATGCCTATATTGTGTGTGCGAGTGTATCTGCATGCCACGCGCTACGTTACAGTGTCAGCGACTGTAACTCAGTGTTTTGTATGCAGTTACACTCGCAGTCACTCACAGAACATAGACATGGTGCATATCATTTTAATCAGCAGAAGCTGTTTGTGCTAAGTTTTCACATCGTGTTGTGAATAAGAGGCATTTGAAGGTAAAAATATGTTCGTGCCACCGAGTCACATGGCACCTTCGCGTTATGTGTGGAGCGACTTGTAGCGCACGGAGGATAGATGTATGTGGACACATCTGTATGTCTATAGCTGCAGTGTTATTTTTTTTTGTTTGTTTTTCATTTTGCCTTTAATATGATGTATTTTTAGATACCCTTTACCATTTTTAAATAATATTCTAGAATGTAGGCCTATGAGGCCACAAACTAACTTGGGTTTGAGATGCATTCTTACTAGCAATTTAGAGATCATTGCATGGCTTTAAATGTGTTGATTTTTTTTGCAAACACTTTGAAATGGATCCTGTTCCGTTCTGAAATGCATCAAACCCACTGAAATGGAACAAGTTGCACTCCAAAGAACATGTTACACAGGTAAACACATAAATGGACTTGCTTAGAACATTGATTTTTAACATTCCATCCATTTAAATACTTGTTAAATGCATTGAAAGGTGGGGTATAGAGGGGAAGGAGCCCAGTGAAAATCAATAAAGATTTAAAGTGACAGGCCACGCTCACCACCATCTATACCCCCAGGATTCCAGTGTTCCCCATGGAATCTGAGAAAGGGATTTTACTGAACTACAAAAATCCATTTTTTTAATTTTTTAATAATGTTTTCCAAATTATGTTGTAAAAACTGCTTTACAATGCATTCCTATCTTTACATTATTGTGCCATATAATAATGGAAATGACCCAGTAGAGCAGCTTGATGACATCATGCTTATTATTAATACAGCTATGTCACAGCATATCAGCCTATCTATGCAGACTCTCTGGTTTCGTAGATTTGTAGGGATTCTATTTGGAGCAGGAGAGACAATTGAAGATTATGCCTGAATTTATAAATAGAAAGCCAGTTGGCCCTGTCCATATCTAGAGACAATACCATTGTCTGCTTATGAGCACTTAGGATGTTTCTAAAACTGCATGCAGAAATTCAATACTTTTATTTTGTTTCAAGTTGGATTTTCTTAATGTTAGATCTAAAAGGAAATTTAAAATGTACAAATATTATGATACTTGAAACAGTTCATATTGTGAAATGATTTATTAAATAAGTTATAAAGTGAATCCTTACCCTTGCTGTTGTGCTATAAATGTGAGTGTTTGTTTTCACTGCATTCACAATTGAGCAAATGAGTAATGTCTGAAGAGGGGATGGGAAAGCCTAGTTCATATTGTGAAATGATTTATTAAATAAGTTATAAAGTGAATCCTTACCCTTGCTGTTGTGCTATAAATGTGAGTGTTTGTTTTCACTGCATTCACAATTGAGCAAATGAGTAATGTCTGAAGAGGGGATGGGAAAGCCTACCAAGCGCCTTTTATGTGCATAAAGATGACCTGTTGCGAGCAGTTCATGGGAGGAAACCCACTAACGTAACAGAATTGAAGCTGTTTTGTATTGAGGAATGGGGTAAAGTTCCTCAAATACGATGTTCAGGTCTAATCAACAATTACCGGAAACGTTTAGAAGCAGTTATTGCTGCACAAGGGGGTCATATCAGATACTGAAAGCAAAGGTTTACAAACTTTGGATCTAATTTTTTTGTCTCATTTGTTTGATTTAGTTCTCTTTATCTACTTTTAGGACTTGTGTGAAAATCTGAAGTAGTTTTAGGCCAAATTTCAGCAGAAATATAGAAAATTCTGAAAGGTTCACAAACTTTCAAGCACCACTGTATACCCTATAAGACCTATGCCCCAACTATAGGCTATATCACATAGTTAAGCGTACTGTAGAACAGTAGTGTCAAACTCTGGCACTTCAGCTGCAGTGGAACAACACATCCCAGCATGCACTGCCAGAGTTTTTCTATTAGGGCATGCTAAAACTGTGGCAGAGCATGCTGGGATATGTAGTCCCACAGCAGCTGGAGGGCCCGAGTTTGACACCACTGGTGTAGAGGGATGGGCACTGTTCGGCCTTGGCTTTCAAAGCATTTGGTTCTGCCATTGTGCACAATGCTCTTTACAGGTAATATTGAATAAATGTTTCATATAGACATTCAGTTCACTAAATGACATTACATTAATTGCTACCAAATGCTTTTGCGAAAATGTGTATTACATTGAAGTGCCAAAAGTTACGGGATAGCAGTATGTAAAGGTAATGGTAGGTGGTGTCACCGTACTGTAATGTCTTGGAAATGCCCAGACCTGCATCAGTTGTAATTTGACATTTCGTGAGTCAGTTTAAACACCGGCCAGGCTGCGCATGGCAAGGCAAGGTGAATTATTAGAGTTCAAACAGGGCATTATAGTGGGTGCCCGACAGATGTACATTCCATTTCCGAAGTTGCGTGGACATTGAACATTCCTCCATCTACAGTGTCACGTGTGTGTTCCGGGAATACCTCATGGAAGGCATTACCACCCACTGTGGACAGCACAGTGACCGATCACGGGTGCCTAATGATCATGACCAGCCGTTTTTAGCCAGAATTGTCAGCGGTAACAGACGAGCAACACTGGCTCAAATCACATCTACATGTACCAGATGCATATCTAGCAGGCCAGTGCAGCGTTCTTTAACTTTCATGGGATATGGAAGCAGAACATCCACCACAGTGCCTCTATTAACATTATGACACCAGACACAGCACCTTACCTGGGCTCATGTCTTCGCTCTTAGACCCTAGAGGACTGGCAACGTAGCATGGTCCGTTGAGTCACAGTTCCAATTGTTTCAGGCTGATGGTAGGGTTCGGGTGTGGCGCAGGCCCCATGAACCAATGGACCCCAGTTGTCAACAAGGCACCATGCAGGCTGGTGGTGGCTCCATAATAGTGTGGGGTGTGTTCACGTGGCTTGGGTTGGATCTGCTGGTCCGCTGAAAAAAGTAATTGACCGGTTACTGCTACGATGCATTGCTTGATTACCATTTGCAGCCCTTCATGGAATTCATGTACCTCCACAATGATAGACTATTCCAGCAGACCCTTTAGTTTAACTGTTCCTGGACAACACACTTGGTGGTTTGGTGGATAGCAAACTGTGGGCCTGATTCACACTGGTCGCTAAGCTGCGAACGCTCGCTGCCAAAAGGGGCCGTGTATGCAAATCCCGCGATCGCACTGTCTGGCTTAAGGACGCACTCTATGTCTTAGAGGGCGACGGCAGTGAGCGCATGCTGGTGTATAAAGCCCCCTACCTTTCTTTCTTAGCACACGTCATCTCCAGGAAGTGTCTGATTAATCTGTAACATCGAGACCCATCGGAGCTGCATGCAGCACTTGAGTTAGCACCTACCCCACCGCAAGCAGTGCGATCATTTCAGGTTAAAAACAACCAAGTGACGTGTTCAATGACGCTACTTTGCTAATTATGCACACCCATTAAACTCCGTTTTGACGCTCAGATACACCTGCGTTCGCACATCCACACCTTCCCCTGTTACCACCCACAAACGGCGCTGTCACTCAAAGTAGCGTCCAGTCTGTGTACTACGAGCTCACGATTACTGGCCGCAGCTTAGCGACGAGTCTGATTCAGGCCCTGTGTGTCATATGTATTAATATCTCAAAGTTAGCACAACCCTTTCTTTAGAACTTTTTTGTGCAGTTCCTTACAGCAATCCAGCTGTGTGGATATAAAAACATTACATTTGGAACCACAACGTATACAAAAATTACAATAAGGTAAATAACAATAAAAAAAATGTATATAAATGTAAAATGGATACTGCAAACTATTTCTGGGGATAAGTCACTACTTCTGTCCGCAATGTGGGAGTACCACCCATTGTAAGATTTAATTATCCTAAGTGTGTGTCCTGACACCTTATATACTGTTTATTGCATCATGTTATGCTTATATGAGATTTCTACATATCATTTTTAGTAAAGGATTATTATTGTCTGAGTTTAAGCCTAATTTTCATTCCATATTTCTGGATATATACAGTATGTGTATATATATATATATATATATATATATATACAGTCAGGTTCATATTTTGGCCTCTATTCACCACCACAATGGCTTTGAAATGAAACAAACAAGATGTGATTTAACTGCAGACTTTCAGATTTAATTTGAGGGTAATTACATCCAAATCAGGTGAACGGTGTAGGAATTACAACGGTTTCTATATGTGCCTCCCACTTTTTAAGGGGCCAAAAGTAATGGGACAAACTAAACAATCCTAAATCTAACTTTCACTTTTTAATACTTTGTTGCAAATCCTTTGCAGGCAATTACAGCCTGAAGTCTGGAACGGATAGACATCACCAGACGCTGGGTTTCATCCCTGGTGATGCTCTGCCAGGTTTCTACTGCAAATGTCTTCAGTTCCTGCTTGTTCTTGGGGCATTTTCCCTTCAGTTTTGTCTTCATCAAGTGAAATGCATGCTCAGTCAGATTCAGGTCAAGGGATTGACTTGGCCATTGCATAACATTCCACTTTTTAGCCTTAAAAAACTCTTTGTTTGCTTTTGCAGTATGCTTCGGGTCATTGTCCATCTGCACTGTGAAGCGCCGTCTACTGAGTTCTGAACTATTTGACTGAATATGAGCATATAATATTGCCCGAAACACTTCAGAATTCATTCTGCTGCTTTTGTCAGCAGTCACATCATCAATAAATACAAGGGAACCAGTTCCATTGGCAGCCATACATGCCCACGCCATGACACTACCACCACCATGCTTCACTGATGAGGTGGTATGTTTTGGATCATGAGCAGTTCCTTTCCTTCTCCATACTCTTCTCTTCCCATCACTCTGGTACAAGTTGATCTTTGTCTCATCTGTCAATAGGATGTTGTTTCAGAACTGTAATGGCTTTTTTAGATGTTGTTTGGCAAACTCTAATCTGGTCTTCCTGTTTTTGAGGCTCACCAATGGTTTACATCTTGTGGTGAACCCTCTATATTCACTCTTGTGAAGTCTTCTCTTGATTGTTGACTTTGACACATATACACCTACCTCCTGGAGAGTGTTCTTGATTTGGCCAACTGTTGTGAAGGGGTTTTTCTTCACCAGGGAAATAATTATTTTGTCATCCACCATAGTTGTTTTCCGTGGTCTTCTGGGTCTTTTGGTGTTGCTGAGCTCTCCTGTGCGTTCTTTCTTTTTAAGAATGTTCCAAACAGTTGATTTGGCCACACCTAATGTTTTTGCGATCTCTGATGGGTTGGTTTTGATTTTTCAGCCTAATGATGGCTTGCTTCACTGATAGTGACAGCTCTTTGGATCTCATATTGAGAGTTGATAGCAACTGATTCCAAATGCAAATGTCACACGTAGAATCAACTCCAGACCTTTTACCTGCTTAATTGATAATGAAATAACGAGGGAATAGCTCACACCTGTCCATGAAATAGCTTTTGAGTTGATAGTCCTATTACTTTTGGTCCCTTAAAAAGTGTGAGGCACATATTGAAACTGTTGTAATTCCTACACCGTTCACCCGATTTGGATGTAATTACCCTCAAATAAAATCTGAAAGTCTGCAGTTAAAGCACATCTTCTTTGTTTCATTTCAAAACCATTGTGGTGAATAGAGGCCAAAATCTGAAAATTCTGTCAATGTCCCAATATTTATGGACCTGACTGTATATATATATTATATTATATATACTTAAGCACTGATTAAAGCCACATAGTTTTCCATGAGGCTCTCGTTGGGCTGATCCACTCACCATACCCCAAAGGCCATTGAGGGTGTAGCGGTCCAACGGAACCTGTTAATTGCTACTTAAATAATCAGCACTAATTTTATGATTTGACTATGCCATGTAAAATAATTACAGAATGGTGGTGTATACAATTAGAACAGAGTTGTAAAAACTTAAATCGCAATGGAAGCAAAAGTGTAATTTCTCTGGAAATAAAGTATTGTAACAATCAGAATAGTATAAACTCCATTTTGTTAAGTTGACATTTCACAACACTATAAAAACTAGGATTTATATGCTCTGCATTGTACGGTAGTTGTTGTCATGTTTTGAAATTATTTTTAAAAAAAAATTATAATTCCATGAAAAAATTTGTGTACGTACCTCACAGTGTATTAAATTGTCCCAATAATTTAAAATGTAATTTTTGGAGGAAAAGTTTTGGGGGGTGGGGGATACTGCAGTTTAAGGCTTAATGTATTTGTGTATGTATCTATGTACGTATGCTGTTGTTATGCCTTTATCTAATTACATATTTACACTTCACTGCATGTGCATATATGACCACAATAAAATATTACTGTGTCATTAAAGGGATAGATTTTCCATTTAAACCGGCAGGGTTAGAATCTATAGTGTCATACCAAATTTGTTAAAAAGTTTTCAATATATTAAGATAATAGACCAGTTGGTTGCAGTATGCCTTCTCTGTGTGTATGAATGAATACCTGGATGACAAGACACCCCTAATAATATCTCTTAACATATCTAAATCTATTTTAAGATAATCTGAAGAAAAACAGACTTAACGCGTCAGGATTAGAGTAACATTTTTCTCCTGAGCTTTGGCTGCACAATTAGCAGCACCTCTGCATTGGGCTCGCCCCTGGTATTCCACACATGCTAATCTCAACAACTGAACCTTTTGTACTTATGCTGCCACCGGCCAGTGGAATCTGGGCATGTGCTAACGCTTGTCAAAATAACTTGTGGGAGATGGCAGGGGATTTGACTCTTCTCACACTGCCTATGAAGACTTAAGACTGACCCTATGTTAAATCTACTGTGCTTTCTGACCAAGGAGCAGGGGATTAAGTAAATCATTATGCCCCTGTCTTTGAAATGGGAGGACACTGTGTGAAGTGGTTAGATTAAAAGGTTTCGGGTATTTGCCTGAAATATATTCTACAGTAGATTGCTTTTATGTCTTTTAGAGCCAGTTAGCAAGTAATATTTGTAATAAATGGCCCAATCTTTTATAAATGTAACTCTTAAATGTCTGTATCACCCTGTTGGGTTTAAGGATTGTAGATCAACCATGTCAATTCAGACACCTGAAATTAACAATAATGAATTAGTTAATAAAACAAAGCCTTTAATATGACTAATATCGAACCCATATTCAAACTTGCATGGTCCTGATTATATAATAGATATGGCTAGTGTCATTTAGGACATTGAATATAGACATCCACAACAAAATGGCTGCCACCAAGAAGGAGACCACTAGCGTATAAACACACATCCAGTCTGACTGATGTGCAATATAACAGCATGTACAAAATGTATCCCATACTAATAGACTCCTGTGTCTGTGGCCATGCATGCGCAGTGAACGCTGAATCTAGAGTACATTGGTGGGTTGTCATAACAGCAAAGTGCACATGTGTGGACAGCGTTACCCGGAAGTGCCAGGATTATTATTTAAACCCGAAACAATGAGAGGAATGTGTCAGGACTTGATTGGAGTTTGGATCCGGAGTGGCCACAGGAGTAGTACGTGGGACCATTTGCTGGTATTGAAAAGATGCCGGCCTTAATGGGGTGTGTTTCATGAATGGAGGCAGGTGCAGGAGGTACAAACTGTGGCAACCGAGGGAGACAAGGTATGTCGGACACTGGAGCCGGAGCTGGAGGCGTACAAGGACACAGAACCCACAGGGACAGCAAGACCCTCTATGGGAGAGGCGACTGGAGCACGCAATCCAGACAGGAGTCAGAGGTGGAATGAGCTGGAACACGGACTGAGAGTCAGCAGACTTCCACGATAGACTGCAGCAATACAAGTAAGGGAGCTCAGGAACTAGCACACAGCTAAGCTGTGTAAAACATTGCACTGACAATTAAAGAGCCTCTTAACAACTCTTTAATACCCTCAGGTAGTGCAGGATAGGTTGCTAGCCCTCCAGCCCAAGTTGCAAGCTGATTGGTCCAATTTAGACATGTGACCTGGATCAAAGATGGCGACGCCCAGTAGTCACCAGCACTGCTCAGGAATGCACAGCCTGCTGTTCTGCCAGCCACTACACCCGATCTCCAGTGCCAGGATCACCTCCAGAAGCCAGGATTCCTGCAGAAAGGATCATGCCAGAGCGCCCTTAGAGGTAAGGTCTGCGCCGCCCATGAAGCCGCTGTCCCGGTCGTGACAGTACCCCCTACTTTATGAATGGCCACAGGACAGCTTTTAGGTTTCCCTGGATTTTTGGAATGGAAATCACGGATCAGACGAGGAACCTGGACATCTGCTGCTTTCACCCAAGTTCGTTCCTCAGGATGTAGCCTTTCCAGTCAAGAAAGTATTGTAATCAGCGCTCTATTGCAGGGTTATAAAATTTCTAACCCTGCAATAGAGCGCTGATTATTTTCTGAAAATTTTTTTGGTACATTTATTATGACCAGTTTATGACAGCACTGGTATAGAAATTTCTAGATGCTCAATTCCAGCACTGAATCTGACTCAGTTTACATAAGAAGGTATTGTAGTTGACCATAATGGAACCTGGAGTCCAAAATTTGTTTAACTTCGAATTCTTCTCCTCTCTCTGTCTGAATTTTAGGAGACGAGGGTAAGGACTTGAAGAATCAGTTGAGAATTAAGGGTTTCAGCAGGGAAATATGGAACGAATTAGGAATTTTAAGGTATGGAGGAAGTTTTAACTTGATTGATGACATTGGTGATAGGGAAAGGACCAATGAAGCGAGGAGCGAACTTCATGGACGGAACCCTGAGTCGCAAATTGCGGGTAGACAACCATACTTGATCTCCCACCTTAAGACTTGGAATGGCTCTTCTCTTTCTGTCTGCCCCAAGTTTGTATCGGTGAGATGCTTTCTGAAGAGAGGAATGCACTTGAGTCCAGATCTTAGAAAAACCTTGTAAAGTTGTAGTCACGGCTGGAACATCGAAGATGGGTAAGTCTTTAAACTCGGGTACTCTGGGGTGAAGGCCGTAGACGACAAAGAATTGAGTTTGTCCAGTGGAAGTGTGGTAGGAGCTATTGTGTGCGAATTCCGCCCATGGAAGGGAATCGGACCAATTATCTTGAGATGAAGCCATATAAATCCTTAGGCAGGTCTCTAAGTCCTGATTTACTCTCTCTGTGGATCCGTTGGTTTGGAGATGGTATGCTGTAGAGAATTTTAATTTAACCTGGAGCACAGAACATAAAGATCCCAAAAATTTGGCCACAAACTGGACTCCACGGTCCGAAACGATCTCTGCAGGTAGTCCATGTAGGCGGAATATATGAAGAACAAAAAGTTGAGCTAATTCAGAGGCCGTGAGTAATTTTTTCAGAGGAATGTAGTGTACCATTTTTGAGAAGTGGTCAATCACTACCCAGATAGTGGAGAAGCCATTGGAGATGAGTAAATCAGTGACAAAGTCCATTGATAAATGAGACTAGGGTCGAGTCAGTGTGGAGAGCGGCAACAGAACTCCTGCTGGAGGTTGTATGGGTGTTTTATGCTGGGCGCATAGGGTACAGGAGGAAATTAATTCAGAAACTTCGGACTTCATGGCAGGCCACCAATAGAATCGTCATAGAAATTCCAGAGTCTTGCGAATGCCGGTATGCCCAGCAAAACGAGATGCATGTGCCCAAGTGAGTAGTTGTTTACGCAGGGTAGGAGCAACGAAGGTTCTCCCGGGCGGTGGCTGGATCTGGATGGCGGCAAATACCTTGGATTCCAGGACGGTGGACTCTTTTAAAGCTTCAGAGAGGGCTCCAGAGGAAAAGGAACAGGAGAGAAATCTGCCTTCTGATTTAGAGAACCTGGACGAAAGGTTAGGACGAAATTAAATCTGGAGAAGAATATCGCCCATCTGGCCAAACGAGGACTGAGACACTGAATGTTTTTTAAGAAGAGTAGGTTCCGATGATCGGTGTAGACAGTAATGGGAAATTGAGCTCCTTCAAGGAGGTATCGCCACTCAGTAAAGGCTGCTTTAACTGCCAATAATTCTTGTTCCCCGATTGGGTAATTCCTCTCTGCAGGCGAGAATTTTTTAGAGAAGTATCCACAAGGATGAATTTTGTTATCTTCGAATTTTTGTGCGATAAGACTGCTCCCACCGCTTCGGACGATGTGTCTACTTCCACAAAGAAAGGATAATTGATGTCGGGCTGCCTCAGGATGGGTGCAGAAATGAATGCCTGTTTCAGCATCTGGAAGGCCGTTTCAGCTTCAGGGAGCCACTGTGAGGGGTTAGCACCTTTATGAGTCAATGCTGAAATTGGCGCTACTAGGGTAGAAAAGCCTTTAATAAACCTTCTGTAGTAATCCGCAAATCCTAAGAATCTCTGTACAGCTTTTAATGAGTTAGGACGGGACCAATCCAGAATGGCTTGCACTTTCTTGGAATCCATCTCCAATCCAGATCCGGAGATGACATACCCTAGAAACGGAATGGAGGGTACTTCAAATACACATTTTTCCAGCTTGCAATACAAATGATTCTCCCTTAGGCGTAGTAGGACCTCCTTCACATGTATGCGATGTTGAGAGAGGGAAGAGGAAAAGATCAGGATATCGTCCAAGTATACAACCACCGACACATACAGTAGATCTCTGAAAATTTAGTTCACGAAGTTCTGGAAAACCGCAGGTGCATTGCAGAGTCTGAACGGCATTACCAAATACTCAAAATGTCCGTCTCTAGTATTGAAGGCGGTTTTCCATTCGTCACCTGAACGAATTCTTATGAGGTTGTACGCCCCTCGTAGATCCAATTTGGTAAACACTGTAGCACCTTTGACATGGTCAAATAATTCAGTAATGAGGGGCAACGGATATCGATTTTTCACCGTGATGTCATTAAGGCCCCGATAATCGATACAGGGTCGGAGGCCCCCATCCTTTTTAGACACAAAAAAGAAGCCAGCGCCTGCGGGGGAAGAGTAAGGGCGAATAAAACCCTTTTGGAGATTTTCTTTAATATATTCGGACATTGCTTGAGTCTCAGGTAACGACAGTGGGTATATCCGACCACGAGGAGGAGTCTTGCCTGGAATTAGGTCGATGGGACAATCCCAGTCTCGGTCTGGAGGTAATGTGTCCGCTCCGATTTTATAAAACACATCAGAGAAAGACTTATAATAAATGGGAACCTGTGACGTTTCAGAGATTTGAACCTTTTTAATGGGTTTAATACATGGCAGGCAAGAAACATAACAGGAATTCCCCCAGGACAGAACTTGCATAGAGCTCCAATCCATACGGGGGTTATGCTTACATAACCACGGGTATCCCAGAATAACTCCATGGGAAGCCTTGGGAATAACTAAAAAGGAAATGAGTTCGGTATGAAGGGCCCCCACACGAACACGGACAGGGTGGGTTTGTAGGGATACTGTGCCATTGACAATTTGACTGCCATCTACTGCCGATAAGGTGATGGTCCTTGTGAGAGATCTGACAGGAATCTGAAGTTCTTGAACCAGGTCAGCGCTAATGAAGTTTTCTGCTGCTCCTGAATCAAGGAGAGAAGAGATAGTTTGAGATCTTTGGGCCTGATTCAGACCCACTCGCGAGCGGCTGTCCACTCGCAAGTGGGTCGATGTTCTGGACTGAGCATGCGCACGACGGAGGGAGCTCCATCGTGCGCATGCGCCAGACGCGACGAGCGAAGGAAAGTCCTTCGCTCGTTGTGTCCGATCAAAGGGGGCGTGCTGTCAATGTTGATTGACAGCACGCCCCCTTTGGTAGGCGTGCCGGGGGCGTGCCTCCCTGACCGGGGTGTTCCCACGGGAACACCTCCCGTCAAAAGCCGGCCCACTGACATCACTAGTGATGTCAGTGGGAGTGATTTTGGCTCTGATAGAGCCAAAATCACTCCGGAGCTTGCGGTTGAAAACCTCAACCGCAGGCTCCGGCTCGCAATTTCGATGGTCGCGATGGTCTCGACCATCGTGGCCATCAAAATGCACGCTCGTATAGCCTGTGGGTGGTGACCCACAGCTATACGAGCGTCCAGAAGGACGCTCCATTTTCATGGAGGCCGGCCCTCATTCAGAGCGTGCGCTCTGCTCAGAGCGTACGGCTCTGAATGAGGGCCTTTGTTTTAATTCCAATAGAATAGACAAAGTAGATTCGTTCTTACTTTGAGACATAGTCATAACTCTTAACCTGGTGTCTCAGGAGCCAGTTAGGAATGAGGGTTTCCTGGATGCCAGGAACAGGTGGCAACCAAATGACCCGTCTCTCCACAATACATGCATAAGTTCTCACGGCGGGGTCTTTGCTTTTCTTCCATATAGAGTCGGACTCGATTGATCTGCATGGGTTCATCACCTAAGACTTCAGTTAAGGGAGTAATCGGAGGATTAGCAGCACGGAGTCGGAACCGTTCTCCCCTGTTCTTTTCTGCCTGCCTCTCACGATAAGGTGTCTATCTTATTGCAGAGGGAAATCATCTCATCTAGTTTTGTCGGAACGTCCCGCGTGGCAAAATCATCTTTCAATCGATCAGAGAGACCGTTCCAAAAAGCAGAGACCAGAGCCTCCTCATTCCACTTTAGTTCTGAGGCCAAGGTTTGAAATTGTATAATGTGTTGATTGACCGGACGACTTCCTTGATGGAGACGCATAATGTCAGTGGAGGCAGATGTAGTTCGCCCCGGCTCATCGAAAATCCTCCGAAATTGTCCAGCAGAGGGTCAGACCTTTCCCAGAGTAGGGACACCCAGTCTAAAGCGGGACCGGACAGAAGGGAGACAATGTAGGCGACCTTAGATTTTGCGGTAGGGAAGTTCGATGGTTGGATAGAGAAATGGACGTCACACTGATTCAGGAATCGGCGGCACATCTTCGTATTCCCATCGAACTTGTTAGGCGTTGGTAGATGTAAATGCGATGGGGAAGCCGGAGTGGCAACAATCGGAGGAGCTTGCAGATTAGCAGTTGCAGGCATGCTCACTGTCATGAGGGAGGCCTGTAAAACATCTGACATATCCTGTAGAAATTGGGCTAGTTGCCGCTGGGAGGCTTCTAGGCTTTCTAGGCGGTTTGCGATACCCTGTAAAAGGTCCGTATTGGCACCCTGTCCACTAGCCGTATCCATTAGGCCAGTGCAAACTGTCAGGACTTGATTGGAGTTTGGATCTGAAGTGGACACAGGAGTAGTACATGGAGGCAGGTGCAGGAGGTACAAACTGTGGCAACCGAGGAAGACAAGGTATGTAGGACACTGGAGCCAGAGCTGGAGGCGTACAAGGACACAGAACCCACAGGGACAGCAGGACCCTCTATGAGAGAGGCGACTGGAGCACACAATCCAGACAGGAGTCAGAGGTGGAATGAGCTGGAACACGGACTGAGAGTCAGCAGGCTTCCACGATAGACTGCAGCAATACAAGCAAGGGAGCTCAGGAACTAGCACACAGCTAAGCTGTGTAAAACGTTGCACTGGAAATTAAAGAGCCTCTTGACAACTCTTTAATACCCTCAGGTAGTGCAGGATAGGTTGCTAGCCCTCCAGCCCAAGTTGCAAGCTGATTGGTCCAATTTAGACATGTGACCTGGATCCAAGATGGCGACGCCCAGTGGTCACCAACACTGCTCAGGAATGCACAGCCTGCTGTTCTGCCAGCCACTACACCCGATCTCCAGTGCCAGGACCACCTCCAGAAGCCAGGATTCCTGCAGAAAGGACCATGCCAGAGCGCCCTGAAAGGTAAGGTCTGCGCCTCCCGTGAACCTGCGGTCCTGGTCGTGACAGTATGGACAGAGCCAGATTAGGACCTTTAGAGGCCCTAATCACTTAAAAGATTTTTGGGTCCCCATATATAATTTGCTCCCCCCCCCCCCCAAAAAAAAGCAAAGAAAAGTGATCTCCAAAATGCTTGCCAAGGTAAAGTGATGAGAACCCCCTCCCCCAATCTGGCAACACTATTGAGTTCCACTACACTCTCAGTGAACAACTGAATGACCAATACAAGAACGATCAAGTGACTCTCGGTGGACCGCATGGCAGTTTACCAGTTACCAGATTCTAATTTTGTTGTATTCTCAAGAATTATGTATATCATTAACCTCTATTATTACTATTTTCTTATTTTTCTTATTGTACATAACCCCTTTTTGTGGAACCTGGTTCAGCAGCACCATAGCAGTTTTGCACCATATTGTCCATGGTAAATGTCTGCGGTGCCCCCCTTACATTGATGCCCTAAGCATGTGCTTATTTTGCTTAGTGAGAGTGTGGCAGCTTTGACATTGCTGGTGCCAGGCTGGTATGTTTTGATGAAATTAAAACTGGTTAGGAACAGCATCCACAGCACCTGCCATGACATGACCCCTGAATATATTGCAGGATTTTGTAATTAGTGAAGAGAGAAAGGGAAATGGACCCCCTCTAGAAAGTACTCAGTGAAGGCCAGAAACTCTTGGTTCCCCACGTTGGCAATGACATGCCTCTTTGAAAAGAAGGTACAGAGTTGAAATACGGTCTTGTTATTAGTTTGGGAGAGCACAGCTTCTGCTTCACTCTCGGATGCATACAATTTGAGTGAATAGGCCTGACTGGGGTCATGCACAGAAGTGACAAGACTTTTCAACATGTTACATTCTTGTCATTCTTGAGGAGCCCATGTGCCCTTTGGAGTCTGCTGTTTGGCTAAGATGGTTATAGGGCCAGCATCTTTTGAAAAATTGTGGCTAAAACTTTTGTATTAGTTACTAAACCCGCAATCCATTGTATAACTAGATGGAAAATGGCCAATCATTCATGGCAGAGATCTTTTCCAGTTTCAGTTATATGAATTGAGCTGTAATGATTCCAGAAAGCACACTGTGGGGATCGGTGTTAATGACCGCCGGATGTGAGCCCGGCGGTTGAAATCCCAACGCTGGCAGTCCGAGCAGTGCAGATCCTGACAGTGCAGGTAAGTATGCTATCCCTATCCCTCTCCCCCCTAACCCTCCCTTAGGGGTGCCTAATCCTAACCTCCCCCCCCTAGTGCCTAACCCTAACCTCCCCCTGGGGGGTGCCTAACACTCTCAGGGAGGTGCCTAACCCTGTCCCCCCGGGAACCCCTAAACCTAACCCTCCCCTCCTTGCGGCTGTCCGCTCGCGATGCCCGGCTTACCTTCGCACGGTATGCTGGGCGTCGGGATTTCGGCAGGTGGATAATGATAGGCATCAGGATTTCGACGCCTATCATTAGTCCCATGCTGGGATTTCACAGTCGGGAAGCAGGCGGTCGACATTTCGGTCGCAGGCTTCTTGACTACATACCGGAACGGTTGAAGGAATACTTCTTGGAAGAAGTTGATTATCCACATGTCTCTGCAATGGCTTGCTCACATAATCATGGTTTAATTAAGGTTAGGGATGAGGATATAATCAAGGTTACAGAATTTCATCACAAGAGGGCCATTTAATAGTGGTGGCATTGTGACCTAGTATGGAAACATTTTGATGGTTTACCATCAATGCTTGACTAGTGTGCATGTGCAAAGAAGCTCTGCTGCAGACATTACTTCCAGGTGTTGGCAGCAGAATGGAAACCAGCAGCCATGATATAAGCATTGGAATATAGCATTTTGTGGTTAGCAACTATTGCAATCAAAGCGTCAGATGGAAAATGCGTTTACATTAGATCGGGAATATTGATGTTTGCCAGCCATCCCTAATTAAGGTAGTTAAGGTCAAATATTTTCCAGTAGATCTATAAAGAGGCTTGGAAATTAACTGGGGCATTGCACAGGCCAACGGTATGAACCAATATTCCTAGTGGTCATCCTTTTATATTGAAGACCATATTCCATTAATCTTTCTCCCTGACACAAATGAGATTTTAGGCCCCCTCAAAAGACCAGTTTGGGGAAGACTGTCTCCTGATCAAACCTTTTGAAAAGGTTACAGATCACTTGGAGGATATACTGATTCTTGATAGTGATTTCATTGATCCACTGATAGCCGATGCATGGTCTTAGGGAACCATTGCTCTTTGTCTTGGAAAATAATCCTGCTCCTGAGACCTGTTGATGAAAGTTCTCTTGTATGTATGTGGTCATGGTTTTTGACTCATACATAAGGTATTTCCTGTAGCTTGGTGGCATAGAAACATAGAATTTGATGACAGATAAGAACCACTTTGCCCATCTAGTCTGCCCTTTTAATGGCATGATATTGCACTGAAAGAACAAAAAATGATTAGAATAATACAAAGAAGGTATTTACAATATTTTCTTTACATTTTCCTTATTTTTATAGTCAAAACTCTGGAGTATACTTAAGTATGACAGGAAAGGCTCTGCCTCACCTGACAGCACATCACTGGTGGAGAGTATGAGCCACAATGGTTCATAACATGATAGGGAGACCTCTGTGGTGTACTTTAAGTACAGAGAGTTCAGAATTGTGTGTGTGTGTGTGTGTATGTATAAAACCTTAGTTATCAAATATCTTTATTTCACAGCATTTATATTAACCGAACAAACTTAAATCTTATATTTTAAAGCTAATGGAACCTTGTAAGTGAATATGTAATGTGTGAGAGTACGGGGTTTGATATGAAGACGCTAGTAAACTGGGGACAGATGCGTGCGCATTTAGCTACTAAACGGTATTTTCATTCGGGGTCTTAAGCATAATGTGTGTATGTGAAATGGTGAAAGATGCAATCGCATGATGCTAATAATTGTGCATTCGCTACTGGGCGTCATATTAGCAGCTCAATTGTGCGTAATGTGCGGTGTTTATGCATGAGATTCCATCTATGATGGACTTAACATATTTATATATATATATATATATATATATATACATACATACACACACACATCATTCCTCACTCACAGTTTCAGACTGCAATGCAAATGAGACCTCCAGCTGTGAAGCTAGGCCATTCTGTCTGGGTGTGAAACTAAAACCTGTTTAGGATTCAGACAAATCCAATTGTGTAGATCAATGCCTGGATTATATTACAATTGCCAACAGGGATTCCCAATTTGTATGTAAAACACTCACAGTTTCTGGTGCATTGTCTATTCTATTTAGATTATCAAAAACATTGCCATCTGTTTTTAGCTCGTGAGTTGTAACTTAAAGTGACGCTGGTCGCAAAATGGCGTCTTGCAGATTCTTGTTTTTAAAATGGAGTCTAGCTGCCATTCGCAAGATGGCGTCGTGCACGCTTCAATTTTAATCTGATCTTGTCTCAGCCAATTATCCAGCTTTGACAATTAATATATACATTTTGATTAAAAAAAATAGAATAAATAAAACCATGACCACCACAAGTCTTGGCGGCAGAGCCAGATCATCTTCTACCACCCCAGTGAGTATCAGCAATTGGACCTAGCATTTGATTCACAATTACTTCGTAGTGGCTGATCCCTCCCTGGGACTAGAAACCAATGTACTGTGGCACATCAAATATTGCTTCTTCCCTTTTCTTCCCCTCCCTTTTTCTATGTAAGGGGCCTGCTAGTTATACCAAGAGGTGCTGCTGTTGTTCTTGCTCTAACAGCCCAGGAAACCTTAAATGCTGAATCAAAAAAAAAACAGGGTCTGTGTGCAGAGGAGGACTGGGGATTCCTGCAAGCTGTAAGCAGGTAAGTGCCTTTTGATATCTAGTTCAAGGGAAGAGGGACAAGTCTACTTTAAGGTTCAGCAGCCTGGTGCTCTTACCAGTTGCCCATCCAGTACCAACAGGAAAATTTTAAATATTAAATGGGTATATGTGTTTTTCAGAACATCAGCTATGAGGAAGCAGAGTAAGGGCTGAGTGGCAGAGTGACACCTATTCATATGAGAAGTGGCTTAGCAGGCTGTATCTATTCTTGGCATGTTATCTCAAAACCAGACTCTGGGTATACATTAATTTCTCACAGTACATGAAACCTCTGAACACCACTTTTACCATTAAGAAAAGATGAAGTTGTCCTTCCTGTCATTAGAATAATATGCATCCCTCTTGAACTCGTTAGTACCTATTAATGGCTATTAAGACATTTCTAGTGAGTGCCACTTCTCTAAATGGTAAATGCAGCACATAAATCTTTTTTTTTTAAATAATACCTTCCAAAAAAAACAGAATGTGAACCAAATGAAATGTGTGATCATATGGGTGGCTCCATACCAAATATAAAAACAAATGTGTTTATCTGAACCACGATAATTCTTGAGACATCAGATGAAAATATTTCTATATATCCAATGGATATCTCAAAGAAACGGAAACCTGGAAATCATAGCGTGCCAAGTATAACAGGTACAATTTATTACTAGACAACAATGCAGCTGTATATTGCCCCTGATGAGGTCCTACTGAATCTGTTAGAGTTGAAACGCGTTGGATTGATATCCTGATCCAGTGTATGGCACCTGTTTTGTTTTTGTTTTCTCATAGATTTAATATCCTCACCAACAACAAGAAGACACTATTTGGGCAGCCCCTCCGTATAGGATAATTGGTGTACTTTACCCCATGCAGATCATTGTGAAACTTTTGCCACATTTTTTTTTTCATTTTTTAAATGGTGTGGTCACATACCTCAACCACCACAGATGGTTGACTGCCGTAGATTAAAGCCAATTGTTCATAATAAAATGTTGTGGTCACATTTTCTCTTGTACCCCATTTTGCTATATGTAAGCCAATTCTTGTCATCTAATTCCCCAGGTGCCCATTAATTGATATGCTTCGATATGGGGGAGTTTGTCTCATTAAGCCTTGAGCTAACAGGCCTCAACCCATGAAAACAGCACAGGGCATGATTTAGAGATGTACGCTAATGCCATCACAGCTGCGATCCCGTAGGCAGTTGCTGTGCAAAATTATGCAAATGTTGCAGGTGCCGAGGATTGTATTGAGATGCCCACCCACCGCTTTGCAAATTCAAGCATCTTCATACAAAGATGCTCCCTGACTGTCAATAACACTGTGAGTAATAAGTTGCTGCAAGTGACTACAATAATGTACCTTGATGTATGTGCAGTGCGACTTAGATGCATTCACAGTTTACGATAATCACTCACCTTCGTGAATATCAGCATTGCGTCCATATCTGAATCAGGCACATAGTTGGTATATAAAATCTCTGTGATACTTGGTGGCAAAGGATGTAGAGCAGTTGTCATGTTTTTGTGAGTCAGTATAAGGGACCACAGAAAGTTGTGTTCCATAGATTAATGCCTATGGTGTGTGTGTTTATATTAGAGATGTGCACGGACTTCCATGTTTTTATTTTGCCAATACCACCCTCAAAGGTTTTGGTTTTGGATCTGGATTTTTAAAAACTGTGATAAAAACAGCTAAAATCATGTAATCTGGGCTTGTTTTTGTTCTTACAGTAGTATTAACCTAAGTAGCATTAATTTCCAGTCAATTTTGACCACCTTACAACTCACAATATTGTTTTCACCCATATTAGCCCAGCATATCTAGGAAACATAGTGGCACTGCAGTGGCAGAGAGGATGGCAGTTTAATATAAACTATTCAATGCTATAAAATGTTTTTGCTAATCAAGGACTAGATCAGAGACCTGAGGCCAGCATAGGTAAATGGAGTGGAGTATTTAGTGGAAGCATTGATTGTTTTCTATAATTATATTATTATCAATCAAACAGAGGAATGGAAAACACTATTACAAAACAAGCATCCAAAATCCCAATGAGATTGATTGAATAATTGATTGATTATAGTACTAATATAACTATAAAAAAAAATATGAGAAATGGAACAAACTATTAAAAAACAAGCATGCAAAATCCCAATGAAAGTGGAAACAGATTCCAAACTGCACTTCACAGGCCTCAGGTTTTAAGGCAGAGTAACAGCTTAGTCAAAGTCGATAATATGATTACAGGTATATAATTTGATTATACTACTCTGTATCTGCAGAGAAGCTGCAGGGAAAACATGGCCTATATGCTTGGATGAAAAGCTGCAAAAGGATGGCATTGCACGATACAAAAGAACATGAACACCCCAGTAAAATACAGTAATATACAATGTCTGTCAACCATACACAATCTTGGCAAAGGCCATAATAAAAGTGGTGCACAATGGAATTATCCTTTTAAAATGTATATTAAAAAGGACATACACAATTTAACAAACCAAGCACTTCAGCAACAGGGACCGCCACTTTTGTGACAAGTGCTTGGTTTGTTTGAGCCCCCACAAAATAAGCTACCAATGCGCTTAAGGCGGATAACACAGTTGTTAATCATTTCTGCAGTTAAAAGATGTATTTATCATCCTCATTCTCACCATCATCAGTGTTAATATCATCACACAATATTAGTTCATCCCCACTGGAATCCACCATTAGGAAGTCTCTGTAGTTTGTTCTAATTAGCGGCAAAGATCTTCCTCATAGAATTTGTAGTTAATTTTTATGAACATCAATTTCTTTACATTTTTAGTAAGTAGCCTCCTAAGCTGACCACTCACAAGGTTCCTGGCTGCGCTAAACACTCTCTCCAAGATTATCGTGACCATCGGCATTGCGAGGAGACCCTAAGGTAGGGTCTCAGCACTCGCAATGCTGAGTGGACTTCCTGCTCTAATAGAGCTGGAAGTCCACTACTGACATCACGAGTGATGTCAGTAGGACCGCCCACAAACGGCAGGTGTTCCTTCGGGAACGCCTCCATTTGTGCAGCCACCCCCCTACCCACCTACAAAATGGGGCGAGCTGTTGATTAACATCGACAGCCGCCCTGTTTTGTTGCAAGCCCCGGAGCGAGTGAAGTTCTCACTCGCTATGGGGCTTGCGCATGCGCGTGCGCACTGGGCCACCATCGACCAGCTTGTGAGAACTATGTGCTCGCGAGCGGGTCTGAATCAGGCCCTTGATCTACAATTCCAGCATGCTTAGCAGTAACGCTTCATTTCATCTCATCCTTCAGTTTCTGTAGCTGCTTTTCCAGTAGTTTATTTAACAGAATCAACTGACTCAAGCTGGCAGTATCTGGACTCACTTCATTGGTTACTATTTCAAATGGTTACAGTACCTTGCATAAAATGGAGAGTATTTTCCACTGTGCTGGACTAAGGTACCCCTTCTATCCTTATGTCATGGCTTATTGTGTACATTTGGATGGCTTGTTGCTATTCCTCTAGTGACTGAAGCATATAAAGGGTGAAATTCCACCTGGTTACTACCTCTTGCTTCAGTGGTGGCATGGCAAATTGAACTGTTCTTGCAGCTGCTGCAGTCTTTTATGTGTTTGCTGTATGCTGAAAATGTCCAGAAATTTAAAGGGCCACAGACAGCATTTCCTGCACACACCTGTTTTTTTTTTTGTAATTCTAAACCACCAAGTTTATTGTCTGTGCAAAACATGATACGTGTTCAAATTCACCCAATTGTAATGCTCATACAAAGTTACTTGCGTTATCGTAAATGACAAATCCTGAGGAGATTCTTAGTGGGGTAAGCCATTTTGCTATTACATCCCTGAGTTTATTCAACAGGTTGACACCAGCATGCCTCTTAGTGAAGCCGGTGATATGGAGAGTAGCCTGTGAATGAGCTGGCATTGTGTGGTAGATGCTGCTGCTGAAGGCAATACAACCAACAAGTGGGGTGTCTCAGTAATGTAATCTTTAGTTTGACCAGTACAGCTTGTCCACATATCTGTAGTTAAGTGGATAGTCAGTACAATGTCATTTTCTAGGCCAAGAATATGTTTTTGTTTTTTTAACGTCCCTTTATAGGCAAGGAATTGCTGTTCTGGTAAAATAGAATCGAGATGGAATTTGGTAGCAGGGACACAGGACCTCAACTAATTGTCTAAAACTAGATGCGTTGATGACGGATATTGGATGCAGATCTAATGCTAGCAAAGCTGTCATTGCTTCAGTGATCTGCAGTGTAACTGGATAGCTGCTTTTCATATGTACTTCCTCTTGCAAATGAATGTTTCACAGTCATTCGTTTGAAACTACCGGTCATCTTGGACCCCCCATGTGATGAAGATAAACTCCCAGCAGCAGCAGTTCTAGCATGCATGGGTTCTTCTTGGGAATCCTGAATAAGGAAGGAGTCATCCTTTGCAAATTGGATGAAGGATTTTTGAGATTTTGCCAAATCATTTGCATCAACTCACTGTAAATGACATAGCAGGGATGAGATTACAAGATGGTTAACATCTTACTTACTTTGGCCTCTCAGTTGGCTTTACAAATGTCATGATTTGGGTAAAAATAATTCCACACGAAAGAGGTGGCTTTTTTGGTCTTATGGCCAGGCATGACAATGGCCTTCTTATCACTGGCAAGAACTGCTGCCACTGGTGGCTTACCTTGACACAAACAACAGCCTCTGAATTTTATCAACTTCTTGTATAACACATTCATCATCAACGTCCTCATTAGCATCAGAAATATCCTCGTCATCCTGGTGCACGTCCACAGTAGCATCCTCACATCATTACTTTTACTGCTACTCATCCTTACATTTGCAGAGGGTGCAGAACTGGTAGAAGGAGGCTTCTCTAGGATTACAGTGTCAGAAATGTCAGACTCACACATAGCACTCATGGCCCTTAGACTCTCCTCAGGGATCTGTGAAGTTTGAGAAAACACACAGTTTGTTCTTCAGCCTTAGGGGTCTATTTACTAAACAGTGTTAGGAGACAGAGTGAAAAGTGATAAGAAAGTGATAAGGTGCCAGCCAATCAGCTCCCAACTGTCATTTTTCAAATACAGCCTGTGAGATGGCCTTGGCTTCCACAATAGGCATTCTAGGGCATGAAAAAGCAGTAGCAAATCCACCACTCGCAAAGGAAAGCCATGGCCTGAGCCTTTCCTTGTCTATGTGTGTGGTGTATAGCATGTTGGCAATTTTATGTGTTTTGCAGTAAATATTCCCTTTATTGTTAGAGGTAATGTTTAACCTTGTGAAATCTTGTTTACATTTCAGGTGCCCTTTCTTAGACCTTTGCTTCCCTTGACCACCTTTTGTAGATGTTGAAGTACTATGACTGGCCACAGCACTAGTACCGAGTTGTTGCTACTGCTACATGCAGATGATGGGAGGGGGGGGAATACAACGGTACACACACCATCGCTGGCACTGAAATGAAAACACTATGCAATTTTTTTTTTTTCAATAATATTTTTTTTTTACACAATCACTGGCTAATGTTTTTCGCACTAGGAGGAATAGGTCTCCTTTGCAATACTTGTTTTGTGGTGCAGATGATGGGAGGGATACCACCACACACAGAACGGTAATATATGCTACGTCACTCGTCTGAGCACACACTTTTTTGAAATACACAATATTTTTAAATCCTATTAGAAATGACTGAAGTTTTTTTTTTTTTTTAGACAACAGGAAAATAAATATTGTTTCTACTTCAGGGCCCATAGGGGGTCCACAGGGTTGACTTTGGGGGTATAGCTGGATCTGGATCCACGGGCACCACACAGTTAAAGCTTTTGCTGCTCCCAGGATGCACTTGGGTCCATCCTCCTCTATACCCCGCCCCCGAGCCACAGGCACCTCAGTTTTAGTTGGTGCCCGGACGGAGTCGGGTCACCCTGGCGCAGTGGGGCTGCAGTAGCAGCCCCTAAGCTTATTTTGAATTTTTTTAAAAATAAGATTTTATTTATTTATTTTTTGTATCTTCAGAGCGGCAGCATCAGACTGTCCATCTGGACGTCCAAGCTGCCGCTCCAAAATCCCCGCTGGCGCTGCAACGCCAGTACTGATCTGGGGATCGCAGCGGGACCCCGGAGTCAGTACTAGCGTGGCTCCTGAACCTCCCACTGACTGCTGCCGGGCTCACGGGGACAAGGTAATTCGCGAGCAGCGCTGCTTCCGCTGCTCGCGGGGAAAATGCAATCTATTGCCACCGGTCTCTGGGGACAGACCGGCGCCGCTAGTAGCAGCGGTGGGCTCCCCCTTCACAGGAATACCCCGCGTGACCGCTGGACCACCAGGGTGTAAGGACCGGAAGGGAACCGGCATCCCTGGGTTTAAACACTAGCCAGGGGAGCCAGCCTTCCCTGGTTTAGCGGCTCCTCCCCTCAGCTCAGCGCGCCTTCTCTCATGTATGCTGGCGTCGCTAAGCTGCTCCTACTGTGGCTACTCCTCCTCAGAGCTCTCCGTCGGCCATCTTCTATTGGCATCAACGCAGTAGATCTCCCAGGCGGTGCTGACCCGGTCCCCCTGCGTACCTCTCCCCTGTGAGGACAGTGTACACAGCGCTATAGCCCTCCCAGACACTGAATCTGGGAGGTTGATTGTAGTGTAAAGGTGCAGTGAGTATATATAACATATCCTATGCATTGTATGTGACTATTGCTAGTGCTGCCTGTCTGTGCTTTTTCTACTTACTGTCAGCTTATACCTGTCCCTTTTCTTCTCCTACGGCCCGATAGGTGTGTTGGGGAAGGGCTTTTCTGTGGACCTCACTTATATAAATCAAGTATTTGTGAGGTCGGTCACATACAGTTGTGTGCTACTCAGTGCCATATCGTGGACTGTTTGTGTTGCATACTTGTGAGTGCGCTGGTGTTATAACATCTCTTCCTTGTGATACAGATTTATTGCATATTTATTGTGTCATGTCTGACGAGGAAATTGAGCACTCCGTGGCTCCTGTGTTGCTTTCCTACAGACGCTGTTCTGCAGGAGTGGATAGGGAGGAACTATCTCAGGATGGTCTGTGCGGGTGGTGCCAGCTGGTACCTGGCCCCTCTAAACCCCCTATGTCGCAGGATCCTTCTTGGGCGATGTTTTCGCAGGTGCTGGCGTCAATTGTGGACCGTTTAGCCATTCCGCCTGCAGTACCTATCAGGGCATTGCCCCAGCCTAGCATCCCCCATTACCTGGGTATTCCGCAATTATTGCAGTCTCCCCCCGGGTCTCAGACTGTGGGTCCTTATGCGGGGTTACCTGTGTATGTCCAGTCCCCCCCTGTGACACAGCAGTCTGTGGTGCCTTTTCCGGGTTTTCCTCAAGCGGCTCCTCCCCATGGGTGGATGTCCTCTCTAACTCTGTACAGAGTTTGGCTGCCTCATCTTCAGCTTTTCAGTCGATGTTGCAGAGTGATTTGCCCTCTAAGATATCTAAGCATCCCGTAGTAAGTTATCTGACACCGCAGCTGTCAGACTCGAATGTGTCCTCAGATGACGGAGAAATCCACGAGGACTCTGACTCAGACGCCATGGCCCAGGAGATGGAGACCTACATAAATGTACCGGCATTGGTTAGGGCGGTGCGGGCTATCCTGAATATAGAGGATGATGCACCAGCCCCTAAGTCTAAGTACCCTCATTTTAAAAAGACCAAGGTAACTTCGAGTGTCTTTCCCTTGTCTGACCAGTTGACGGATCATATGGCGGGGGCCTGGCAGATGCCCAGTAAGAGATTCCAGCCTCAAAAGAGGTTGGCATCTAATTACCCTTTTCCTGAAGCTCATTGCAGTAAGTGGGAGACCCCACCAGCGGTGGATTCCCATGTCACCCGTTTGATTTTTGAGCGCTATGCTAACGTTGCCGTCTATATCCCACGGACAGGAAGGTAGAGATCTGTTTCAAATCCATTTACTCCCTTTCAGGGGCGGTGGCGCTCCCATCCATGGCCATCTCGTGGGTGGCTAAAGCCATGGAGAGCTGGGCTAACACTTTGGAGGATTCATTTCCAGAAGATGCTCCGGTTATCCAGAGAGCATTAATTGGGCAAATGAGGGACGCTGCTTCCTATATAGGGGAAGCGTTATTGGATGCTAGCCTGCTGATCTCTAGGGATTTGGCTGCAGCTGTGTCTGCTCGTCGGTCCTTGTGGCTGAGGTCTTGGCGAGCAGATACGGACTCTAAAAAGGGTCTGGAGGCCTTGCCTTTTAATGGAGTTACTATTTGGTCCGGACTTGGACAAGATAGTAGATACTTTGGCTAAATCCAAGTCGGCCTTCATTCAGCTTCAGCGCCGACCAAGATAAGGAGCTCTGCCTTTCGGTCTTTTCGGGTTCAAGGTAAGGCCAAGGGTCAGTCCTTCCCGAGACATTCAGCGACCAAGGCCCTCATTCAGAGCCGCTCGTTAACATCAGTACGCTCGTTGCGTTCCGATGTTGGGAAACCGCGCATGCGTTGGTGTAACACTGCGCATGTGCGTACGGCAGATTGCAAGCTTTTTTTGTCTCGTTCGTCAAATTGCGAACAGGAAGTGACATGTCAAATGTGATTGACAGAACAGGCCGTTTTGGGGCGTTGACGGGGGTGGAGATGGAAAAACGCAGGCGTGGCGAGGCGTTTTTGGGGCGTACATACATTATCTGATGCGAACGTCAAATGTGTTCGTTCCAAGTCATACGTCACTGGATGATCCTCTTTCCGTTCAAACTGCTCGCACAGCTTGGGGTCTGGATTACTCGACCTCATTGACGATGGCCTTCTCCGTCCCGGGCCTTCACGATGTTTCATCGATTAATCACGGCTTGTCAGAAAAACAATCAATTTTGAATTGAAAACCAGCTTGTAATGTGTTTTGAAAAGAGTTTTTTTGGTTAGCACAAAACCGTACGCAGGTGGAAATCATAGCTGCTAATTTCAGGATTACACAATCAATTAGCGTACATTTGTAGGTATGTTTTTTTTGGATGTTATTTTGTATTTGTGCTATTGTAACAATAATGTCATCATGTTTGTGTGTATTTTACCATTCTGCTTTGGTCAGGAGAATTTGCATCCTTATGTAATTTTTAAAGTGTTCCTTAAAGAGCCCTTTATTTTTCAATTTTTTTTTGTTTTTTTGGGAGGTCGTTTTTGCGTTGTGGGCCAGGATTAACTGTAAACCATTTATAAAATAATGTCAGAATACAATGTCGATCATTTTTTCAAAATTTATTAGAAAATAAAAACATTTTCTGGCCCATTTTTGGCCCAAACTTTTTTGCCAGTGTTATTCCAATAAAAATTATAATTTTGCCAAACATAAAAGGTATGGAAACAAAACAAAAATTTTAAAACAATTCACAAGAAAGGAGAGGGAAGTTTTGGCCAGAAAGGAATATGGGGCAAGCACAGAAGGAGTGTGGGAAAAGTAGCCAGTGCTGTCAACGTTTTTTCCCCCGTTTGGCTGGGGGAGGGTGGGCGCCAGACCGGGTCCGGGATGTCATCAGGCTGGCCTGTCCAGAGGCAGATGTTGTGGCCTCTGGACTAGGCACAGGGCTAGGCACATTTGGAGGATTGGCTGATGTTGTGCCAGAGGTGGAGGATCCTGATGTTCCGGCAGGAAGGGAGGTTGGCTCCACCATGTGCTGGCGAACGAGCTGCTCCAGGGCATTGGTGATGCAGATGTTGGCCCTGGTATTTTCCGCCAGGGCCTGACCAATGGTCACGTTGGCCGCAGCATTTTGCTCCAGGGCCTCAGCCACCCGTAGCAGACCGGCGTCCATCCTCTGCAGAATCTCCGTATGGAAATCCGATTTAAAATTGAGTTCTGTGAGGAGTGCCACTGCCTGCGAGGGGGATTGCCCTGGACTGGCTTCTGCAGGGTCCTCAGCCGGATGTACTGGTTCCTCCCCTGCAGAGCCAGCAGAAATTCTGGGCCAAGGCTCCCCTCTGGAGCAGACTCATCCGCCTGTGTCTCTGTGTGAAAAATGAGAAAAGAGTCACATTAGAATCTACATATTGGCACAATAACATTTCAGAGTTGGTTACATCACAATATTTACCTGGGACAACATGAGGAGCCGCAAAGTCTGGCATGTCCGTATCCATGTTCGACACGCCAAACACCTCCACAGCCTGCACACACCCCTGTGCCAGCTCTTCCAAATCATTCAACTCCAATGACACAGGGGTGGGACCCCCACCTGTTCCCTTTGCATGCCTAGCCCTGTCCGCCATTTTTTGTTTCAGGCGATATTTGAAGTCTTGCCATCTGTGGGTGAAAAAGTAACCATTATTCCTGTTTTTTTTTTAAGGGGGGTCAAGTTTTTACTTACCGCCGTTTGACATCCTGGGCTAGACGGACATAATCACCCACCCTATTGACAGCACTGGCTATCTCCTCCCACATTCTCCACTTCTGGCTTGCACCCATATTCCTGTTTGCCTGTGGCAGGATGTCCACACACTTCTGAACCAAAACCTCCATCTCCTTTCTTGTGAATTGTGGCTGCCTTTTCTTTTTCCCTGCTTTGGCCGGAATACTGGGCCCAGCAGCCTCTTCCATGTCATCCTCCTCACCTATTTGTTTAAACGTTGAGAAATTTAAGCTTGCAAACTTTCACTATATTATGTTTCAAAATAATCCTTGTTTGGAAATGCATGAAAAACTTACCGGCAGACTCTTGGCCATTGTTTCCCTGGTCTGTAGCCATTTCTTACCTCCACACAGGAAATACACCAGAACGTTTTTTTGGTGTCGTGACGTATTTATACATGCGTCCTTATTTTTCTTCCGCATCATTGATTGTGCGTTCCTATGATCCCTCCTTAATTTGTGCGGGAAAATAAACACTATGGCTTGGGGCGTCTCGAGTCGAGGTGGCGGGTGTTGGTTGTTGGAGGTTACGTTGGTCGGAGTGGATTGTTGGCGGGATTTGTATTTGGCGTTGTTTGGAGTTGTTTTTGGTTTGTCTTTTTGGAGTTTTTCTTTCCGTTCGCTTTTTTTGGTGTGGTTGTTTTATTTGTCGTGTCATTTTTTGGTAAGTTTTTGTCCGTCTTCCTTTTGTTCACTTTGTGTATCCTTCTTTTAGTAAAATTTGGGGCGTTAATTTTTTACAAATTCTCCTTTGGTAGGTTTCTTTTGGCTCTGCCCAAACGACCTTTTTATCCGGTGACTTATATATCCTCTATTGGTAAGTTTGTTTTTTCACTTGTTTATTAAATGTTCATGTTTTGTTTAACGCAACTTTGTTTGACCTTACACTTTTAACCTTTGGTTTTGTGATTCCTAAATGTATGAACTAATTAGCGCATTTTTATCTGCTTATTTTCTGTCTTGTATTTGCGAACTAATTAGCGCATTTTTATCTGCTTATTTTTTGTCTTGTATTTGCGAACTAATTAGCGCATTTTTATCTGCTTATTTTTTGTCTTGTATTTGCGAACTAATTAGCACATTTTTATCTGCTTATTTTTTGTCTTGCATTTGCGAACTAATTAGCGCATTTTTATCTGCTTATTTTTTGTCTTGTATTTGCGAACTAATTAGCGCATTTTTATCTGCTTATTTTCTGTCTTGAAATTGGTTGTGATTTCCCGTTAGCAATTTGGGGCCCAAATTGTGGTAGTCTGTGCACTGTCATTTTGCTCTTTGCCCAAATGTGTGTTTATCCCCTTTTATGTTTTGTATTGCACCCAATTTAGATTCCTAAATGGCCACCCTAAATTGTTGCTTTGTTTGTTTTTATTTTTAGGTTGAGAAAATCATGACAATACCCCGGCATGTAAGCATCATTGGATTGTATCGTCAAGCTAAGTAATTTTTAAATTTTTATTGGGCAAAAAAACCTTACATTCAATTCTTGCCATTTCAGGTTGATCTTGGTCGGATTGTTCTGGCCATGCTCCCGGAAGCCGACCAACCTCAATCTCGTCCCAGGCATAGGCATCGTAGGCGTGCAAGGCCCCAGATATATCGAACACGTGTCACCCTTTTTGGAATGCCCGATGATGAGGTGTTAAGACGCTACCGTCTTCCGCCCCAAATCATCATAGACACTCTCTCATTAATAGAGAGTGATCTTGAGCGGCAAATTGACAGTCCTACAGCAATACCACCACTTACGCAATTTATGGCGGTGTTACATTTCTGTGCCTCAGGATCGTTTCAAACAACGGTGGGAATAGTGGCGGGAATCTCCCAATCCTCCTTTTCCAGGATCCTGAGGGCAGTGATGGAGGCCCTTTTCAAGCACCTCCATCATTTTATTCAAATGCCTTTGGATATGGGTGCCCTTAGTGTGGCCAAGGCCAATTTTTACCAAATAGCTGGCTTCCCACACATCATAGGGGTTGTGGATGGTACTCACATACCACTTCAGCCTCCAGCATGGCTGGAGGCCATATTTCGCAACCGCAAACACTATCACTCCCTGAATGTAATGGTGGTATGTGATGCCTCCCTCCAGATCCTGTCCCTGAATGCAAAATTACCCGGAAGTGCACATGACTCATTCGTCATCCGCAATCAGGGATATGGCACAAATTAAACAACCTACAAGCTGGTGATGCGTGGCTTCTGGGTAAGTGGAGACCTTTAGTACATAACAATGTTAAGCTTGATACACAGTGATCCTGATGTTGTCACTTCTTTTTCACAGGAGACAGTGGCTACCCTTGCACGCCCTGGCTGCTCACTCCTTATTTGGCTCCCACACCAGGGCCACAAAGTAATTTTAATTCCGCACTTACAGCCACCAGGCAAGTGGTGGAGCGCTGTATCGGCCTTTTAAAAGGCCGATTCAGATGCCTCCACCGCTCTGGTGGCGAGCTCATGTATTTGCCGGATATGGTTTCGAAAATTGTGGTCCTGTGTGGGATATTTCACAACATCGCCATAAGGAGTGGTGTCCCAATGCAGCCAGAGGATGCCTTGCCTGAGGATGGACCTCCCGAGGTTGGTCGGAGGTCAGTATGTGGGGGGGCCATACGCGATGATGTGGTGGCCAGATATTTTAGGTAATTTTTTGCACAAAAGAAGTTCTTTGACACAATGTGGTAAGGATTTTTGGAGACCATCTAATTAATTTGTTTATTTTTTCCCATCTTCTGTTTGATTTCATAATCTTTGGGACTGAAACGATGACTACTTCCTGCTACCCAAAACAAACCTTCATGGGGACACATTGGATATATATTCTGGACCCAATATTGCAACGCAACATTGTGGAATCATGTTGGCATGCTCATTCGTCAACCAGTTCTTGATTTTCCTTTACTTTTTTCATATGGTGTTTGATGGGTTGTATTTTTTATTATCACTGTGTGTATTGTTTGTGAGCCAACACTTTGGTTTTTTAGTTATGTTTTGAATACATTTTTTGAGAGTGTAATTTTGCAAATTTTCTTGAACA
Source organism: Taudactylus pleione (assembly GCA_031769625.1). Taxonomy (NCBI): domain Eukaryota; kingdom Metazoa; phylum Chordata; class Amphibia; order Anura; family Myobatrachidae; genus Taudactylus; species Taudactylus pleione. Next base: position 16,693,557 of record JAUIMM010000255.1, on the reverse strand, counting down.
TTGCAAGCAAGTGTAACCAGGTTCACCCACGTTAAAATTGCTTATGGGTTAATCCTGTAATGTCGCAATTTGATCAAAATTTAAATATGCTTTCTGGGTCAAAATCAACACCAAAAGGTATTATGTACAATCAGTATGCTTTGGAATCTCGGGCTAAGCAGGTTGCCCCCCAAATTGGAACATGTAAAATGTACTAATATAACAATTGTAACACACAAAAAAAACCCAAGCAGATTGTTACTGTTAGCTGTTTCATGTGCCTGTTTTCTAAAAATCTACAACACACAATCTTAGTGACATTAATTGCAAATACTTGCTGGAAGAGTCTACTTATGTCAGTGTAAACAATCTAAGATTTGGAGACAAGGAATGAGACTGAACTCTAACTTTTAAATTTTTATTAGTAAAAAATTTTTTTTTGAAAATAAAAAATTATGGACGCAGGATCCCAGCCATACGGTCAAGGACCACCAGCAGGCCGATCACGTGGCCCCGCATCACTTGGACGCACCCGGCTAGGTCCGCCAAACGCCTCTGGTCCTCTGTGGGTTAGAAAAGTGTGGGGCTTAATACATAATTAATGAAACCCCCAGAAAAAACAAGCTAAACAAAGCTATCCAAAAATTACAATATTGTGACCAATAGCACATTTAACCCAAAAAACCAAAGGACACAAAAATGGACACCCAAAAAATTAAAAAAAAAAAAAAAATTTGCCATGTGGGATATGTGTATGGGGAAATCAGCAGTAAAAGGTAAAGACAAACAGAGATATACCCAAACTTGTGGCAAACCAAAAAAAGTAAAAGGCACAGACACAGGATTAGATCCAAACATTTTAAAACACAAAAAAAGATAAAAGGGAAACATACCGTTCAAAATGACGCCTGGCCCAGAACCAACGAGGTGGGAGGGGTGATTACGGATTCAGGGGAGGGGGTAGGCACGAGAGGGGTGGTTGGAGGGGAGGGGGAATTGGGATGGAGGGGAAGTAGTACAGATGGATGTGCGACAGGGTCTGTGCAGGCTGGGGAGGAGGGGGAATTTAGGGTATTTTGGGGTGAGGATGTTTGGCTGGGGGTTGGGGAGAGGGGCCGAGAGCGCCGTCTTTGACGGCGATGACGCCGTAGTCTTCGCTCTGCCCCTAAATGATGGAAAACAAATTGATGTTAGTTTAGAACATCATCTTGTTAAACGCTAATTGTTAAACCCCCAAAAATGTAAACATGCCCATGCAGATATGAGTACAAATAATAAATAGGCCATACATAAAAACATGCCCATGCAGATATGAGTACAAATAATAAATAGGCCAAACATGAAAACATGCACATGCAGATATGAGTACAAATAATAAATAGGCCAAACATGAAAACATGCACATGCAGATATGAGTACAAATAATAAATAGGCCATACATGAAAACATGCACATGCAGTTAGGGCCACAAAGATAAACATGAAAACCACAGTCAAAAAAACTTACTTTCCGCTATCTGCATGCGAAAGCATGCCAGCAAGCGGGGCGTCCGCCGTTGCAGGTCGGACCACCTGCGCTCCAGCTGGCCGATCTGGCGGCGTGAGCCGAAGGAACGTAGGCGGCCACGTACCTCCGCATATGCGGAACGCTTTTCCCTATTGGTGATGGGGGGAGGCTGGCTGGTGATCCGCCTGTCCATCACCTCGGTTAAGACCATCAGCTCGCGCCTGGTGAATGCCGAGGCTCTCATGATGGCAATGGTGTATTTTTAATAAAACAATTTTAATAAAGACCAGAAAAAAAATTTGATTGGCTAATATATTTGGGTAATTAACAGGACCAATTCTATTCGTTAGTGTATGAGTCATGTGTTCGACAGGGCCACAAATCTATTGAGAGTTATGATAGGCTTGATGCAGTGACATGCGTAAGCTAATTTAAATAAAGAAATGAACCCAGTAAAATATGCGTTGGTAAAAACAAAGAAAACAAATGGATAATTGCCTCAAACATGTATTTTGACAAATAAAAGCGAATGTTTAAGCCGTACGTATTCTGCGGGTAAACACAAACACGGACAAGAGTAAAGTTTATTGCATTTAAAAAAAAAAAAAAAACTAAAATTGACGAGCAATTAAGATAATTGATATATTGATTGGCATGATACGATTGAGGGAGGTAGGCAGAATAAACGAGCAGGTAATCGGAATCTGACAGGCCCACTTCCGGTTTGTACTTCTGCGTGCGTTCCCTGCAAGCCACATTGGGGATGTACGCTCGCTATTTGGCACGCTCGTTAGTTAGAGGAGGGGTCGGTAGAGTTTGGGGAGGAAGCTTAGCTGCGTTCGAAATTACGAGCGAGCGCTTAAATTAACATATTTCTGTACGTACGCCGAACGTACGAACGGCCACTTGCGTCCGGGTCTGAATGAGGGCCCAAGGCCGCACCCAAGCCAAAGAAACAGGCATGGAGTGCTCGGTGTCCTTCTTCCAAGCAGGAGGATAAACCTACTGCCTGATGGGGGACCTCAGAGTGGGAGGCCGACTTCTCCAATTCGCCCAGTGCTGGCACAATTCCACCACGGATGCCTGGGTTCGAGAAGTAGTCTCTCAGGGGTACGCCCTGTCCTTTTGGCTCAGGCCGCCCCACCAGTTTTTTTTGCACGAGTCCTTCTCTGGACAAGACCAAAGCTTCCCAGATTCAGGTAGCTATAGAATCCTTGCTACAAGCAGGGGTCATTGTTCCCGTTCCGCAGTCTCAACGCGGGACGGGGTACTATTCTACTCTGTTTCTGGTACAGAAGCCCAATGGTTCTCATCGCCCTATCCTGAATTTGAAGTCTCTGAACAAATACCTCGGGGTTCCCAAATTCAGGATGGAAACATTCTGGCAATGGAACCCGGGGATTACATGGTCTCCCAGGATATCCAGGATGCCTATCTCCACGTGCCCATAGCACCTGCACACCAGCGGTATCTGAGGTTTGCTATCCTGCAACATCACTACCAGTTTCGGGCATTGCCTTTTGACCTTTCCAAGGCTCCGAGGGTGCTCACCAAGGTGATGGCTATTATGGCCGCCCACCTTCGGCACCAGGGTATACGGCTGGTGCCGTATCTGGACGATCTTCTGCTGGCGAGCTCCCCGGAGGTACTTCTTCGACATCTCCACCTGACCATTGCTTGTCTTCAGGCACACGGGTGGTTGTTAAATTGGAAGAAGTCATCTCTGATCCCATCACAACGGATGGTTCATTTGGGAACCCTTCTGGATTCTCGTCAGCAAAGGATTTTCCTGACTCCGGAAAAGGTGTCCTCCCTACAACTGCGGATACACAGTTGCCTGAGTAGTGCCAGGGTGTCGGTCCACTCGGCCATGAGAGTCCTAGGGTCCATGGTGTCGGCATTCGACATGCTAGAATTTGCCCAGTTCCATTCAAGGCCCCTGCAGGGGCAGATTCTATCGGAATGGAATGGGTTACCTCACCGGATCCGATCCCAGACGCTGGTCTTGTCCTCGGAAGTGTGCCAGTCTCTAGCTTGGTGGCTTCAGCCAGCTCATCTCATCGAGGGTCGCCCCTTTTGGATCCCGGACTGGGTTCTGCTCACAACAGATGCCAGTCTCTGGGGTTGGGGGGCAGTGACCGGCTCGTTGTCCCTTCAGGGCCGTTGGCCTGCGGAGGAAGCAGTTCCTCCCATAAATGTGCTGGAGCTGCGGGCCGTGTACAGGGCTCTGCTGTCGTCAAGCACCGCTCTTCACGGAAGGACAGTTCAGGTGCAATCCGACAACGCCACCACGGTGGCGTACATCAATCACCAGGGAGGAACTCACAGTCGAGCTGCGATGTTGGAGGTGTCTCAGATCCTGGCTTGGGTGGAGTGCCACCTTCCAGCAATCTCAGCAGTGTTCTTCCTAGGAGTCTGCAATTGGGAGGCAGACTTCCTCAGCTGACACGACGTGCATCCCGGGGAATGGTCGCTTCACCCAGAGGTGTTTCAACTTCTCGTGGACAAATGGGGACTGCCGGAGTTAGACCTGATGGCCTCCCGTCACAATTACAAGTTACCCGTGTACGGCTCAAGGACAAGGGGCGCAGGCGCAAGCCTGGTGGACGCGCTGTCGGTGAAATGGACATTTCACCTAGCGTACCTGTTCCCTCCGATCTCCCTGCTACCTTGGGTACTAAGAAAAATCAAACAGGATGGGGGCATGTTTCTGCTGGTGGCTCCAGCGTGGCCCAGACGTCCTTGGTACTCCGATCTCAGGAGCTTGTCCGTAGATGCCCCGTTCCTTCTGCCTCAGCGTCGGGACCTGCTGTCTCAGGGGCCTTGCCTTTACCCAGATCTGGGTCGGCTGTCTTTGATGGCGTGGCTCTTGAGACAGCCGTCTTAAGGTCCCACGGCTTTTCAAGCTCTGTCATCAGTACCATGCTAAGGGCGCGTAAACCTGCCTCTGCACGATTTACCACAGAGTGTGGCACACTTACTTTCAGTGGTGTGAGTCCAGAAACTTTGATCCTCAGGTGTTCAGGGTTTCTAGGATTTTGGAATTTCTGCAGTCAGGTCTTGACCTGGGCTTACGTCTTGCTTCCCTGAAGGTTCATGTATCAGCTCTGTCTGTGTGGTTCCAACGTAGGATCGCTACACTGCCTGACGTTCACACCTTTTTTTCCAGGGTGTTCTTTAGAATCCAGCCTCCCTTTGTGCCTCCAGTGGCTCCGTGGGACTTGGCAGTGGTTCTTCGGATCCTGCAGGGACCTCCTTTTGAACCTCTTGAGTCGGTTGACCTCAAGTGGTTAACACTTAAGACTGTGTTTCTCCTGGCAATTGCTTCAGCCAGGAGGGTATCCGAGTTGGGGGCACTTTCCTGTAGTCCCCCCTTCTTAATTTTTCACCAGGACAGAGCAGTGCTTCTCACTCGTCCTGAGTTTTTGCCTAAAGTTGTCTCTAAGTTTCACATCAATCAGGAACTGGTGGTGCCAGCTTTTCAGTCCCCTGATCTTACAGCTGGCGAGGCTTCGTTGGACGTTGTCCGTGCTCTCAGAATTTATGTTGATCGGACTGCTTCTGTTAGAAGGTCCGATTCTTTGTTTGTCCTCTTTGGTTTTCATAAGAGGGGTTAGCCTGCCAACATAGAAACTTTAGCCCGTTGGCTTTGTTCTGTTATTAGGGAGGCTTATATACAGGAACATTTACCTGTTCCAGCCTCTGTTAAGGCTCATTCCACTCGGTCTGTGGGTCCTCCTTGGGCTGCTAGACGTGGTGCCTCCGCTGTTCAGCTGTGCAAGACAGCCACTTGGTCTTCCATTCGGACGTTTTTGAGGTTTTATGCGTTTGACACCTTTGCCTCTCAGGATGCATCCTTCGGGCGCAGGATTCTCCTTTCTGCACAGGAGCGTCCCCGCCCTTAGTTGAACTGCTTTGGGACATCCCCAAGGTCAACCCTGTGGACCCCCTATGGACCCTGAAGTAGAAAACAAGAGATATGGTAAGAACTTACCTTTGTTATCTCTGTTTCTACGAAGTCCATAGGGTCCTCAGGGCGCCCGCCCTGATGCACCTGGCTTCAAATGGGCTGTGTTGCTGGTCACCGTTTTCCATCTCCCATTTCTGTGAGTATGGTTTCTTGTGTGTTCCAGTCTTCCTTCTCTCTGTTTAGTCTCCTCCTCTGGCCTTGGCTGCTTACCAACTGAGGTGCCTGTGGCTCGGGGGCGGGGTATAGAGGAGGATGGACCCAAGTGCTTCCTGGGAGCAGCAAAAGCTTTAACTGCGTGGTGCCCGTGGATCCAGATCCAGCTATACCCCCAAGGTCAACCCTGTGGACCCTATGGACTTCGTAGAAACAGAGATAACAAAGGTAAGTTCTTACCATATCTCTTGTTTTTGCAATTTTTTTTATAATGGGAAAAAACTCAGAGGTCTTCTTGGGGTGCAGCAGCCTCAGACACAGTGGAGTATTTTTTGGACGGATAAAACATATAGTATACTGCAGTGATATATTTTCTAGAGAAAATATAGGGTGCAGGTTCACTTTGTGTTTTATTGTTTACTAATCAGCACTACACACAGTAGCCTGTTTGATTGCACTGCAGTGTGTGAGTGTGCAGTCAGTGCGTGTGAGACAAACACACATACACTGACAATGATACCTGCAATAACATCTACTCCACTTTGTACTAGTCCTGACTCCTAGACAGACACTTACTCCAGTCCTCCTAATGGTGCCCTTATTGCGCCCTGTTGGTGTGCTTGTGACCGAATTACCTCACCTCGCCAGACAATCACAGGTTACTTTTATCCCACTGGATCTTGCATAACATAACAGTTAAACTTGGTGCCTCTGCACTTGGTTTGTTCATTTGAAAATGGCACCGCAGCATGAGTGTTAACCACTTCAGTGTCACAGCCACCATCTTAACCATGAGGCGGAGCAAGGTGCTGGCTGTGGGACTGGGACCTGGCCACAGTGCTAATGGCATTTTCTTATAATACACTGTTCAAACCCACAGTCTCACACCCTCTCCCTCTGCTTTCCTGTGTGAAATGGAACCCAATCACAAGGGAGGGACTTTTATATGTAATCCAACACTGGGAAGATGATGTTTTGCCTCGTTTTGGGATCCGAACTTGGCGGGATACCCGAGTCGGGACTCGAATCCACTTGTAACTCCTATGTTCGGGTGAGTTTGGTTTCCAGGGAAACCAACCGCTCATCTCTAGTTTATATATTCTATACTAGCTGGGATACCTGACGTTGCCCGGGTTGAAGACTGGACCCTGAAGTACACCTGCAGCCTTTATTTGTTTACATTGTCCTTGACTATAACCCCATTCCATTGATCCTGAAAAGGACCCCAGTGTTTGCTAACATGCATGCAAACAGTGGCATAATGGGTGCAAGGGGTGCGGCTTCTATGGTGCCCAAGCTGCCCTGTGGCCCGCCACTCCCCAGTCAGGGCCGCTGAGGGGTGCCCAGATGTCAGTGGTGTTGATTTGGTGCTGGTACCAGCTGGCAGACATGGAGAGACAGCACCGCCAGTGGTGGATCCTGTGGATCCATAAGCTCCAATTGGCTCGTGACCATTACAAGATTTGAATTGCGCCGGCTATGTCTGACCATGTCTGCCGCTGCCTGCTGGTGAGCTACCTGTAAGTAGCTGTGGCCCAGACCCAAATCTACACCTGCTGGCTGCTGATGGCATACAGGGGGAGGCGAGATGCTGCTGGAGGGACATGAGTAGGTGAGTTGCCGAGGGAAGCATATTGTGTAAGGGCCACTACTATTGTGTGGAATAATGTGTTACATGGGGCACTACTACTAGGTGGCATAACCTGCAGAGGGTATAATGTGTAAGGGGCATTACTGTGTGGCATAATGTAAAAGGGGCACTACTATTGCATGGCATAATGTGTATAAGGGGTACTACTGTGAATGGGCTCTGTGTGGCATAATCTGAATGGGGTCTGTGTAGGGACAAATGTATGTTGGCGGTTTTTTTAGCTCAAGGGGACCCTTTTAAGATCTTGCTATGTGGCCCTCAAACTTCTAGTTACGCGCTTGCTTGCAAACACAGAGCAGAGGCTCTGGTTTTATATGAATCATCAAGTTTGCTCAGACTGAGAGTAAAAGGATACTTTTGTAGCTTTCTCGCAGGTTTTTGGCAGACTGCCAATTTCCACTGGAGTCAACCCCGGAACCTGTGTAATTTGAGTGTCCCCATTTTTAGGGATTGTGTGACAGTGTGTGGCCCTAGCGGAGTTCAAACCTAGGCAAAAAGCTAATCCTGGTCAACTACACCACCATGCCAAATTTGGTGGAGCTAGATCCAAAACTCTGGCCATGCATAGAGAACAAACAGACAAACATGCTTTCTTGCTTATTATATAGATGTAAAAACATAAATAGGCTAGTAATTACAGCCGCAAGTTGTTACAATGAATCTAAAACCATGCCCACGTTGCGCTGCGGCTCGCGCGACTGGGGACAAGTTTGAACATGTTACCATCAGTGATCAGCGAAACGATGCAAACGCAGACGTGTTTATGTAATAAGCACCTTAACAAACTCGTTTCAGAAATAAAACTCCAATGGCCTGTTTCACCCGTGGAAGGAACATTAGAGACATGCTAGTCCACACAGATATTAAGAAACTACCGGAACCATCTTTGATTGCTTCCCAGGGTGCTATAAATGCCTGCATTGCACCACTTGCGAGAACATGATAACAGGGTCCTCATTTAAACATCCTCACAAATATATTAGCTATGACACATATATTGAGTTGCACATCAACCTACATTCAATATGTTTTCATTTGTTCATGCAGATACTACTACGTAGGGAAAACGACTAGATCTCTATGGGAATGCATGGCAGTACACCGTTCATCCATTAAACAAGTAATAATTTTCACCTAGATTTTGAAGTTGCATCTTGGCTGGACTGCTAAAGGTAAGGGTTTATCATTCATTTTGTTAGAATCACAGACCATTAGTGTATTTATTATCATTGTTATAATCATGACTTGAAGCACAGAATTGAACTACGGCCATCTTGGTTATCTGACGTCACTTGGAGCAAGTTGTTACTTACTGACACTCCCATTAAAGACCAATTAGAACTAGAGGCAAATATAAGAAATGAAAAAAAAGTAGCAAAACTACAAAAAGTTAAGAAATCTTTACTCTGGAAGAAGATGACATCAAAATCGGAAAAAAAAAAAGCAAAAATATTGTTGAGTTCTGAAGACTAGTGTTTCTGTATAATGCCTGCTAAGAGTTACAATCCTTCGAAACCTGGCCAGGAGTGGGCCCAGTGTATTGCATGTATAGGGTGGACTCATATAGCTTGTGTAAGAGGTGATGCAGTAGCATTTGCTTGCCCTAATTGCGAATCAGAAATTGGAAGTGAAGACCATGAGTGATGTCTGTCATTGTCATCAGACTATGGACCTGATTCAGACCTGTTCGCTAGTTGCCGCTCATTCCCAGCGTATAGAAATTCAGCTACGTGACGTCAAGGCATCTGCTCGCACAGCAAGACATAAGCAAGCCCACTATGTCTTGGCGAGCAATCACTTTGTGTTTATAGATGCCCACTAGCCTCAGTGGCAAACGCAGGATTTTGAAAGGAGGGTTTCCAAACTGATGGAGATATATATATATATATATATATATATATATATATCTTTGTCAGTGTGTGTGCACGTCTGTGCAATGCTGAACTGTCTATAAAAAAAACATATATATATATATATATATGGTACTTGTGTAATTTACGGACTCTTTACCTTATTATAGCGAAAGTTGTACCCTCGTGGGCTCGCTGTGCGCGCCACGCTTCGGGCTCGCCACATGGTTATATTCCCTCTCTGTGCCCACTTGGATGGTAGGGAATGACGCTGGACACTTAATAAGGTACTGAGTCTGCAAAGTACACAAGTATTATATATATATATATAATATATATATCCAAGAAAAGGCTGCACTCACATCAGACTCTATAGAAATAATGCAGGGGTGTCCACCACACCACTGGAGACCTGACCGGAAATCCACTGGTAATACAAAGTAGGAAAAAAGAGAGGCACTCACCAGGCTTGTAAAAAAGTTAGTAATGTACCATACTCAACGTTTCGGTCACAGTTTATGACCTTCTTCAGGAGAACCAGCATCAAATAACAAAGTTCAACAGCTTTGTTATTATATAACCATGTGGTGAGCCTGAAGCGTGGTGAGCACAGCAAGCCCACGAGGGTACAACTTTCACAGAAAGTTCGCTATAATAAGGTAAAGAGTCCATAAAGTACACAAGTACCATATATATATATATTAGGGGTGAGCGGGTTCGGATTTCTGAAATCCGAACCCCCCGAGCCCCGCCGATCCGAGTCAGGCTCGACTTTTCCCGTCTGACTCGGATCTGAAATCGAGGCAAAACGTCATCATCCCGCCTTCCGGGTCTCGCGGGTTTTGGATCCTATATAAGGTACCCGCCATTTTCTCACTCGGCTGTGGACAGTGAAGAGGGAGGGTGGGAGTTAGGGCTGGCTGGGCTGTGTAGTGTAGTGTAGTGCAGAGTAGTGTTGTGCTGTGCTGCTGTTGTCCGCTACTTCAAAGTCCATAGGGGCTGGCTGTGTTGTGCTGTGCTGCTGTTGTTAATAGGGGCTGTGTCCACTACTTCAAAGTCCATAGGGGCTGGCTGGACTGTGTTGTGCAGTCAGTTCTCCATAGGGGCTGTGTCCACTCCAAAGTCCTGTGCAGTGTCCCAGTCCTAAAGGGGTGCTGTAGTGTTGTCCAGGGGGTGCTCTGTCCATCAGGGGTGCTCCCCCCAAGTGCTAAAAAAAATATATTTTTTGTTGTTTGTGAATTGTGTGCGCAGTAGCCGCACGTGCATCAACAAAGTAGTGCCAAGCGTGCGCCTGTGTCATAAGTAAAGGGCCGGCTGGCTTGACCGTTAAAGGGTGCTGTAACCCCCAAAGTACACTCCAAACCAAATAAAAAAATATTTTCTGTGTTTGTGAATTGTGTGCGCAGTAGCCGCACGTGCATTAACAAAGTAGTGCCAAGCGTGCGCCTGTGTCATAAGTAAAGGGCCGGCTGGCTTGACCGTTAAAGGGTGCTGTAACTCCCAAAGTACACTCCAAACCAAATAACAAAATATTTTTTCTGTGTTTGTGAATTGTGTGCACAGTAGCCGCACGTGCATCAACAAAGTACTGCCAAGCATGCGCCTGTGTCATAAGTAAAGGGCCGGCTGGCTTGACCGTTAAAGGGTGCTGTAACCCCCAAAGTACACTCCAAACCCAAAAAATATATATTTTCTGTGTTTGTGAATTGTGTGCGCAGTAGCCGCACGTGCATCAACAAAGTAGTGCCAAGCGTGCGCCTGTGTCATAAGTAAAGGGCCGGCTGGCTTGACCGTTAAAGGGTGCTGTAACCCCAAAGTACACTCCAGTCCAAACCAAAAAAAATATATTTTCTGTGTTTGTGAATTGTGTGCGCAGTAGCCGCATGTGCATCAACAAAGTAGTGCCAAGCGTGCGCCTGTGTCATAAGTAAAGGGCCGGCTGGCTTGACCGTTAAAGGGTGCTGTAACCCCCAAAGTACACTCCAAACCAAATAAAAAAAATATTTTCTGTGTTTGTGAATGTGCGCAGTAGCCGCACGTGCATCAACAAAGTAGTGCCAAGCGTGCGCCTGTGTCATAAGTAAAGGGCCGGCTGGCTTGACCGTTAAAGGGTGCTGTAACCCCCAAAGTACACTCCAAACCAAATAAAAAAATATTTTCTGTGTTTGTGAATTGTGTGCGCAGTAGCCGCACGTGCATTAACAAAGTAGTGCCAAGCGTGCGCCTGTGTCATAAGTAAAGGGCCGGCTGGCTTGACCGTTAAAGGGTGCTGTAACCCCCAAAGTACACTCCAAACCAAATAACAAAATATTTTTTCTGTGTTTGTGAATTGTGTGCACAGTAGCCGCACGTGCATCAACAAAGTACTGCCAAGCATGCGCCTGTGTCATAAGTAAAGGGCCGGCTGGCTTGACCGTTAAAGGGTGCTGTAACCCCCAAAGTACACTCCAAACCCAAAAAAAATATATTTTCTGTGTTTGTGAATTGTGTGCGCAGTAGCCGCACGTGCATCAACAAAGTAGTGCCAAGCGTGCGCCTGTGTCATAAGTAAAGGGCCGGCTGGCTTGACCGTTAAAGGGTGCTGTAACCCCAAAGTACACTCCAGTCCAAACCAAAAAAAATATATTTTCTGTGTTTGTGAATTGTGTGCGCAGTAGCCGCATGTGCATCAACAAAGTAGTGCCAAGCGTGCGCCTGTGTCATAAGTAAAGGGCCGGCTGGCTTGACCGTTAAAGGGTGCTGTAACCCCCAAAGTACACTCCAAACCAAATAAAAAAAATATTTTCTGTGTTTGTGAATGTGCGCAGTAGCCGCACGTGCATCAACAAAGTAGTGCCAAGCGTGCGCCTGTGTCATAAGTAAAGGGCCGGCTGGCTTGACCGTTAAAGGGTGCTGTAACCCCCAAAGTACACTCCAGTCCAAAACAAAAAAAAAAATATTTTCTGACTTGTGTGCACTGTGGCTGCACGTGCATCAACAAAGGAGCAGCGCCAAGCGTGCGCCTGTGTCCCATAAGTAAAGAGCCGCCTGGCTCATTTCTTAAAGGGTGGTGTAACCCACAAAGTGCACTACTCCAGCAAAAATAAAAAAATATTTTCTGTGTTTGTGTGCGCTTTAGCCGCACGTATATATATCAATATAACATAAATGGAGGACCAAACTTTCTCTGATAAAAATAAAATAGGGAAAGATCAAGATCCACTTCCTCCTAGTGCTGTTGCTGCTGCTGGGAGTTGTTCATCATCCCAGAGAGGAAGTAGGAACACCACCACTTTTACTAAACAATTGACCCTCCAACAGTCCCTAGCGATGAGGATGAAGTACGACAGCAGTCATCCTGAAGCAAAACGTATAACTGAGGCCTTGACTGCTATGTTGGTGTTAGACGTGGGTCCGGTATCCGCCATTAGTGCAGTGGGATTTAGACAATTGATGGAGGTAGTGTGTCCCTGGTTCCAAATCCCGTCTAGATTCCACCTGCATCCTCAAAGCAGCAGCGACAAGCGTGCGTCTGTCTGTTAAAGGGTGGTGTAACCCTCAAAGTGCGCTCCACAAACAATAAAAAAATTCTTATTTTTTTTTCTGTCTTTGTGAATTGTGTGGGCTGTAGCCACACTTGCATCCTCAAAGCAGCAGCTACAAGCGTGTGTCTGTCTGTTAAAGGGTGGTGTAACCCTCAAAGTGTGCTCCACAAACAATAAAAATATTCTTATTTTTTTTTCTGTCTTTGTGAAATGTGTGGGCTGTAGCCGCACCTGCATCCTTAAAGCAGCAGCGACAAGTGTGCGTCTGTCTGTTAAAGGGTGGTGTAACCCTCAAAGTGCTCCAAAAAATAAAAAATGTTTTTTTTATGTGTTTGTGACTTGAGTGCGATGTAGCCGCACGTGCAGCAACACAGTAGCAGCGCCAAGCGTGCGCCTGTGTCATAAGTCAAGGGCCGGTTTGGACATCTGGTCCGGACTGAAGGACATGCCAACAATTTCTGACAAGTCTACTGTCACTGCATATGATACTGTCCTCAAAGCAGCAGCGACAAGCGTGCGTCTGTCTGTTAAAGGGTGGTGTAACCCTCAAAGTGCGCTCCACAAACAATAAAAAAATTCTTATTTTTTTTTCTGTCTTTGTGAAATGTGTGGGCTGTAGCCGCACCTGCATCCTTAAAGCAGCAGCGACAAGCGTGCGTCTGTCTGTTAAAGGGTGGTGTAACCCTCAAAGTGCGCTCCACAAACAATTAAAAAATTCTTTTTTTTTTTTCTGTCTTTGTGAAATGTGTGGGCTGTAGCCGCACCTGCATCCTTAAAGCAGCAGCGACAAGCGTGCGTCTGTCTGTTAAAGGGTGGTGACACCCTCAAAGTGCGCTCCACAAACAATAAAAATATTCTTCTTTTTTTTTCTGTCTTTGTGAAATGTGTGGGCTGTAGCCGCACCTGCATCCTTAAAGCAGCAGCGACAAGCGTGCATCTGTCTGTTAAAGGATTACATCGGTGACAGCATCCAAGTAGGCATGTCAGACAGTCCGTACCTGTACTGGCAGGAAAAAGAAGCAATTTGGAGGTCCCTGTACAAACTGGCTCTATTTTACCTGAGTTGCCCCCCCTCCAGTGTGTACTCCGAAAGAGTGTTTAGTGCAGCCGGGAACCTTGTCAGCAAAAGGCGTAGGAGATTGCTTCCACAAAATGTGGAGAAGATGATGTTCATAAAATTAATTATCAACTCTTCCAGGGAGACCAGCCTCCAGAACGTACAGAGGGACCTGTGGTTGTGGATTCCAGCGGGGACGAATTAATACTCTGTGAGGATGAGGATGTACACAACACTGAAGAGGGTGAGGAATCGGAGGATGAGGACGACATCTTGCCTCCGTAGAGCCAGTTTGTGCAGGGACAGATTAATTGCCAGCTTGTTTTGTGGGGGCCCAAACGAACCAATCATTTCAGCCACAGTCGTGTGGCAGACCGTGGCGCTGAAGTGTTTGGTTTGTTAAAGTGTGCATGTCCTGTTTATACAACATAAGGGAGGGTGGGAGGACAATTCTATCTTGCACCTCTTTTTTTTTCTTTGAATTATGTACTGTTTGGGGCCTAGTTTTTCAAACTGCCATCCTGTCTGCCACTGCAGTGTCACTCATAGATGGACCACGTGTTTGTGCCGCCCACTCGTATCTCTTAGCATAGTCATCCAGCTACCTCGGTGCAACCTTTTGGATATAAAAACACTATTGTGAGGTGTTCAGAATAGACTGGAAATGAGTGGAAATTAAGGTTATTGAGGTTAATAATAGCATAGGAGCAGAAAAACACACAAATTCTGTGATTTTAGCTGTTTTTATGCTTTTTTAAAAAAAAAAATACAGATCCAAAACACAAAACCCAGAACCCAAAACACGGAAGGGTGGTTTTGGCAAAACCAATCCAGATCCAAAACACGAAGAAAGATCCAGATCCAAAACCAAAACACAAAACACGAAAAGTGGCCGGTGCACACCCCTAATATATATATATATATATATATATATATATATATATATGTGTGTGTGTGTGTGTTTTTTTATAGACAGTTCAACATTACACAGACATGCACACACACTGACAAAGACTACATACTGACACACACAAACTGGCAAAGACTACACAATGTCACACACACATATACCGACACACACGTCACAAACTGACAAACACTACACACACACACCTCTTTCACTTAAAAGTTAATGCAGGCAAATAAATTCAGCCTCATTTATTAAAGATTCCCACCTCCCCCGCCAACAACCCCTGTCCCCTCACCCGGCAACCACCCTGCTCTGGCAAGACACCACATACACATCCCCGCCGACACCTCCTTTCCTCTGTCGCACATCCCCACATGTAATACACACACCTGTGGGGCTCTGGGGGACACCGCCATGGATACAATCAGCGAGTCACTGGGCTCTCACGAAGCACCATCCTCGGAACAGCCTGGGAGGAGCTGCGCACTGCAGTTGCAGCTCCCCCTTCAACCAGCCCAGCCCAGCCCCAGCCAGTGTACAAAGTCGGCTGCTGTTGTTCAGCTGCCCGTTAATAGAGCGGAGGCCAGGGGAGGTTTCTAGGTACTCTAAAACACCCCTTGCGTGCGCGGGTGAGCATGTCTTTAGCTGCCCACTTGCGTACGTCATCTCCAGGAAGTATATTCAGCCATCGGTACATCAGGAACCATCGGATCAGACAGCAGCGCTTGCGGTTCGCTGTACCCTACCACAAGCACTGCGAGCAGTTTTGTGTAAAAATCTACCAGGTGACATGTACTATGACGCTGCCTGTTAATTATGCACACCTCTGAAACGGCGTTGAAACACTCTAGCACGCCTGCGTCCGCAACTCCACTCCCCCGTTACTATTGCCCTGCCCCTGTTACCACCCACAAACGGCCTCTCCAGCCTCTCATTTCACTGGACTGTCCTGGCAGGGCGAGCGAGCACATTCCAATCACTCACACTAGTTTGCGCACGCGCACGGCGAACTATACGCATGCGCACATTAGCGAACATCGTCTGCAAAGAGCGGCCACTTGCTAGCGAATGGGTCTGAATCAGGACCTATATTCCAAATATATGCCAAATGTGATTTTGTGATAAATGTACAAAGTTTTCGAATGAATGCTTTTTATATTAAGATTATGTACAGATTATTTTATCGGTAACGATTTGCCCTAATCCTGTAACAATTTACCCCCATCAGGGGCAGGTTGTTACGATTATTTTTGATCCAAAAAACATGTTTTTTCATTGTTGTTAATAATTATTGGATGTAACACCCAATATAAATAGGAGAAAGAATACTGTTTTCTTTGTACATTTTTCTGTTTAGTTGTTATTAAAGATTTTTGAGATATTTGAATTTCCGAATTTTTGTAACAACTAGCCCCGCCTTCCCCTAATAATAATTTAATAATAAAACAGATCATGAAAAAACAATGACCTCACAACATATATAAATATATATATATATACATACTGTTTATAGTGATTAAGCGTACAGATTATGGAGATCTGCGAAAACATGCATATGCACTTGTTTTGAGGCAAATCTTGTGCATCTGCTATTGGACAGGTGCAAATACACGCCGCTGATGATTATGACGACTTGTTGGGAACCAGCAATATATGAAGCTGAGGTGACTCTCCATATGGGTGGCAATATGTTATTTTTCTGTGAAATTTTTACACATTTTGCCAAAAGCTCTGCATCAGATGCAAAATGAGGGCATTAAAACATTGTGTATATACAGGTTGAGTCTCCCATATCCAAAATGCTTGGGACCAGGGGTATTTTGGATAACGGAATATTCCGTATTTTGGAATAATTGCATACAATAATGAAATATCTTGGGAATAGGACCCAAATATACACACAGAATGCATTTATGTGTTATATACACCTTATACACACTGCCTGCAGGTCATTTTATACAATATTTTCAATAATTTTGTGGCTCAAACAAAGTTTGTGTACATACATGAAATTCATTTATGTTTCATAAACACCTTATACACAAAGCCTGAAGGTAATTTTATACCATATTTTTAATAATTTGTGCCTTAGACAAAGTTTGTGTACACTGAACCATCAAAAATCAAAGGTTTCATTATCATGCCAAAAAAATTCCGTATTTCGGAATATTCCGTATTTCGGAATATTTGGATATGGGAGACTCAACCTGTACATGTAATAAATATATTTAATTTTTAAATAAAATATTATTAAGGGACTGATATATAATTTCAGCCCTTTTGTTGTTATAGACATAAGTGGGATTGTATTATTTATTAAGTTATTTAAATAGCATACATATTCCGGAGCGCTTTACAGAGAATATTTGCCTATTCAAATCAGTCCCTGCCCCAGTGGAGCTTACAATCTATATTCCCCATCACATGTATATACACATATGTACTAGTGTTCATTTTTGTTGGTAGAAAATAAGCCTACCAATATATTTTTGGATTGGGGGTGGAAACCGGAGTACCTGGAGGATAGCCACAGGTAGACTATACAAGCTCCTTACAGTTAGGGCCATGGTGGGAATTGAACTCAATACCTCAGTGCTGTTAGGCAGTAATGCTATCCATTACACCGTCCGTGCTGCCCACACACCAGCTGTACTGCCCACGTTGATTGTGCTTGTGCTGCCGTTTTAACATTTCTTTTCATCCTGCAGTGTAGCAATCACAGAGAAAGGACTTAAATCTGATTTAGTAGATAGTCTGTGCAGCAGAGGGATAAATTATGTCACTGTGATGAATGCTCCCCTGTTGCAGTAACAGAGATATTATTTAATAAGCTGGGTTAACAAGGACATAGATTTGCTTGCATGACGTTTACCCCTCTTACAAAAACACAAAACAAAACTTAAATTATCTGAACAAGCCGACAAGAACATGCACCTGTCAAGAGCGCGACAGCTACATAAACATGATCTCACACAGCACTTAAATGTATTCCCCTCAGGGTGGTATGCATTATGATGCTAAATGTGCTCATTTTACAGTTTTCATTTTTAAAGAAATATCTTTCTACATACAGTAGGCTTAGGCAAGCCAAGGATATTCAGCTGTCCCAGCATGAGTTGCCCAGCTCTCACTAACGCTACTTTCACAGTGATTTTCTCTTTCTTTTTGAAAAATCAGTGTTTCTATAGGAATGTCAAGAAAAGGTGGTGTTTGTACCCTTTGTTTCCAATTGTTACTGCTTGGGTGGGGTTGAGTACGATACCTTGGCCGGACGGTCAGGGCTACCATCTGAAATTGTGGGACCCAGGACTGACAGAACAGACAGGGCGCCCCTCTACCTCTCCCCCTCCCCTGTGTTCCACCAACTCCAGACCCGCAGTGTCTTTCCAGTACCTGCCAGCCCCCCTTATGTCTCCACCTGCCATTTCCCCTTCTGTCTCTGCCAGCTCCTCTTCTGTCTCCGCCTGCCAGCACCCCTTCTGTCTCCTCCTGCCAGTTCCCCTTTTGAATCTGCCTGCCAGCCCCCCTTTTGTATTTGCCAGCTAGCCCCCTTTCAGTCTTTGCCAGCAAGCCCCCCTTCTGTCTTTACCAGCCCCTTCTGTTTCCGCCAGCCAGTCCCCCATCTGTCTTTGCCAGCCAGTCCCCTTCCTATCTTTGCCAGCCAGTTCCCCTTGTGTCTTTGCCAGCCAGTTCCCCTTCTGTCTTTGCCCACCAGTCCCCCTTCTGTCTTTGCCCGCCAGTCCCCCTTCTGTCTTTGCCCGCCAGTCCCCCTTCTGTCTTTGCCCGCCAGTCCCCCTTCTGTCTCTGCCCGCCAGTCCCCCTTCTGTCTTTGCCCACCAGTCCCCCTTCTGTCTTTGCCCACCAGTCCCCCTTCTGTCTTTGCCAGCCAATTCTCCTTCTGTTTTTGCCAGCCAGTTCCGCTTATGCCTTTGCCAGCCAGTTCCCCTTATGTCTTTGCCAGCCAGTCCCCCTTCAGTCTTTGAAGCCTGTCTCCCTTCAGCCTTTCCCAGCCAATCTTCCTTCAGTCTTTGCCAGCCAGTCCACCTTCAGGCTTTGCCAGCCAGCGCCCCTTCTATTTTTGTCAGCGCCCCTTCTGTTTCTGCCTGCCAGTCCCCTTTCTGTCTTTGCCAGCCAGTCCCCTTTCTGTCTTTGCCAGCCAGTCCCCTTTCTGTCTTTGCCAGCCAGTCCCCTTTCTGTCTTTGCCAGCCAGTCCCCTTTCTGTCTTTGCCAGCCAGTCCCCTTTCTGTCTTTGCCAGCCAGTCCCCTTTCTGTCTTTGCCAGCCAGTCCCCTTTCTGTCTTTGCCAGCCAGTTCTCCTTCTGTCTTTGCCAGCCAGCCCCCATTCTGTCTTTGCCAGCCAGCCCCCATTCTGTCTCTGCCAGCCAGTCCCCCTTCTGTCTTTGCCAGCCAGTGCCCCTTCTGTCTCTGCCCGCCAGCCTCCCTTCTGTCTTTGCCCACCAGCCCCCTTTCTGTATCAGCTTAGCCCCTTTCCCTTTCAGCCTCATAATGTCACACGCACGCCAGTTCGCAAAAAAACATACAACCCTTATTGCACGGCCGCAGCAGTAGGAGCATTGCAGAGGGGGGTGGTAGTAGCGAGCGGGTGGGCGAGGTAGGTGTTAGGAACAGATGGCAGGCCCCCTCTCTCTGAGTGTCCTGCCCGAGACTAGAGTCTTGACAATCCCCCACCTGATGGTGTCCCTGACGATGGTAACAATCCCGGCAGCAGAATCCTGACAGTCAGAATCCCAATGAGTATTCTAACCCCCCCCCCTGCAGCCTAATCCTAACCATCCCCGTCGACAGCCTCACCCTAACCGTCCCCTTCGGCAGCCTAACCTCAGCCTAACCCTGACCCTCCCCCATAGTGCCTAACCCTAATACTCACCATAGGGATTCATCTGTGTTTTGACTGTCGGTATTAAGCTGCTGGTATTGTGACCGTCACTATGGTCACTGCCGGGATCTGGACCACATCCCCTTGGGTGTATGTAACCAGGCACCAAATCACACTCCAATCTTTATATATTTTATATGTGCAATATATAACGCAATGTTTATGTATTTTATATGTGCAGAGGATTGAGGTGTTTAACAGATTATATGATAAATGCTTATTCTGTTGCATAGTTTCAAGAGTTAATTTGCAATATATTGTTTATGTGAACTGAAATAAGTATCCTGCAGCTACTGATATTAATGATATGAAGCAATAATCTGTGTGCCTGAAGTGTACAGAGCATAGGTAAACGCAGGGGGGGGTTTCTGTCTGCCTGGAAACCCCCCTCCCCAGCCTACACCATGACCACAATAGAAATAGTAATGTAATAGAATGTTACTAGTGCTGCATGTTCCTCACAGTATCACAAATGAAATAATTAGCACCACCTGTGGATCTTTTAACATGTATCAGTCCTTAATAAATAACCTGTGCACCAACTAGGAGATCTGGAAAACATTCACTGTTAGGGATGTGCTGCTATAGAGCCCAATATGTACATATATGTCCAGGGCAGTGCTAGGTTATTCTGCTGCTCCCGAACTTGCTCTAATACTCTGGAATGGTGCCCACATCTAAAATAAAAACATTCAGCTCAGGCAGGATGGCCCTACTGCCGCATATAATAGCTTCTGTGGTTGCTGGTCCTCTATATGCTGGAATTATGACACACATTATACTTTGTATGATGCATATTAAAGCTGGATAAGTGATGATTATACCCTCTTCATGGACTGGCCACACTCACTCTAAAATCAAGCATTTGGAACCCCCCCTCTAGAAATCCTGCATTTGCCACTGCAGAGGATAGTGTTGGTTTCCATTGTTTAAGGACAATAGTAACACCAGCAACAACATGATTTAAGCATAATAACTATATAGCTTCCTTCTAAAATATAACCTATCAAGGACCATAAGTAAAATAGCCGGACAGTTAGTAAAAGCAGCATTAAAAGCATATAATTTGTAGTCTTGTACCAATATTTCACCATTTAAGAAAAAGCCTTCTAATAAAAGCTAAACACCAGAACAATTTAATACTACAACCGCACATGGTATCCAGGTGTTGAGTTAGTTGATTTTAAATAAAAGGAAATAAAGGTTATATTTGAATTCAAATAGTCTTACAAGAGTCAATATGGTGACAGTTGGGTAGGACTGCGCTCTGCTGTGTGGGCAGATGTTATATGTTAGTGGGCTGAAAGGTGTGCTATATGAATGAGTGGGGTGCTGCACTTCCTGATCGCAGGCGTACCGGGTCCTGCGTAAAATTGGATAGAGACGGTGGGGTACGGAAGGTGCGCTCGCCCTGTGGGTGCAGTGATGATGGGGGAGTGTTGGACTGTGTATGTGGTTGCTAGTGTGTGTGGTGTGAATGAGTGTGGAGGGGTGGACCAATGGAATGACAGAGGTGGACACAAGGGGGCTCCTTTCCGTGCGGTTCAATAGACCGGTAACATGCTGGTCTATTGAACCACACGGAAAGGAGCCCCCTGAAAGGGTCGACCCACCTCCCCAGTCTCTCCCCCCCACCTCTCTCACCCACCACCACACCCACCTTGTTGCCCGGGACTATATAGGAGAAACACTGACTACTCCAATAAAACCATTTACTCCCACCTTGTGTACGCCTCTGTCATTCCATCGGTCCACCCCTCCCCACTCATTCACACCACACACACTAGCAACCACATACACAGTCCCACAGGGCGAGCGCACCTTCCGTACCCCACAGTCTTACAAGAGTGCCACCCCTCAGCCAACCCCCCAAAAAAAATTTTTTCTTCTTCTAAACCAAATCGCACTACATCAAGCTACAGGGGACAAAATACACATACATTCACTTCAAGCACAATTATCTTCTCTTGTCTTTAGACCTCTTGGGAGGAATCCAATTAGCCCCAGGGTTTACCCTGTGAGTTAAGACCCAGAAGTGAACTTTTCTTCGCAGCTTGAGGTACCCTCTGGGGTTTAACGAGTGTTGAAACCCATTGATTCACACTTTACGTGGAATCAATGGGTTAGTGTATGTTAATCCATGGTTTACCGCATGGGGAAAAGGCAAATGAATTGAATAGCTTTTCCCCACGCAGCACGATCAATTAGCTGCGCATCATATCCCATGGTTAGTTGAATGCCCCCACTTGGAGGAGAATTACTGAACAGCAGATTTGTTTACGGTTTGTGAACCACAGATTGCATGCAGTTTTCATAGCTGAACTGCCGGATTTACTATCGGGGAACAAGGGAAAATTATCCCACATGGGGTAAAAATGAAATTCCTGGGGGTAATGGACGGACAGCCAGGCATGCATGTGAATCATTCTATGCATGCACCCATTACACCCAGCTGTGCCGCAGGGAGGCTCTAATCCGGACGCCCCGCTGAGATGTTATTACCAGCGGGCGCCTGGCTCCTTCCCTGTAGCGTCGCGTTAGCCAGAGGCTGGAGTTCTCTCCATGCGCACTATGGGAGAGATGTCATGACGTCTCTCCCATAGTTCAGAGGAGCAGCCGGCAGACAGGACGGCGGCGGATGCAGGAGCGGGGATTAAGGTAAGTGGGTTTTTTTGTACAAGCGACACTACAGGGGCATTTTATGGGGGCACTACTACGGGGGCATAACTATGGGGGCACTACTACAGGGACATAACTATGGGGGCACTACTACAGGGGCATTATATGGGGGCACTACTACAGGGGCATTATATGAAGGGGGTAACGTCAGTGTATCAAAATATATTTTGGGGTAAAAGTTCCCTGAACGCTGGTTTAGAACATGGGTGGGGAACGTACGACCCATGGCCCGAATAAGGCTGCAAAATCATTTAGTCCGGCCCTGCCAAAGCAACCGCAGGCGGGACTCGAAATTCAATAAATCTAGGAGCTTTTTTCATAGCATCCATAACTGTGGCGGCTGGGCTGTGGCTCTTTCAGCATACTACAGTGACACTACACCAGCGGTGGGATTCTCCCCCATCAGCAGGCTGTGGCTATTACTATGGCAGCGCAGCAGGCGTACAGGGCTGTGATGAATGGGGCCGGGCTGGTTACATAAGTGCTGGTGAGAAGACCCCAGGGCTGCCCCTCCACCTTGTCTGTTTCATGACCAGGAACCATCAGGACTGCCCCTACAGACTGTCTGCCCCTCTACTCTGCCTGGCAACATACAGACATACAGCCTCCCCTTCCTATTGGCTGCCAGAGCCCATCAAAGGAGTAAGTGACCAAATATAGCAGACTCATTTTTAAGTTGATAATTTTGTATAGCCCACGAATGAGGTTATAAATTTCCAAATGGCCCTTGGCAGAAAAAAGGTTCCCCCACCCCTGGTTTAGAAGATGAAAGCTCAAATCACATCGGATGTGTTATGCAGTGTAAATTCTCAAACTACTTGGAGTTTAGAGATAAAAACTGGTTTTCACATAAGGTGACTTTATGGTGTAGGGCATAGGTTCCCAAACTTTGTTGAATCACGGCGCCCTAGAGTGGCCGCATTGGTTTCATGGCACCCCTAAGCCAAACGTTTGTTATTCAGAAATTCAGAAAAAAATGTAGTAAAGTAATAAAGTGAAGTAAATTGTGCTTACCTGTCATCCTTAGGCTCAGTTATGTAGTGGTGGACAGGATTGAGCTTCTGTTTGTCCACATATTTACATTACATTGACCATAAATAATTTGATTTGGTGTTGGACAACCAACCTGAGGCACCCCTGCAAGTGTCCCGAGGCACCCCAGAGTGCCACGGCGCACAGTTTGGGAACCACTGGTGTAGGGTTTTCAACCTGTGTTAATAGTACACCCAGGGGTACTCACTGTGACATTTAGGGGTACTTGAAAAGTTTTCTGTAATGGTGGGGTTGGACATCCAAGGCGATAATTATGCACAAAGGGAAAGCAGTGTCCTAGGGAGCTCTATCTCTAATGCATCACAGTAGGTCCTAGATAACAAAATAAGTCTATTCTTATATCTCAGTAATTGAAAGCATAAGAGGAGCTATAGTTTTATTGTCAATTCATTACAAATGTATTCCTTTGCAAATGGGGGTTACAAATAATGCAAATGAATTGCCCTTGGGTACCCAGGTGGGAAATGATTGAGAGCCAATGGTGTAGGCTATCAGAGACAAACTCTGAAAACTTTAGGTTTTCGGAGCTTGATAAATAGCACATTCACAATGTCCCCATGCATTGTATGGGGATCGTGGTATTGCCTGTGAGTTACATTTGGACAACTATCTTTAGAGTTGTAAGAAAGCAAAACAATAAAGATCTCTTTCACAGCTGTTTATATATGTATTCACACCACTATTATTACTGTAATATAATTTGCAGTTAATAAAAAAAACATCTAATACATTATACGTTATAAATAGTAAGTGTTGACTACGCATACCCATCACAGAGTGATTGACAGGAAGTGCCATTTGTGGGTGGTAATGGGAGGGTGGTCG
Organism: Taudactylus pleione; assembly: GCA_031769625.1. Lineage (NCBI taxonomy): Eukaryota > Metazoa > Chordata > Amphibia > Anura > Myobatrachidae > Taudactylus > Taudactylus pleione. Next base: position 16,669,504 of record JAUIMM010000255.1, on the reverse strand, counting down.
GCCGAACGCAGGCGTGCTTTTGCATTTGAACGTTTTTGCATGGGCTTGCATAAATTAGCCACTGTGATGCCCTACACAGCCTGAGGCCTGATAGCGTGCGTGGAAGTTACCAATTTCGGAGTAAGGTCAGGGCTTGTGCAAGTGTGCGTGAGGCTGCGATGGTACTCAATTGTACCGGTGTTTTCGCAGTCTTGCTAAACATTATGGATGTGTGTAGGGTAAAGTGGGCGTCCTTATGTAGTGCAGCGGAGGCATTGTGATCGCGATGAATTAGCATACTTTCGCAGTTGACCTGTGTGCGTAATCGCTATTGCATTCGCAGTTTTGTTCCGTTGTGAATCAGGCCCAGAGTTCAGATGAGTGGGACTGTGGCAGCTACAGAGCCCATTGCGTCTGGGGGCGCAGGTGACCAGTGTCCAGACCTACAGTCAGGCAGGGAGGACCACAAATCTCTTAGACTGTTTGTGTGACTTTGTGGAAGTCAGACCAGGAGGTCACGTTTATACCTGTGAGAGCAGGGGCATATTTATAATGGGTGCAGGGTGTGCAGCGCTCGCACCGTACACCCCGCACCAATAATATATTTACCTCTCCAGAGTCCCACGTCGGTGCGGGGGTCCATCGCTGGAAAATGGCCGCTGCGGTCATTTTCCGGGTGACCTGCATATGCCCTATAGACTCTGGGCACACTCTAGTACCCAGAGTCTATAACTTCCGGCGCTGGCCGCGCACAGCTCAGTACGCTGCCAGACAGAGAGGAGGGGCCCGTGTCAGAGACTGCACACGGGCCTCCTCCTCTCTAGAAAAGCCCCTGTGTGAGAGACAGGACTGGGGGGTATATTTACTGAAGTGAGAGTTTTTAGAAGTGGAGTTATTGCCCATAGCAACCAATCAGAATCTACTTAGCATTTATCTAGCACATACTTGCCTACTTTTGAAAAAGCATTTCAGGGAGATTGTGGAAGCAACACCTATGAGCACGGCGGTAAAGTGAACGTCTACTGCTACATCTGAGAGGCGTGTCATAAAATTGATTTACATACAAATGTAAATGAGCCTCAGAGCAGTTAGTAAGATTTACTTGATGATGAAAACAAACTGATATTTTTCAGAAAATGCATGTAGCCATAGGGATCATTGTGCCTTATGACCAATGCAGGGACATTATACAAATGATCCCATTTGAATAGGATCTCTTTTTTCGTGTGCGTATAACAGCTATATAATGGGGGTAAGGTGCAATCAGGGAGATTGCGAGACTCTTCAGGGAGTCGTGGAGATTGCTACTATTTCAGGGAGTCTCCCTGACAATCAGAGGGAGTTGGCAAGTATGATCTAGCATCTTCTAGAATAGGGCTGGGCAATAAGTAGCCCCAGCTGTTGTAGAACTATAAATGCCAGCATGCCATGCCACAGTTTTGCTATTTGGCCATGCTAAAACTGTTGTAATACATGCTGGCATTTGTAGTTTAACAACAGCTGGATGGCTGCTTATTGCCCACCCCTGTTCTAGAAGATAATAGCTAGAATCTTATTGGTTGCTTGCTATGGATAACAGCTCCAGTTCTCAAAACTCTCACTTTAGTAAATATACCCCTGAGACTTTTAAGAGACTGTTTTACATAAGCAGACTATCTGCCCATTATAGTCAGGATTAAGCAGTGAGTTAGTGCCCTGCATGGGGCTAGGTTGTTTATTATTTTGTTCCTGAAATACTGACAGTAAAGCACCATTTATTTTCATTTAAACATAAAGAGCTGCTTATGGATCTATATTATGCACCTACTCACTGCACCACTGACGTCTCTACTGAGCTAGTTACCCCGAGTTATCACAAATATATATATACAGTACTGTGCAAAAGTTTTAGGCAGGTGTGGAAACAATGCTGCAAAGTAATAATGCTTTCAAAAATAGAAGTGTTAATAGTTTATTATTTAGCAATTAACAAAATGCAAAGTGAATGAACAGAAGAGAAATCTAAATCAAATCAATATTTAGTGTGACCACCCTTTGCCTTCAACACAGCATCAATTCTTCTAGGTACACTTGCACACAGTTTTTGAAGGTACTCTGCAGGGAGGTTTTTCCAAACATCTTGGAGAACTAATCACAGAACATCTGTGAATGTAGGCTTGCTCAAATCCTTCTGTCTCTTCATGAAATCCCAGACAGACTCGATGATGTTGAGATCAGGGCTCTGTGGGGGCCATATCATCACTTCCAGAACTCCTTGTTCTTCCTTACGCTGAAGATAGTTCTTAATGACATTGGCTGTATGTTTGGGGCCGTTGTTGAGCTGCAGGATAAATTTGGAGCCAATCAGACACTTCCCTGATGGTCAGGGCCAGCTCTAGGGGTGTTCGACCTGAGCGGTCGAACAGGGGTGCCACCCATAGACGGTGCACCCTTTCCCAGCATCCTCATTTCAGCGGGACAGTACTGTCCCACTGTTCCACCCGTGGCCCACAGGTGGTCAAATCGGGGGGTTGGAGACCCGCACCGCCACGGCGGTGCCGGGACCCCGGAGTCTGAATGGCGCAGCATCCATTCAGTGCCGTGAGAGGGCTGGGAAAGCCTAGCTAGTGAAGCTCCCCCCAGCCTGACGTTATTTGGAGGCATGCCATGCGGGCACACCCCTCAGATAACGTCACGTAAGGAGGCGTGGCCTATGGTAATTAGAACCATGGCCCCAATTTCGGACGCTGAGGAGCGGCAAGCACTCAGTCGGCACAAGGAGCAGTCTCTGCTGATGGTATTTCATGATGGATAAGTACCTGCCTGTATTTCTCAGCATGGAGGACACCATTAATCCTGACCAAGGCCCTCATTCAGAGCCGTACGCTCTGAGCAGAGCGCACGCTCTGAATGAGGGCCGGCCTCCATAACTATGGAGTGTCCTCCTGGACGCTCGTATAGCTGTGGGTCACCACCCACAGCCTATACGAGCGTGCAGTTTGATGGCCGCGATGGTCCTGACCATCGCGACCATCGAAACTGCGAGCCGGAGCCTGCGGTTGAGGTTTTCAACCGCAAGGCCCGGAGTGATTTTGGCTCTATCAGAGCCAAAATCACTCCCACTGACATCACTAGTGATGTCAGTGGGGCCGGCTTCTGACGGGAGGCGTTCCCTTAGGAACGCCCCCGTCAGGGAGGCACGCCCCCGGCACGCCCAGAACATCGACCCACTTGCGAGCGGACAGCCGCTTGCGAGTGGGTCTGAATCAGGCCCCAAATCCCCAACTCCATTTGCTGAAATGCAGCCCCAAACTTTCAAGGAATCTCCACAATGCTTTACCGTTGCCTGCAGACACTCATTTTTGTACAGCTCTCCTGCCTTTCAGTGAATAAACTGCCTTCTGTTACAGCCAAATATTTAACATTTTGACTCGTCAGTCAGGAGCACCTGCTGCCAATTTTCTGCACCCCAGTTTATTATTTTCATGCATAGTTGAATCACTTGGCCTTGTTTCCACATCGTAAGTATGTATTTTTGGCTGCAATTATCCCATGAAGACCACTTCTGGCCAGACTTCTCTGAACAGTAGATAGGTGTACCTGGGATCTCACTGGTTTCTGCCAGTTCTGAGCTGATGGCGATGTTTCCTTGGTCGACCACTGCGTTTACTGTCCCCAATGTTACCCATTTCTTTGTGTTTCTTCAAAAGAACTTGAACAGCACATCTTGAAACCCCAGTCTGTTTTGAAATCTTTGCCTGGGAGAGACCTTGCTGATGCAGTATAACTACCTTGTGTCTTGTTGCTGTGCTCCATCTTGCCATGGTGTATGACCTGTGACATGAAACTGTCTTCCACAACCTCACATTTGTAGCAGAGTTTGACTGTTCCTCACTCAGTTTTAAGCCTACAGAGCTGTTTCTGTTTGAGTTAATGACTGTGTTTCAACCTAAATATGAAAATTATGATCATTATCACCTGTTTGGTATGTCTGGTTAATCATACACCTGACTATAATCCTACAAAGAGGGGTATTCAATATGATACGTTAACTTCACTGTCGAAGTTAACGTTTCATATCGGAGTTTTTACCTGTGTTAAAGTATCGGGCGCGCGCCCGCTTATACCCGTATTCAATATAAAATTAACGAAAACGGGAGCCTCCGAAGTTGGATTTGCGTAAAGTTATGAATTTTTCCTTAAAAAAATTGTAAGACCTCCCTAAAGTTGTAAAAACATGGGGGATCACTATGGGTACCCCCGTTTTGTGCACCTGCCGCTATAAATCTATTCTAGAAAACACCTGCCGCATACTTGCAGAATAGCCCTGAACCTATTTCCCTATTGTTAATCATTTTTTTCCCTTTTTTTTTTTTTCACCCCAATTTTTTAATTAATTTTTTGGGGTGTCCCTATTTTTTTTTTTTCTTTTTTTGACACAGTTCTTTTTTAAATGTCATTCCCAGGGGTGCAGGCTATTTTTTTTAAGCCTGCACCCCTAAACCCCAATTCTGCACTTTTTTTCTACACCTATTCAATGGTGAAAAGTTATCACCGTTTTTTATCAAAGACTTTTCAAAACTGCGATAAGTCTTTGAAATTGAATACGGTGTAAAACTAAAACCTGCGATAATGATGTCATAAGTGCGATATTAACGCAAAAACGATGTTATCGCTCCCATATTGAATACCCCTGAAAATCTCTGACTTGGTGCAAGTGTACCTAGACGAATTGATGCTGTTTTGAAGGCAAAGAGTGGTCACACCAAATATTGATTTGAATTAGATTTCTCTTCTGTTCATTCACTTTGCATTTTGTTAATTGATAAAAATAAACTATTAAAACCTCTATCTTTGAAAGCATTCTTACTGCGCACCAGTTTTTTCACACCTGCCTAAAACTTTTGCACAGTATTGTGTGTGTGTGTGTGTGTGTGTATATATATATATATATATATATATATATATATATATATATATATATATATATATATATATTTATATTTGTGAATTAGCCCAGAATATATTTGAGTTACAGCTGTGATGGTAGGGTAGACATTGTTCCTCTGCACAGCAATCCCACTACAGGACAACACAATCCTCTCCCGTTTTAGCATTGTAGCATTTTCAGAGAATGACTAATAGAGTACAATAGCTTGCAATCAGCTGTGTAATAGATTAAATTAGAATGTCATCTTCTCAAGTTCATGAGGAAATATTTATATACAACTCCTTTTTGAATGCAAAAGGAAATTTTAGCTATATCAATGTTTAAATATCCTGTGCGAACACTCTGAGTAACACATGCACCATGGGGGTTTTCAGAAATTTTCACGCATGCGCAGCTCAGTGGCAAATGCAGGATTTCTAGAAGGGGGTTTCCAAATGCTTCATTTTAGAGTGAGTGTGGCCTGTCCACGAAGAGGGCATGATTAGAACTTATCCAGCTTTAATATGTTACATACAAAATGTATTGTGTGTCATAATCCCAGCATATACAGGACCAGCAATCACAGTAAGCCATTAAATGCGGCAGTAGGGCCATCCTGTCTGAGCTGAATGTTTTTAAGTCAGATGTGGGCACAATTCCAGAGCATTGGAGCAAGTTTGGGAGTCTGGGGGAGCGGCCGAAGAACCTAGCACTGCCCTGGACATATATGTACATATCGGTCTCCTTATCTACTGGATAGTGTATTATTATACAGTATTAATAATTAGTCTTATAGATGGTCTGTAGCAGTGCACCCCTAACAGTGCATGTTTTCCACATCTCCTAGTTGATGCACAGGTGTATTTATTACTGGCTGACACATTTTAACAATCCACAGGTGATGCTAATCATTTCATTTGTGATACTGAGAACAACATGCAGCACTAGTAACATTCTATTATATTACTATTTCTATTGTGGTCATGGTGTTGGCTGGGGAGGGGGGTTTCCAGGCAGACGGAAACCCCCCCTGCGTTTACCTATGCAGCTGCAAAAAATGTCTCCTCTATATGAACATCGGCATTGCGTGAGGATTGCGTGCGAATCAGAGTCAGGCCCTATGCCACCTAAGTTCTTCTGATGATTAGGGAAGGAAGACAAGCTGGATAAATAATAAAATTTAGATCACTTAAGTCTCAGTAGCAGACTTAAGTGGTCTCAACCCTTGTGCTGAGGAGGTTTTCCAAAATCACTGAACTGAGTGAACATCGGCATTGCGTACATTCTGCATGTGACAGAATCAGGCCCTATGCCTCCTAACCTCCTCTGATTAAAAAAAAGGATGATGATGACCTGAATCAAAAAAAATTGAGAACACTAAAGTCTTAATAGCACTAAGTGCTGTTTATATGTGCAAGTGGGCTCTTTCACCTGAAGAGTTTCTAGATTTCCATAAATTCTAGTTGACATGATTGTAAGCTAGAAAGCCATATTAAGTGACAAGTACACTAAATAGATGGCTTCAGATGTTCAAAAATGTATATAATTAATGTCTGAAGAACCAGCAGAGGAACCCATGGTGGTATAAAGTACCTAGTGGTATTAAGTCACTGCCTTAATATATCTGCAGCCTTATGGATTCTTTTACTACTTAGGGGGTATTCAATTAGACTGCGAAAAGTTGGAATCGGCGATAATTTATCGCCGATGACGTAGTTTTCGCCTATTTCATTTATCCCCGTTTTTGGGGCCTGATTCAGACCCGGACGCTATTTGTGGCTGCTCGCTGGCTAAAAGGGGCCGGCTATTTAAATCATGTGCTCGCACTGCGTAGTGTAAAGCCGCCCACTAAGTAATAGCTAGCAGCCACACTGTGCGCTCGCATCTGTATAAAGACGCCCCTTTGCCACTCGCAACACAAGTCATCTCCGGCAGTTGTAGGATTAATCGGGAACATCGAGAGCCATCAGAGCGGCTCGCAGCGCTTGTGGTAGCCTTTTCCCACCACAATATTGCGAGCAGTTCAGGCTAAAATACATCCCAGTCACGTGTATAATGATGCTACTTTGCTAATTATGCACACCCATTAAACGCCGTTCTGACGGTCGGGCATGCCTGCATTCACACATCCACAGCCCCGTTTACAAGCACCTTCCCCTGTTACCACCCACAAACGGCACTATCTGTAACTCAAAATAGTGGCCCGTCTGCGGGCTACGGGCGAGCACTTTCCCATCGCAATGACTGGTTCACGCATGCGCATTGTGACTCTTACACATGCGCAGATTGCGAAAAATCGCTCAATGCAAGCGAGAGCAGCATAGCGTCCGGGTCTGAATCAGGCCCTGAATTTCAAAGGCTTTTCGCAGGTTCGAAAAGTCTTTGAAAAAAACAGGGGATAACTTTTCACCATGTTTTACATGGAGAAAAAAAGTGCAGAATTGGGGTTTAGGGATGCTGGTTTAAAAAAAATAGCCTGCACCCCTGGGAATGTCTTTTAAAAATAAACTTTGTCAAAAAAAGTAAAAAAAAAAAAATAGGGACACCCCCAAAAAATTAAAAATTAGGGGTGAAAAAAAGAGGGAAACAGTGTTTAAATATAGGGAAATAGGTTCAGAGGTATTCTGTAAGTATGCGGCAGTTGTTTTCTAGAATAGGCTATTAGCGGCAGGTGCATTTTTGCAGACTTTTTAAAAAATGACTTTAGGGCCTCAAAAGTATGCTAGTACCCATTTTCATGTACCCCAAATTAGATGGGACCACTTAAAAAAATGAAAAAAAAAACCTCTTCTGCATAATTTCTTCAATGTCGGGAAAAAACACCTGTCGCGGCTATTTAAAAACCCGACTTTCTTCTGCAGGCAAAAACGGCGGTACCCATAGTGATCCCCCATGTCTGGACATATTTAGGGGGGGGTCCTACAATTATTTCCCGAAAATTCCTGTTTTTTTCGTAGATCCCAATTCGCCGAGTCCCGTTGTCGCTCATTTTAAATTGAATACGCGCCCGATACTTTATCCCCAGAAAAGCTCCGATGTGGAGCGAAAAGTCTAGCATGGACTTTCCGCTCCCTAATTGAATACGGGCCTTAATGTTGAAACAGCAGAAATGTGCACCAGGAATCACTGAATTGCAAGAAGAAGCTGTTGATGAATGTCCTGCAGATTTCATGCCAAGCACAGAAGTTTTTCCCAATTTGATAGTATTTTTATAACATGGATGATATTTTTTTAGCTGCCTGTAGCCTGGCTCATAAGGTCTTTTTTGCATTTTTAACTTTTCAGTTTCCTTGATATGAAGTGATTAATTTCCTGGTTTGTACGATCAATTTTTTTATTCCTATTTGATTTGCATACTGGATCAGGTAGAGTGCACAATTGGGAATCATTCTATTCCTTTGAAAAGATGCACATCTAGTTAGGGAAGTTTTAGGAGTCTTGATTGCCGCAGGGAAGGATTATAATGACTACAGCGTCATCCTCTATGATCTTCATGAGTACTTTCAGAATTCATGGAATCAGTGGAAAATGTAAAACAGATTAAAGGCTAGAACTTTAGTTTCCTGAAATCTCAAACAATAATTCCTTCTTAACAACTTTAGTCACAAGTGCTCCATAACGAAACTCCAAATCCAAATGTCTCTTTATTCAGCTGCCACTCACTTGAGTGAATTGTTGTCCTGCTGAGAAATTTGCAATTAAGTTTGCTCCACAAATAGTGATTACTACTACTAATATATACTTGATGTTAATCAGTGCCCAAGTAAATGTTCCCTGAGCAAGTGGTGCAAGAATTTTGGGCTCTGTATTGTTAGGCAACACTTATCTGACAGTGGTGCCGTTGCCTGAGAAGGTCTGGATTGGCGCAGGATCCAATAAAGTTAAATGTATAGCTTTCAGCTTCCTCCTGGGTTGATGTCCAAAATGTTGTTTGTACTTTTTCTGTATTGAGATCTACACCTCTAAGTTAGACTCTGATGAACGTATTGATGAACGACAGCTAATTGGTCTGGTTTAGAAACTAATTCTAATGGTGCCCATACACAGTACGATTTTTTTTACCTGATATGGATAGTTTCAACGGGTTGTACAGACCAATTGTATGAAAAAAGGTGTTTTTTGTGTGTTCTGCGACCCCGATGCGCGTCCCCGCCGTCCTCTAGTTGGATCGCAGATCAGATGGTTTTGCAGAGAGATCTACGATCATTTGAGTACAATGTGATACACTTCTATGCATCTTATCCTATCGTAACGATCAATTGTACACCATTTGACCACATCGTATGAAGAATTTCAAGGGCAAGCGTACAACACATCTTACCAACTTTGAATTGCACCGTGTCTGGGGGCCTTAAGTTGGACAGATATGACATGGTCTGTTGCACCACCAGGGGCGCCGAGAGGGGGAACGGGTACTCCCTTCTCTCTCCATCACGTGTGTATGTGCTGAGCTGCAATGGGAGACAGCTCGTGCCACAGCAGTCACCTATGCCTGTGGGGGGAGGGCGATCACACTGATCACGTCCCCCTGTCTTTGTGCCCCCCTCCCCAGCACGCAGTGCCGCAAAAGTGTGTTTGTTTAATTTTTTTCTCAAGGGGACGTGGCCACGCCTCCCGTGATTAGGCCATGCCCCCTCTGTACCTGGGCCTGGCAGGGCTCTCTACGGCCCTGTGCACCACATCTATAGTTGAAGATGGCTCCTTGATAAATAGCTGCTATGTCCACCATGCTGATTGGTTTTTCTGTAGTTAGAGGTACCTTTGCAGAGGTTGGTATCAACTAGACACCCAATAATTCCAACCAGTGGCAGATTTAAGGGTCAGGCTGCCCCTAGGCACACAATTATTGCCTCCTCCTTATCTCCACATTGGTGCTGTTATTGCTATATTTACAAAAAAATGATTCAGCATAGCTGCAGAGAGACCCGGTAGCTGCGACAGGCGGCTTTGCATAAACACAGCCGGCTCTAGCTCCACCGCCTTCAAGACAGACTGGAAGCTGATGCCTCTGGGACCCAGCAGGTAGCCTCCACCCACCACCACATACACACCCATCTCCCCGCTGGTGCTGCTATATAAAAAAAGAATCAGCAGCTGCTCTGATGTAGGTCTCTCATGAGGTCCGGTTCACACATGGTTTTGTGGTCCCTATATCCCCAGGTCCCCGGCAGGTATAAGCCAGTCACTTGAAAATCTTCCTTACCTGTATGTAGTTTCTCTGCAACGGGGAAGAAATTGTCTTTACCTGGGCAGATGGTGCCTTCAGTCTGTATTCACTATTCACGTAGGAGATCACATGGTCCGGTAGACGACTGTTTGTGTAGGAATATAACCAATGTTAGCATCATATAGCAGAGGTTCAACCAGCTAATACTGTACATTGTAACATAAGTATTGGTGCAGGGCAAAATGTGAACTTCCCTGATCATACAATTTAATATGATTAAACTCTATTTGCTAATGTCTGAAATGTTTATTTAGAATTGGTAACTTACTGTTCCTTCCCCTTTTCCTTCTAAGCCTGCCAATTGTGGATAATCTCCGGCCGCTTCCCCCCAGTTCTCTTCAGTCTCATCCTCCCTTGTGTCTCTCCAGCATAAATATGTGTGCAACAAAGTATACAGAATAAGCTTGATGCTGATTACCGTCAAGCTTATTCTGTATACTTTATTGCACGCATATTAATGAGGTTTTGGGAGGTAAATAATAAGGTTTATACTTTTTCACCAGCCCATCCAAGGAGGTATGATTTATGAAAATATACTTAAGTACATGATTTAACAGAACGATGGTGTAATGTCACCTGATCAATCCAGTTGGTTCCTATATTGTTTACATTTTTAAAATTGACACTGATATATGTACTGCAAATTTCTTCTTTTGTGCCTCTGTGTATCAACGGTGGTTGGAATATTAGATACAGTGACTAGCATAGTACTTACTGGTCTTCTATATAGCAATAATGTATCTTTAAATAGACAGGCTCTGACACTAGTAATAATTTTAGTGGCATGCAGTTTGGCAAAATTTAATTGCCTGAGTATTGTTGAGTATGGCAAACCTGTTATTAAGATCTACATAATATCGCAATAGGGCATCTAATCACACGAAAGGAGGGTCTTGTTCTTGATCCATCCTTGTTATTATATGTTTGTTTATTGTATGCCCTACCTTATTTTGGAATGATCAGAATAAATGTTAAGTTTTAATGTTAACAGATTTCACAATAAGTAAGTGCCCCCAAACAAGAGTCTTTTTTTCTTTTTTCTCTTTTTTTTGCTCCACTGATGTATAATTCTTTGACTCTGGGGAGCACCACCAACGAATATACCAATTATCATTGCTGCCACAATGTATGCTTTGTATAATATAGTATAAAGCCATTGTTTCCCTAATTTTATATTTAATTTTTCATCAATATTTGGAGATGTATCCCACAATTTTGCTATTTTTCTGAAGGGTACATTGGTGCTTTTTTTTCGTGTTCAGAAAAAGAATTTCCTTACTGATTAGGACCATTATTCTTTGATTGAAGACCTAGGGCCTGATTTAGATTTAGAGATGCACGCAGTGTCAACGCTGCATGCAGACAATGTTTTCAAGGCCTGATTCAGCATGGATCGCTATTCTGCTTATACGCACACAACGCAGTAGCTATCACAGCCTGATGTAAGGACACCCACTTCCCCTTACTCACATCCGTATACTTTGCCGACATAGCAAAACAATCGGTAACATCGAATCCATACACACAGTTAAGGCAGGGCAGACTTCACTCAGAAATTGCTTCAGTGCACGGTATGAGGCCTCAGGCTGCGTATGGTATTGCAGTGGATAATTTATGCACACCCCTGAAACGGCGTGTGAACGCACTGGCACGCCTGCGTTCAGCCGACCACCCCCCCATCACCACCCACATACGGCACTTCCTGCCAATCACTCTGCCATGGGTCTGCATATCCTCTGCGATCGCAGTCCCGATCGCAGTGGCTAGTCGCTAGTTCGCGCACGCACACTGCGATGCATGCACAAAATGCAACAATCGGCTGATTGCCTAATTATCATAGGCCACGCCCCCTATGTGACTTAATTTGGAGGCCTGCCTGCATGGCACGCCTCCAAATAAAGTCAGGCTGGGGGGAGCCTCACTAGCTGGGCTTCCCCCAGCCCTCTCCGGTCACTGAATGGATGCCGCGCGCATCTATTCAGGCTCTGGCACCATTTTTTTACTCATGGTCTGGCTGCTGGCACTGACAGGCAGGCTGTATGTGGTGGGGTGCGGCACACCGGTACATAGTCACACACACACACACCCTTCCAGTGCCAGCAGCCAGCCTGAGCCCATGGTGCTGCATTCACTTACATTCTCTCCTCCGCACGGACGCCCTCGTCGCATTGTCAAGGCCTCCACGTCCACCCACTGCTCAGCCTCAGGCACCAGGGTGCAGAGTCTGCAGACATGCTGGGCAAAAGCGCAACAGCAAGGTGGGTGGGCTGGGCAGAGCCCGGCATTACTAGGGCCGGGCCAGCCAGGGAAAATGGCGGCTGAAAATCGACGCGCCCACTGTAGGTGGCGCCCTCGTGCCGGCCGCTCAGGTGGAACTTGCCTGGAGCCGGCCCTGATTGCAGGTATCTGGGCTTTCCTAGTATAAAAGTGAAGCTGTACTGCTTCAGCTTTTAATGCAGATTTAGTGTGAGTCACTGTGTATATCCTCTTCTAGTTTGCTGTCAGGCACATACAAGTTTACACTTATTGGAAGCTCAATGCCCTGGAATTTTACTTTAGGTGAACCTACTAGGACAACTGCAGTAAGCGGGATTGGCTGGATGACTGAAGACTTTCATAGACTAAATCAGAGAGGCAGTGGCATAACTAGGATCTTGGAGCCCAGGGCAAGCTTAAGAATGCCCCCCCCACACACACACACACACACCAAAATATATTTGGGTGCCTTTGACGTGCAGCAAAAAAAAATGGGGCTTGCCAACATGACATGCCATCCATTTCTCATCACTCTGGGAACATTCCTTTCCACTCTATGTGCACCTTACCTATACGGCAGTTTCTCACAATGTGGAACCTCTGAAGAAATGTATCCTCCCTCGGAAGATGGTGTCTTCAGTCGGTATTCACTATTCATGTGGTAACATCATCCGGAAGATGCCTGTTTGTGTAGGAATATTAAGGTCATAATCATACAACAGTGGTTCAACCAGACTCATTACCCCTATGTAACTTCCTTCCCCCTGCTTCTCTCAGCCACACAATCTCCCCATGCGTCGTCTCTTAGCACACCGTCAACTTCCCACCACATCGTCTCTCAGCACACCATCGCCTCCCCCCTGCATCATCTCTTAGCCACACCATTGACTTGCCCCTGCATTGTCTCTCAGCACACCTTTGCCTCCCCCCTGCGTCGGCTCTCAGCCACAACATCGCCTCCCCCCCGGCACCATCTCTCAGCACACCATCACCTCCACCCCTGTGTCATCTCAACCACACCATCTCAGATACACGCACACATATACTGACACAGATACACACACTGACACAGATACACACACTGACACATATAGACTCACACACACCTCTTTTACATAAATGCACCTCCCCCCCTCTTCACCTCCTCAGGGATACCCGGCCTGGGCGGACTAGCAGTCAGGTATGATGCTTTGGCCGGGGGATACGGTGAAAGGGTACCCTGGCTATGGCATTACACCCCTACGTCTTTTGTCCCCAGTATTTCCAAAACCAGGACCGGCTCACTGAGCCCATGGCTGGTTGAGCAAAAAACTGGGGACCCCTAAGTCTTTTGTCCCTCATATTTTCACAACCAGGACAGGTTCAGAAAAGCCAGGTGCTGGTTGTGCTTTTAGGGGGGTATGTCATTTTTTTTTTTTTTAATTTTAACACTTTACAGACTTTTTACACACAGAAGCATGCACGAATCTCACTGATCTGTGCATTTATCTGTGTAATTCACACCTGCACATGCTAAAAGCATGAAGCAGGTCTATTATTTTAATAATTTGAAGTTTGATTTGAAGTTCGATTTTGTGTTCGATTTGGACATGGCATGCAAAATCAAACAAGAAATCACTATTCAAAATCGAACCAAACTGAATTCAGTTTAGAAAGGGCTTCCAAAATCGAATTTTAGTAAATGTGGGATTTTGGCAGGGATTTCTACATTCGATTTGATTTCAGGCGATCTAAATCGAACATAAAATCAAATGCAAAATCAAACTTTTATTAAAATACCCCTATGTTTGCAAAATATAGTAAAATGAAGAAGAAAAAAAAAGACATTCCAGTAGGACTCTCTGTTTTTTTTTTATTTTGTGGAATAATATTGTGCTAGCAGAGGGTTGAGCATGTGTTTTTGGTTGGCTGTATGGGAGGCTGACCTTCTCCTGAAGGACAGCTGCAGCTTCCCAAATTCCACTATTTTTAGATATCATATTAATGCTGAGAACCTTTTCTTCTTTTGTCAGTGGAAATAGCAGCACTTCTTAACTATGTGGACAACAGCACTGTGTTTATTACTGGTGTCCACGGGCACTGAGAAGGAGGGAGTGGGAACAGATTGCCTCTGCCTCTGTAGTGCATGAGAGGAGTAACCACACCCCCTTTAGTGGCAATGCTTGCCCAGTACCTGGGCCCATCTGATGTTTTATTATTATCTATTTGCTTGTGTCATCATTGAGTTATTGTATTGTTTGAAGAGAACATGTGCATTCCATTATGAAGTGTAGGAAGCCCAATCTCTGTGTTAGGATCTGGAGGTTTTGTCAAGGGGTATAGTCCCACAACAGCCTTGAGGGCTGGTATACCTTGGCTAGATGCGACCGTGTAGCAGCTTAAACAGCTCATAAGATTTAGAGTGATTTGGCTGGCTGTGGCCTGTGGGCCAGTGAGATGAGGTGCGGCCTTTGGGCCGGTAGCAGCCTTGAGGGCTGGAAGTGACTTGGCTGGCTGTGGCCCGTGGGCCAGTAAGATGAGATGCGGCATTTGGGCCGGTAGCAGCCCTGGCTGACTGTGGCCTGAGGGCCAGTAAGATGAGGTGCGGCCTCTGGGCCGGTAGCAGCCTCTGGGCTGAGTAGCAGACTTGAGGGCTGTAAAACCTTGGCTTGATGCGGCCTTTAGGCCGAAATATCAGTCTCTGGGTAGAGTAGCAGTCTCTGGGTAGAGTAGCAGCCTTGAGAGCTGAAAGACTTGGCATGATGATGCTGAGATGCGCTTAGTGCCGCCGATATGGCACTAGCGGCAGAACACAAGATTGCGTACAAAGGATGCTGAGGTATACTTAGTGCCACTGGGATGACACTAGCTGCAGTACACAAGATTTCGTACACAGGACACTGAGGTGCGCCTAATGCCACCAGGATGACACTAGCGGCAGTACACACAATCGCATACTCTGGTGTGCGACTTGTGCTACCGGGTTGATACAAGCTGCTGGACGCTGGGTTGCGCACTCTGGTCCCTGAGTGCGGTCAATGCCACCTGGATGACACAAATGGCAGAGGGCAGGAATGCAGACCATGCCGCCAAGATGACACAAGCGGCAGGTAGTACTAATGTGGACCATGCCGCTTAGATGACACAAATGGCAGGAACAATAAAGCTGACTGGATACTGGGAACTCAACTAGATACAGGAGACAATGCTAGAACCGGAAACACGTGAATGTTATCACCAGCATCGGAGCAGAGTCCACACAGGGAGGAAATAGAGACAGGATCCAATCAGGATAAATCCCAGCATGATGGACTGGAGGTAGGAGGAGTTTTAATGCACATTCGTTCGCGTTCACCTCGTCCCGAAGGCGCAGTTCGGCGGCTTGTGACACTCTGCCACCTTTGAGGACATAAAAAATTCTGCACACACCAAAATGTGCCTGCTACAATCCTTAAATCTCATTTCAACAACGTCGCCCTGCAAAACTGAATATAATTATTTGTCTATAGGTGCATAACTGCTTCCTTAAATGTGCAGAGGTTTAGATTCGAGAGGAACATGTCCAAACTAGAATACAAATTGCAAATGTACAAATAAATCTGTCCAGTATTTGTGGGCTACATGCAAAAGTAGCCAGTATTTACCCTGCATGCAAAATATTATAAATGTATTCACACCCCTTGCAGTACAACGTGGTTTGTCCGAGTGCAAAGTCTATGAGTAGCTAGGGAACTAGATGCAGGCTTGGAAGTGAAAGAGAATTGGGAGAGAGAGTACAAGGCAAAGGAGGTGATGAGGTGGAGGTGTTGGAGGCAGGGCTGCCACCAGAATTGTGACTGACAAAATAGGCAGGGCCCCCCAACCCATACTTGCCTACCCTCCCGATTTGGTCAGGAGCCTCCCGAAAATCGGGTGCCGCTCCCGACCTCCCGGGAAGGCAGGCAATCCTGCCGGCTGCCGCCCAC
The DNA here is from genome assembly GCA_031769625.1 of Taudactylus pleione. Classification (NCBI taxonomy): domain Eukaryota; kingdom Metazoa; phylum Chordata; class Amphibia; order Anura; family Myobatrachidae; genus Taudactylus; species Taudactylus pleione. The sequence goes on along the minus strand of JAUIMM010000255.1, from coordinate 16,653,189 downwards.
CCCTCCTATCCCCCCACAATAACCCCTGCAACTCCCACAGTGGGGTGGGGCGGTGACGCAATTCCTTCTTTCCACTCTGGCGGATACCTACTACCTACCCGGCTCCACCCCATCCCTGCAGCTTTGGGAATTCCCCACCTACCTACTCCTGAGCAACACACACATAATAACAAAGTTACTTTGCAGCAGCTTCCGGACCTCACCCACCTGCTGCCCACTGTTCTTATCGGCTGCAGATCCTCTTTCCCGATATATACAGCACAGCAACCGCCCAGGTACCAGCCCCTGTCCAGACTGTAGGATGTGTACCAGGCCAGCTATAAGGTAATGAGGCTGCATGTATGCCCAGTATAGCCTGTTGCTGGTGGGGCTTAGCTGGGAGTTCTAGACACAAAGCACATGAGCAATGTGCAGACCCCTGTCTAGTTACCGCCAACCCCAATGCAGTGGTCTGCATGAGGAATGGGGGGTCATTAGACAGGGGTCTGCATTAAGGGAGGGTGGTCATTAGATATAAGTCTGCATTAAGGGTAGGGGACATTAGACAAGGTGGGGGAGGTAATTAGACAAGGGTCAAATTGTCATTAGACAATTAGGAGTGGGAGACAATAGACATGCATCAGACCCTCCAACTGTACTATTCTGGCTGGTACAGTACCGCTTTTTAACTGTCTGTACTGCCGGTGCAAGCAATGCTGAGCTACACAGTGCGGGGGAGAGCCTGGGGCAGCTCAGCAACTCCCTGAGTGCTGGGCACACCCCCAGAGTGATGAAAATGAGGGCACTCCCTTCCCCACGAGGTTACGCCCCTGTGCGCCCTCATAATGTACAGCATGAGGCATCCAAATGTCTATTTACAGCTCTGCAGCAGTTGAGTAAGTGGGGAAATAGGACAGAAGTGCCAGGAGGAAGAGTTCAGGGGAAGAGTGGGAGGGTAGTATATGGGCAGACATAAAACAAGCAATAACTGTATAGAATACAGTATGAAAGACAAGGGTGCAGGTAAAGAGAAGATAAAATAAAAGGAAGATGTCTATTGAGACTTGCTTGTCTGCTTCTTCTGAAGCTTTCTGCAGCTGGAGCTTGCAGCATGTCCCTTGTGGTTGGAGGATGGACCGCTATGCGCCCGGGGATCAGAGGTCTTGGCGAGTGTCGGGATAACAGAGAATGAACATCTGCTGTAAAAAGTAGGCGGACAATTGTGGCTGCCTAATTATGGTTCAGCTAAACTGATAATGGCCCAACTAGTTAAAAAAATTAAATATGTTTGATTTTCCAACTAGTTGGTACTAGAGCCATCTTTATGTATAAGCTAAATGGACAGTTGACCAGGAGCCACACGATTGTAGTGGCCCTTTTTGGACAGTAGACCCCACCATCTCATTGCGCTCCCCAAGCCCCATGCACCCCTCACCAGGCCAGTTCTTAACTGCTGTGATCCGGCTGTGATGTTATTAAGCGGTGTGGGAAAGGATTTTGTGTGGTGACTGTATATGTGTGGGTAGAAAGTTTGTATGACTGTGTGTTTATGTTGTATGATCTGTTATGTGTTAATTAAAGTGAGCAAAAAAAAGACAGGGGCAGTAAATCCAATTATAATTTGTATTGGAACATGTCTTGCCGGACACATGTAAGTGCAATCAGAGTGGATGGGTAGGTGGCAAGTGAATGGGATGCTGGCTGGGTGGAGGTAAATGGTAGGGTGTTGGTGTTGGCGGGAGGAAATGGGAAGAAAAGATGGCCCCTTGGGGGTATAACTCTGTCCACGAAGGGAACAGTTAATAAGCATCATTAATAACAGTTCTCAGTAGTGCTGTCTTTAGCAGATAGTAGTAGGCAGTCTTACAAATAATCCCTGGAAGTGGGTGTAAGACAGGGGTTCCCAAACTTCTTGAATCATGGCACCCTACATCAGAGCCGTAACTAGACTTTTTGGTGCCCTGTGCCAGAAAGAGCATTGGCGCCCCCCTCATTTTTCAGGGACATAATGCACCCAAAAAAGGGCCATGGCTTCATGGGGAAGGGCCAGGGAAGAGATAGGAGAGGCCAGGAGATGCTGGGGATGAAATAAGAGGAAGCTACAAGGAAGAATGATAATAAACAGAAATTTGACAGGCCCAAACAGCGTCCCCTGACCTGTGGTGCCCTGTGCGATGGCACCGGCCGTACTACCCTAGCTACAGCCCTGCCCTACATTATCAACATTTCTTTCACGGCACCCCTAGGCCAAAAGTTTCTTGTTGAGAAACTCAGCAAAAATTATTACATTAGGTAAACTGTGCTGATTTGCCATCCTTAGGTTATGTTTGTCCACAAATTTATGATTGGCCACTGTTGGGGCGTGCATAAATTATCCACTGCAATACCATACGCAGCATGAGGGCTCATAGCTTGTGCTGAAGTTAGCAAATCCTGAGTGAGGTCTGACCTGCCTTAACTGTGCGTATGGGTCCGATGTCACTCGATGTTAACAATTATTTTGCTATGTTACCTAAGTATACGGATGTGTGTAAGGGGAAGTGGGCGTCCTTATGGTAAGCTGTGATCGCAATGCGATTGCAAACGTTTGCATTTCACCGCTAATATTAACAACTGCGGTGCGTGCGTTCTAGCAGAATAGCGATCCTTACTGAATCAGGCCCACAGTGTGTAGGCTACTACCTTTAGAGGGTTTTTAATTATGTATATGTTGCAATGTTTGTGTTTTTCAAGGCAATATAATGATAAATCCTCGCTTTACATCATATTATTGTTTAAACATTGATTTTGTTGAAAGTACCAATAAATCTGAAGGTTTAATTTTATTGAGTGTTTGCATTCTTATTCTCATGAATGGGTGGGTAGGAGCCTCAGTGCATTGCTTTGCCCAGGGCCTAAACTGCTATAAAGACAGCCCTGGTTGGGACAACTGTTTTTTGGAGTGTGGGAGCAAACATGATTTTCATTTGCTCCCGATTACACAACTCAACAGCCATTTTTATTCACACATGATATATATCAATCTACATGTAATTTTGTGCATAGAATTCAAATATACCATCAGAAATTTGATATCACAGAAGTTTTTTGAGATATTTAGAAAAATTTAAATTTGAAAATTAAATCACCGTACGTGCTCAGCAAGACTCCACTATGGGGTATGCATCCTGCCCACACTCCTCATCCTCTCTGTCATTAGAATCCCCCTCCTCATCTGCCTCATTTTCCTCCATATGCTGGTCCAGGGGGAGAGCCTTCCTTTTAGCGCTGTATGCCATGTTGCTTGCTTGCTTCTGTACCAGCTCATGGCCAGCGTGCAGAGGGGGAAGAAAGCCGGAAGCTCCCCAGATTGTACCATAATCATTAGTAACTGGGGGTGTTCTCACCACAATGGTTTGCTTTGTGATGGAGCCTCTGTCTCTGTGTCCCAGCACTCTGGCTGATGGCTGATCTCCATAAGAAGATATGTGGCCCTCACACTACTAGCAGTGACCAGTAGTCTGAAAGCAGTGTTACTTCATAATGGGAACAAACTCTCTTCAGTTCCTCTGGCCTATGCAGTGGACATGAAAAACTTATGAAAGGATGGCTGTGTTGTTGGAGGGAATCAAGTATAAGCATCATTGATGGAATCTTTGTTGTGACTTAAAGGTAGTTGCTCTGCTGTTAGGTTTGCAAGGTGGATTCACAAAGTACTGCTGTGTTTATGGGACAGCTGAGACCCTCAAGTTCACTATGTAACAAAAAAGTGGCCAGAGTGTTGCTGGAGAGAAAAACATCAAGTACACTCCATTGGTTGAGCAGCATAAAATCATATTTGTTGGCCCCCAAATAAGGAAACTGCTTACTGATTAAATATTTAACGATAAATTGACGGAAAGTGAGTTTGTTGCTTGGTCCTCCTTCAATGCTGCTGTGCGCGGATGCTTGGGGAACAGAAATGAGGCCAACTATGTGTCCATTGTAAATGAACTATTGGACAACTACAAGAATATGGGTTGTAAAATGTCACTTAAAATTTCCTTTTTACATTCCCATCTAGACTGACAACCAGGGTAGTGTAAATGATGAACAGGGGGAATGTTTTCACCAAGACATTCTGACGATGGAGCACCGTTACCTGCAGCTATAAGTAACTTCCTGTCTGTGCGTTACAAATGCCAGAAGTTATGTCTATTTGCTGCAAGTCCAGGTGTCCTCCTATGTGCCGGGGAGAAAGCACTGTCTAATAGCTGCAGGTAACGGTAAAGCAGCCTGTGGTGGTGTCCTCCTACACAGGGTTTCCGGGATATGCTGTGGGTGACTCCGAATTAAGAACACGGATGGTATCCATGATTTTTCCTGTACGTTAAAGACTTCACCTTATGGTGATACATGCTGTTTTATTTCTTTGAAATTTGAGTGCAAGATGTTAAAATAAAATCGTATTTGTTTTATGGCAATATTGCACTATTTGTTTTTGTTCTCATTTCCTTTGAGATACAAGCATTATTGGAGTATTGTGCTGTTTTTCAACATATGAAAATTAAAAGTGTATTCCGAATATATTACAAGAGAAAAGCTTTGTCTGTGTAAGAACTTTGGAAAGAAGTACTTTCATCTAAGTGTGGAGTGAACTTGTCTATGCGCCATAGTGTGACACAATTTGTTATTTATAATGCTGGGTACATACCATGTGATTGTGTACCCAACCGCTGGGACGACTCGTTGGAACGATACATAGCGCCGTCCATATACACTGCAAGATGCGATGTATGATGGCATGATGTGTCCTTCCATGCTTTAAGCAGTATGCATGTAGCAGCATAGTGTCATTCATTGCATCATTCCATCTTCTGTGCAGCCCAACAGATGTGATGATGCGATGAACGACCCACGGGCACATACGATCGGGTGTACACACTTTGCAATCTGCACGCTATATTGTACTGATCCGCATCGGTACGATATATCATAAGACAGATCGCATAGTGTGCACACAGCTTTACACTTCCAATATTGTCTCATTGATTAGACCCCAGTATAGCTAACTACTAATGCCAATTTGTTTGTTTTTGCAAGTCATTATCCTAGGAGTTCATATACTTTTTCCAACCTATACTTCTATGTTAAAAAGATATACCCAATATGGACAATAAAAGTACTGTACTTTGTGTGTTAGTTTAAGCAGACTTTGTTTATTCTTGTGACTTAGATAAGCAGGATCAAATCACATTTTATGATGAAATCCATGTAATTCCAAAGGGTTCACATCCATCTATCTATCTATCTATCTATCTATCTATCTATCTATCTATATATATAAATCTATTTTTCAGAACAGTAGCAGCTGAACTGAATCACATGTGCAGATTTCACAGTTGCAATGTGATTACAGGGAGTCATGATGGGGTTAAACATGTGCACTTGCTGCTCTTCAAAGGCACTGGAAGACCGCATAGAGAAGTACTGTTAGGAATCTAGACATTACACTTCTAATTAAGAGCTGTTGGGGCCCCAATAGGCTCATGTATAAAGGTCTGTGAATTCAACTTCCACTGACATGGCGGAGCACTGATGTATCTATGTTTTTTGCACACCTTCTTTCATGATTTTATTATAATGCATGTTTACAGCTGTTCATTTCTATACTGTAAGATTAGTACTTTTTCCCACCAAATTCCATGTGTCGGATCTGTATAATAAATGTGTGTATTTATTTCAACTTAAGAGGAAGATGACTTTCCGGTACATATTAAAAAGCAAAAGTCTGTACAAGGGTTTATCCCCTCAATTAAGTTTTCACATAGAACACACCCTGCTTTGGGTAGTTTACTACGTGCCTTTTCTACACAAGATAGCTACATAAAAAGTATCCAATGCAAAAATAAATACTTCATATTACTGCTGATTTCCCATTATGGGTCCTGAAAAAAAAATAAAGTAATTCTAATGAAGAGTTTCCTACATGCCATGGACGGAAAGAATACGAACATGGTTGAATAATAACAGAGCACGTCACCTAAGCTGGGTACACATTAGACGATTTCTCAGACGATATGCACGATTCTGAGGGATTGGGACAACATATCGTCAAAATCGTCTAGTGTGTACCCACTATGTCGGCTGTTGTGTGCTCCAGTTTGGTCGTCAGCTGCATCGTCAGGTCGTCCCTACATGCAGCTCAACCTGATGATGCGGCTGACGACCCCATGCAGCGGGATGCGTCAGGGGCCGACATACCCGGCACCGCATCGTCTAATGTGTACGGCTACCCGATATGTCGGCCCATAGGCAGAAGGGTCGCCGGTCTCATCGCTGGGTACACATATCATTTAATGTGTACCCAGCTTAACTCATACTGCAAGCCTGCTGTCAAATAACTGCTGGAGCAGACTGGACAATTTAGTTTTCATAAAGAGTCTCAGAGTTATATTACAGCAGATTTTTTTCTCAGCAGCCTAATGCTTATTGACTAATACAATCATTTATACAACACTAAAGAAATGTGTTATGTGCAGGCCATTTGACTACTTTTTTATTTATCTTGCTATTTGAATGTGATTATTGTGGTACACTACAGTATTTTTATAGACTACTATATTATCAATTTTATAAGTACTGTGTTTGGCATAGAGTGCCTTCCACTCTGATATGTTTAACATTTGTGAATGTGAATATACAGTGAAGCCGTAGTCTCTGCAGTATAGCCTATGTTCATAATGCTTGCAATTATTCCAGTGATGATTAATACAGGTCCTTACCGTGCCGTAGGTCTGCACATAAAAGTATATTCTAAATTATATCTATCAAATATACTCAACTGAAGTGCACTGGATGCAGCCTTGATAACACAAACTGATTTTCCACACATGCACCTAGATGATCCATCCAGCACAGACACATTCATATACGTTTACTCTCTGCCAAGACTGAAACTAAGGGTCTGTGAGCCGTGCCGCCAACCAGGGTGCAAGGCGGCACCTGTATTAGGCTTGCAGGGTGCCTGAAATTGTATACTGCAGTCTGGAGAGCCGTCCAACACTCAGCTTCTTGGTCCCAAGCCCCCTATTCTCTAATGTTATGATATCCTGTGTGATGGGGTGGCAGGGGCAGCCCAGGATGCATTAGTGCCCTGATCTCTGCTCTGCTCTGATGCCTCTGCAAGCTAGAAATGCACATATGTTTGTAGGCAGGCAGAAACAGCTGAAGAGGTGCACTGTGCAAAAATGTAAACCATACTTGCCTACTTTTGAAAAAGCATTTCAGGGAGATTGTAAAAGAAACACCTATTAGTGCGGTGGTAAAGTGGCGTGTACTGCTGTATCTGAGAGGCGTGCCATAAAACTGATTAACATCCAAATCTAAATGAGCCCCAAAGCAGTTAGTAAGATTTATTTGTTGATGAAAACACACTGATACTTTCAGAAAATGCATGTAGCCATAGGGATCATTGTTCCTAATCCTATAACCATTGCAGGGAAATTATACTAATGATACCATATGAATGTATATATCTCTGGGGTTTTTATAGAACATCTTCATAATGGGGGTAAGATGCAATCAGGGAGATTGCTAGGCTCTTCAGAGAGATTGTCAGGGAGACTCCATGAAATAGCAGAAATCAAGGAGAGTTGGCAAGTATGATGTAAACATGACATTAAAGTCCATCCACCTATTCTTCAGGAAATCAAATTAAACTACACTTTTATTAACTTCAACTATTTAGTTTTTTTTATCCTAACATAATGCTGGGTTTAGGCATAAATGAATCATGAGCATGAAGGCACATAGGGACTTTATAATATGTGCTAGTTTTGTGTAACTGTTGCAAGATGAAAGTGTTTTTTATCAGCTGTGTATGACTAACTATGCATGCTAGCTGTCCTTTTGTCTCATTTCAATAAGCTTTTCGCAATAAAAGTACATCATGTCACCAAGGGTTGGCCTAGCCATCTTGCTGTCAGAGCTGGCAACTGATTGTATTGCTTACTTAGATTAACATTTGCATGATTCTAGTAATCTAGTGCATGCTATAAAATCCAGATATTATCACTTTCGTTATAAGATTTACCACCTAGACAAAAAACTTACTTCACTTACATTCAATTAGACTACAAAGAATTCTCTATATTGTACTGGTGCCAGTGGCCTGCTAAATGACACTGCCGCCTTTTAGTCACACACCACGTCAGGTCCTAAACACAAACTGGCATTATACTGGGCACAAAAATAAGATTTGGTTTTTCTAAATGAGCCTGTCTGTATGTACAATGTATGCTAAGGAGGGAACCAGTCACTCAATGCAGTGGCTGCTGTAAAGTTTCCCCCACTGACAATTTGTGAGGTAAAAATAACCTCCCTAAGCAGAGTTAAGGTTGGGAGTTTGCCTTTTGTGTCGGTCTGAGCTCAGGGGCCAATGGTACTGTATGTATCTGACACATGGGAATTTCTCACATATCTGCCCTCTGCTATGACCTTCAGCTACACAATAAAAAGAGGCTAGAGTGTATCTCGCTTGCAGCCTCTCGGTCCTGTAGCCAAGGTTGGTAGCAATGTGTTTGTCTGTGTGTAATGTAGTACTAACTCACTCCTATAACCAGCCTTCACTGTGTCACATTGAGAAATCTGTAATACTACACTGTCCTGCTTTAACAAGTGACTAGCTTGCTCTTGTTACATTGTACAGTATGTCAGAGTGAAGGCTATATCCTATGCCTAAAAATCACCCCTCTTATTTATTGATCATCTTTCTTATGAATTAAACTAGTTTTTGTTTTCTGCTTTATTATCTGATTGGAATTAAACTAGATTGTCTTTCTGCTATTTCATCTTAAGTGGTGTATGTATAAGCCTTTTATTTGTTAGACATTATACACTAGCAATTTTCAATACTGCACATTGACATTATTGAGATTTTAAATGTTTGTTCCACTTTTAAGTTTAAAGAGTTCAGAGATGTTTTGTTGCTTGCTATAAAATATTGATTATTTACATTTACTAATTATTTAGCATTTTTTCATAAATCATTTTCTTTTATATTCACACACCATTATACAAAGCATAAGGGCACTTCATACTGTATTTCGTATCTTTCATTATTCAGCTATAGTCATGATAATGAATATATGCTACTTATATTCAATATGTATAAATCATACTTATTGTACTTATGTCCCTTATGTATAAATCATTCTTACAGTATACAGTGTTTCCACATGTAGCTAATACCATATAACTGTGAGTTGCATTATGCTAAAATTACTTTTCTATTGGTCTTTTTTATATTTTACTAAGCTTTATGCTTTGTTTAATTTCATGTGCTCAATCAAAAAACATGTTCTTATACTTAATATGTTAATGATAAATGATCATTAATTACTAAATTATTCTGTCAGGGAGCGCTAGAAATGTGTATGGCATTTTATGCTTTGATCATCTGAAAAGACAGTTCTATAATATATTTAAAGTAAACAGACTTTTTATCTCAATTTGCAAAAACTGTTCTTCTGATTTTCAGGTATAGAATTAAATATGTTGCATTCCTTAAGTTGCTGTGTGTCCTTAATCTACAATCTTATGCAATATAATTCAATAAACATTTTATTGGGATGTATTTGTTATATAGGTTTACTTTATTATTATTTAATATATTCCATAGTATGGAGAATTTCTATTTTTTTATATTGAACAATTTACATTATTCATCAAGATTCTCCATCTGTAACAGCAGTTTGCCTTTTTAACTCTGTCTAGTACTGTCACTTCAGAGAACTGAAAATTGATGCATAAAATGTACTTCTAAAATTCACCAGAAAAATATTTATTTCTCCAATATGTACAATACGGACATTATTTCTTTTTTTATGGAAGCTGATCTTTCAATTGGTCAATATCTTATACATGTGTCTGTAGGCAAAAAAAATGTGGGAATTTTAGATGTAAACTGTTTTTTTTTTCTTGTTTTTTTAACTATTCTTTTGTAGTTGTAGTTTAACACCTATCATGAAGCAAATAATGGAATCCTTTTTTTATTATTTTTTTAATTAAAGGCAATCACTGCAATACCCATAAAGATTTTTTGTTATCTCTGTTGAAATTAAATTAAATTCAGATTTTTCTAGCAAATAGGACTTGTGTTTGGTTGATCTGTTAATTCCTATAATAATTGTAACTTAGGAGACATGTATTGGAATACAACATTCATTGGTTTTGGCTATAAACATTGCAGTACACATGAACTCAGAATTGTCCAAATTTTTATATGTCTTCCTCCCAAAACATTTGAAAAATAATGTTTCGAGAGGAAGTGATATATCTCTGTTTTATGTGATAAAGTATTAAAGTAAGACTTGTTTTCATGCACTTGCAATGCCCACATATAAATGTCATATACTAAATATACAATATACTAAATATAATCTCATGGGCGGTTTTGCATGAAGCACAAATTCTCTGCTGCACATGAGCTTTTCTTAGAAAGCCACTTTGGTAGAGCACCATCTTCCACCAAGAAACATCCAACGTGGACAAACTCACAAACAAGTCTATTTTTCAAACAAACAAGGTTTATTTTCCTCACAATATTTTACAATTTGAACTTAATAAATACCCAAATTTTACCAGAGCAGATAGTCCTTTTTCTTAGGTACTTTGTTTTGCTATTCCTGTTTACAAAGATCTCTGTTCACAATAGAAAATGTGTTATACATATTTACTATTTATACAGCATTTTACAAGATGGATGCTATTTACAACATTTATTGATTGATTTGTGTTGGTGAATAGATCCAGTGATGCTATTAAGCATAAAGCACACATTTAAATGTATTTTTTTTACTTAATATGTAAGTAGAGAATGAAGATGTACTAAAAACTCCAGTCAAAGATGATTGACTGCATCTGTTTGGGCTATATTGTACAGTATTATATATAATTAGGATGGGGGTTCGTCAGCACCTGTTATGTAAAAAGCACAGCTCACATTGTATGTCTCTTGCATAGAGAGGATAAGGTCAGGGCTCAGGTTGTAGTGGACATAAACAATGAGTTTAACCTTAGGCCATTGCTTAGTTTGCTTGCCTAGAGCAGGATTATGTTACACAGTCAGGAACATGTAAAGAAGCTGAGGTCATGGATGTGCCTTAAGTTCTTTAGGGCTCATACACACAGACTTTGAACAACAACATCTGTAATGAAGAAAGTTAAAACCCTGTATTTTGTCCTTATTTTTAAAATAGCTTTCAAAGTGCATTCTGAAAACCTTCCTGTAGCATAGTGTACTATGTACCTAATGTACATTCCCATTATACTGTACTGAGCGATAATGCTTGTAAATGCAGAAGACTATTTAGGACTATTTTTTATTGCTTATCTGCTATAAGCTTATATACTAGGGTTTTAAGAATATGCATTGAAGACTTAGTATGGGTGATATGACCTCATGCCATTATAAACATTTCGATAAGGCATCTATTGCTGCCTCACTTTGCTATAAAAGAAAAATATTAAATCTCATGTTAGACAAAACTGTCTAAGTTTAAGGGTATTATTATGTAAAGTTCAACGTCATAGCCATAGCGTTTTTGTCTCTGTTGTATGCAAGTTGAGGGATATTTTATTTTATATTATTATTAATGATAACATAGAGTGGAGTTCTAGTTAAATTTCTGCTAGTCAAATTCTATAGTACAACAATAACTTTTGCACAGTGCTGCAGTATTCTTATTCCATTGTAGCTTTACCGTTCTGCTCTGTGTTATAAAATTCACATTTCACATACAGCATAGTCCAGTGGTTCCCAAACTGGCTGCTGTGGCACAGTGGGGTGCCGCAGGGCAGTTGCAGGGTTGCCAGTCCATCACCAAATCAAATTATTTTATGGTAAATGTGACAGGCAAAATCAGTGATGGTGGCTGCCAATAAAACTGAAGCTCAACTTTTACCACCACTGCATAACTGAACCTAAGGGTGACAAGTAAGCTCAATTTACATAATTTTATATTTTTTACTGAATTTCTAAATTATTAAATTTGTGCCTAGGGGTGCCATGCAAAAAATGCTGATACTCCATGGTGTCGTGATTCAAGAAATTTTGGGAACCACTGGTATAGTCTATAAACAGAGATGGAAAATTGAAATCAATTTATTCTGCTCAATGGTGCAGGGAAAACATAATTACTGTAATTCTGTGCTGAATAATTAAGGCCAAATGCAGAAAAACGTAAATATTCTGTGGAACGGATCTAAAAATAACACTCCTCTCAGGGAGGTAACTGGTAGGTCAGCTTTCCCTTTGGGTCATTTTCCTTGGGGACCTCCAACAGTACAAGAATCTCCGAACATAGCACAGTGTTTTAAAAAAACACAAATTTCTAGAATATCACAAATTTTAGTTATTTTTGAAATTCACAGCATTCACCTTTTTATTCCCCAGGGGTGAGGAAGATAGCGGGTATTCCTGTTTATGCTGCTTTTCTTGTCTCCATTCACCATCCAATATGTCGTCCCTACTGGATATGTCAGAGTTTGGGGAGTCCGCTGACTATTTGCGGAAGAGTGACAATGAGCTCATGAAACTACAAACCATTGCATTTGATGGTAAGTGTCCACAACAGATACACATATGTCTTTTGAGGAGGCTACCTTGATGATGTCATCTGCCCAAGTCTTATCTTTTTTTCTTTTTTGTTACTGCCCTATACCAGGCCATTAGAGTGCATGTGTCACCAATTTCCCTAAAGTACCTGTGCATTAGTAACTAACTACCTACGTATGGGATTCTACACAGTATATCGGCCATGACATGACTATTTAAGGAGCATTAAAAATGAATAATGTTAATTTTCTTGTTTTATTTATTCTGTGCCGAGCTTCTGTTTAATAGTGTATTTCCACAGATTCCATTACTGTAGATATCAATATAATCCAGCAGAGCAGACTAATAATCTTGTTAAGAATTCCACTTACAATTTATAAAGATAGTTTAAGAAAATTTGGGTTTAACACCAACATATGCCATTTAATTGAACACAGATTCTCCCTATAGTAATAGGTGTAATCTTATAAATGTCTTTGCTTTGTTATGTTAAAGGAAAGAAAAAGGGTTGGATTCCAGATGAAAAGGAAGCCTACATTGAGATTGAAATTAAGGATACCTCTGGTGGTAAAGTCACAGTGGAGACAAAAGACAAAAGGGTGAATAAATATTTTATTTAACAAGCCCTAACCCTGTGTTTTTACACTTTCCTCCTCTATGGCTACCCTATCTACTTTCTGAATAAGGTGAATAGACAAGTGGCACACAGACATTTATCCATTGGGTATGACAAGAACAAACATAATAGCACTGCCTTATAAACCATGGACAAGAGCTGCTTGCTTCTACCATCTCTAATCACTAGATCTCATTTCACATCCCTAATCTATTAGTCCAATTTCTAAATTACAGTCTGAATAATCCCATCTGTTCCTGTAAACCGTTCTCTGTATGAATTATGATGTCCTGATACTCCTTCCTAAGCACCTCCTGACACATCCATAATAATTATCTCAATTTGACCACAACTACATAAAAGAATATTAATAGTTAAAAAAACATTAGGCAAAAAAAACATGAGAAATACTTATTATCCTATATGATCTATTGTACTATTGTTGTGCCTCATTCTAGAATTTAAAATGTGGCATTAGCATTTTAGAAAACAGTGATAGGATGAAAGGGCTCTTATAGGCTTGTTTCTATGTTAGTGGGGTTGTCAGGCGCTAAAAGCTGAACAGTGCATTAACAGGGGATTGGTGTGAACAAGCACTTATGGTACAGTAATATAGCTTAGTTCATAACATATGCTTTTGATTTTTATATTGACTTCTTGAGATGTCAAGCTGCACATTTAAATTATTTTTAAAGAGGTGGTTCAATTTGGGGTGACTACCTTCTTTAGCAGATGTTCCCTCTCCCAAGAAATTCAGTGGGTGCTCTACCCAGACCCAGCTATTACCTGGAACGTTCAGCAATGCATCCCTGAAGGAAGTGGGAGCTTTATAGTGAATGACTGGATACCTGCGCAGGTGCTGCAGTCGCACAAAGTGTGATATACAATTCACCAGGCAGTTAGATAGCTACCATCTTCCAAAAATGTTCTGCAGATGCAAGGCACCATTGGCAAGGTGGGATTGCTACACAGCAGGGAGAACTGGGCAACTAATAATGATGATGGGCTGTGTGCAATGTAGCACCATGTAGGTCTGATCAGTTTTAGGCAAGTTTGATAAGGAAACCAAATGTCTGATTATTTATTGTGAGCTACATAATATTGTTTAAAAATATTTCAGTTATGTGGATCACAAACTATAACTTGTCTTTCTCGAAAGTATGAGAAAGTATAATTTTTTGTTCTTTTGTTGTCATTACTGTTGTCATTATTGTACAAATTCTTTCAATGTACTGACATGTCCTGCTTCAGTAAAAAATATGAAAAAAAATCAATTATAATGTTTTTGTATGGAGAACCTTGTATATAAATCCATGTAGCATGGGTATTTTCAGCACTAACATGCCTGGACAGAACAATAAAAGCTGATTACCGAATTTTAGCACTTTAGTTGTATGCTTTGCTTTTGAAATTGTAAAATTGCTAAAGTGTTTTATTTGTAATACAGTTTGGCACAGTAGTTATATATAATATTTCACACGTGTTTCCTGTCAGACTCTCACTGTGAAGGAAGATGATGTTCAACAGATGAACCCCCCAAAATTTGACATGATTGAAGACATGGCGATGTTAACCCACCTAAATGAAGCATCGGTCCTTTCCAACCTGAGACGTCGCTATGCCAACTGGATGATCTATGTAAGAGACTGTAAACTTTTCTTTTTCTAATAGGAAATTGTTCAAAGTCTAGGTTCTCAGTCTAGGATTACCTTAGCTATGTTTAACATACTCAAGTCTTCCTTGAAGGTCAGTCAGATTAATATTACATTTATGAATAAATAATAATGGGTATTTTATAAAGTTTTTCAATGCATATTGAGTGCCTTATTATACATACATTTAGATTAGGGGCTCATTGAAATAAATGTATACATCTTCCATGGTGCCTTCATATAAACAAGCACACTTTAGGGGGTACTTGATGAATACTTATATATGTTATTAGAGGTTAAATAGAGTAAGCATTTTGTGGTATGAAACAATATTTATAAGCATGCAACCTATCAATTTAGAGGTACAAATGACTATACCGGAGCAAGAATACCGACAGTAAAGACATAAAATGTAAAATATATAACTCATTCCAGACTGGCATTTACAGGGCACAGTGTATTTTATTTATTAATTAATTTATTATTTATTTGTAAAGGATAGGTGTGTGTAAATTAGTGTTCTAACATCTCATCAAATTGACAATGAATAAAACGTTTACGTTTCTTGGAACTGATGTGTGTGCACTTATAGTTTCTGAGCACAGTTGTTGTACAGTTTAAGTCCTATCGTTCTTCTTTTCTCAGACCTACTCTGGGCTATTCTGCGTGACCGTGAATCCATACAAATGGCTTCCTGTATATACTGCCACTGTTGTAGCTGCTTACAAGGGCAAGAGACGCTCAGAGGCTCCACCACATATCTACTCCATCGCTGATAATGCATACAACGACATGGTGCGCAGTAAGTGTCTATGGTGTACAGCAGCATCACCTGAGAACAACATTTGTTAGTATGCCTAGATATACAGCCTATTAATGCACTATGAACCAGTGACACCTCTATGCCACAGATGCATTATTATAATCAAGATACAGAAGGGCTGATTCCACTTTCAATAGTGACAGATGCAATCTATTTTTTTCTATTTCATAAATACAATTTATGAAAAAGAAGACCACAATCTACAGTGTCTCATCCAGTTTAGGAGGCAGTTATAATAATACGTATAAGTTATTAATCTCCATTCAGGCGATCAGTTTACACATTCTGAAAAAAGTGCAATTGGTGTCATTTGAAATTACATCTATGACATCTTTATTGCAAGATTACCAGTTTTGATGGTACCCATTATCAACAGTCAGTGCTTGTAAATTGGACCCACCTGACAGAGTAGCTTGTCGAGTTGTTGAGCTGTTCTGATTTTTATTGTACATAGTGGTTTTTCATTTTACACTAAAATACATTATTATAATTCATAAACCATAAGTTACGTTACAAATTGGGCATAGCACCAAAAATTAAATAGTCAAATGGTATAAGAATCAGGCAATGACATATGCATTGAAATAGCTGAAACTTTTTGCTAGTTATTTTTTTCCCTTTCTTTCAGATCGTGAAAACCAATCAATGCTTATCACGTAAGTACTTTATATGAACAATAAAAATATAGATGTAGTAAATATTGCGGAAGGAAAGTGTTCTGCTTGTATTTGTAAATCCATGTGACTATTATTGTTAAGAGTTCTTATGGGAGTTCTTGTACATAACAAAATGTACAGAAATCTATCTTGTTTAGAAATAAACTTAAAAGCTATCCAAAACTGAAAAAACAACAACATAGTTTTAGAAGAAATTTATGGGATAAAATATTTTGTAGCATTCCATTTGTATTTGATCTGCTCAAACTCCTCCCAGAAAAAAAATAAAAAATATATCATATATACTTTTAATAAAAAATTGATTTATTTATTATTTGAGGAATGGAGTTATCCTTTAAATACAATTATGACATTTTGGAGAAAGGATAGTTGACAGTTGCGTCGTCGAGTATTTTCATTGGATGAGCTATGGTTAATTTTTAAGTAATCTTTCTTATTTCTTATCATCTATTGTTTTTTTTTTTCCTGAGTCAGCCATCAAGCTAAACATTCCTTATTTCAGATAAAAGTCTCAGGGTGATAGTCACATATATATTTGCAAGCTGACAATAGCTAAATTAAGAAGTGTACCACCAAGCACCATTCGCATGTAGCGAGCTTCACTATTACCTAATTAGGTAACCCAGAGAACTGGTATTAAAATGCCTGCAGCAATCCCACTATCATTGTCTATACCCTTTGTTATCTTGGACTATAATGTCAGCTGGGCTATTCTTAGCAATGAGTCACTTAAGAACAATTGGTTACTGAAGATACAGAGCATTGTCAGCCACAGTAACTCTACACTCCCATCATTTTTATCACTGACACCATTACACACACGTTATATCTAAGAATACTAACAGAAAAATCAGAGCCTCTTCTCACAATTCTTTATATCTATGTTTACGCTTATATCAAGTTATTAAAGCAGTGATTAAAACTTTCCATAGTATGTAGAGATAATTCTCAACTAGTTCTGTCTAGGATAACTCTCCCATGCACATAAAAGAACAAACTCTCAAATGCAACTAATGTCTAGAGAATGATATCCAAGTAGCACTAAAGTCTAAATAGTCTGTATTATAAGAGAAATGGGGGAAGGGCTGATAGAGAGAAGCATTTGAGTGTTAGGTAGTCTCATTATTTTCACCTTGCTAACTGCAGAAACAGATTACTCTCTAATAGGCCAAATCACAAGATGGATTCAGTAGATATGAGACGCAGTCCACTCTAGCAGATCATATCTCCAACAGTTGTCTGAAACAGATGGGAAAGCCATAAGTAGAGTGTAGTTTTAGAGCAACACCAGTAATGGCATGGTATATGGTTATAGGTGCTCACCTGGGATTTGCAGGACAATTAAATTTTTTGGATTAACAAAAGTAATTCAAATGATTGGAACTCAGAAGTAGTAGCCCAAGGTTGATGTCCGTTTTGCTTTAAATTAAGAAAGTGGGCTATTGGAAGATAAAAAATACAATTCAATTAATTAATCTAAAAGACCAAAGATAGGAACAACTTGAGACTAATTTAGGGCCCAAGAGACATGATTTTGTAAATGTTGTGTTGTCTTTTTATATTATTTCAGTTTGTAACTTTGTGTTTTTTTAGTGGGTAAAAAAGTGTGCTCATGGATTACAATGATCAGTCTGCCGTGTGTGCTGAGACATAAGGGCACACTAGTATCAATGTCAGTGTATTTAGACAGGAAACACATTGGGCTTGAGCAACATCTGCTGTACAATTTATCTACGAAACTTACTTCACGCTGATTATAATGCACTTCACACTAAGTGGGGCCAAAAATCACTTTAACTGCTCCATAAATAACCCTTATTTTAAGCACACACGTCCCAGACTCTAAGCATATTGTACAATATTTATTTCTATCTCTTCTGTTATAAATGTAATTGTCTATAAAAAAAACAACCACAAAAGTGCCTAATAAGCATTTCAAGTATCTTTTGACCTAAACTAAATTAGTGCAACATTTTTTTTATTGTGTTTAAGAACTATAATTTTTACTTTCCCTTGAATTTGTTTTGTGTCATTATGTTTCTACTCTTATGCATTTCAATTTTATTTTAACTTCCTAAATGTAATTATTAATTGATCTTTAGCACCGAAATACAAGTGCTTCTACAATTCCAGAAACTTTCAAAGTCAAGAATTCCTCTTACTGGCCAAAATGTATAAATAAGCCACATTTGTTTTGTAGATCAAGCCCAGTGTAATGTTTTTGCTATAGCTGTACACTTAAACTTTGTTTAATTACTGTACTCTTCCTTTGTTTATCATCTCCCATCTTTCTGTTACTCTAAGCGGAGAATCCGGTGCAGGCAAAACTGTTAACACAAAACGTGTAATTCAGTACTTTGCCATTGTGGCGGCTCTTGGGGAAGGGTTCGGGAAGAAGAGCGTAAGAATGAGCTTTTGGCAGCCTTTCCCTTGCCGTGACTCTTATTTTGTCCCTCTTTTTTGTATTTTTCCTTTTTACATCCTCTTTTAAATTTCTTTTTCACCTTTTATCCATTTTCCTTTTCCTTGTAACAATACTACTGGTACTTGGGAATCAAGATAGGTAGGGATTATTTTACTTTTCCACTAGTAGAGGAGATTTAAGTCAATGCCAATACAGATTTAGGACAAGCGATTCTTAGTTGAGCCAATATTTTATATGAAACTTCGTTGAGCTTATGCGTTTCCGATAATGAGCTGGAATACGAGAACTGGTAACAAGCCTTATTTTAAAAATATAATTGGCAAGGCTGTTGTTAGTAACTACATAGTTTAACCACATGCAGAATTGTATAGAACCAAATAGTATGTCATGGTGTAACAATTCCAACTGTAGAAATTGTGATGTGCTAGGACTATTTGTCTATTGCTGATAATAACTTGAGATCTGTAGATTCCAGAAGCACTTAGGCAAACTTTCTTTAATGATCATATATCAGAAAACAAAAATAAATAAGGATCAGATAATACTAAGTCTAAGACTATTTATTCCTATCCTACGATTCCCTTTAAATTACATGTTAAAATACTAGTCTTCTCTCTTCTTATTGCCACTAAAACTATTATTAAAATATTATTTCAGTAATTGCTTTTCTCCCACCCCACCCCCAATATTTTTATTCGCTTTGATTTTGCAAATCCTAATTTCTTCCATTTTTCATGCCATCTGCTTTTTTCTTGAGTCATCTGGGATTAACGGTTTTCATTCATGTTTTATCTAATTTTGAAGTTCAATCTTTCTACTTTTTCTTTCAGCAAATGAATATTGGCTTTGCTTTATACATTATATATTTTTGTTCCTGCTTTACCTCTTTTATGTTTTCATATTTATTTTTTTTCATTTTGCTTCTTTACAACTTTAATTACGCATCATTCCTTGAGTTTTATCTTCTCTCATTTGTGGCAGCTTTAAAAAATGGCTTGGTTTTAACTTTGTGAAGTTGTGGCTCTCCAGTACCTGCATAAATGACTGCTTTATGTGTGTTGATGTTTTTTTTAATAATTAATATGCATATGTCACAAGAAAGCTCATTATTTTTGTTTTTGCTTTTAGTACTCCCCTGCCACCAAAACCGGGGTAAGTATATGTATGTAGGAATGCAAAACCTTCTTGCATGGTAATAGTCTGTGGCCCATACCAAAGCTAGTTTTTAGACATTTATTTGTTTTACCCACACATCTTTATAATTACTCATAATTTAAGCAAGGACTTTTTGTTTAATATACAGTGTACTCTACAACAAATGACCTTCTACAAATTACTATACCCAACAGTCATGATTTTCAACATTCAAAAGGACTGGCTTACTTTTTGTTCTAATGTTTTATTTTTCTGGAATGTTCTGAGGTATAAAAATGGAGACTAGGGTGGTTCCGCACCAGACAGGCAGAATGTATAGGAAAGATAACCAAGAATATTAGTAAATAAAACCTTGTATAAGGTATAAGTGATACTATGTGAAGTAGGTGGTGCATCCAAGAGTCATTTGTAACATGTATACAAAGACCTTAAGAGAGGAAACAGAAGGACTCCTTTGTGGGACACTCTTAAAAATCAAACTTGACTTATAAAGCATAACTTTTAATCTATTGGTTAAAAATAATAGTAGTGTACTCTAGTATCCCTGTGAAATGGGTGGTTAGATATGTATTAGATTTATATGAATTTGATGGAGATATAGATAAATATGTAACTCAAACACCAACATGTTATGATTTTCCAGGGCACCCTTGAAGACCAAATCATTGAAGCTAACCCAGCAATGGAATCTTTTGGCAACGCCAAGACACTGAGAAATGATAATTCCTCCCGCTTTGTAAGTGTGAGACGTTTATTTTACATATTTGATGCAAAAGACATATGTAAAGTACAAGAGGCACAACATTTTATGCAATTATAACTGCAGTGATGGCATAACATGGCAGTTATAAGATAGATGTATTATGTAGGGTAGGGAAGGAAAGGGGACGGCCGAGGATGGGGAAGGAAGGGTGGGAGCTGCAGATATAAAGCTAATTGAGGTCCTAATTTACCTTGCAACAACTTAGTAAGTTGGGTTGGAGGGAGCCTGAGGAAGAGGCAGGTGTAATTTGAATGGGGAACTTTGTGTTATGCCCAGTGTGTTTTATTAATCGTGTATTTGTGATTTTGTGGCATTCCTTAAAAAAATCTCAGTGGAGTTTGGAAAAAGAATTCTTAAAACAAACTTTTGTAAGTAGAAGTAACAAAGACTCCCACCTATTCATCTATTTTACTTTTCTGGGCTGCAGTGTGAGTGTGCAGTTTGGCATTAGTTTCTTTGTCAGATAGTGGCACATCTAGCAGCATGGCCTCTGACTTACAAAACTTTTGTAGGCAGATATCCCAAAGTACTAATTTATGCCTTTGTATAAATTATGGCAAGACAACAGGGGGTGTGCAAGTGTCCGTAGATTATATCTGCAAATAAAGATCTATTAAAGCAGGAGTCACCCACCTACAAGCCATATCTGTGCTTTAGGCACAAGGAGTGACTTCTTTTATTTCCATAGGGGAAGTTTATTCGCATACATTTTGGACCAACTGGGAAATTGGCTTCTGCTGACATAGATATATGTAAGTACTTATGTGCGGATAGAGTGTGTTGATAAGAATTTCTGCTTGATTTTTCATGGGGGTCTGGGATCTGGTAGGTTAATTAAAATACTTTCTTGTTTTTTCTTTTAGAAAAAGAAAGTAATGTTTAAATAGAAGATTGCTTCACAGTTGACCCACATTAAATAATTTATCTATTGATTAAAACCTAAGCAGCGGACCTTGTTTAGTTGCACGGTGGTTAGCATTACTACCTCTCAGTGCTTGAGCATTGGGTTTGATTTGATTATGACCAGGATACATCTATTTGCAGTTTGATTGCTCTCTCTGTGGTTGGTGGGTTTCTTTTGAGTGCTTTAGTTGTCTCCCACACCATAAAGACATACTGCTAGGTTAATTGTCTTCTGACGAAAATAACCATAGTTTGTGTCTATGTGTTTAGCAATAAACATTGTAAAGTCTATGGGAGAGGGACTGCGATGAATAATTAAATATTTTCTGTAAAGCTCTGCTCTATAAATTATTGATCAAAAAATAATAAACTGCTAATAAATGATCCATTCGGTTGATTGAGCAATATGTTACAATTCTCAAATACCTTATTTCTTATTTACTGCATCAGATCTATTGGAAAAATCAAGAGTGATTTTCCAGCAGCCAGGGGAGAGAAGTTACCATATTTATTATCAGATTCTGTCTGGGAAGAAGCCCGAACTGCAAGGTAAGACAAAAGCATTATGTTATATGAATTCTAATGCAACCGCTTATCAACCACTATCACTATACAGAAATGGGCTTGAGCAGAATCAAAAGACCTCCCCACACAACATCACTTCAGATGGCTGAAGTCATAATGGGTTGACTTATGCCTAGACCTAGAAAATAATTGTACATGCTTATAGAAGGACAATGTATCAGTATTTATTTAGATATATTTTCTAATCCGATATCCTATCACCTGAATGTTCTTTTATAGATATGCTCCTGCTCTCCACCAACCCCTACGATTACCACTTTTGTTCACAAGGCGTAACGACTGTGGACAACCTGGATGATGGAGAAGAGCTGATGGCGACTGATGTATGTTGAATGAGACATTACTACTACATGTTTTCAAATGTGGCTTTAGAGAACACATCACACAAAACAACATTATGATTATTAAAGATAAATATCCCGAAGACTAAAATCTTCACTTTGGAAATGCAATAAAACGGTCATGAATAAAATATCAAGCCAAATGTAATAGCCTGCGAGTTGCGATAAATGCCAAAATTACAGTGATTTATTATAGCACAAGATTTAATGCAGCAATAGGTTGGTTTTGTTTTGTTTTTTTCTACTTCAGGGTCCATAGGGTATCCACAGGATACCTTGGGGGGTATAGGTGTGACGTCAGTCGCAGGGCACCAAAGAGTTAAGCTTTCAGCCTCCCAGGATGCACTAGGTCCCCCTCCTATACCCCGCCCCCGAGCCAAGGCACCTCAGTTTAGTTTGGTGCCCGGCCGGAGTCGGGTGCACCTGTTGGAGTGGGGGCTAGAAGAGCCCCTGAAGCTTTTTCTTCATGCAGCTGTGGCTGCACATCTGGATGAACAGCATGGACAGTCAGTCCTGACGTCCATGCTGTCTTCCCTACACCCCGCCGGTACCAGAACGCCGGTACTGATCCGGGGATGCTGGTGGGCATCTGGGGTCACAGCTAGCGGTGACCCCAGATGTTCCGGACCATGGCCGGATTCAAGGGGGACAGAGGTAAGCAGCGGGGTCCCGCGGTGGGTCCCCGCTGATCACATGGTCCTAAGTCCCCAGGCAGGGGGCTCCCTGGGGACTGGCTGCAGCGTGGAGCCAGGCGACCAACCTGCGCTTCCACTACCCCCTGGGACAGTGGACCGCAGCAGAGTGGTAGCGCTGCGGCGTCCCAGGGGTTAAATGCATGCCAGGGGAGCGCGCCTTCCCTGTCTCACAGCCGGCGCCTCCCCCGCTGCACACAGCCCTCTCTGCACTGTGCTGACTGGCCCTGTGTCAGCGCTCCTCCCCTAGGCCAGCCTTCTCTCTGCTCCTCGGCGGCCATCTTTTCAGAAGCATGGTGAACACTGCTGGAAGCCTGCATTGGAAGCATCGTGGTCTGGGTCCCCCCGCATACCTCTCCTCCGCTGTGGTCAGGTCTGTGTATGCAGCGCTGTGTCCTACCAGGCCCTGTGTCTGTGTAGTTGAGTGATCAGCGCTGTTAGTGCAGGAATTGATTTTCTTTGCATTGTATGTGACTGTGCTAGCGCTGCTGCCTGTAACTTTTCTTCTCAAGACTGTCAGCTTTATAACTGTCCCTGTTCTTTCTGCTAAGCCCTTGCGGTGCGGTGCTGCAGGGTGGTCTCTCGCCTATTTAATATATAATTGGTGAGAGGGGTCACATACGTGGTGCCATCATGTCTGAAAGTGATTTTCCCCTCCGGCTACAGTGTACCACGTGTAAAGTACCGTTAGCGGAGGGGGAGGGTAGCGCGGAGGGCCTTTGCCGGCAGTGTTTGTCCATGGCGCGGCCTCTTACGGTTACAGCACCGGTACAGGAGCCGCCCTGGGCTTGTTTCGCTCAGGCGCTAACAGCTTTAGTGGGCCAGTTAGCTCCGCAGCCCACGTTTACTCCGATGGGTTTGTCCCAGCAGTCTGTGGTGTCGTCACCCATGCAGGGTTTCCCACGACAATTGGTGGTACCCCACAGTCTCCCTATTTCCCCGCTCCCGGTTTCTCAGGAGCCAGCGTGGGTTAACTCCCTGACGAGTTCTGTACAGCACTTGTCGGATGTGTTGCAAGGGGAGTCTGTGATGTGGCCTCATAAACGGCCGGTGGCGTCTCTGTCCGCTCCTTATGAGGATGACGAAGGGACATCTGATGATGGGGAGATTCTGGATCCTTACGATCAGGAACCTCTCCATACTAAGGACGCTGATTCTAAGTCCAAAGTATATATTCCTGGACTTATTCGGGCGGTCCGCACAGCCTTGGTGATTGAGGACGAAGTTCCCCCAGCGGCTAAGTCTAAGTATGCCTTTTTCAAAGACGTGAAGGGCGATGCCACAGTCTTTCCTCTTTCGGGTCAGTTGGTGGACCATTTAGAGGAGGCGTGGAAACAGCCTGGCAAACGATACCAGCCGCAGAGACGCCTGGCGGTGGCTTATCCGTTCACGGATAATTATTTTGCTAAGTGGGAATCCCCTCCACAGGTGGATTCTCACGTGACCCGTCTTGTCCGTAGTGCCACATTGCCGATGCTATCCATGTCCTCCCTTAAGGATGCTACGGACCGCAAGGTGGAAATCTGCCTGAAGTCCGCTTATTCCCTTGCGGGGGTGGCAGCACAGCCGGCTATGGCCATTTGCTGGGTTGCCAGAGCGATGGAGCGCTGGGCGGATTCATTAGAGGCTTCTTTTGATTCCGACTGCCCGGCCGAACAGGCGGAGTTGATTGGCAATCTCCGTGATTCGGCCACCTACATCAACGAGGCGGCTCTAGACATTAGTACTCTGGTGTCTAGAATTTCTTCAGCAGCGGTAGCTGCTCGTCGCACCTTGTGGCTGCGATCCTGGAAGGCCGACGCAGATTCCAAGAAGGGTCTGGAAGCGTTGCCGTTTACCGGAGAAGTTCTCTTCGGTCCGGATCTGGATAAGATTGTGGCCACGCTGGCGGCAGCCAAATCGGCTTGTCTCCCGTCGGCCGCTGCTCCTTCTGGTTCTGGACCATCGTCCTTTCGGTCATCTAGGGCCCAGGGCAGGCCCAAACCACAGTCGTTTCCTCGTCAGGCTGGCCCTAGGAAATCGGTCAAGCCCCGGAAGCAGGCATGGAGTACCAGACGTCCGGCCCCCAAGCCAGATGACAAGCCTGCGGCCTGACGGTCCGGGCCTCCCTTTGGGGGATCCCAGGGTGGGAGGCCGCCTGCTGCAGTTCGCCCAGTGTTGGTCGGTCACTACGACAGACACTTGGGTTCTGGAGGTGGTCTCCCACGGGTACGCCCTCTCCTTCCGGCACAGACCCCCGGCTCGATTCTTCACCACGGGTCTACCATCGGATGGAGACCCTACGGTCCATCATTCTGGCGCTGGAACCTGGGGACTACATGGTGTCATTGGACATACAGGACGCTTACCTGCATGTCCCTATTCTTTTGCGCCATCAACAGTTCCTCAGGTTTGCAATCCGCAGCGACCACTTCCAGTTTCGGGCGTTACCTTTTGGCCTGGCGACAGCACCACGTGTTTTCACCAAGGTGATGGCGGTCATGGCGGCTTCTCTGCGGCTGCAGGGAGTCCGCATGTTGCCATACTTGGACGACCTGTTATTGGTGGCGGGATCTCCAGAGCTCCTGTTACGCCACTTGGACCTGACCATTGCCCTGCTGCAACGGCACGGCTGGCTAATCAACTTGCAGAAGTCCACTCTAATCCCGTCTCGGAGGATTCTGCATCTTGGAGCCTTATTGGACTCGGGACAGCAAAAGATCTTCGTGACGGAGGAAAAGATCTCTGCTTTACAGTCAAGGGTGCGCAGTTGTCTGCACAGCCGCCGGGTGTCTCTACACTCGGCGATGAGGTTACTGGGCTCCATGGTGTCGGTGTTCGACATGGTGGAATATGCCTAGTTTCACTCCAGACCTCTGCAGCACCTGATCCTGTCAAAGTGGAACGGGCTGCCTCAGTCTCTGAAGTCCCAGATGATTGTGTTCACCCCGGAGGTTCGCCTGTCCCTTGCTTGGTGGTTACAGACGACCCACCTCAGCGAGGGACGTCCGTTCTGGGTTCCAAATTGGGTCCTGTTGACAACGGATGCCAGTCTTCGGGGCTGGGGAGCAGTTTCGGGTCCACATCTGTTCCAGGGCAGGTGGACGCCGACAGAAGCGGAGCTTCCAATCAATATCTTGGAACTCCGTGCGGTCTTCAATGCTCTCCAGCAGGCACATCGGTTTCTCCAGGGTCCCCCGGTACAGGTCCAGTCGGACAACGCTGCCACCGTGGCCTACATAAACAGGGCAAGGAGGAACCCGAAGCCGGGCGGCTCTCGTAGGTGTCTCGGATCCTGGTTTGGGCGGAGCGCAATCTT
This sequence comes from Taudactylus pleione, assembly GCA_031769625.1. Classification (NCBI taxonomy): domain Eukaryota; kingdom Metazoa; phylum Chordata; class Amphibia; order Anura; family Myobatrachidae; genus Taudactylus; species Taudactylus pleione. The sequence continues at coordinate 16,626,703 of JAUIMM010000255.1, read as the reverse complement.
CCGGCCATATCAGTGGTCTTCATCCCGGGAGTGCTCAATTGGGAGGCGGACTTTCTAAGTCGCCAGGACGTTCATCCAGGGGAATGGTCCCTGCACCCGGACGTTTTTCAACTACTGGTGGACAGATGGGGTCTTCCAGAGATCGACCTCATGGCGTCCCGGCACAACAACAAGTTGCCGGTGTACGGGTCTCGCACAAGAGAAGAAAGGGGCGTCTATGGTGGATGCTCTGTCCGTCCGGTGGACGTTCCGGTTCGCATACCTGTTCCCTCCGGTCTCCCTTTTTCCACGGGTAATCCGGAAATTCAAACAGGAAGGAGGGACGCTCCTGTTGATAGCTCCCGCGTGGCCCAGATGGCACTGGTTCTCAGACCTTCAGGGTCTGTCCGTGGACAGTCCTCTGCGGTTGCCGCTACGACCGGACCTCCTGTCTCAGGGTCCTTGTCGTCACCCGGACCTGACTCGGCTGTCTTTGACTGCGTGGCTGTTGAGACGGCAATGCTGAGGTCCCGGGGGTTTTCCAGCTCTGTGGTGCGTACCATGTTGCGAGCTCGGAAACCGTCTTCCGCGAGGATATACCATCGCGTGTGGCATACGTTCTTCCAGTGGTGTCGACCGAGAGGTTATGCACCGCGGGAGTTTTGTCTGTCTCGGATTCTCGCCTTCCTGCAAGCGGGACTAGATCATGGGCTTCGCCTTGCTTCTTTGAAGGTACAGGTTTCGGCCCTGTCTGTCTGGTTTCACCGTAGGATTGCTACAATCCTGGATGTGCGCACCTTTATGCAAGGTGTTGTCCGCATTCAGCCGCCCTTTGTTCCACCTGTGGTGCCTTGGGATTTGGCTGTGGTCCTGAGGGCTCTCCAAGGACCGCCGTTTGAACCATTGGGATCAGTGGATCTTAAATGGCTAACAGCTAAGACTGTTTTCCTTCTGGCTATTGCTTCGGCCAGACGTGTTTCTGAGTTAGGGGCTCTTTCTTGTAGACCCCCTTTCTTGGTTTTTCATGGGAACAGGGCAGTACTCCGCACTCGGCCCGAGTTTCTTCCCAAAGTTGTTTCCCAGTTTCATGTTAACGAGGAAATCGTTGTTCCGGCCTTTAACTCACCGGGTCTTTCCGTGGGTGAGGCCTCTTTGGATGTTGTGCGGGCCTTAAGGACTTATGTTGACTGCATTTCTTCGTTTAGGTAGTCGGACGCTTTGTTTGTCCTCTATGGCTTCCGCAAAAAGGGTCGGCCTGCTTCAAAGCAAACTTTGGCAGCCTGGATCCGTATGGCTATTTCTGAAGCTTATCTTCATGAAGGCCTACCGGTTCCTCCTTCTCTGAAGGCTCATTCCACTAGGTCTGTGGGTCCTTCGTGGGCAGCTCGACGTGGTGCCTCTGCAGTCCAGATCTGCAAGGCTGCTACGTGGTCCTCTGTCCATACCTTCGTGAGGTATTACAGGTTTGACACCTTCGCCTCTCAGGATGCTTCCTTCGGGCGGCGGATTCTCCTTTCTGCACAGGAGCGTCCCCACCCTTAAAGGATATGAGATATGGTAAGAACTTATCCTTGTTATCTCTATTTCTATGAAGTCCATAGGGTTCCACAGGACTCCCGCCCTGTCGCACCTGTGCTGCAGATGGGCTTTGCTCTGGTCACCGGTTTTCCGTCTCCCTCTGGTGAGAATGTGATTCTTGTATGTGTCCAGATCTTTGTTCTCTCTCTTCCTTCTCCTCCTTCGGCCTATGGCTTGATAACTAACTGAGGTGTCTTGGCTCGGGGGCGGGGTATAGGAGGGGGACCTAGTGCATCCTGGGAGGCTGAAAGCTTAACTCTTTGGTGCCCTGCGACTGACGTCACACCTATACCCCCCAAGGTATCCTGTGGAACCCTATGGACTTCGTAGAAATAGAGATAACAAGGGTAAGTTCTTACCATATCTCATATTTTAAAGATGCTGCTTTAAATCTCTCGGCTAAACCCTCAAAATCTTGAGATTTACTGCAACTCGCAGGCAGTTACATTTCACCCCTAAACATTTATTATGAGTTTGATCGCAGAATTTTACATTAGGTGCCTGTTGCAAACACACAGAAGCCATAATGTGGGCTGAAATATTTTTTCATGACATGATAATGCTACCTGTTAATTCACTAGTAACTAGCACCTATCAATTCATTAGGAACTAATGACATCTTCGACACACAAAATATCAATTCACTTTGAACTAGTGACATCACTGACACACAAAGAGCCAATTGATTCCCTAGGAACTAGTGACATCAGAGGCTCTTCGTGCAGCTAATACAAAGTCTACTTTCACTGTATATAGGCGGAAGGAGCACTTTATTTAGGTTTATTGTATGCAACCTTATACATGCCCATGTATTAATGTAAAAATATCTCTTATTTATCCTTTTTTGCACAGCATGCCATGGACATCTTAGGTTTTAGTCAAGAAGAAAAAACCGCCAGCTATAAAATAGTTGGTGCCGTTATGCACTTTGGGAATATGAAGTTCAAGCAGAAGCAGAGGGAGGAGCAAGCAGAGGCAGATGGCACTGAAAGTGAGTTAGGTTTTTTTTGTAAATACAGTTGAAAAGTTGGAATGAATAGTGAAGCCTCAGAAGCGGATTGCTTAGAGTGACAGTTACAGAGTGTGGTCTAGACTGTGTACTATAAATATGTCTGTGTGAGTAACATAAAAGATGAGGCAGGCGCCCTCTAGTGTAATATATTCTGAAAATGATCTCTGCTTTTATGTATATAAGTAAACAGTGGCACTGTACCAAATATAATTTCAGTAGAAGCTTATTTGCAGTCTGTTTTGTGATAAACTCCCGGGTCTCTATAGGATTTTACTTTATGGAGAAAACACAAGTCTGAGCAAAATTGTGTAGTATTTTCAGTAGAAGGTAAATCATAGTAAGGTAATTCTTGTTCAATAAATCCAATGAAAACAGCTCATCTCTAATGTCCAGGGAGTTCAGTCCATAGTTATGGCTCAAGAAACCACAAGATTCAGTTTCACAAAGGCGTTCAAGTGATGCTAATACATTTTCTCTACTTTGATGTTATCCCCCTGATGAAGTTCAAGTAAAAGAAACGCATTGTGACCAAGTGGACACCATTAAGTTTAGGTTATTTTATTAAATATGCTGCTTGGGGTATCATATTATATGATTAGCAAGAGCTATACAGCTTACACTACTTTAGAACATTTGTGCTGCAAGTGGCTTCTACTTATCACCTAGTTTCAATGATACTGTTTAAATTTATATCCTGCAATCCTGGGTTGACACACATATATCGTAACATTTCACAGGTGCGGACAAGGCAGCCTACTTGATGGGCATCAGCTCAGCTGATCTCATTAAAGGTTTGCTCCATCCCAGAGTGAAAGTTGGGAATGAGTACGTGACCAAAGGTCAGAATGTGGAGCAGGTATGTATCTTCACGTCACGTATGAATGACTTTACACAAGAAAATAAATGAAGCCCTGCATTTCTATAATACAGAGGGAATACTGTAGAAAGTGAAGCTTGATTGAGGCTAAAATTGTGACAAATTCAGAGCCACAAATTGGTATTATATAATATAAGGGCTTTTGAAGATATATTGTAGGTGGATCTTGTAGGCATAAATTAGTACTGTACCAAGCTGCATGACAAAAGTAGCTATATTCCTAGGTGGAGTAGTCTGGATCCAATTTTGGAGGATGCTTTTTTTTTCTTGCACCCGCTTATATAGCTAGCTGCAGTTTTGTACTGACTTTAAAGTCTGTGGTTGGTAAAGTTGCCAATATAGTTATTCTGTAATTAAAGGCAATAAACTTACAGGATCATTGGCAAATCTCCACAGTCAGAAACATTTGCTCTTAGAACAGCTCCAGAGGCAGAAGAAGGTCTGCTATAGGGACGTCACATTTTAGACAAGCATGACTCTAGATAATCCTATAAGAATTCTGTCATATGTGGTGATAAGTATCTCTCATGAAGTATATGTATAGGTTTAGTCACAGTAGGTGGTAGCAGGGAGAACACAGAGTCTGACTAAAATACTAGCATTGCATTCAGACCTTATAGAGAGATAATCATCCTGATTTTGTTTTCTTGTAATCTAGCTGGTTATATGAAGGAGATAAAAAGATCCGCACAGACTCCTAGTACTCCATCTTGACAAAATTATTATGATTGTACCCCTTCTGGATTTTATATACTTGCTATTTATCTTTCACCAAGGGGGGTGCACCCAGGAATAAATTGGATATGAACAAAAGGAAAAGAGAGAAGTATTCCTATCACGGTGCACTCAAAAACAACCACATATAATTGATTTCTTAATCCACATAACCATCAGATATAGTAACATTAGTGAACCATATTACACCAACTTGTTTAAAATTTAACCTTTAATCAATCCTTGGATTGGAAACAGCTAAATATATTTTGGATTTTCTGATTTTAATATCTTAAAAACAACTATATCTTAAATCTACCCCACAATTATTAATGTTTTAAATAATCCGGACTAGTGATAATATGTCCCTCCTGAGCGTCTGTAGACAACGGACTTCTATAATATCAAAAGGTATGATCACTCTGGTTATATATAACCAGATTAATATCTTAGATGGCACACTCTCAAATCACAATTTTGCAGGCACCATTCATGTATTGAGATGCATGTAGCGATCTTCAGCTTAATTAGTGACACTAGCGTCTCATGCAATCTTCAGCTCAATTAATGGCACTAGCGTTTCGTGAGTAATTCTGAAGGTCAGATTATGAGTGCCTGCTGATCACTGTCCTATAGTCTTACAGACGCCCATAATAATTGGTATAGTGAGGATAGTAACATACAACAAATTCATAAATTCCACATGACAATGTTCAATAGTTCTATATTACTCGGACTAACACATAAGTACTATATAATTGACAAACGTCTATGAATAACGGATGCATATAGATCACCATAAATTACATCTCTATTAAATTAAAGTCGTTATTGGTATCCTTATTCCTGTGATACTAAAAGGTCACTGATTATCAACAAGGAATCAATGTCACTACGCTAGGTAATCTTATTTTATAGCTGATCTGGCATTGAAATTCATAAGGCATACAACTGGCAACAAGTTAATTTATTTCTGACACATGTTTTGCAACTGTGGATGCACAATATTCCATTACATCCATATATCATTCTCTCATGATTAAACACTGATTATGTACTAATAATTCTCCGTAGAACGGGTCACATGTGCCCGCTCCATGTCAGACAATAATGCCTATTTATTAATACAGAACATCGGGTCAGTTAAATCCGTAAACCGGGTCATACACGCCCGCTCAGTGCCTGACGATGATACCTATTAATTGACACTAAGTACCAGATCACACACGCCCGCTAATCACTTAGGCTTGGCATCTAGTATCTTTAATCACTCTGGATATAGGGTCACAGTCGCCCATTAATAAATATCCTTTACTCTCCCAAGTGTTTGTTAGGCTTGGTACCCTAGTGTCTTTAATCACTCTGGATATAGGGTCACAGTCGCCAATTAATTAATATTATTTTAATCCCACAAGTGTTCATTAGCTTTTGTAACTCTGTATGCCGCCGGGTATCTTGCATGAATGCCCCCTTAAAATATCGGGTCACACGCGCCTACTTAGTGCTTGGTATTAATGCCTCTTACACATCCATGCTTGCCGGGTCACATTCGCCCACTAGGCAGCTCGGTTCCATGTATGGCATGGATACCTATGGATACCAAATCACACGCGCCCGTTACTCAATATCTTATAATCTCCTGACGTTGATGTACATACATAACATTGTATCTCTATAATGTGGTCATAACATAGACATAAATATACACACTACACACGCCCAACAGCATGCATAGCGTGTCTCCTTCCTGACGCGCGTTTCGCTGTGGGCTTAATCATAGCTGGTTATGTAAGAAATTGTAAATCAAAGAAATTGCTTAGATTTTGATGGGGAGGGGGTATTTTTAATTAGGGCATTTAGCAGAACCGTAACTAGACTTTTTGGTGCCCTGTGCCAGAAAGAGCATTGGCACCCCCCTCATTTTTCAAAGGGACATAATGCACCCAAAAAAGGGCCATGGCTTCATGGGGTAGGTCCAGGTAAGAGATAGGAGAGGCCAGGAGATGCTGGGGATGAAATAAGAGGAAGATACAAGCAAGAATGATAATGAACAGAAATTTGACAGGCTCAAACAGCGCCCCCTGACCTGTGGTGCCCTGTGCGATGGCACCGGCCGTACTACCCTAGCTACGGCCCTGGCATTTAGGTTAGTGTTGGGCTTGCAGAAATTAAATGGTGTTATAAATGTATCATTTTTTGCTACTTTAAAACAAGCTTTTGCTAGATATTGATGTAATCCTGCAATGCCAGACTATCGGTGGTATTCAATTAGCCCTGAACATTTTTCAGACACTAATGGATTTCCCGGGGCTATCCAATTATCCCTGAAGTGCCAACCGATGTCGGCACTTATCGTGGATTTTTTTTTGGGACCTGATGTGTCATGAGACAAAATCCACGGAAAGTGTTTTTTTTGCCACCACAGAAACGAAAACACATAAGTCCGTGTACTTATCACGGTTTCTTTGTGTTTTCAGCCAAAATATCCTATTATTTTATCCGAAATAATAGGATAGGGAGAAAAAAAGCATTGGCGAAAAATGGGGTTAATCGTAGAAAAAAAATCCCCATTCTTCGCCGTTCGTGGCTAGTTGGATATCCCCCTATATAGTAAAGGCAAGGATGTGGATTTGAAAGCATAAAGTTTGTATTTCTATTGCAGAATATTCCAAAGTTTATGTGTGGTCATTAGTAAAGGGTTGTCACATTTTTGGGTAACCTCTTATGTAAAATGTTCATGCTAGTTTGTGTAAGAGAGCAGAAGGTCCCCATGTCAGATACAACCACAGGGAATAGAATAAGTGCCAGCCCTCATTAGCAGCATCAACAGAGCCCAAATCAACAGCATTTTGCTAACCCCACATGGGTTTAAGGCATTATTACGCTGTGTGCCAAAGAAAAATGGGCAAAATTAAATAGCATTTCATCAGGAAGATTGGCATATTTGTCTGGCCAATTAATCTCATAGACTCATGTGAAGTCAATAGACAATCTGGAAGTGAGATATTCTGAATAAGGGTATTATAGAAGCATTGACGCACACCCATATTTAGTAGTGCTGGACATGTGTATCCAACAAGTTTACTTTGCCTACTACATGCAAAACTGCTGTAGATTCCTTTGCTGCATAATAATTTGGAATGGAAGAGAGAAGAATGCACAGCATTGTGAGAGGCTCTCCTTTGCTCAGAAACCTCATGCAGAATTGGGACAGATTGCGGTGATAGGATACATATCATCATACGTCAGTCATACTGTACTGCAATAATGAGTCATAGTTAATTATCTGTCTGGTTTATGGTCTTTTTGTGTATGTTCTCATCACATAATATAACCACCTCTTTAGTGTGTTTAGATAAAGTTCAAATGGTTCATTATTAAATAGATTTTTTTTTTTTTTCTCCAGGTGGTATTTGCAGTTGGTGCACTGGCAAAAGCAACCTATGATAGGATGTTTAAGTGGTTGGTCAGTCGAATTAATAAGACCCTGGACACCAAGCTGGCCAGGCAGTTCTTCATAGGAGTTCTAGATATTGCTGGCTTTGAAATATTTGAGGTAAGGCCACTGATTTTATTAGTCTCTCATGTATCCAGCTACATGCAAGTACTTGAAAGGTATTAGGGGAAGGTTACTCAGGGGTTGGGCACACTGAAAAATATCTCGCTAATAGTAACAACTTATTTATAGTTCTTTCTTTTATTTTTTAACTTCTGGTTAAAACTAATCACCACAATCTAAAGATATGCAGAAGACAATAGATTATTTGTTGTACTACTGGAGACAGTACACAGAACACAGAAAAAACAATAAAGGGCGCTGTGATTATAACAATAATAGATGAGTAATCCGTCTGCTGCTCTCTGGTGACTAACCACTCTAATGGAATAAAACAAAAAATCAAAAAAATGGAAGAAAGCGCAATGGAATATGAAAATGATATATTTAATATATTTAAAATATTACATTAAAAATAGCTATAGCACAAATGGCAAGATAGACAGATTTGGACCATATATATGTCCACAATAATAGTACAATAACTGTATAGATAATATATTCAACAATACTATATACTAGGGATGTGCAGGCTCGGATAGGTTCGCGTTTGCACGTGGAGTTCGGATTTTTCCCTCCAAAAAAACGGAACTCAGAACGAGGCAAAACGTCATCTTACATGGACGAACATCATCATTCCTGGACAAAAGACCATGTAAGATGACGTTTTGCCTCGTTCTGAGTTCCGTTTTTTTGGAGGGAAAAATCCGAACTCCACGTGCAAACTCGAACCTATCCGAGCCTGCACATCCCTACTATATACATAAATTTAAACAAAAAATCTAAAAAATATATACTGTATAAAATTTGATGATCAGATTATTAATCTGAATGTATCTCCATGGAACATGTGTCCATATACCTCTATCCGATGTTAGAGGTGTATAAATAATCCCAGATAGTAGGAAAGGAGGACTAATGAATAGCTTGATCACTTATATAAGCTACACTATAACAGTTCATTTGAATGGTGGTATTGTGCACAATACAAGATGACCTGTTTATTTGGCTCCTGATTTTCACTCCAAATGAGAACAGAGGGCAGTGTCCGGAATGCCGCTCTGATAATATATGTCACCACACGGAGGGATAATCTCCTAATGGTATGATGGAACTTCTTATAAAGCACCGGGAATGAGTCAGTCCAGGGTGATCACTATTAGTGACTCATTCCCGGTGCTTTATAAGAAGTTGCATCATACCATTAGGAGATTATCCCTCCGTGCGGTGATATATATTATCAGAGCGGCATTCCGGACACTGCCCTCTGTTCTCATTTGGAGTGGAAATCGGGAGCCAAATAAACAGGTCAGCTTGTATTGTGCACAATACCACCATTCAAATTAACTCTTATAGTGTAGCTTATATAAGTGATCAAGCTATTCATTAGTCCTCCTTTCTTGCTAACTGGGATTATTTATACACCTCTAACATCGGATAGAGGTATATGGACACATGTTCCATGGAGATACATTCAGATTAATAATCTGGTCATCAAATTTTATACAGTATGTATTTTTTATATTTAAATTTATGTATATAGTATGTTGAATATATTATCTATACAGTTATTGTACTATTATTGTGGACATATATATGGTCCAAGTCTGTATATATTGTCATTTATGCTATAGCTATTTTTAATTTCATATTTTAAATATATTAAATATATAATTTTCATATTCTATTGCGTTTTCTTCCATTTTTTTTTTATTTTTTAGTACACAGAACACTAAATACTAGATGGTCCGTCCCCATAGCACTCCCCCCAAGTTTGCTTTGTCTCTGAGCCCTTGATGCTATATTAAAACCACCTAGACATATATAAGGTCAACTTGCGGACTGACAAGACTTATTTATTAACTCTTGGCGTGTTATCTCAAGTATGTTACAATGCATTTACACAATGACAACTACTAAAAAAACAATATTAACAGTATGGATATATAATGAAAGTGAATATTGTTGTGTGAATGACGTAGTAAAATCATGCATGTTGGTTGCTGACATTTGTAATAAGGTGTTGTATGTCAGAAATGTACCCTCTGCTGCACTGTGACCGTTATAAAAATATAGCTTTTTTTTTTGTTAAAAAAAACAAACATTCACATGCTTGTAGTGATTACTCCTTCTGAGCTAAGAGTTAAATGTATTGAGATGTCCATTCTGAAGGTCTGCATTGGGAATATGTAGTTCCCTACAGTCATTTCCAGATCTCTCAGTGAAGAGGTAACCGTTGTCTTGACTGTTGCTGATTGTGTGCCTGTTGTGTGTCTTTGTCCTCCAGTACAACAGCTTTGAGCAACTCTGCATCAACTTTACCAACGAAAAACTGCAACAGTTTTTCAACCACCACATGTTCGTCCTGGAGCAGGAAGAGTATAAGAAGGAGGGGATCGAATGGGTGTTTATTGACTTCGGCCTTGATTTACAGGCTTGCATTGACCTCATAGAGAAGGTATCACTCCACATGATGCACTATATGTACTGAGAAGTCTCAAACAAAATAGAATTTGCATTGACAAGTAGAAATTAAAATCATTATTTAAAAATTCGATGTAAACAGCTGTGAATTGACAAATACAAAATAAGGTTCTACATTAATCCTACAGTCTAGGCCTCATGATAAGTGAAGTCAATACAATAATCTCTGTCTGAGTGGATATCTATGATGTTTAGGCTGAGACCAAAGAACATTCTATGACAAAGGAAACACTTTGTTCCTATGGTTTAGTTCTTGAAAATCCAATGGGATTAGTAGTATTCTCGATGATCATTGGAGCCATGAAATAGGCAGTTTGGTGTAAATTGTCTGACAGTCTCAGTATTTCTTTGTTGACTTGTTCTTGTTATATAATATTGTCGACATCTATGGAAGAAGACAAAGGCGACATCCAGGGCTATTTGTCTGGAAAAATAGGTTCAGGAACTGTGGGTGGAGCTATAGAAAAACAATGATATATATTATATAGCCTTATATATTATATATACATATGTATATAGTATTTAGAAAAGAAGGCACTCAAAAGGGACTTTAAAATAAAACTTATCTTATGGAAAATACATTTTGGCCCATGACAGTTAATAAGAGGCTCAGGAACTGAGTTCCTGCTGAAAAATAGCACTACCGACATCTTGTAGAAAGCTTCCAGGTTATAATAGTGAAGCATCTGAATGGAACATATAAATGACAACTTAATATGCTTTTTAGCAAATCCTCTTTTATTAATTCAGTTTCATCAAGCTACAGTATATATAGTAACCTTCAATATGTTCTTATCATGATGTTATTCCCAGCCTTTGGGCATCCTCTCGATCCTGGAAGAAGAATGTATGTTTCCCAAGGCATCAGATATGACCTTCAAAGCAAAGCTTTATGACAACCACTTAGGGAAATCTCCCAACTTCCAGAAGCCAAAAGTAGATAAGAAACGCAGATATGAACCTCATTTTGAACTTGTCCATTATGCTGGAGTGGTGAGTATCAATCTCTTTATTACTGTAAGAAGAATCTATTTCAACAAAACACAATTGTAATTGCAACAGTGTTAATCCATTCCTCTGTATTTTTGTACAATTATAGAGTTCCCCTCATTCATTTAAATATTTCTGTAGTGTCCACTAGTAATTGTGGACCCAGCCTCTGTCAGGTCAACCTCATTGGGTCACCGCCACTGTCTTACCAGCTCTCTCTCCATCCCCTCCTTCCCGCTCTTTACCCTTCTCCTGTCCCTATTCCCACCCCCTCCTATCCTATTACTAATACTTACCCTCCTCCGCTCCCGGTGCCCTTATTTTTCTCGGGCACTCGGGTCAGAATCAGACTGGACAACATAATATTTTATTTAAAAAAAAAACCCAGGAAAACAAGAAGTGTGTGACCTGTAGCTTCACTCTCTCACTCATTAAACAACTCTACTTCAAAGCCCTCATCTCCTACCGGGCCTTCAACTCCCTCCTCGCTCCTGATTGTCACCCACTTCATCTCCAAAATAGAGTCCTACACCCTGACAGCTCATCACTTCTAAAAAAAAAATTGTGTGTGTGTGTGTCGTCTCCTGGAAATTGATTGGTCTGACCGTTTTATTTACAAAAATCCCAAATAATGGAAATCAGTTGCTGAGGCAGTTTAAAGATGGATTCTGACAATCAGACTTTATTTGGACAGGTACCCTACAACATTATGGGGTGGTTGGACAAGAACAAGGATCCCCTGAATGAAACAGTTGTTGGTGTGTTCCAGAAATCCTCTAACAAACTGCTGGCCAGTCTGTACGAACAATATGTCAGTTCCTACTCAGGTAACACATGCCTGATAAAAATACTTTTATTGAAGGCAACTCAAACCTTGTTAGAAATCTACACATACCAGAGGATTAGTACACATAAAGCTAAAATAAGAAACAACGGAGCAATATTGGTGCCCCATATCATTCAGGCATATAAATAAATAGCTATATAAATACATGTAACTTATTCCAAATAGTTTATCTGATTATGTTAAACATCAGCCAATGGACAGTTTCAATGCTCAAGGGCACCCAATGCCAGCCACCAGAAGGAAAGCTAGCCAATTGTTGTATTTGTTTTTTTATTATTTATTAATAAACAACATAAAATATACACACAATAGTGCATAGAAATATCAGCTTATCTGAACAACCGAAGGATAAAGTCACACTATCACTGCCAGTCCACAATCAATAGGATCACAGGTATGTGACATTAGGGCTGACAAGCGAGATCACCAGACAGAGCAAGTTTGAAGATATTCAATGTGTTTCATCACAGAGACTTCATCAGGGGTGTCAAGACATACATACGTGCTAATCTAGAGTTGATCTGATAGACTGTCCACATATATTTTGAAACTTAAAGATTTGTTACCTCTGAGAATGACATATGGAAATAATTATTACTCCTGCAGATGGGCAACAAAAGGCTGGAGTGAAAGAAAAACGCAAGAAAGCAGCTTCATTTCAGACAGTGTCTCAGCTTCACAAGGTAAATAATAAAATGCAATGATGTTCTAGTCTGGCAGCTTATACAGTATAATCAATATAATGGTTTATGTTGCACAGATATGTATAATAATAAATTATTCATAAACCGCCTTTCTCCAAAAGGACACAAAATGTTGTAAAATCCAGCTTTCCTTCAAAGCATAGATACAATGGATGCCTACTGCTGTCATCATAACTTTGCTTTACTCAGGCAACAATTAGACCTCATTAATCTAGAGCAGTGGTTCTCAAACTCGGTCCTCAGGACGCCACACAGTTCACGTTTTGCAGGTCACCAGGCTGGTACACAGGTGTATTCATTACTCACTGATACATTTTAAAAGATTCACAGGTGGAGCGAATATCTCACTTGTGATTCTGTGAGGAGACCTGGACTGCACTGTTTGGGGTCCTGAGGACTTAGGGCCTGATTCAGAGCCGGACGCAATTAGCGCTCGCTCGTCCTGAAAATAGGGGTGGCTATTCAAATGAACCGTTCGCTGTTTGCGGTCTGTTCACGCCTCTAGGTCTGAACGAGCGAACAAAACTTGCGGTCGTTTTTTGGGAAACTACGGCCCCTGGCCGCTCGCATCCTACGTCATGTCCGCTATTTATTAGATGAATCGAGTACATCGACCAGGGTATGAGCTGCTCGCTATTCTTGTGGTTGGTTTTTGCTACCACAATTTTGCGAGCAGTTCAGGCTATAAAATAACCCAGTGACGTGGTCAACGACGCTGATGTTTTAATTATGCACACCCATAAAACGCCCGTTTTGACCTTTAAGCACGCCTGCGATCGGATCTCCACTCCCCGTTTTCAAGCACCTTCCCCTGTTACCACCCACATACGCCTCATTCTGTCATTCAAATTATCAGGCATTCGCTATTTTGCGAGCACATGAATTTCAGCCGCACTGACTGGTTCGCGCATGCGTATAACGATCCGTACGCATGCGCAGTTGGGCAAACATCGCTCGGAGCGAACGAGCTGCCGCTTACATGTGGCTCTGAATCAGGCCCTTAGTTTGAGAACCTGTGATCTAGAGTAAGATTTACAATGAAAGCAAATGTATGATTTGTTGCCATGAATTATTGAATGTGACTTGAAAGGGGTCCCCAATACAGGACGCTTCTGATCTGAAAATATTAAGCAACCTATTTTAAATAATGTTCTACCCTGGAACCTGGGGGTGACAATATGAAATAACGAACATATGTAATATTGGGTGTTAAAAATGGGAGAGCGTAACTACAAATTTGAGGTATATACATACATACTATATTGTAAGAATATGTCCATACTCACTAAAACCCATAATTATCTTTGGATTGCAATCTTATGATGTTGTGGCTTATTATTTTCCATATCGTACCGTGTTTCCCCGATAATAAGACACTGTCTTATTTTTTTTTCTGTTAAAAAAAAACACTATAGGGCTTATTCTCGGGGTAGGTCTTATATTAATCAATATTGACAGCAGTGCCCCCTTATGCAGGCCCCCTTGTAGAAGTGCCCCTTATGCAGGCCACCCCCTTGCAGGCCCCCTTGTAGAAGTGCCGCTTATGCAGGCCCCCCTGTAGCAGTGTCCCTTATTGCAGTGCACTTACCTGACTCGCCGCCGTCCGGGATGTCGCTCTCACCTGCGCGCTGACTGGATCTAACATGATCCAGCAGGCGCGGCCGCACAGGATCCTCAGCGCGCGGGTGACGTCATGACGTCACCCGCACACTGCATGACTGGGAACGCTGGGCTCTGAAGCGTTCCCAGCTCAAAATGAGTTCAGGTAGGTCTTATTTTCGGGGTAGGGCTTAATTTGGACCGGGTTACAAAATTAAGGGTAGGTCTTATTTTCGGGGTAGGTCTTATTATCGGGGAAACACGGTAGGTATGCATGTGCAAGAGGAAGAAAACTAGTGTGATATGTAATACAAACATATACTAATGGAGTGCAAAAGTCCATGGGGGCGATTCAATTGTTTTTTTGGGCGTGCTAATTAACGAGCGTCCAGTTTGCTTTTCAAATGTTCAAATTGAATTGCTCTGTCGGGCGTCTAAAAAAACAAGCTGCCGGCTAAACATTTCAATTCCCCCCCATATGTCATCCAATAGGGAATTCCAATGCGACTTCTGTATACCCCTAAACAGAAAGGTGGAGGCAATAATTCAGGGCAGACCCCTTAGGAGATGTGCTTACTTTAAATTAGCTTTCAGTGTGTCATTTAGGAATCCTCCAAATGGCAATGTCATGGTAGGTGTTGGTTAAATGTTCATATGGAAAGAATAATAATTTGCATAGTATATTGCAATAAGAACATTTACTATAGAACCTACTATTAGAATACTGTATGTATGTATATATATATACACATGTCAAATTTGCATTTATTCTCTTCCATTTAGTGCCCAATATTAAACATATTTGTAATTACTTATGAGCCACTGAATGTTTGTACTTTCCAAGAAAGTAGTGCCCTGACTATATAAAATATCCACATATAAGTCTGTGAGGAATCTCTGTCATGGCAAGGCTAGGATACAAGGAGTGACAAAGTATTGTCTCTGTGAGTGTGAGGTAGTTAAGACTTGCAGTGATGTTTAGTTACATCCATTTCTTGAACATCACTTTAAGTCTGTACTGCTTCCCGCTCTACTGCTCACACCAGAGATGAGATCAATGAAACAAGATGGAAAATAGGGTAAGAATCTGCAATTGAATAAAATTGAATTTTATAGGCTTAATGGTGATAAATTATTGTTCAGTAGACAAAATAGCTGTCTCCTCAGTGTGACCAGTAATCATAAAATATATTGTAGACGTCAGGGTGTGTTTAACTCTATTTGAGATTAGGGCAGCTTGAGCAGACACCGTTTATGTGGTGTTGTTTAAGTGTTGGAGGATGTGATGATTTGCATATTATAATACAAGTTGTACTAGAGAACATGGGCTTTATAGGTAATCACTTTCTGATCACATAACTTCTGACCTCCATAAAAAAGGTGATGGATTGACCCTCCATCTAGTGCTGGTACCAGGCTGTCAGTGACGGCTTCCAATTCAAAGGCTGTATTCAGTATCCCATTAAATGAATTGATTTGTGGCTGTCACTCTTACAATTTAAATTTGGATTGCTACAGGAACCAGGCTGGGGACGGAAATATAGTTCTCCCTTGCAACTGTTAGAAGGGTTATGGATTGAAAGATCTACAGTAAAAAGGTAGACAATGTCTAGATAGACACTGGATGTTAGACAGTCAATAGGTTGACAGGGATACAAGGTCGACAGGGACAAAAAGGTCGACATTTAAGAAGGTTGACAGTTACAAATGGTCGCCAAGATCAAAAGGTCGACATGCATATGGTCAACATGAAAATGGTCGACACATTTAAAAAAAAATTAACCCTAATGTTCACCATAACCCTCCCCTTGGTCCCTAACCCTCCCTCCTGGTGCCTAACCCTAACCGTTGGGGTAGGTACCTGCAGGGCTGTAGCTAGGGTAGTGCGGCCGGTGCCATCGCACAGGCACCACAGGTCAGGGGGCGCTGTTTGGGCCTGTCAAATTTCTGTTTATTATTATTCTTGCTTGTAGCTTCCTCTTATTTCATCCCCAGCATCTCATGGCCTCTTCTACCTCTTCCCTGGCCCTTCCCCATTAAGCCATGGCCCTTTTTTTGGTGCATTATGTCCCTTTGAAAATGAGGGGGGTGCCAATGCTCTTTCTGGCACAGGGCACCAAAAAGTCTAGTTATGGTTCTGGGTACCTGTGCCTAACCCTAACCCTCCGGTAAGTGCCTAACCCTCCCTCCTGGTGCCTAACCATAAACCTCCGGTAAGTGCCTAACCCTAAATAAAAAAATGATGTGTCAACCATTTGCATGTCGACCTTTTGATCCCGTCGACCTTCTTACATGTCGGCCTTTTGTCCCTGTCGACCTATTGTCTGTCTAATATCTGGTGTCTATCAAGACATTGTCTATCTATTTACTGTAGATATTTAGATAGGTTCTGCCCAATACAAAAGAAAAACTCACATAGAAACATGGGTCAGACAATGAAGACAGCCCCATCAGCTGCACCTATAGTAGTTAGGCCCTTGGACCAAGTCATTTAGAGTGCTCATACAATATTTGGTATATCTATGCTCAGAACAAGCCTGTTAAGTTTTAGTTAATATTAAAAAAAAAAAAAAAAAAAAACACACTTGGAGGAAGCCCATCACAGAACAAGGCTAAACATTTATTATTAATAATTTGCATGAATAAATCCATATTGGCCTTTTTTTGTTGTTGTACAGGAGAATCTGAATAAACTGATGACTAATCTTCGCTCAACACAGCCTCACTTTGTGAGATGCATCATTCCTAATGAGAGCAAAACTCCAGGTATGGGTCAACTGGGCCGCTAATTTAGGACACTGCCAACTGCATTACTGATATCTATATAATAATAATAATAATTGTGTAAATTCTGTCCCGTCTGCAACATGCGTGTGCCCACATGGCATTATTAGCAGAATAATATATGGTATGTGTACACCATAATGTAAGTGGTTAAAGATATGTAGTCAAGGACTATTGTGACCATACAAAAGATGCAGATCACTTCAAATATTCTTAAACTGACAACAGGGAAGTAAGTTATTCCTCATGACACAATGGTCTTAATTAAAGCTATAATAATAGCATCCCCATTTTTTTATTATATTTACAGAAGATCATACATTGACATTTGCTAAGAGGGTTACTAAAGGACTTAATCTAAAACCACCACCAACAATACGGTTAAAAATAATGGAGAGTATGATTATATTATGTGTAAGCATGAACATGTGTTATATAATTATATATAAATATGAAATGTCCTTGAGAAGCTTAATGTTTTTACTGTGATTTTCATAACTGTTATTCTTCAGGTGTTATGGATCCTTTCATGGTCCTTCACCAACTAAGATGCAATGGAGTCCTGGAGGGCATTAGAATTTGCCGTAAGGGCTATCCCAACAGACTCCTGTATGCTGATTTTAAGCAGAGGTAAGTAAGAGATGAACCCTCAGTGTAATGTTGGATACACACAAGTCTATCCAGTCAGACGGCAGTTTGTTTGGTAAAATCAGACAGCTATGACTGCACACCCAGGCTGTTAATAATTGTATGTCGACTGTATTCTCAGACATGTCTGATAGTGATCCAATAAATTTCATAAGATCATTTTCAGTCATCTTAAAAACATTTTACCCACGAGGCATTATGAGCCTAAGCTGCCAATATCCGACAATGTCAGAATTGCTTTGTGCGTGTCCAGTAGAATTCATCCTACTCTTACTGTGTCCACAGGTATCGGATCCTCAATCCTAATGCTATCCCAGATGATAAATTTGTTGACAGCAGAAAAGCCACTGAAAAATTATTGGGTTCATTGGACATTGATCATACACAATACAAGTTTGGACACACTAAGGTACATCTGCCTCTTATATAGCTTCAAATAATTAATTTTGCAGAAGCACTAATAATATGCAGGGCAAATATATTGTAGAATTATTAGAACTGTATTTTTCTATCACACTGTTGGAGGACACTGGACCCTGGGGATGTACACATTGGCACTTTAATTATACTGATGTGTTAATTCCTTATTTCCATATCCCCATCATGCTGTGTACTTTTTTTTTATATATTTTTTATAGTGTCCACAGCACAGGGTGCTGTAAGCTTCTGCGGGCCTGTTATGTCTCCACGGGCTTTGGCTTCCTCTGGGCCTGTGTGCTATTAGTTTCTTGAAGAACTATGTTGCAAGAAAGCCTGATATCAGAAAATTGAATGATCTTCTAGCCTAGTATGACAGTGCTTCTCAAATCCAGTCCTTGGGACAGTGTATGTTTTCCAGGTCTCATCACAGAATCACATGTGAAATAATTAGAACAACCTGTGGATCTTTTAAAATGTCAGTCTGTAATGAAGAAACCTGTGCTACAGCAAGGAGATATGGAAAACATGCACTGTTAGCGTGTCCTGAGGACTGGATTTGAGAAGCACTCCTGCTCTATGAGGCCTAAAAAAGAAGTTGGCCTGTATCCAAAGAAATGACTGCTAGATGAATCATTGCTGTGATTTGCAGCACTTACATTGCAGTAGAAAAGCCAAAGCTTACAATATGAAGGCTTATCCTACAAGTTTGATGAGAGTCTGGTGGGTGGTGTGGTATGGTCTTTGGCTGAGCAGCTATGTCGGACAATCATTTGGTCTTCAGTTCATATTATTGCCAACTTTTACAAATTAATTGTTTGCGGTAAAGGACGCCAGATATGGCATCCAAACTCTGTGAGCATACCTTCCCAATGGGGCAGTTTTGTGTTGTCCTCAGGGTCCTATGTCCCCCAATCAGATGATAGCAAAAATGTTAATCTGTCAGAAGGTCGACAGTAACCATATAGACATGTTCAAACTGTAGACACGCAACATGTCGATATCCTCAGCATGCCAACATGGTCACAATTTCAACAGTGGAACTGTTGCTATGTGAAATATCAACATGCTGAGGATGCAGACGATTAGGGTTAGGCACCGCTGGGAGGGTTAGGCTGCGGAAGGAGGTTAGGCTTAGGCACTATGGGGAGGGTTAGGCTGCGGAGGGAGGTTAGGCTTAGGCACTATGGGGAGGGTTAGGCTGCGGAGGGAGGTTAGACTTAGGCACTATGGGGAGGGTTAGGCTGCGGAGGGAGGTTAGGCTTAGGCACTATGGGGAGGGTTAGGCTGCGGAGGTAGGTTAGGCTTAGGCACTATGGGGAGGGTTAGGGGTTATGGATAAGTGGAGAAATACTTACTGAAACACCGGAGCATCACAGGATTGCTCCAGAAGTGACTGTCAAATGGCTGCCGAGACCCAAAAGAAAACGCAGGAGCTGCCGCCGGCAGAAGGTAAGTGACCACTGGGCTACCAGGGACAGCTTGTTGACAGTTCATTATGTCAACATATCGTCTGTGTAGACATGATGAATGTGGACATGGGCGCTGTCGACAGTTCGTCCATGCTGCATGTCCACATTCTTTTGTCGTCAGGATGCCTGTCGGCATAATACCGGTTGAAAAATCATATCACACTCAGTAAAAATGGTATAATTATACTTATGTTAAATCCATTTCTCTGAATCCATTAGAGGACACTGCGCGCCAACCCCTTTACCCTCTAGCTCTCATATTTGAAGTTTACATACTGTAAGTTAAATGTTAATTTCTGGGAGATGTCGCTTCTCTCTGTCTTTCCGTTTCTTCTCTGGTTCTTGTGTAAAGATCCCTTTATTTTGTTGGTGGAAATGTGAGTGACAGATATGTACTGTACGCTAGATGACCCAACTATAATTTTTAAATTCCTTGGAATATTTTGTATACATTATTGGAGATTACGTTGTCATTTTGAATAGATAATAGACCATGATCATTTTTTTTAAAGAAAAGAGAATTTTATTTTTCGTACAAAAAGTGATGTGTAATTTATGAATGTGTTTTCATCATAAAACAGCATTAACGACAACTAGTCCAGTGTGTATCAACTAGTCCAGTGTGTATACACTATTGCGCGCTCCTGCGCCTCATTCATTGCATCTTCAGATCAGCGTACAGTGCAGGTAAATCTGAAGATTCAAGGAACGACACCATGGATGCGGCGGGGAAATCACATATCGAGTGGTTGTACACCAGGTCATGCAGTGTGCACGGACCTCCCGATATATCGTCTAGTCTAATCAGCCGTCGCTGGATACAAACATCATCTAGTGTGTACCCAGCTTTACCCTAATGTTTGGGAGTACTGCAAAAAAAAAAAGAAAAATATCCTGCATGTGTGCTCCGTACTCATCTTGGCATTGTGTTCTGTCTTACTATGGCTTTCAGTTGGCCTTTTTGCATGTAGCCTTTGGGTTTGTGTTTTCTAGCTAGTTTTACAACCTTATCATTTCAACTGACATTTGATGGAACATCGCGCGTAGCAGAATGATTGATTATATTACAGACTCCCCAGACTAGGCAGCTGTTGGTGTTATATTTCATAAAATCTGACACCAGCATCTGTCCAGTTTGAGTTAAAACACAGGTATGCTTTGTGTGCCGAGTGTGGGAGTTTATTACAAAGTCCCATTTACTATACATCTGCTTACTCTTTGTTATAGTCAATAACTTTTTTTTTTTGCTGTAATAATTCTACTACTTTTTCAATTTTAGCTTTATTTTAAGTATCCAATTAACTTTTTTTTCACAGTGGAGTCCTGTGCCAAATCTGGTAGTCATTCCTGCACTCAGATAATTGAGCACAAATATTAATGGGAATATTTGGCTTGTCTAGGTCTTTTTCAAAGCTGGGCTTCTTGGTCAGCTGGAAGAGATGCGAGACGAACGTCTGGCCAAGATTATCACAATGCTGCAAGCTAGAAGCCGGGGTAGACTTATGCGGATTGAATATGGAAAAATCATTGCAAGAAGGTATCGTGATCACAATGTTTTACTGTGAGAGTCAATACTGTAAAATCAGTTTTGAGCTTCCAAACAGAAATTGTTGAAATGAAATACACCCAATACTTGCATATTTACCTATCAAATATCACCAACTACAGTCATGACTGTGATAACTCCTGTCATTGCAGAGATGCATTGCTGGTTATCCAGTGGAACATACGAGCCTTCAACGGGGTTAAAAACTGGTCATGGATGAAACTATTCTTCAAGATTAAGCCTCTGCTGAAATCAGCACAGACAGAGAAAGATATGGCCAACATGAAGGAAGAATTCCTGAAGTTGAAGGAAGCTCTGGAGAAATCTGAAGCCAAAAGGAAAGAGTTGGAGGAAAAACAGGTGACGCTGATCCAAGAAAAGAATGACCTTGGTCTGCAGCTCCAAGCAGTAAGTCATACTCCATACTTTGATGCTGACGGTTCATGAAATATGAATTTTCTATGATTCACTAAAGTTGATATCTATTTACATTAAAAGCGCAACTTGCCTATATTTTACCCTTTGGTTAATAGTATACAGTTTGACTAATTTTTTGCAATGCAATTATTTCAATTCCTTGTGTTTTTTTACCTGTAGAAATATCGTTAACAATGGAGATACCAAAATGATATTCCATCTGTTTTATTGTAGGAACAAGACAATCTTGCAGATGCAGAAGAGCGCTGCGACCTGCTAATCAAGACCAAGATTCAATTAGAGGCCAAAGTGAAAGAGCTAAATGAGAGAGTGGAAGATGAGGAGGAGATGAATTCTGATCTGACATCAAAGAAGCGGAAGCTTGAAGATGAGTGCGCTGAACTTAAAAAGGACATTGATGACCTAGAAATTACACTGGCTAAAGTAGAGAAGGAGAAACATGCAACTGAAAACAAGGTAAGGGTAGATTGGTTAATTATATGTGCTCTATTCATCAATGGATACAAAGGGCGGAATTCAATTCTTTTCATCCCCTATCGCGCCCGACGGAGCTATTCTATTCTTGCTCCTGCCGGGCGCGATCAGCTGCCAAGTGCTACATTTCAGCTCGCAGCCCCTGGGGGATGAGAGCTGAAATGTGCGAAAAGTGACATGTTTGGGCGCCCAAACATCACTTTTCGCGATCGCGCCCAGCACTTTGGTCGGGGTTAGCCGATTTATGCGGCTAAACCCGACCACTTTGGGTGCGATCAGCGTGAAAAGCTGGCACAATTGAATAGCGGCCCGCGATCTCCTGTCACTTTAGACGGGAGATGCGGGCTGCGAAAGCAATTGAATTCCGCCCAAAGTGTTCATTTGTAAATAAGAATATAGACAATTGGTGGTCACTGGTTAAGTTTTGGGACAGCTTGTGTGCTGAAAACTTAAGATAGGTACACACTGTGCAATAATCAGGCAGTGCAGCAAATTTTCAGCTGCTCACTCCAATTATTGCACTGTGTATACAAATCATTTTCTGATTTGCTTATCTGATCTGGATGAGTAATTATTGTACATGATGTCTGACACAGTTAATTTAAAAATGTCATCTTTGATGATCTTTAGGACATAAATAGTTAAGATAGGAACAGATAATTGAATAGTGTGTATACTGGACATCACATTTTCTCAGGATAGTTTCATCTTCAGAAAAACAATTGTGAATATAGATGTAAGGTGTGTACCTAGATTTAGTTGCTGACCTCTCGATCTTCCCATCATTAGGTGAAGAACCTTGTTGAAGAGATGGCTGCTCTAGATGAGATCATTGCTAGGCTGACCAAAGAGAAGAAGGCCCTGCAGGAAGCTCATCAGCAAGCCCTAGATGACTTACAGGGAGAAGAAGACAAAGTCAACACACTCACCAAGGCAAAAGCTAAGCTGGAGCAACAAGTGGATGATGTATGTTATTCCACTAATAGTGAGATCTAGACTAACATTGCTCTAATAAATACATACAAATCTTCACAAATTATCCATAGAATTATCATTATGATTATTTTATTGAAGTAAATCCAGATTATTTTACTACCTATGTGCCTGCAGTTGGAAGGGTCTCTGGAACAAGAGAAAAAATTGCGCATGGATTTAGAGAGAGCAAAGCGAAAGCTAGAGGGAGATCTGAAACTGACCCAGGAGTCTGTGATGGATCTAGAGAATGACAAGCAGCAACTGGAAGAGAAACTGAAGAAGTAAGTAACAGAGAATAAGGAGCTCATAGTCACCAGAAGCAGCTTGTAAGAAATATGATGATACTTGCATTGGCTATGTCAGATTATGTAAAAGCTCATGAGTTGTCGTGTTGTATCTTCATGGACATAGTCATACATTTCACTGTAAAACACTGGCAGGCGTCTTCAAACTACAGCTCCCATGTGTTCCAGGTGTATTTGGAAACGCAGACCATCTTTGATGACCATCATAAATGGTTCATATTAAAATAATGATATTCCTGATCTTGCAATCCCAACTTTGACAACACTTCTCATGAATTTATTGTTTTCTACAGAAAAGATTTTGAGATAAGCCAACTAAATTCAAGGATTGAAGATGAGCAAATTATGTGCGCTCAGTTACAGAAGAAAATCAAAGAACTCCAGGTAGTAAAGATGTCTAATGTTTGATTTGCAATACCGCAATTAAACATGTTTTAGATTGATCGATATATAGATCTTTTAATTTAACAAAAAGAAAATAGCTATAAAGCTTTGGGTAATTTTAGTGTTAAAAATAAGTTTGATGCATTTTACTAATAGCTTATTTTGCCACTAAGGCACGTATTGAAGAACTTGAAGAAGAGCTGGAAGCTGAGAGAGCTACCAGAGCAAAGGTGGAGAAGCAGCGCTCCGAGGTTGCCAAAGAGCTGGAGGAACTGAGTGAGAGGCTAGAAGAAGCTGGTGGGGCCACTTCTTTGCAGATTGAGATGAACAAGAAACGGGAAGCTGAATTTTTGAAGCTGCGCAGGGATCTGGAAGAAGCCACTCTACACCACGAAGCTACTGCTGCAGGCTTGCGGAAAAAACATGCGGACACTGTGGCTGAGCTTGGAGAACAGATTGACAGTCTACAGAGAGTTAAGCAAAAACTAGAAAAGGAGAAGAGTGAGATGAAGATGGAATTGGATGACTTGTCTTCCAACATTGAGCAACTCACCAAAAATAAGGTTTGAATGACATTTTATCATCATCATTATTATTAACCTTTATATGGTGGCACAAGGAGTCTACAGCGCCTTATAAAGTATAAAAAACAGAAAACAGTGCAAACTTAACAAGAAAATAGTGCAGAAGACCTCGGCAGAGTGCATTATTTGCTTAGGCTTGATATCTATATTAAAATATTTCTAAATTGTGTCTTGAATTACAGGGGAATGCAGAGAAGTTGTGTCGCACATATGAGGATCAGCTAAGTGAGGCAAAGTGCAAGGTGGATGAATTGCAACGACAGCTAGCAGATATCTCTCTACACAGAGCGAGACTGCAGACAGAGAACGGTAAGGTTACTGCTAACATCAATGAATGCAGAGTGCATTGCTCATCATTCATACTGGTCCTTTATCTGTTTCTTGTGTGTAGGAAGGCCCCTACTGTGATATATTCCCAGATATTAGAACTGACAGTATATTGCTCATGCCAAATATTTCACATGGAAAAAATTGCAAAACAATCTTTAAATGATTAAATAAAAATATGAATCTGACTTTCTTTAATTGATAAAGACAACCTCATCCACGTGGAGTATATATTTAGTAATCAAGGCAGAATATGTTTCTGTATTAATTGGGTTACTTGAAATAATCCTCAGGTATATGAAGCCCTCATTCTCTTAGCTATGATGATAGACAAAATCTTTTAAACCCAAGTTATGATGGAATAAGGATATGTCAGCTTGTTTAATGATTGTATGCCAGATATTTATGAGAGTTCCAACAGTATTTACAATGAAGTTGTTAGGAAATGTTTTTTAATTATAGAAGTTAGGAAGGCCTTCAATTAAATGGTAGCTCATGCTGGTTGTTCTGGTCGTTCCAGATCAGTGGACAAAAGTGGCAAAATGCATAAACTGGAAACAGCCATTGGCCCAGAGATCATGATCCTTAAAATATGCAGTCTCAGCAACTAATAATGCATAAATCAAGTTTGCAAGTAACTTTGTATCAGGCCAACAATATGTGCTGATCTTTGTTATAGCTAATAGTTATTGTAATATATGTGCTGCTACTTAGGTGAACTCACTCGACTTCTGGAGGAAAAGGAGTCACTTGTCAACCAGCTGAGTAGAGGCAAAGCTTCCTTCACCCAAACCATTGAAGAGCTGAAGAGACAATTGGAAGAGGAAACAAAGGTGGGAAATGTCTGCTATAGAGCCATACTGTTCATACCATAATTGTATGCTGTACTGCGCTGTGTGTAGGATATCACGGTTATAGGCAAACCTAATCATTATCCCCTGCCCAAACAGTCAAAAAATGCATTAGCGCATGCCTTGCAAGCTTCCCGTCATGACTGCGACCTCATGCGAGAACAATATGAGGAGGAACAGGAGGCAAAAGCAGAGTTACAGAGGTCTCTATCAAAAGCAAATGCAGAGGTAGCCCAGTGGAGGAACAAGTATGAAACAGATGCCATTCAGAGGACAGAAGAACTGGAAGATGCCAAGTATGTTTCCTTATTGTTCATGCTGTGAAGTGGTTTATGTCATCAGTCATTTTTGCATCTGCAGATAAGGTTAATATATATGTATGATTTTTTATTTTCCAGGAAAAAGCTGGCGGCTCGGCTACAGGATGCGGAAGAGGCAGTAGAAGCTGCTAATGCCAAGTGTTCTTCATTGGAGAAGACCAAGCATCGCCTTCAGACTGAGATTGAAGACCTGGTTATTGACTTGGAGCGAGCAAATTCGGCTGCTGCAGCGTTAGACAAAAAGCAAAGAAACTTTGACAGGATCCTCTCAGAGTGGAAGCAAAAGTATGAGGAAACTCAGGCTGAGCTGGAGACCTCACAGAAGGAGTCCCGCAGCCTGAGCACTGAGCTCTTCAAGCTGAAGAATGCATATGAAGAGTCTCTGGACAATCTAGAGACAATGAAGCGGGAAAACAAAAATCTACAAGGTAAGAAAACAAAACAGAGAACATGTATGGGAATAATTGTTTGCCCATAACAGATAAACTGCCCACTAAGGGAACACTTTCCTGATTTCCTGTCCCACAATTACACAGGTTATCTTTAAGTATATGTTTGTCTCTCTTTGGTGCCATGTTAACTTGGCATTATGGTTAGCAGAATTAATAAACTTTGATGGAGTCATGCATAATAAACTAAGCCACAAGTTTTCAGCATCCTGGAATTTCTTATAATCTCTGTTTTGTCTAACTCTACTCTAGAGGAGATTGCGGATCTCACTGATCAGATCAGTGCCAGCGGCAAAATGATTCACGAACTAGAAAAAGTAAAGAAGGCCCTGGAAAGTGAGAAGAGTGACATCCAGGCAGCTCTAGAGGAGGCTGAGGTGAGTGATCGCAGAAGTTTATCTTGTCTGGGCAATTGTTCCAGAATAATGTCATTTGGGCAAGTCCAAATTCTGTTAAGTTTATATTACTTTACAGGGAGCTCTAGAACACGAAGAAAGCAAGACCTTGCGGATACAACTGGAGTTGTCACAGATTAAGGCTGATGTGGACAGGAAACTAGCCGAGAAAGATGAAGAAATTGAAAACCTCAGGTAAGTCTATTGTTTCGGGATTAGACAAAATGAAGTGGGGTGATGCTCATTATATGCAGTTCATCTATTCCATATCACTACTTTGGAGGTATATAATGTAGTTCCCCAATATGCAAACAGCAGTCCACTTAGAGCTTGATAATTTCATGAAGCCAGTAGGTAATGTTCTCCCACCTCTTTATAAGGCAGCCCTTCTGATTTCAGTCACTCTGGACTGGTGAATGTAATGTCATGGCATCTGCAAAGTAGCTGTTCTCCTGAGTATCACATAATATGGACAGTGGGGCTGATGTATTTTTTTTAATAAATGGCATATGAAATAAATGAGATAACACCTATTTGAATCACATGGGGTGGTTACACACCAGGGGGTAAATTTACTAAAGTGAGTGTTTTTAGAAGTGAGTTTTAGAAGAGATGTTGCACATAGCAACCAATCAGATTCTACTCAACATATAACTAGCACCTTCTAGAAGATAATAGCTAGAATCTGATTGGTTGCTATGGGCAACATCTCTTCTAAAAACTCTCACTTTAGTAAATTTACCCCCTAGCCTTGAAAGCTAAAGAGGCCTTCTTTGTGCAAAGAGAACCAATCTTGAGCCGTTAGCTTTGTATATACAAGAGGTGTCTAAGTTTCCTCAGCTGTTATCAACTTGATCTGTTGGGTTGCTCATCGCAAAACTTTCAGACTGTTGCTGAGCAAATCAGGCTCCCCCATCCTGAAATATTCTGCAATACTCTCACAAACCTGACAAGTATTGCACATGATTTCAAGACTGGATTAATATGCGGTTTAATCCTTGGGATTTAAAATGATCAGGGATGGAAACCCATTTTTTTTGTTTAAACGTTTTTAAGTTTTTTTTTTTGCATTACTGTTTTAACGAAAAAAAAATGGACTCATGCTTGTTATATTATTACTGTGAAACATTGCCATGTATTAGAAACCTTGGTCAACCATGTTTTAATGCTTTCCAACATTAACAATCCACATTTTTCAGGATTTTAAGAGGGGTATTCAATATGAAACGTAAACTTCGCTGTCGAAATGTTTACGTTTCATATCGGAGCTTTTACCTGCGTTAAAGTATCGGGCGCGCGCCCGCTGATACCCGTGTTCAATATGAAACTAACGAAAATGGGAGCCTGCGAAGTGGGATTTGCGTAAAGTTACAAAATTTTCCTTAAAAAAATTGTAGGACCCCCCTAAAGTTGTAAAAACATGGGGGATCACTATGGGTACCCCCGTTTTAGCCTGTAATTGAAAGTCGGGGATTTAAATAGCCGCAGCAGGTGTTTTTTCCCGACATTGAAGAAGTGATGCAGAAGAGCAGTTAGGTTATTTTTGTTTTTTTAAGTGGTCCCATCAAATTTGGGGTACATGAAAATGGGTACTAGCATATTTTGATGTCCCTAAAGTAAGTTTTTAAAAATTCTGCATTTGTTCACTTGCCGCTATAAATCTATTCTAGAAAATACTTGCAGAATAGCCATGAACCTATTTCCCTATTGTTAAACAATTTTTTCCCATTTTTTTTTTCTCACCCCAATTTTTAAATTAATTTTTTGGGGCGTCCCTATTGTTTTTAAAACTTTGTTTGACACAGTTCATTTTTAAATGTCATTCCCAGGGGTGCAGGCTATTTTTTTTAAGCCTGCACCCCTAAACCCCAATTCTGCTGTTTTTTTCGACACCTATTCAATGGTGAAAAGTTATCCCCGTTTTTTATCAAAGACTTTTCGAACCTGTGAAAAGTCTTTGAAATTGAATACGGTGTAAAACTAAAACATGCGATAATGACGGCATAGGTGCGATATTAACGCAAAAACTGAGTTTTCGCTCCCATATTGAATACCCCTGTATATCTCCTCAAAAGAGCCAGACAAAGGGGCCTATGTATCAAGCCGTTTTTTTTACATAAAATTATGCAGAAACTAGTTTCTGCATAATTGTATGTAGTATACCTATGTACTAAAAGCACAATGCAGGAGATTTCACAGAAATCTCCTGCAAAATGCTAATTAGTGTTGCAGATCGCAGTCCCCATTATTATCAATGGAGACTACAATCTGACTACTATGCACTAAACTCCAAAAAAGCAAAGCTTTTCAGAGTTTAGCCACAGTAGTTTACACCATCTGAAGATGGTGTAAACTACTGTAAGCCTATGGGGGCTCCAGGGGCAGGAGAGAGATTGAAAGACCCTGGCTGGCTCCAGAAGCTGACACAGTGTCCGCGTGCACAGTGACAGCTTCCCCCGGGGAAGTCTTTTACTTCTGTGAAAGACTTTCACAATTTGCCCAGGATATAACTCGCAGGGACAACGGTTACTGCAACCACTGTCCCTGCAAGTTTCTCCTTGTTACATAGCAGGGATATTTTCATAAAAAAAATTAAATATCCCCTGCGAGTTGGACCGTAAATAATCGCGGCAGTACTACGATTTTTAGTACATAGACCCCTAAGTCTTTCTTCCTTCCACTCATCTCAGTAGGACTGAAGGTTCCGATTTGAAATAAACATGAAGAGATTAAACTATGAGGTGTATCTCTGTGTATTGCCTCTTTAAGGTGTTGGAGTTGTTTGCCCTTGAAGCTTGAGAATGTTAGTTGTGGTTTTCTCCTGTCCTATAGGATTGTTAGGGGAGGAGTTTGTGGAGTCTTAGCTGATGCTAGACTGATTCAGTACCTCTCTGATCTTATCTACCCACCCTAGTTCTCTGTTGTGTGTGAATTTACTATATTGGTTCAACTCACTCAAATGAAGACCACAAGCAACAGGAATGTGGAATAATACCAGGGGGATTTCCCTTATAATAGGCTTTTTTTTTTTTATAACTCAGTTGGTTTAAACCAATCAACCCTGAAAATGTTGGTACCAGTTTCCTCCCATTCCTCAAAAATTTGTATCTGGACTAACTCAGACAAAACCCTTTTGCTTAGGAGTCACATTTGCTTAAACTTGGCTATCCAGACCATGGAGCTTGCTAGTAGGATTTCTACCATGGTGACTTATATGTTCTGTTGTAGATATGTGAAGACTTTTGCATGTGTGGTCTACTATTTTTGACTAATTTTCCTTTCAGTTTAATGTTGTTATAAAAAGTCTTTGTCTGAGCTTCCAGGCAGTTCCCTGCTCTATTTATTCTTCCGTTCATGCAGCAAACGTTTATGGACATTTCCATAGCACATTATTTTTAATAACTGTATTTATTGTAACAGGTCTGTTCTGTTTCTCCTTTTCAGCATCATAGCTCTTATTTGGAACCTGAATTTGGTTTGGTGCGGTCTACAGCTACTTTTCGGCTCGTTACTTATTCATTTCCTATACCTATTCATTTCTTTTAGATTTTATTGAAAAGCAATGAATGGAAAAAATATGTTCACATTAAGGGCCCTATTTTGAGTTGAGTTTGCAATTTTGCAACTTGGCATAATCAGATAGTCCTGCAAGGGTACAAATTTAGAATGTGCTGGTAAATCATCCTAGCCATAAAACACAGCGGTAAATTAGAGCTGCCCATGATGTGTGTGTTACATGCAACAGCAGGGAGTGTTTCCCCTGTTGATTCTGTTCAAGGAGCATAAGATGATCTGTAAATGTTCTCTCTAATGAGACCGTTCACTTGAAGCATAGGGCCTGATTCTGAGTTAGAGGCTAATGCCATCCCAGCTGTGATCCAGTCACACATCATTTGATAATGGGAATTCTGTGGAGCCCTATGGTCATGTAGAATGGCAGTGTGTACTGAGAGGCCAGAGCCACTTTCACTGCATATGGGATCGCAGATGTAGGGTGTGACATGCTCCAAAAACAGTCACGACAACTGTGTTCTTGGCTGCCACTCCCAGTTACCTCCTACAAATGCTCCCTGTCACACTAAGAGTAAATAGTCCCTGCGCCATGTGACTCAGTCGCAGATTGCTGATTATTGCGTAAACATCGGAATAGCGCACATATCTGAATCAGACCCATAGTCATCAGGTCACAGGCCAATCCCACCGTTTTGCCAATGCATTCAACTTGATAAATACCAATTGTAGATGGTGAAACATTTAGCAGAAAAAAATGGTCTCACATTTGCCAAATCTTGCCTTGTAAAACTGAAGCAGGGACACAAGAAATCTTTTGAAAGTAACTTTATCCTACTTTGGGAAGGTTGTGGTTAACCCCAGCTCTGTTTCCCAATTCAAAGACAATTATCAATAAGCAAAACATTTTTAAATAACTTCAGCCAGCAGTTTACATAAAAATAATGACAGTTATATTTTTCTCATTTAGACGTAATCACCAGCGCGCCATGGAATCCATGCAGGCGAGTCTAGATGCAGAGGCTAAAGCTAGAAATGAGGCCATTAGACTGAAAAAGAAGATGGAAGGAGATCTGAATGAAATGGAGATCCAGCTGAATCATGCCAACCGGCAGGCTGCAGAATCCCAGAAAATGGTCCGACATCTGCAGTCTCAGATCAAGGTTGGTCATTTGTAAATGAGTGATATCTCGCGAAGACTGTATAAAAAAACTAAATAAAAAACTAATCATTACAACAAATGAAGGTATATAGATTGATATATTAGTTAGATGCACAATCACATGCATAAATCTGTATGGTGGCTACATCATTTGATGTTTCTATTATATTTAACATGGCATGTTCATCTGAAATATTCATCCCTCATATCATAAAATAACCATCAATATGTATTAAACTAATACGAGGAAAGCTCTCTGTGCTCTTAACAATTCTAAATCCTATAATAATCTTTGTACCCTTATTCCACAGGCTTCAATTTAAGAACCACTTTAGCAATTGTATGAAATCTCTACCATTCAGATAACACTTAGCACAGTTATGTGATATCCACAAGTCAGATCTATAAAGCCCATATGATGTATGAGAAGTTTTAGAGTCCCTGGACTCTCCTCTTCTCTCCCAATACCAGTATCCTGCTCCTGTTTACCAGAGAGACCCCCAACCACCAAAAGCTTCATCAGCAAAACTAAAGTCAATTTGCAATTCTTGTAAAACCATACATTATCTTTAAATAACTGGCACTTCACTTAACTTCATTCATTTATTCATTCACCAAGTTGTCCATTGTCTTATATACTTATCAAGCCTGATGCCTCTATATGATAAATGATTGTCCTAGAAGAGTCACCACAACTGAAACACTGACCAACCATGTACTGTAAGGAAATCTACATAGGGATGGCGGCCCTTAGCCTCATTTTAGTTGTAGATGATCACCTATACATAATAGTAAATCTTATGTTGGCCTGACTTTCCAGCTTAGTTCTCTAAATATCAGTATTACAATATTAAAAAGTTCCGAAAGGAGATCCAGACTTGGGAAACGGGAGATGATGCAATAATATTTACATATTTGTACTACAGGATCTGCAGATTGAGTTGGATGATACTCTCCGGCACAACGATGACCTGAAAGAGCAAGCAGCAGCTCTTGAGAGACGTAATAACTTGCTGCTGGCTGAGGTGGAGGAACTGCGGGCAGCACTGGAGCAAGCAGAGAGGGGAAGGAAATTGGCAGAGCAGGAACTTTTGGAGGCTACAGAGAGGGTCAACCTATTGCACTCACAGGTCTGGTGAACAATGTGATTCATCTCACTATGTTTAATAAAGAACAAGTAAAGGTGCTTTTGGCCATAAAAATCAAAGATTGTATTATTGTGCTGAAAAGTCAGAGCTTGAAGGCACTTATGTTTGACTTTCACCTTCCTACTGTAGGTATGAAACGATGCATACTGGCCAGGGTGTATTAATACATAGGAGCTTTGTTAGGGATGTAACAACATGTCTAACTGATAATGATATGCTTTATAAAAGTTTAGACTTTGGTCAAATATAAGACCTAAAACCCCATTGTATAGTGGAAGATGTGGCTATTACTTTAAAGGGGTGGGAGGGTCAAGAAACACTTATAGTAAGCTTTGTTCTTTTTTTTTTTAACAAAGCAACTGTGGAAAGTTGGGAAATTGCTTTATTAAAGAACAAGGAGTTGATTGATTTTTTTTAATATTTCCCTATTTCAGAACACCGGTCTTATTAACCAAAAGAAGAAGTTGGATGCAGACATCTCACAGTTATCAACTGAGGTGGAAGAAGCTGTCCAGGAATGTCGCAATGCTGAGGAGAAAGCCAAGAAAGCAATCACCGATGTACGAGGCAGCCCTTACAGCTTAGTTCTCCATTACAAATACCTTGTTTATAAATAAGATTATGTACTGAATAAAAACACATCTCTCACATTGAATACAGCATAGTGTTGTTTTCAAACCAAAGGTGTTTTGGGCTGATGTTTTGATTTTAATATGATCTTGATATCCCCTTCACAGGCTGCAATGATGGCCGAGGAACTGAAGAAAGAGCAAGACACTAGTGCTCATCTTGAGAGAATGAAAAAGAACATGGAGCAGACCATTAAAGATCTACAAATGCGTCTTGATGAAGCTGAACAAATTGCTCTGAAAGGAGGGAAGAAACAAATCCAAAAACTTGAAGCAAAGGTGCTCGTCCTGTCTCAGAGGCAGCCTACAATTTTTTTTTTTCATTATTTGTTCTTCACAAATCAAATGTCTTACAGCATCTTAGTTATCAGCCCAAATGCACAATATGTACAATCCTGTTTAAGGACTACATAGAAAGCCCTAGATGAGGGTAGATAAGATGCTCAAAATTGTTTGTAACCTTAACACATTGATTGTGGTGTGGAATTCTTACGCACTGAAACATTATAAGAGGTCTTTATTTGTATGGTTTAAAAACAATCCACTATTATCAGTATACACATGAAATAGGAAGTGAGAGAGACCTGCTCAGAATTGGGTCCCTAGCCAGCAAGACTAGTGTGCACTGGTGTCTCATTCATCGATCCATCAGCATTAATTCCATTTATTACAACAGGTGAGGGAGCTGGAAGGAGAGCTGGAGAATGAACAAAAGAAGAACGCTGAAACCCAAAAAGGAATTCGGAAATACGAGAGGAGGATAAAGGAACTGACCTACCAGGTAATTATTAGTGTTCAAGAGCACTGCCCCAGTTTGTGAGGCTGGAGTGGTTTTTTTATTCACCATGGCCATGAAAGCTCATTAAGGGGTAACATTCTGCAGCTTAATGCAATGATTATTAATCTGCAAACAAATACAGAATATCGTTTTCCCTTGTATATTCCACTAAAGAGCGCTATGAGGGTTTGAATATGACAATATTATTTAGTACTAGGCGCCAGGCTTAAAGACTTGAAGCAATGAGTTATAATGCTTAATACAAAATGAGTTTTAATGCTAAAATGACATCGTAATCCATGCCAGCTGTCAGGTACAGAAGCCCCACAAACTGTATTTACTAATGGAATGCTATATCTATATTTTTATATATATATATATATATATAAAGCTAGCGTACGGTGACAGACCTTCCCAGTGACATCACCGTGTGCTATGCAAAGCATTACTATTAGGTCCAGTGAAAACTGGATGTATTGTTTGCTACAACAGTAGTTACTATTAGATGCAGATCATCACAAATCTGTTAGTAACAAAAACCCATTTGACTTTCCCGTGACTCTTGAACGAACTCTCCTGGTTATAGTTATATAAAACACAGCCCCCATCTCATGAAAAGTAACGATCAATATAATAATTGTTATTGTTAGTCCATAATGCCAAAAGACCTTTCTCAAATGGATGTAAAATAAAAAGCACTCAGTTTCATAATGTTACACAGAGAAATCTGCAACTATAAAAATGGGTTTAGCCATAGGTGTAAACTACCTCTAGCCTTGAAGAATATGGTAGCGCAACCACCACTATATATTATATTTTAACAATGATATGAAAGCGTTATGTACTTGTTACAGACTGAAGAAGATCGGAAGAATCTGGCACGTATGCAGGATCTAATAGATAAACTGCAAATGAAAGTCAAGAGCTACAAGCGTCAGTCTGAAGAGGCTGTAAGTAACAAGAACTCTTACTAATTCTGCAGGACACTACACCATGACCAGACCTAACCTGTGCTCGATGTGTGATGACATATAGGATCGCTTTGACATGAAATAGAATCACTAGTATATTTAAATAAATGAACAGTGTGTATGTTTACACTATTTGTAGATGAACACATACAAGTTATACTTTTATTACAGTTTAGCAGGATGGGCATTAGCTAGAAGTATACAGTAATAATATATAACATATTAGAACTGGTACTCATTTCATGAAATTATTGTATGGGATTCGTAGGCTGCTTATCAAAAGTAATGATTGTCTTGTAGATCTTCATAGTCTGCATTTCTACAACAAATATATTGATAGGTCAAAATTAAAAAACTTGCCATGCATACATTTTATGTGGATATTTCATTAATATCCACATTACAAATGTGGACAAACCTTGTTCTTTTGCCCATTACAGGAGACCCAGGCCAACTCCAACCTAGTGAAGTACAGGAAAGTCCAACATGAGCTAGATGATGCAGAAGAACGTGCGGATGTAGCGGAGGCACAAGTCAACAAGATACGTGCCCGAACCAGAGAAGCTGCTACCTCCAAGGTAAGAATGAAAGCTGCTGCTACCTGAGGAACTATGAGTTAGAACAAATGAATTGCTTTAAATAAAACAAAGTTCTCTTATGAGGAAAATATGAAAAGGGCCATGAGCAAAAGCAAAAGGAATGGTTTATTATTTACACAAATAAAAGGTGGTGTCTAGTATCCCCAATGAAAAAATAATTTAATGTAAGTATAAAAATTCTATTATCTACGGTTGTTCTTAAGGGACCGTGTGGAACACCCTATGTCCACAGCTCCTCTTTGGATGCAAAACTATTAAACTACAATTTACTAAGGTGTGCACCAAAAACCAGGTGACCATCTGACACAAGCAGAGGCCACGTACTACACTGTCAAAAGATCCCACAGATCTGGTGGAATGCACCCTCACTGGTTCGGGAATGGGTAGTCATGCCCTGTGTAAGCCTGCCAAATTACTGAAACAATCCACCTGGCAATGGTCATACAACAGTTTCTCTTGCAGACCTCATAATAAGACCAATAGGTCATCCATCCTGCTCAAGTCCTATGGACATAGATTTACAATGGCTTCCCCCAATTGGTCAATCAGCTGCTAGAAGACCTCATGCTGGGGGGACCACTACCTAGGAGCTTCCCAGTTGTGTACCCAGGGAATGAACACTGCTGCGATGGCTGGAGTGTTTTACTTCACTACACATTATCATGCTGGTCTCATAGTCCCCTTGATTATTTATGTAAGCCACGGCTGTGATGTTATCACACTGAATGTTGATGGCCGGTCTGCGTAAAACTTGGGTTTGCAGACGAAAGCATTATATTCTCTGAGCCACAGTACAATTATTGGGAGCTTTGATTTCTTTGGTGTCCAAAAATCCTGTAAGTTTGACTAAAGAACAACAGCGCACCAGCCTCGTAGGATGACGTCCAGTCCTAGTAGGAAAATGAGCAACCGCTTTTGAGATTGTTGTCCTTGAGACACCAGTATAGTAATAGACACATACCTGGAAACAGTATGAAGAGTTGACAGGACAAGTACCAAGGGGACTTGTTCCATTTCCAAAAATCAGTTAGATTGGAAATGCCCACAAATGTTGTGGCACCTCAAAGATGAACACCATCTTTTCCAGGAGAGTAGTGACTGAATGGCTTACCTTTGAGCAAATATAGTTTAGTGTTGTCTACGGGAAGATCGGAAGTAAAAATGTGCCTGGTGGGTTAATAGGTTTAAAATGTATCCCTAATTTCCGATGTATCTTGCCCTGGCCTTTGTGTTTGATTTTAACCAATGCTGCTAGAAGAGATACAAACTAATATCTACCACAAAAGTACCCAAGTGACTGCTTGTCAGAAGGCTTCCAAGCTGGTCCTTCTAGCTGTCAAGCCTGTCTACATATATGCAGAATACTAAGGGCAGAGGAGGACATACTCCTCTCTTTCCTGTAGGTACAAAAGGAATAAAACCAAGGTTCCCTTAGATATAGGGGCAGTGGCAGGAAGAAAATAAGTATTAACCCCAGTGGCTTTGGAAATCATGCTTTTTAGCCTATCAGGACCCCAGAGTATATAATTGATTCCAGAGTGTCACAAACCGTAGGGGAGAAGGCAGGGTGGCTAGGGAATAAGCAGGTGACAGCTAGGTCTCCCTATTGCAGCCAAACCCAGGTTTGGCTAGACCTGCCCAGAGGTGCAGAGACTAACCCACTTGGTGGTCTTCTCCAGTGACCCCTCCAGTCGGGATTTTGGTTTTGCTGCACCAAGTGGGCAGGTCGCAGCCCTCTGGACAGGTACCTGGGAGTGGCAGAAAGACCGAAACTATATTAAATGAATTAGTATATGAATAATACTTGAACACTGTTGATGAATTGAATACTGGAGATTAACTAAGTACTTGAACACTGGTGATGTACGGAATCCTTGAACACTGGCGATTACTTGAATACTGAAAATGAACTTGAGAATGTTAGAGATCCTAGTCGCAGGCTTACTTGAGGACACAGGAAAAGGTACTGGAAATTGCTACAGATTTCAGTGCCGATTTGCAGAGAGACACAGAGAGAAGTAGACAGAGAGAGAAGTGGACACAGGCATGTACTGGCTAGAGGTCCAGCTGAGAGCTATTAAGTAATTATCAGGAAACCTGACACCTCAGTAACACAGGGAAGCTGCAATAGTGCTGTGCAGCACACTACAAGATACACAGGAAAATAACATAAGACACTGAAGTTCTGAGAGAGCGCTAAAGTCTCAGACTTAGAATAGCATGGAAGCTAATACAGGTAACCTTGGAAAACTGTGAATAGGCTGAAGCAACACTCAGTCACTGGGTTGAACAGCAGTTTCCTGTTAATGGAGTCAGACTTAAATACCCCTGGGTAGCTGGTCATTGGATCAGAGAATCAGCTGAGTGACCACAGGACTACCATTGGGATAGACTAGACAGGTGATATGGACCAACATGGCTGCGCACAGGCCCGGCACCTCGGCAACCAGGACGCACGCACGGAAGCCCTTGCAGACCCCGGAGAGAATACTCAGACACCACTCACCTCCACTCTAAGCAACTGATCACCTAAGCCCAAGGACGCCGGCGCGAAGGTGAGTAGCGGCCAATCCTAGGCTCCTAGGCCGCATCCTGACACAGAGCCTTCATAGGGAATTTAAGTATCCAGAAGGCTCCATCAGAACTTGTGTTTCTGTGGATTAACTGCTGAAAACTTTTAAACTAGCATGGTTGCAGTCAATGGCCAGAACTTAAAACAGGGTTTCTTCCTTTATTTCTGCTCGTGACCTGACGAAGTGCAAAATAAAATAAGCAAAGGATGCTCTACGCTTCTTTATGTACCTCCAGGTTCAAAATGTTATTTCCATGTTCCCTTCACCATTTACCCCTTTTCTCCAGAGTCTTACTCCTTGAAAACATTATTTCTATTTTTCTGGATAAACAAGGTACCTATGCTTGGACCTACTTAGCTCTCCAACACGTAACCATTGGCGACAGGTCAGCACTCTGTGGCAAACAGATATCCCTGGTTCAGATGGGTCTGATGATCTACTTGAACATTTTAAGAGCACGGTGAAACACCTTCATTCTGCAGCTCTTCAAGAAGTGCAATTTCCGGTATTACATAGGGTGTATATCTCTCAAGATCAGAGACGCCATATGGTAGCTGAGGAATCTGAACAATGCCTTACGTATAAAAGCTCTAAAGCCACCTTTTCATCATAAATTTTGAGACAAAACTACTGCTTTCATTAATTCAGTTTTTTCTCATTGCCTATGTACAGATCTTTAGCCCTGTTACGTTATCATTTTAAAAACTAGGACTAAAGTCCTCAGAAAAAGAATCTTCTCCAGTTCTTGCCACCATAGTGACTGCAGCTATATAAATAAAAAAAAAAGCCACTTTCATTAACTGGACACCCCACTGCCCCCATTTTTACATAATGTTAAGTGTATCCCTATTGCAGCTCCTTTAAGTTGATAGATCTACCCTTTCTGATAATGAACATGGTGTGTACACTTCTGTGATAAGGGGATACTATAAGGTTAATCTGGATATCTACCAACCGGTTTTTACACGGGCAATTGGAAAAATTCAAAATGGTGTCCTTTTTATTGTGTTCTCCTTTAGGCGCTTTTGAATGCATCAGACATTCTGTATTTTGGAATTATCTTTCCCCATAGCCATTTTCTTTATTTACTTGTGCACTTCGAGGGCACCAGCAATGGCAGTATTAAAAACATCAATGTTACTGTTGTTGCTAAAATTGATACTAGTGCTTATGTAATCCTGATGTTCATAGTGGCATTAAGTTGTAATACCATTGCTACTGCTGGTAAGCAATATCCTGTAAAATACAGCTTTTTGTTGTTTATGTCTTACTGGTTTTTCTTTACAAGATATGCTTTGTGATTTTTTTTTTTATCTATGCCTTTAAGATGTTGGTGTTTTCCATACCTCCCCCTAACCTTTTACTTAAAGTGTTAAAACTATTTGCCCTAATGCCATTATTCTTTTTCTGCACTATATGTAGGTGTTTGGATGTAGACAGGTGATGTTTATTTTAGGATTATACTAGCTTGTTTCTTTCTCTTTTTGAATTGTGCATGTTCCTATACTGGTTATCTTAGAAACACTACCTTTGTTCTTTGTCATTTTAGTTGTGCGCTTTGATTGTTTTATTACATTATTACAAAAAAAAAAAGTCCCAAAACATGACCTGTTAAGAGTACTTCAGGACTGGAGTTTAAAAATCCCTGCTCTATCTAGGTCAAATCAAGGCCACTGCTGCTGTCCAAACCTTTTTAATGGAAGCCTCAATTTTATGTTCTTTGCTATCCTATAGAGATAAGTAGGCATTCCCATTTCACCATACCCTTGGCAGGAAGACGATAAGGTACTGCAAACTGCAGGATACCTGAAATTTTCAATAAGGTGTGGTCCATACTTCAGCAAACAATTCTTCTAATGGAGCAGGAGGAGGAAATGAAACAGGGAAGTGTCTGAAATCTCCATTTCTTCGCAGTCACTGAGGACACGCACTAGATGCATGCAAGGACACAAGAACATTTTTACATCGGAGCCCTGCATCAGCTCATTTTAATCTTGGTAGGATGTCAGTGTTCTTCCTGTGTGTTGGGGAAGTGGCAGCAGCTGCTGTGTCCATGATCTAGAAGAGTAGTGGCAGTCATAACCCTCTAAGGAAAAGAACAGTTGCAGGAAACTCTGCACTGACAATGTCTATAGCTAAAAGCCTGAAGGGTCATCAAATGCAGATGAAATGGAGTCCAAAGGGGTCTGGTGGGGAGACCACAATGGGAGCATTATGAATTCCATACCTTCCCAGGTGGGAGAATACCTGTTTGGTACTCAATAGCGTTTGGCACAGCCATTGGTTCTTTACTCTTGACTGAGCCACAAGGCAATTTAGAGTGACATATGGAACATGCAAAACGGTTTGTTGCAGTCCTTCCTCCAGGCCAAGCCCTTGATATACTGTATTGACCCTCCTGAACATAGAGACATTAGGTAAAAGAGAGTTAAGACTGTTGTAGTGGCACAACCCAGGAGGATGTGGAGCTGCAAAAGACACAGACCAGAGAGAAAAACAAAAAAAAAAAAAGAGGCCACAGAACCAACTCCGCCCCCACGCGCCCCCCCCCCCCCCCAAGAGAAACAAACACACACACACACACACACCCCCCTCAACATTACTACACTGCAAAGGGCTGACAATGTAGAAAAAAAAAAGGAGCTGCTGGCCCTAATAATGGCCACTGTGCCTGTTTTGGTAAGCTTGTCAAATGGGAAGCCACACCTAAAGAAATGGAATTTGCCGAGAACAGTAGCAAGGTAGCAGTCCAAATGTTGGCCACTTAGCCATGCTAATGTAGGGTTACTGTAATCAACAGCAACCACTTGCCTCCCCCCACATGAGCCTGTATAGAAGATCAACTGACTTGTGGAGTGCATGTATAGAAGATCAACTTACCGTAGTGCCGCTCCACTGCGGTGCACTAGTCTTAGCCTGTTGGCTGGAATCACTTGGTGGCAGCAAGCTACCATTAAATAGGGATGCTGAGCACCTCTTCTGCAGCTTGCGGAGTGAGGGAGGCCAATTTAATTTAAAAATAAATAGCCAGACACTGTCGTATAGAGAGGTTAGAGTCTGTAGTTTTTGCTGGTTTTAAAAATGTCCACCATACACTATTCACAATGGATTTCCCAATGGCTATTTGAAAAATAGTTATTGTTAATTGTCCTCATGAATTATATTGTTTACATTATAGCAAAAGAGTTTATAGCCCCCGGGTTACATGTTACCTGCTGTGTCATCATTAATAATGGGCATATCCAATTGGCTGCGAGAATTTCTCTGCAACAGACATCGCAACCAAAATTATTACTATTACTGTGGGTACGCAGGCAGCAAAACCCACAGTATCCAACTGAAAAAAAATAATTTGGGGACAAACCCTACAGGAATTTTTTTTTTTTTTACAAAAATGAGGAAGTCTGAAACCCCCTAAAAAAAAACATTAACAGTAATAATGGTTGTGACTGTCCCAAAGAAAAATACATTGGATGATTTTTTTAATTATATATATATATTTTATTTTTTTATTTGTTACAAGAGAGAAAAGAGTGACTGACATTCAAGAATGACTGATGAGTAATAGGTAATACAGAAATGTGAACAAATAAGCAGTGGAAAAAAAAAGAGCAATCTAGTAAAAACACTTTAAATAGCTGCCAGTGTATGGAAAGAACCAGGATCTGCTGTTTTTGTATTTATTTTAGTGTATGGATGGTCGAAAACCCTATATCGAAAATAGAATAAGGAGAGGTAGGAAAATAAGGGAGGTGGGAAGGGGGAGAAGGGAATAAGCGGAACTGAACCATATGACCAATTAGAGCTACAGTCTCAGTATGGGCAGATGGCAAAATATAAAACTGTTGCATAACAGCAGTCATTAAATTCAATCTGGAAGGGGCTCATTATGTCTGTCATACCATGGAGCTCAGACCCAATAGAATGAGTGCACGGTGTCATGTAACAGGCTAGTAATATATTCCATGGAGGCCACATACCATATTTTGTTGGTATTCGCAATGATTGGAAGCTTTCTTCCAATATGCAGAGGAAACTTGTCCATTTATTTGGGGACAGCTTAGTTGGGTTACCAAGCAGATCATTAATGTGTCTCTAGGGATGAAGACCCCAGTTGCTCTGTTGATAAGATCTAGAACATCAGTCTAGAAGGTTAATAGGACCAGGCATTCCCACTAAACAGAGAAACTGGCAATGTGGGTCCCTTTTTCCATAACCGATTGGAAATGTGAGGGTAAATATAATTTAGTCGTTCCAGAACCATCTGGAGTATATTTTGTAAGCATTTCCAGTCTTTATATATGCTTTGGGGAGTCTAAATCAGATGAGTGACCACCCCCTCCTGGCCCAAAGTGCATTTAAGTAAAAAAAAAAAAAATTTATTCTAGGCAAACTTATCGTTTTATTACAAATTAATAAAATGAAAAATGCGAGAGAGAGAAAAAAAAAGTGCCTTTGTAGTAATTTAAGGTCAATTAAAATAAAATGTTTAACTAGAGATGAGCAGTTTGGTTATACTCTGTTCTTTTCAACAAAATTAGAGCAAGTTTGGATTTATCCTATTGGCTATAAAACTTAGGTTTGTTATTCAGATCCAAATGTAGCCGAGCCAAAACTGATTGAAAACTTCCAACTGCATAATTAGCCATTAGGGGGAGTGTCCAAGGGTTCTGAAGAGGGGATTTTTAATTTTTTGAAAATAGCTGCGATATTTCCTATAGAAGTTACAGCAAGTGATTTTCTACCTGGCAATTAAATATGAAAAACCTTGTAGCTGCAGGAAAAACACAGTGCTGTGGGGTTTTTCTACAACAGTTCGCCTGCAAATGGATATGCCCCTTAGTGTGCCTTTAGGCATTTGGATTCATTACATATGAAGAATTTATGTAGTAAACCCTACCTGTTACTCTAGTAACTGCTTTGCTAGATCTTACATTAGTGTTTACCCATATTCATTATTTTAGCAAGATATTTTTTCCTGTACTTGGAAAACAGAGTCTAGGATTCATGTCAGGTGCTTTGGTGTAAAAAAGTTATCAACAGCATTTAATACAATTCTATTGATCATAAAAGTACAGCCACACTATAAAAGGATTAAACGCAGTAAAAAAAAAAAAAAAGTGACACCAGTACGATGATTTTGTTATTTGTATGGAATTGTACAGCTAAATGTGATTGTTCTTCATTCATTTAAGAAATGGAGTTTAAAAAAAAAAAAGAACAAAACATAAGCTGAGAAGAGACACTGTGTGCATAGCAGAATATTAATGCAACTCTTTGTTTTTGTCTCATGGCAGCATGAAGAATGAGAAGACCAGGCACTGCAATCCCTTCCCGAACAGCTGCAACAGCTGTGCCAGACCCTCCCGTCTCTGTCCGCATGCTCCCTCCTAGCCCTTGTTAACTAATAAAGTCTACTGAGGCACAACACTTGGTATCTTTTGTTCCAGGGAACATGCTCATGGCAAAACAATGACATTTTTACCCTCACAAATATGGATCAGGCTGTGTGTCACCAACAAGATTGTACAGTTACTTTCTTAATACAAAAAAAAAAAAAAAAAAATGTAATATTACCATTATTTGCCAAACATAACCTGTAAAACATTTTTTTTCTATTTTAAAACTACTGATAGGAAGTATTACATAGCTGCAATAAAACAGTGCCACCATGTGGCTGAATCTGTATAACAATCGATAATGGTTGTATTGATTCAGCTTTTTAGGAAGAAAAGTGGCGAGAGATTATTTTGCTAATACTTTAAAGATAATTGCGTTAGGATACATTTTATTGGATTCTGATCT
Organism: Taudactylus pleione; assembly: GCA_031769625.1. Taxonomy (NCBI): domain Eukaryota; kingdom Metazoa; phylum Chordata; class Amphibia; order Anura; family Myobatrachidae; genus Taudactylus; species Taudactylus pleione. The sequence goes on along the minus strand of JAUIMM010000255.1, from coordinate 16,582,819 downwards.
AAACCAAATCCACTTGTTTAGTTTCCAATAACTAATTTAGACCACATAATTCTATAATCTCCATGCATGAACCCAAAACAGTTGTCTAGTGCAGTCAAAATATAATTTGATGGAATTTTATGGACAATGACAGACACAGTGGCCCTTAAAATATGGTTATCCACCAAATCTCCTGAACAACTGCATTAACAAGTATCAATCCCTTTATAAATCATTAACACACTGCATAAAATTCACTACATACTCAATTATACCTTTAAGTTAAAAGCAACTCTTTTATTTACACCATTTTCAAGTCACCAATTATTTTATATATATTTTTTTTTCATAGGGTCGAAAAACAAACATCAGAATGAAACGTGAATGTATAGAACCTTTGCAGATAGGCAATAGCTGTTTATAAAACATTACTAGGACTCATCAGAAGGGCCACACTGAATGCTTTATGGGCAATTGTGGGCTCATCGAGTATTACACAGTAACCGAGAGCCAACACACTTTCCATTAGAATAAAAACCCCAAATATGCCATTGATTTCCATTCACAATTCAGTAACTGGGACAAAATGTCAGACATATGTTGGAGAACCCATGCGAGAGTTCATGGACTGTTTTTGGGTTATACTAATCTAAATCGACAGATTAAAATTAGTTTCCTAACATGAACCAGAAAAGATCAAAATCTGAAGTTACAAAAAAAACAAAAAACAATATAAAATGCATTTTTTTTTTTTTTTTACTCAAACACACTAAAAGACACATTGGAGAAAGGGCAAAGCAGTTTAAAAAATATCACAATAATATTCACCCATTCAAATGTGACATTAAAAATAGATCAGACTTACATGTGCATGATGGGTAATGGACCTCAGCAGTTTTAACAGTAGGACTAAATTTGGTAACAGCAGGTTAAATAAAAATTAAACCATTAAAAAAAAAAAAAAAACTGTATAGTTCATCTGCCAACACACTCCTTTGTCGATTTAGATTACAAATAAAAAATTAATTATAGCAGAACAATATAGCTTCAAGTGTGTGTACTTGGCAGGACCTGTTCTATAAGCTAGACTCATGCTACATTAAAATCAAGGTTTTAGTGCATGAAAATTCCACAGATTCCATTATTTGGGAAATTACTATCTGGTCATTAAACATGTAAAAAAATAAATAAACACATTGAATGTTGCAAAATAAGAGGGTCTCAACAACACCCTCTCTGAGCAATGACAGAAGTACACAACAACTGTGCACTGATATCAGGTGACTGTATAAAGTAAAACTCTCTGCCAGTAAGCACATGTAAGGTGCAGGGTGTATAAGAGGCTGCCAGAGAATATTGTCGGCTTCGGTGCTAAGCCTCACATTATAATACAGATTATGAGATCTCATAAAACAAACAGCAACAGGTAGGGTGGGATAAGATAAAAAAAATAGAGAAGTGCCCAATGTTCAACATGCAAATGCATCGAAACAGAATAGCAAAACCGTTAGCCACAAGAACGTGTGTGTGTATGTGTGTGTGTGTGTGTGTGTGTGTGTGTGTGTGTGTGTGTGTGTGTGTATAACCAACTGTTTTTTATTTTATTTTTTTTATTGAAAGTGGCAATGAAAAAATATATCTGTTGAATCCTGTGTTTGACTGCACCCCTAATGACTACCGGTGTGACAACAGCCTCCCATATATTCAATGTTAATAGCAATAAAGGTTGAACACTACAGTTATGATGCGATTTTGCTCGCTGCTTCTTCATCTACTTGGCATTATTATTGCTGGTTTCCCACAGCTTGCTTCTTGTTAGACCAGGGAAGACGACAAGTCACCACAGAGGTATCAGTGTCCTCCTAGGCGACTATGGCTACCATATTGGTTTCTTCTTCTCACAAAGACATTTGTTAGAACACAATAATAAATGTTAAGAAACGATTCTAGATGTATTGTGGAATTAACCATTCATTTCATGAGGTGTAACCAGGCAAGAAAGGAAACATTAAAGCCTTTCCTCCTCCCTTCAAAACATAAAAGAACAGTGTTAATTGGATGATGACGTCCCTGAACATATTGCACAGATAGAGTATACCCCTGCAGAGTGGCATCAGTGGGTAATGCTGAGCGTGATGTATTCCGTGTGCGTTCAAAATCCCATGACAAACACACACAATAAATCCCTGGGTATCCACGCTCACTGAAATACCATCTGTCATAGTTGTCCATACAGAACAAAGAATGTACCCAATAGGGTTAGTCCTCCAAAAACTCTTTGTCTACATCCATATATGCCTCATCTATGTAGCTTACAATGGCACATGGTGATGTCCTGTCTGGGTTTAACAGTACAGATACAGTCTCTTTCCAGTAGCTGAAATTTATACATGAACTCTGAAAAGAGAGAGAGAGATATGACAATTTTCTTGCACTGCACCAAACACCTGTAAAACGCCTGTAACATTAGACGTGAATTGTTGTGCTCACATTTTCTAAACAAGTGCTGTCTTTATCCTTGTTGAGGTAATGCTGCTGCCAGAATCGTAGGAGACTGTGGAAGTTGTTGAGTATGAACCCTGGGTATTTCTCCATGCACTCCATGTCTCGTATAGTCTGCAGGTAGCAGGGTAACCGGCCTTTCCTCCGAGCCAGCATTAAGATGACAAGGCTCGTGTTCAAGCAGCTGACATTCTCCTGTTAAATAACGGTACATTTCCCACATAACACACTTTTACATTATATCATTAAACAACATACATAAGCATCAATAAGTTAAGACATAACTATTAAGTTAATGTAAACTCAAGGAAGAAATGATCTGGCTGAAGCTTCAGATGTGTTTTAATGTCCTCGTATGGTCCGAGCAGGACGGATATATAAAAAGGTGCGCATATGGCAAATGCAGTTACATAAAACCTAGGCTCAAACTGCTCCTCTTTCCTTGCTTACAAAACCTGAAATAGGTTGTTGAACCTGAATCAGCATTCCATGTATGACAGGCCAATTCAGTTACATCATAAGCAATAACCAATAAAACACCTGGTCTTTACCAGAATCTTAGAATAAATGTATTTGCATCAATGATCCAAAATACATGCAAAGAATTTTATTAGTGGTAGTATCAGTCATCGGTGATGCTTACCCCATGTGCTGCATCGATACATGGATACATCTAAAAAACTATTTTTCAAAATACAGAAAAGGCATGAAACACTGAGCTATATGGAACTTGCCTGTGTCAATGTCTGCACATGAATGATATTAACTAGTCGGAAAAGAAAGGACATCCGGATGGAGCCCTGAGTCATATAGGATAGCAATCGACACTCTGACAGAATTTCTGCAACTGTTGAGGTAAAAACAAAAAAAGATCAAAACTAGAAGCCTGGATTCCAAACATATTCAGCAAGGTGTGGGGACAGAGCACCAAGCTTTAACTGCACCGCCAATACTGAATAGACATTCTGCTCCTAAAATACACAAAAACTAACACATGCTCTGGACAATTACAGTATAGAAAAGGAGACAGACTTTAGTAGTTCTTTCAAGTACTCCACCCATTTTCCTTCATTAGCTTATGTGTACATGTGGCTCTTCAACGGGGAAGACTGGAAGAAGGTACCTACAACACGTCCCCCTTAAAATTCTGCAGAATACTAGTAAACTAGGTGAAAAACTGCCAACTAATATTAGAAAAATTAAAAGAAAACAAAAATGTGGCCAAAAAAGTTACAATTGCAAAGACCTTCCCAAAATGGCCAAATCTTTTCTGCAATACAGAATAATTTATCTCATGTCAAGAGTTTAATAATGGCCAGTTCTAGCATTACACACAGATAAAGGTGGAGTGTAGAGAACCAATGTCATTTTCCAGGGTTCCTCCATCTGTTATAACCACCCTGACCTGTTTCTAAATTCCACTGCCTTGTTATCATCCACTACTGCGCTCTCTCCTCACATTCATGCCATCTCAGTACGGATGCATCCAGCTCTGGAACATAGCCAGAAACTGATTCTTTCTTCCTCCCGATAGCAACAAAACTCTCATTCATGCTCTAACTTTCCTCTCCTCTCTGCAGTCTGCTTCAATAGCTCCCTTATCCCGTTCAGAATACAGGGTGATCTACTAATCGTCACTTACAAAGCCTTAAACCACTTCTCCCCTCTCAACATCTTTAACCGCCTGGTAACTTCCTCTCATCCTCACCTCCAAGATTTTGGGCCAGGTGCCCCGCGTCATTTGGTACTCATAACCCAGTCTGTGGTGTGATATTAATGTTGGGCACTTACTGTCTGCCATTGAGTATTGTATACATTGCTCTTATAGCCCATTACTATGTTATGTGTTTATCCTGTCCAAAGCTACATACACTTTGTGGCGCCTTTATAACTAAAAGTTTATAGTAATAACAATATCCCTCACCTTTGACGTCATCTAACTGGCTCTCAAACCGGTCCAGAGACAATGCGATGCATCTGACTAGCATGTTTGAGTCCACTAAGGAGCTGTTAATCTGGTTCAGGAAAACCTGGAACTAAACCAGAAGTACATAAGAAATATGTATAAGTCACATTAGCAGGTTTCACACAGTATTAATCAAGCTGGCCAAAAAAAATAACTTCCAATCAGGAGGTAAGCAAACACTTTAAGCGATATATGGGACAATATGTAATTCTCAGGCAAGTAGTAACAACATATCTTTCACATCACAGTGTGTAGCTCAATTCCGTGTGTTATGTGCCTCGTTCATCACATTTAAAGTGCTGCAAGTTATATGGGAAGATGTTGTGAATGATGTGGTGCACATCAGGCAGTGTGTATTGGTAACCGGAAGACCACAAGATATATTAGTCCAATCTTTCCTCTGAAGACATCACCTGACCTGCCAGTGATCTACACGATGATTGCACAGTGTGTACAGGAGAAAAGATTAATTATATACAATGCTCAGACATGATATATTGTACTGTCGTTCATAAGATTGCATAGGGTGTATCTATATTGTGTGTCCTTGGATGAAGGGAAATTGGAACGACCATCACGTTTTTTGTATGGTGTTCTGATGTGTAACCAGTCTAGTAGTATAAACTACTAAAAAAAAAAGGTTCACAGTGAGATAGTTTTTTTTCCGTTCTAGCAGGTTCAATTAAAATATCTAGATAGATGGGATCCCGGCATGCCGATGGTCTGAATACAGGCGCCGAAATCCCGACAGGTCGGGATGCCGGCACCAGTATCCCAACCGCCGGCAACGCGAAGGCAAGTATCGGGGTGTTAGGGGGAGGTTAGGGTAAGTTAGCGGGGTTAGGTACCGGGTAGGGAGTGTTAGGATTAGGGTGTAGGGAGGTTAGGTTTAGGCACCGGGGAGGGTGGGTTAGGGTTAGAAAAATACTTACCATTCCTTCCTATGGGTGTCGGGATGCTGCTGTCGGTATTGTGACCAGCGGCATCCCGACAGCTGGGATTTCATTCCCAACCCAGATAGATACATGGATGGTATCTTTCACCTACCTTTTCATCTGTATTTATATATTTGTTAAATCTCTTGAAAGCATCCATGTTGAATTTCATCAGCTCCCCCAGGAGGTCAAAGTAGCTCTGAAGGACGTCTCTAGACTTGCACTCGCTGTCCACGATACAGTACAGGATGTGCTAAAGCAAGAGGTACTCAGTTATGACCAAATTTACATCTGATCTAAAACGTAAAGTTTGTCTTACTAGTGACAGGAATTCTCAGGACAGCACCACACAATAAGATGATCTCAACCTATGGACAAGAACGGACACCTGACAACCCTCCCATTGCTGATATTCTAAGTGTGTTGCAAACGATTACAAGGATTGCTGCTGCGTATGACTTATTACCATTGGGAAATAGAAGAGTGCTGTCCTGTAGAATTCCTAAAAAAAGGGAGTTACTGGCAAGTAGATCTGGTGGATTAAAACACATTCATGTATTCCAACACACCATTTTCTTTTTCTCATTACCAGGGTTTTCCATTCAGTGAAGGTAGGAGAACTTATTGAGCCTTATGAATTCTATATAATTTAGGTAAAAAGACTTGGCCCAGGCTGAAAATAACTGTCAAGATTGCCCATCTTACTAGTATTTTGGACCTGTCACATACCGGGTCGCTAGTTATCATGCCCAGTGTTTTTCTCCCCCTTTCTTTTACGTCCCCGTCATCCTTCGCCCGTCCTCCCGAACCTCATCTCTGCCCATCTCCCCTGCACATCACTCATTTGTCCCCCTCCTTGTCCACTTCTCCATCTCCCTATTACATCTCGCTATTGGAGAGGGGTCTCCCTGCAGCTAGACACGTCGTAGGATATCATTAGAATCTCTCCCTCCCCCCCTGCTTCTATAATGGTTAGGTAATCTGATATTGCCAATTAGTCTTTTAAAAATTGTAAAGTTAAGCAAACAGCAATACATTCTAGATAAAGAGGACACTAACTGAGCGTTCTGGATTATCCAGGGGAATCCACTGCATCAGATTCTAACTCTCTTCTCTTTTTTTAAACCATATTTGTGATCTTCCTTTCCCTGGCCTATGTACTGCTTTGTATATCCAACTCTCCTTAAAGGACATACTGAGTTTCCTGTGAAACACACCCAAGTGTACTGCCAGCATAGCCATTGTCATCAATCCTAGAAAAGACATTACCCTTCTGGAGAAAGCTCCCAAATGATCTTCTTGGCTTACTATTGGTAAAAAAAAAAAAAAAGGCCTGGTCTTGGCTTCAGTTTAGTAAAAGACCCAAGAAAACAACTCAGTGCAGGAACAAGACCATCTAGTCTCACATTATACTTAAAATTGCATATCTTCAATTTCCTGTGACAATATTAGGGAATTCCCCTCTTTAACACCTTTGTCTGGATGTACAGTCAGGTGCATAAATATTGGGACATTGACAGAATTTTCATATTTTGGCCTCTATTCACCACCACAATGGCTTTGAAATGAAACAAACAAGATGTACTTTAACTGCAGACTTTCAGATTTAATTTGAGGGTAATTACATCCAAATCAGGTGAACGGTGTAGGAATTACAACGGTTTCTATATGTGCCTCCCACTTTTTAAGGGGCCAAAAGTAATGGGACTATCAACTCAAAAGCTATTTCATAGACAAGTGTGGGCTATTCCCTCGTTATTTCATTATCAATTAAGATATTGTTGTAATGTCTAAACACTAAATTCAAGTCCCAAAGGACTATTGGTAGACTGAATGGTTGTCGCAAATGTGTTACACCTTAGAAGTTCCCACATCCAGAATAAGTGCTACCCTCTTATGGAAGAAAACAGTTTGTGGAAACCTGGACATTTTAAGGAACACCATATTAACCACTAATCTCTATCATCCAGCAAACACAGGATCGAATGAGCGAATGACAGTATTTGGAAGCTTTCTCTCAGACCGATTAATATTACTCTCAGACCCCGTGATAATTCTCTGTAGTAATCTATATCTTGGCTCTGAACATGGTTTCAACACACTGTTTGTGGACCCCATTTATTATTATTAACCCTTATCTATATGGCACCACATGTGATCCACAGCGCCGTACAGAGGGCAAACAACAAGACAGTACATGGTAAAACAATACAATACAGTAAACAAAAACATTACAAGTAATACTACAACTCTCCACACAGTAACTAATAGCCAGGGGGGGTAAAGAGGTGTAAGCTGAAACCTGTGTCCATTACCATGGGCACGACTAACAGATTTAGAGTCACTGGAAGATGTGCGAAGAAGGAGTGGAGTCAAGGGGTAGAGATGCCCAGGAAGAGGAGCAGGTGTAGTTGGTAATGAGAAACAGAAGGGAGGAGGGCCTTGCTGTACAGGGCTTACAATCTAGAGGGAAGGGGGCAGGCAGATGGTTGACGCATAGGGTGAGCAAGAATAGGGTAAACAGAGCAAGAAGCATGAGTGGGAGAGATGAAAAAGGGTGAGGTATATGTATGGTCAAGCAGAGGACTGGTATGGTTTCAAGAACATGTGATTTTTCAATGACAGTTTATAACTACCTTGCTGATTAATAGTACATAGTCAATAAGCTTTACAAAATGAGTGCAGATAACATGAAGATAAAGCCCACTGAATACAAATTATAACAATATGGACAAACTAAAGAAATGGCCCTTCAGTGTGGATCAGTGTTCACATTTGGTACAAATCAGAAGTGTCGTACACCCTGGTCTTACAGGCCTGTGTCATACTGTAAGCCTCAATGACCTTTCATTCATCTGGAGGTTGCAGAAAGATTGGGGCTATTGCTTCTATCTAGTAATTGGTACATTAAAAAGTTATGTGCCTTAAACATGTTTATTAAAACTCACCTCTAACAGTCCTCTATTCAGAAGAAACATCTGGTCCGCATATGAAGTCACTCCACGAAGGAAGCTTTCAACAGCCCGGGCCTGCCAGAACCTAATTATAGATATATATTAATACAGAGAACACACCATAGACTCCTCTAAACAATATATAAGCAGTGCTAGCATGTTTGATGAATGAAATTTCAGGACTTGATTATATTTTGTGATTACATATATAATAAATAGCTATGCAATTTACACACATTAAGTAAACATCATTGAAGCTACAAGAAAAAAAAAATCATGGCAACGGAACAGAATGGTATCTGCTCACAATTTACAACCACTGCAAAATATTTTTTTTTTTTTCATAAAACGTCCCAAACAAAACCCCAAAACCCCACTGCTTTGCAATAGAAGTCTATGTTTTATATAAGGTTTTAAGGAGGTCCCTGCTTAACAGTTTTGAATAATTTACCAGCAAGACTAACAAGCGACTAAAAGACTAACTTCCAAATTCTAAATTCTAAATTTTTTTATGCATGTTTAATGGTGTTGTATTGTAAAACCAAACATTTTTTATTGGTGTGTCACTAAATTCATTATAGGAATTGGGTCAGAAAAAAAACAGGAAATAAAAATTAGAGACACAAATGCGCTCACTTAAAAAGATATGTTACAATGTGAAGATGTGCGAGATCCTAACTTTCACTCATTTAAAGAGGGGACTCTTATTAAAGAAAAAAAATGATGACTGAATATTCATAAAAAAAGTACAGTGTTTCACATAAAGCGGCATTTAGATCATGGCGAATAAAAAATGAACTGTCCTGAACAAAGTAATCATTGATCTCCATGGGAAGTACAAAGCAATCCCACAAATGCTGGCCTGACCAGCAGCTTATAGTATATTTGGTCCAGAAAGTGCATGAAACAAGCGTCACTGTGTATAGACATTGCACTTTCTATAAGGACCACAGATCTTTAGTCTTACAACCGTTCCCAATGTAATAAACGCAGGCGACAAACTATACAGGAAATTCCAATTGTGTACACAATTATATTTTTCTTCCACATTCCTTGTTCAAATTGTGGCAAAGCACCTCTTACTTTACAAGTGATCACAAAACACACAATTATAGTTACACTTGCACAATACTGAACACACCTGAAGGAAGACTCTGCAGGCTCCTTTTTCATGACTTGTAGCAATCTAGTTAATAAGCCTTTTTTCCCATCACAAACTAAGCTCCTGAAACAAAGAAATAAGTGTAAACATGGTATGCGCTGATATTACAGATGTGCTGAAATTATTACTATAAAGTTCGGACCTGAACATGAAGCACAACATAATTTTCCTGAAAGGCTCGGATCACGGGTGTTTTGGATTGCATAGCATTGAGTTTTCCGAGAAAATAAAGTTTTTCCTCATTTTCAGATTCGAAGATCAGTCTCAAATCTCTAGCTCAAACCCAAAATAAACATTAGTAGCTGTAATAGTGTGCTACAGTTCATCATTAGCAGGTCACGGTCGCTACGCTGTTTGCACTGACTTACGGCCTGCAGCTATTTAGCTGGAATACAATTACAATGTCCAGCACACACTGTTTGGCTGAGGTACTAAGGAACACTACAACACTATAACCAACTCTATCTGCATGTTGCAATCTACACTAACAAGCCTGCTTCAGTTACGGAGACCTTACATAGGACAGCAGTGTGAAATTAACAACAAGCAATAGTATATACAGATGTGTCCACATAGTATATACAGATGTGAGCATGCAATGGGGTGACTCGGTAGCGCCAAGTGTCTCTTGTACAACTTTTCCCCTTAAAATGCATCTTACTCACAAAAGCAAATAGGACGTACAAGCTGCTCCTGCTGATTAAAATGATATGCAGCATGTCTATATTCTGTGTGCAACTACGGCTGTATCTGCATGCGAAATGCTACGTTATAGTGTTACAGCCGCTGATATTGTAATGTAGCATTTCGTATGCAGATATAACTGCAGTTGCACAAAGAATATAGGCATGCTGCATATCATTTTAATCAGCATAAGCTGCTTGTGCATCATATTCGCATCATTTTGCGAATAAGATGCATTTTAAAGGCAAAATTTGCACAAAAAGACTTTCGGCGGTAAAAAGCCGCACAACGCTCACGTGTTGTGTGTAACGCAACTTGTTGTGCAAGGAGGATATATGTATGTGGAGAGAGAGGGTTCTAGGCCACATCATTTAACACAATACAGCAAGTACTGGGAATTGTATGACAAATTCTTACCTGTCTGTATTCAACACAGCCTCTACCTCTGGGATGTTGGCTTTTAGTGATATGGCACTCAGTTCATTCAGTTCTTGGCTATTTAGAAGCAGATATTTATTCCTAAAATAAAGAAAAAACAAGGTTAGAAAACTTTACTCATATCTATGATCAGACAATCTACAAAAGTAAATATCGCTTTTACCTAATTTAAAGGTTGACAGGAAGGACTGCCCCTCAAATACAGTAGTGCAGATTTCTGAGCTTGATCTAGTTTCAGTGTTCTGGATTAAAGTCTGCAGCAGATTTTGGGGTCTATTTACCAAGCTTTGTTAGGAGATAAAGTGAACGGAGGTAAGGTACCAGCCAGTCAGCTAACTGTTATTTTTCAAACACAGCCTGTGACATGGCAGTTAGGAGCTGATTGGCTGGTACCTTACCTCCGTTCACTTTATCTCCTAACACAGCTTAGTAAATAAACCCCTTTAGGTCATACTAGAAGAACAACTAGTCTGTCATCCAAACAATTAACAATGAGTTTCTACAAGGGTCACAAACATACTGTACACATTTTCATTATATGAAGAGCATATTGTTTTCGGTCTTAAGGATCTATCACTTACACTTGTACATTGATCAAATGTATATAAAACAGATCGGGCCTGATTGGAAGTAGACTGGCTAACACTAAAAAGTATTAGCAGAATTACAAAATAACCTGTTTAAGTTTACTTAGATATGTATTTTAAGAGATAAATGATTTATGCTGCACTTCCATACAAGTGCTATGCGGTGCACATAAAACACAATCCAAAGTAGACACAGGGCTGTCTACAAGGTGTGCACACTGCCGATGTTGGACATAAGAGATTCTTTGCTACCGCACATACATCAGAGTCGTACCACACATGCATTCCAACTGTGTAATTTCAGATGTACGCAGGGAGAAGTGTACTAAAAATGTAGAGGGTGTTCCTGGGATGTGACAGGGCAGTGTCTTAGTGCATTCACGGAGATGGTTTATCTTATGGGAATCTTATCTGGGGGTGTTGAGGAGCCTCGACCACTCACATAGGATGCCATATACAAACGGAGCAACTGCACCAGCCATAGGGCTGGTGCATGTTTTAATGGTACTATGGATGGTGGCTTCTAAGGATGCACCAATTTGTACAACTGCGTGTGCGGACGCTGAAAGTGGGCATCTCACTCCTTGCACATTCAGCCACAAGGATGTACATCAGGGAAGGGTTTTGTATTGTCATTTGCATAAAGTCGCAGATGGCGCAACCGACAATAGACGCAGCTATGGGTGCTTCTGCGTCCACCTCTGAATCCACCCCTTAAGCTCTTCTTCTGTTGCTACATCCAAGAGCAAATAAGCAACACAACTGTCTGATGGAGAGTATTCCCCCTAAGCGTGAACATTCCATCAAAGATAACCCCTCCTTCTCATGCATATTAACCACACCAACTCTGAATTCTTGTTAATTCCACCTAACTCTCAGGCTTTACCTTTGTTCCCTCACACTGGCACAGCCGACTTGCACTCTAGGCTCTACGCAGAAATCAACCTTATTAATAAAGATATGTTAAAAGTGTAATACAAAAAAAAAAAAAGACGACATAGGATATAATTCCCACCCATGATTGTCTTGACTCTTTCAGTTACTATACCTGGCTACATGTCTCTAAAGCTGGAAACAGATGAGCAGATTTGGTCAACCACTCCGCACAAGATTTTTTCCAGCTTTACTGGCCCATTGTGGTCGGAAGATAAAGACATACAGAGACCTATAGTGGTTGTTTCATACCATGACCAATAATGATGTTATCAATGTCAATAGAATTATATGACATGACAGACACTGCAACATTGTGCCAACTAATATGATATGGTAGCATGTGTGGCATTTCATGTACGGTGGAGTCCAGCGGTTCAAATAGATCAGATTGTAAAAAATTCAAGACAAGATTGAAGTCTCGCGGTGCCGTGCGAGGAATTCTGTAATTCAGGAAGCAAGGTCAAGCGTCGCTGGCAAAAGACGGACAGTGCCGAAAACTGCAACTTCAGAGATCCCAGGCGCAAACCTGCATAAGACCCTCCTGAAGAAATAAAAGATGGGAGAGACGGAAGAAAGGAGGAGGGAACTTATTCCAACACCAAGCGACATAAGCGCGCCAGATGCTGTGGTAATGTGACCTGTTTGCGAGCCTTCAGCATGCTTGGAATGATTGCTTCCAGGAATAACCCTTCGCCTCGCTTAGCATGGAGGTCTCAACAGAGCCGCCGGGTCTCTTGTCCTGGAACAGTAGAGGGGAACTTTGTGGTTTAGGCGAGATACCATTAGATCTACATCTAGCAGTCCCCATCATGTTACCAGATTCTGGAAAAAGTCTGGGTGAAGAGACTACTTGCCAGGGTACAAAGCCTGAAGGCTGAGATAATCTGCCTCATAATTTTGGACCCCGGGAATGAACACAACCGCTATGGCCTGTACATGACTTTGACCACCAGAGGATGTGCCCCATCTCATTCATGGCCAGGGGACTCTTCATACCCACTTAGCGATTGATGTATGACACCATCGTGGCATTGTCTGACTAGCCTTATACAGAAAGCCCTTGCAGCTGCTAATGAGCCACTATCAAGGATGAAGACTGTCCAGAGTTTCAGGACATTGATAGGTACCAAGAGTACATAAGGATTATAGGCAACTCATGCTAATATTGTGTCCCTTCAGCCAATAGATAAGAGTTGGTGTCCGTAACCACCTCGGTAAAGGATGGCTTTGGACGGTCCGAAAAAGGAAAAGTGTGACAGCAATTCTATGAAACAGGATACTAACCAAGCTCAAAGCTACTTGGAAAGTAAGACAGAGAGAACAGAGCTTTTACCTGTATATAAACACTCACATTGGACTGAGTGGGCTTCAGACAGCCACTTATGTGCAGTGATTCCACTACTGCTATGTAAATAAAAGCTATTTAAATGAACTGAAATAAAATAGGCTGCCTAAGCAGCTAAAGGAAATGAGCCCTACTCAAATGGGCGCTAAGAAAGAAACACCTATCGATGGAGTGGTATAGAGTGGAGGAACTAGAATACAAAAGAAGTTTGCAGTTTTGACATTTAGGAGTAATATTTACTAATGAGTGGTTTCTTAAACCGTTGATCATCAGTGGCTTTGAACAAAACTTTTAAAACGGCAACAGAACTCAATGCTAAACAAGCCTGATTTAACATGGATTCCTGTTGCAGTCTAAAAATAATCGGTCAAAGCCGCTGTCAATCAGTGGCTTTCATAAACTGCTTGTTAGTAAATATATTCCATATTGTCTACTCCAGAGATCTGTGTACCTCAATTTTTGCAGTGTCCCATAAATATGAAAGAGAAAGTTTGATTTACTGAAAATTACCCTACCATTTATCTGATTCACAGGATGCACTACAAGTGTTAGATACACACTACAAGAGCACATATCTAATAAATTAAAGCAGTTAGGTGGATGGACTATTAAATCAATTAGAGTCAAGTTATTTAAGAGGTGGCCTTAATCTTTAAACCAGTAAGGTAACACATGAAAATGATTTTATTATATCGCACTTCACTTACTCATGGTGATCACTGAAACTTTGGAGCAGTCTTAAAAACTGAATCTTTAAGGAAATATCCTAAAAAGAGGAAATAAAAAACAGTCGGTGATCACATTAGTGGAACGCATCAAGACATCAGGTAATAGCGACATGCAAAATATAATTTACTTGTTAATTAATACACATTTAAACACTAAGAAGTCCAATAATCAAAAAAAGGCTAAACCGAGACTATATACAGGAAACAAATCTCCAAGTGGAGACTTCGAATTTACAACAGAAGTAACAATATTCCTGAATGCTAAAGGAAACATAAAAATATGCCATTAACGTTTTTTTTTTATTTTAAATATACTAATACCTCTTATAAGTAGAATAATGTGATACGCAAGGATAACCAAACATACATAACATATTTCTGTTGCTATATAAATTCTCAGGAAGAACTTAGTGTGCCTCTGGCTGACACATCATGCTGTGACTTATGGTGGGTACACACTACACAATATGCTCCCTGAGCGATATCGTGTAGTGTTGTCCCCGGCAGGCTGTGCTCAATGTCGTTCATGACATTGAGCACAGCCGCTGAACGATATCATTAACGATATCATTCAGCGCCGGGCTCTCTCCCCCAATTCCCTGACATGCAGCAACCTGACGAGATCGTCAGGTTGGCCTGCATGACAGCCCGATGAACGATGATGGCGAACGACCCGCGGGAACGCGCATTGTCGTCATCGTTCATCTTTTTGGGGTTAAAAATGGACGATAAAGTGGACGACTGAGCTATAACGATATCATTATCGTTCAGTCGTCCACTTTATCGCCCAGTGTGTACGCACCATTAGTCCCATCACATTTATACAGATGCCTAAACTAGATTATAAGATTTGTTACAATTTGGGACATGCTTCTTTGCCAGGGCCTGTAAATTAAATGACTTAACTTTTCAACATATAAATCCTCCCACCCCAAATACAGGAAAAATGTTTCTTACTGGGCTGCAGTCACAGTTTTGGTTGTGTCCATGGAGAACCAGGGTGGATGCAGAATGCTTTCTCCATATTAGCTTATCAAATAGATTATTTAGACCTGGAATCAATTTAAACTCAGCTATCATTTTATGGACCTTTAGGAGGAGGAGAAGGAAAAATCTTTAGGTTAGCAATTCCCCAGAACTCAAAGAAGAGATCTGTACTGCTTATGTACAATAATAATAATAAAAAAACATTGGACAACTACAACAATATTATTTTCAAACTCTTCTGCGAGCAGGGCAACACAACTATGTTGTGACATGAACACCTAACGATCTATCAGTGTTTACTGGAGCTCTTACATTCTCTTTGCTTTACATTTTTTTATTTGAAATGAGTACATTGTGACAACAAACACTCAGGTAAGGAGGCTATAGCTTGTTTTTTAAATAAAGTTCATATTTTTAAAGGTAACAGTTCTATTCTCCACCAGTCTTTGAGAAAGTCATAAGCTCTGTAAAAAAGCAAAACAAGCTCCACATCTAGCAAAATGGAAAACTCATTGGACCAGGTCACATTCCTTATGGTTTTAAAACAATAGTGGTGCGCTCTGGGGTAATCCTAGTGTGTTATTGATATAAATTAATTGTGTGCGTCTTAGTTAATCTTAACCATATATTGTCCTGTGGTTATTATGAACATGAAATCCCAACTTTAAATCTGTGGGTAGGGTGTTCTTAGAAAAATGGCTGAAAAGTCTGCCTGCAATCCTTGTCCCTGACCGGGAAATGTCCGTATTTATGTCCAAAATCCTGTTAACTCTTATGGAGAAAGGATCATTGGATGGTCCCAAAGAAAAAAATAATCCTAAAGAGTTAATCCCATGGTGTCTGTAGGGTGGGTGTTCTTATAGTAAAACCTGACGATGGATGATGTTAACCTCCTCGTCCTCCTCTCCACCTCAAATACAATACATGGGCACAGTATCAGGGACTTGGTGAACACGATAATGCAGGTAGGTAAGAAAGGCTTGTACTTACCCCATGCGATGTGTGATCCTGCTGGTTCTCCTAGTCCCGATGCTCGTACAGGTAGTGGTGAGGATGTTTGTATAGGTGTATAGGATATGTTGCTATATAATACAATGTACTACAGACTCCAGTCTGATAAACCACTTTTATTGCTGCAAGTTTTAACACTAAGACTCACCAGAGTCTGATGTTCTATAAACCCAACGCGTTTCATCCAATGGTGTGGACTTTTTCAAGGGTGCCCACCCTTCTCTGACTGTCCTTTATGTATAGTGAGCAGTTAATGGTGTCCTAAACACTGGTGTGTGCGTCACCCGCACTTCCAGGTTACACGTGCGAGCGCGTCACAGCCGGTTTGTAATGGTAGAGTTACTGGTGCTAGAGTGTGCATTGGAGTCCCCATCTTAATACAGTGCATGCACCATCTCCAGCAGCCATTTTGCCGATAATTGGTAGTAATATTACAATGTGCTCTGTCACAGCCCGCTTGTAGTGTTGCTTTTCCTGGTGCTAGAGTGTGCATTGGAGTCCTATATTCCTATAGTGCATGCGCTGTCTCTGGCAGCCATTTTGATTTTGGACATAACTACAGACATTTCCCTGTCAGGGACAAGGATTGCAGGCAGACTTTTCAGCCATTTTTCTAAGTACAGCCTACCCACAGATTTAAAGTCAGGATTTCATGTTAATAATAACCACAGGACAATATATGGTTAAGATTAACTAAGACACACATAATTGATTTATATGAATAACACACTAGGATTGCCCCAGAGCGCACCACTATTGTTTTAATATTCATATACTCGAGAGGTTGGGATACCGCTACCAGTGGAGCAGCTAGGGACGATTCCCAGATAGGACCAAGAGTGCTGTAATTCCCTACCTTGTTATATTCCATAGGGTTTGTTTACAACTAGCAGCTACTTTTCTCTTTGCTTATTTACTTCTATGGAAAAGCGATAATACTTTGCACATTGTCTTCTCAGTAAGATAGGAACATATATGAGGGAAAGAGCGTGTGCCACTTCCCCCATCCTTGTTTTGTCACCTGATAAATCAGCACAGTTTTAAAGGGATCAATAAACCCTATGTGATTTTCCATCTCCTCTATGTTCACCTGTGGTAGCGAAAAGCACACTGACCTGATTCCTCTGCCGCCCCATCAGGAGAACACAAAGTACATACAGAACCTCTACTTTGTACATGATTTCATGCATGATCTTCATGGACTGTGGGAGCTGCGTTCTGGAGGAAGCATTAGCCAAGCCACTTTCATCTGATGATTCTTTACAGATTAAAGAAGAACAAAGAAAATATTACTATGGTCTGACTATCAAAACAGTAAGTGATGTTAGTTTGTAAACAATAAGAAATGTCACCTGTTCCACTCTGTTCCGTTTCCTCATGAGCCACACGCATCAAAGCATCCAGCACTAAGGCGTTGTCTAGCCATGTGTACCACTCCTCTAGCTCCTGCAGGAAAGTGGTCGTACCCGTTGACTCGGAGACTTTACGTGTGGCAAGTTTGCACAACCTTTCAATAAATCCTGGGATGTTCAAAAGGGTGGCTGTGAACAGAATAAAAATAAGAGAAATACATATTTGGAACTTCTAACTTAAGAAGTTTGTGCTTAGAAAGTCTTTCCCGCGATCACTGCTTTATTCTCAGACAATGCAGACCCCCAGACATTTTCTACTTTTGCCATTAATACCGTTCCTTGGAAATTAAAGGGGAACACAGGTTGAACGAGGTTACATTCCACCAACAGAAGCAGCGATTTCCAGTACCGAATGACACAAGAGGAAACTCCCAAGAACAATAAGAAGCAAAATAGATTTCTCCTCCACTCATCTTCTGAGTAAAGGATTTAATGGCACATTTCTAAAAGCCATCAAGAGGACACAGAGCTGACAGAGGTTCACAATCTCTAAACAAGGGGAAAATAATAGTCTTTTCAGACCAACTTTCCCACAACTTGTTCTTAAAGAATAACACTTTAAACAGGCACAAAACAGACACGCTGTGACACATGAGTGGTGGATTTTACACAACTGACTACTAGGAGGCACAAACCTCAAGGAAAACGGATTGCTCAGGTGTAAGGTACAGTCAATGGAGCAGACTTACCCACAGGCCTATAAGAATTTCCCATGCCTCAGGAAAAAACCCCAAAAGGCTGGCAGCCAGTTCCATGACCCAAGAGCTGAAACAATAGGATAGGAAGCCTGCTGAACACAGACCACAGGGACAAAGATGGCTGCAAGACGGTGTACATAAGACTTGTAATGTCCCTGGTACAATAAACCAGATCTCAAAACAAAGGGCATTAGAGAAGAAGGGCTTGTCACTTAAATAATCAAAAAGGTAAGAGACGGGAGTGTGTGATACCAGCACAGAGAAAAAAAAACAACCTGTGGAACCCATATTGAGGGCACTCAACATTAGTTCTTGAAAGAACAAGAAAACCTATATATTTTGGGGCAGATTCAATTAACCATGCAAATTGTCAGGCCAAAATCATTCAATCAAAACTTGCAGCCCCTGAGTTTACCGATGGAAGGTGAGCCGGGTGCAGACAGCCGCAGGAAGGGGTGCAGGTTTGGTGCCTAACCCTGGGCCCCCATCCCCCGGGAGGTTAGTTTTAAGACAGGGAAAAGGGGGGGTTAGGGTCCGGCACCCCCCCCCCCCCGGGGGGGAGAATAGGGTCCGGCAACCCCCCCCCCGGGGACTTGGGTTTAGGCGTTGGGGAAGGGGGGGGGGGTTTGGATTAGGGTTAGGCACCCCTAAGGGAGGGTGAGGGTTAGTGGGTAAAATAAGAGTTATGGTATAACATACCTTTGTTAACTCTTTTTCTTCGAGGTCCATGGGGTCCACAGCCATTACGTTGGGGTATGAATCCTGGTCACCAAACGTTAACACAAACAAGTTCTCTGCTACCAGGATGCACCGGGGTTCCTCCACATATACCCCACCCCCTGCCTCAGGTAGCCAGTTTGTTACAAAGCTCAAGCAGGCGGAGACAAACAAAGGGTAAGAAAGAAGAAACCCATAACTCATGAGTCCAGACTCAAGAGGAGAAACTACGGAAACCTCCCCCAGAACTACAGGTGCGTCTGGGAGGGTGTCCTGTGGACCCCATGGACCTCGAAGAAAAAGTTAACAAAAGGTATGTTATACCATAACTCTTATTTTCTTCTTCGGGGTCCATAGCCATTATGTTGGGGATATCCCAAAGCACTAAACCTACAGGCGGGGACGCTCCTGACTCTCGGAAGAGAGGAGAACCCTACGCCCGAAGAAGGCATCCTGAGAGGCAAAAGGCATAACAATTGACAAAAGTGTGGACGGAAGACCATGTGGCTGCCTTGCAGAACTATTCAGCAGAGGCACCCCAGCAGGCCGCCCACGAAGGCCCCACTGACCGTGTGGATGTACCTTTACTGAGTCTGGCACCACCAGACTAGTCTGACCTGCGGAATCGTCATATGAATCCATCTGACCAGCGTCCGCTTATCGGCTGGCCAGCCTTATGACTGTTATACAGTGCAAAAAGGAACCTACTTCCTCATGTTGTTGGCGCAATCCACATAATTATGTAGCGCACTGCCAACATCCAAGGAAGCCTCACCTACCGAGAGGCTTGTAGTCTGAAAGCTGGGACCACAATCTCTACATTCATATAGAACCAGAATACCACTCTTGGAAGGTATTCTGCCCTAGTATCTGTCTCCCGATGACTTATTAAAACGGGGAAGCGGGAAGAAAGTGCTGCTAGATCAGAGACCCTCCAGTCTGACGAAAAGAACATACTCGAGAAAACCTAACCCCCTAGGGCCACATTTTCTCAGTTCACCCCGGAGAAGATACAAAGTTTTGTAATAAATGCAGCTAGAAGTAAGTTTCTTGTCCTCTGAATTACAGAACATCCTTTCTTCAAGGCGGAGGTCTGAAGAACCATGCCGTCCAAGATGGACGAGTCAGGTCTTGATACAGGAAGGGATCCTGTATTAACAGGTCTGACCCTAACTGAAGAGGCCACAGAATGTCTATGGAGTGACTCTGCAGGTTGGCAAACCAGCAGCGTCTGGGTCAAGCATGGGCCATCAGTATTACTGTTGCATATTCCCGTTAACCCTTATAGGGAGGGATAGCGGGTGAAGCAAATACGCTAGTTTGATACTCTACTGCCAGAACATCCACAAACATTGTGCCCGTACCTGGGGACCCTGTGCTTGTGACTCAAGGCCATGAGGTTTACCTCTAGAAGACCCATTCATCCACAAGGCTCTGAAATACCTGTGGATGAAGAGCCCACACTCTCTGGCGCATATATCCTGCTGGCCTAGGAAGTCCACTTCCAAATTAAGGACTCCTGGTATGAACACAACCGATCTTGCTGGAAAATGACATTCTGCCCCCTGATGGATGAGGCAGTCTACTGCGGTGGTGTTGATAGATTGCACCTAGACCGGCCTGCCCCTTTAGTATTTCCTGAGCTTGAAAAGCGCTCCTGAATACTGCCCTTAGTTCCAGGACGTTTTACGGAGAGACTGCTTTCGGTTGTCCTCCATTTTCCTTGAAACGTGTCGACCTGTCACTGCTCCCCAACCGCGGAGACTGGTATTATCCAGGTCCAGAACGGGCAACCCTTGTTGCGACAAACGTCTAACGGATAGTCGCTCTTTTGGCAAGAGACAGATCGTCTGTGCTTTTATTTGGAACCCCGGCCGTACCCTGACCGGGCAAATAACAGCTCCTGACAGAGAAAGACTGCCCTGAAAACCGGCTTCCAATCTCCTATCAGTGGAACATTTAAAGGCGAATGCCAATGGTACTGGAAAGGGATATAGGGCCTCAACCTTTCTGGTAATATGGATTTTTCTGCCCGGAGAAACTCCATACTACGTTCCCTACAACCCCTGGTATCTCAGGTGGTCTCCCATCCAAGTACTAACTGGGCTCAAAGCTTCCTAGCTATCAAGATCAGACCATCTTGGGCATGACCAGTATGGTCTGGCTGTAGTCAGATTCGGGAGGCTTTCACAACTTTCTGGCATTAGAACACTGAAGCCTCTCCTTATACCGGCTCCACAAGCCTAGCTTTGGTCCCGCTGATCAGGGAGGAGACTTACTGTTGGAAGACGGTCTTCCTCTCTTGAGAGTGACTCCTGGGAGGAGACCTGTGTGTCCCTAAACACCAGAAGATGTACCAGAATCTAAGGGCTGGACGGAGCGTGAGACCGACCGCCTTCTGATTCCTTTGGCTGTACTAGCCTAGCTGCTTGCCATAATTGCTGGAAAGCTGCTAAGGACGAAGTCACTTTGACCCGAGTGAGCACACATGTCCCTCCAGGACAGATGCCTAGGAAGCCTAAACATGGTATGTTGCAGCCGCTGAAGATACCTTAATATCAGTGTTGGCGCAGGAGTTGCCAACCTGTCCAACCTGCGCTATGACCTGGTAGATTTGACTACTGTGGTGACTCTTTAGAACAGTGACCACCACAACCCATTTATATTAAGTCCAGTGAGGGCACCCCCATCGCCCCTCTCTGTGGCCTGGCCCGCATAAGGGGCCAACGCCATCTGGTCTTTGGCTGCAAAGACCTAGCAGCCTGTAGTAATTGTTGAACGGCTACTAAAGATGATGCCCTGCCTCAACCACTGCCTACAGCACCTGGTATTCCCAGGTGGTCTCCCATCAAAGTACTAACCAGGACCAACACGGCATAGCTTCCAAAGTCAGAGGAGATTAGGCATGTCCAGTGTGGTATGGCTGTAGGTAAAATGTCCATTCATGATGGAAACAGAGGGCATAATCATAGGGGCTGCTGCAACAGATCACACATGAGACCAACTCAGGGGGCTCCAGCCATCTGTCTTACCTTTTCATTGGACATACAAGGTTTATCCAATGTCTAGTATTAATGTGACCATCATTTTACATCCAATGTACCCACATATCTTTGTAGCGGGTTACATGAAGAGAAACAGTAGTCATAGACTTATGCTGACAAGGCAGCATAATACAGCAGATTTCATAAGTCACACATACATACACGCATATCCACTGTTCATACACACTAAGCTCTCTGGCCAACTACCAAAACACCAGGTAGGACCTAGAGCTCAGTGGAGTCATATATACATACAACAAATTTTTTTTTAGTCAACTACGAACAGCCGACAAGGCTAAGTAGGACATCAAGCTCTGTATAACCTGGCCATCCACAGAGATTCACCCAGGAAGATGAACCAAATCTCCTGAGAACATTTGCAAGTAACCCACAACAAGTGTCGGTTTACAGAAAACCTACATGAGAAGCACTCTCTAACCCCAAACTGCAGTTTAGGGGTTTCAGGAAAGTACATTTTTGAACAGTAGCACATTCATGCCTAACTGACCAGTTTTGCAAAATCTACCTGTAGATTTGCCTCAATCGGTACTGAATCCAAGCAACAAAAGTTGGTAGGATTCCAATGTTATGTACTTTCCTGGGAACAAGGCTTACTCAGGGATAGCCAACTTCCCCCCCCCCCCCCACAATCAGTACTGAACTCAGCTGAGTCTTCCTAATTAGGAGAGAGGGGGGATGGGCAACCCAACCCTACCAGTATATGTGAATTACAATTTAGCCCATATAGCCTACAGCTGGGGCCAATGTAATGTGCTCATCTTCACACAGTCTTTTCAGAAACAAAGGCAGCGAAACAAAGGCAGCATAACTCAGCAAAACTTAATGCATTTAAGCAGTATATTTGCCATAGGCTCTTAATCAAAAAAGCACACCAGCTTAATAGGATATCTGAGCCTGTTCAACCTACCCTAAGCAAGGTATTTTGGTCCATAATATGGGAAAAGGAAACCCAAGGGAGTGCCTATCCAGAAGCTGGGAGGTTTGTCTACTTGACACAGTAACCACATAATCAGATTGTATGAAATCCTGTGGGGAAACCCCCCCCCCCAGCACGGGGACTTAAGCCGCCTGTCCTTCAGACTCAGACAGAATAATGACAAGTTCTGTAAAACCTTAACCAGCAGTAGGAAAAGTATACAGGGAGACTGCCCTGAAGGAGCAGCATTCAGAGAGCAACTGACATACACTCTGGCTGCCCTATGGAGGCTGGGAGTGGCAACTCACCATCACTGCGCCAGAGGACTGAACTAGTGTGTGGATTGGGGAAGGGGCCTCCGGGGAAGCGCACCTCCCCTATGTTGCTTTGACTCCCTATCCCGGCGGTCTAGAGTAGGAAACAAGCTGTATGCCTCCCGACCGCAGCTTAACCTGTAGGAAAAGGTTAAGGGGAAAGACAGTGATAGTTTACAGGAGTCACAGTTCTTTTTACATAAGAAACAAAAACAACAATCACATGTCATGCATAAACACTCTGCGAGTCATATGCATATAAGCTCTCACTACCACAATCAGCCTAGGCTTAGGTAGGATAGAGCCCTGTAAAAACCTAGACCAGCAGTAGGCAAGGTATACAGCGAGACTGCCCAGCGTCCTGTAGGAGCAGCGTTCAGAGAGCAACTGATATACACTCTGGTGCCCTATATGGAGGCTGGGAGGAGCAATCCACAATCACTGCGCCAAAGGACTGAACTAGAGTGTGGATTGGGGGAGGGGCCGCCGGGGAAGTGTACCTCCCCTATGCTGCTTGGACCTGCCCGGTAAACAGACCTGGCCGCCGCCACAAGCCCCGACTGGTCAGGAACATCATATCCCGGCGGTCTAGGCTTGGAGGCAAGCCGCATGCCTCCTGACTGCAGCGCGCCTCCGGCCAGTCTCACCGCCGGAGGCCGGACCGCCATGTGGTCCCGGCGTCAGCGGCCGGCGCAACCACCTACACCAAACAGGAAGAACTGGCTACCTGAGGCAGGGGGTGGGGTATATGTGGAGGAACCCCGATGCATCCTGGGAGCAGAGAGCTCATTTGTGTTAACTGTTTGGTGACCAAGATTCATACCCCAACGTAATGGCTTTGGACCCCATGGACCCCGAAGAAGAAAATAGGTTAGAGAATACTTACCTGGGGACGATCAGGATTTTCAGTGCTGCCGGGATGCCGCCGTCGGGATTTGAACCGCCGGCGGTAAATCAAACTGAATCCGGAATCTATGGGTCACCAACTCCTTGCCAGCAGGTTTACAGTGCAGGGAAAATGCAGAAAAACTGAATAGCTCCAGGTGATAAAACAGTTTTACCCGCATAGTAAATACTGGGGGCAATAGAATCTGGGAAATTTGGAAAGAACTGAAAATTTCCAGTTGTGAAACATTAGCATGCACTTACAGTCAGAATCCGATAGGGTACCAATAGGACAGCGTACAAATTAAAAATACAAATAATGGCATTGTTTACTGGGTCTTTGCCTATAACCATGGTAAACACAAAATAGGAGTGATATGTTGGCCTGTTGTATCCTCTTCTTGAGGAGCAAGCGATTCCTATTCCTTTTACATTGTGTTTAAGAAATCCCATGAGACATGCATTAAACCCACTCTCAAACACACAAGGAGGACATGTAAATATATGAGAACTATTCACAAGTACTGGTACATATGCTCCCACTGAGCTTCTAGGGTTATATACACCTCTCACATCCTTGAGGACCTAAAAACATTGTTTCTGTCAAATGTCAGTTGTGAACATGGTGGAGACACCCAACTACCATGGTCCTAGTACAAAATATTCCTAAAACAAGATGAAGAGCTAAATCCCAATCTGAGGCACCATCATGCCCAATGTAATATCTAATGTCAGGCACTTAGGGATAGAATAAAATCCATAGACTAAAAGGACAAGTGCACTTCACTCACTGCAGATCATATTGCAGGACTCTGAAGCACTACCTGACAAACAAGCACATTTGTAACACAGATGCAATGATGTAAGCAGACTGATAAAAGACTGATTTACAAAGCAGGTAGACACAACATTAACTCTTCTATAGTTACCTTTCATGCACTTACCTGATCCAAATTTTAGAATTTCACATGACAGAGGGACAACCGTCTCACCTTGATTTACTTCTGCTCTTGATGGGTTCTGGGTCTTCTTCTGCTGGGCGTCTTTAGCAAGCAAGGTGTATTTATCATCATTTCCAGTGTCCAGCTCTGATATAGTTACAGAGAGGATCCTACAGAAGTTTGCTAGCTGCTGCTGATCAAAACTAGACACTAAACTTCCAAGATTGGGTATGTCTTCTAGTTGGATCATCTCCTGAGCAGAAAACATATGATGCAATTGAAAGTGCCTCACTTCTGCCTTTATAGATCATACTAAAATGTAATTATCTGGCAAGCTAGAGCAATCATTTATCTCCGCTAGCATCACAGTATCTTTAACCCCTTCACTGCAGAGGGTTCTCTCAGTACAGTACCAGGCTCATTTTCTGAGGTTTACACTCGTCACATTCGAATATCAATATTTTTTAATGCAGTACCCAGACAAAATGATATTTTTTCCTCACAGACTTAGCATTTTCAGAAAATACTAATAGTCTTTTTGCTCAGTTGAGCACGTCAAATAAAAATGTACTGAAAATGGCGAAAAGAATGTTTTTTTTAATTAAAACGTTAAAGTAAAAAGCAATGTTTTTTGGGGGTTTTTTTTATATATAAACCCCACAAAAATACTTTGTGGTTCTTGCTTTGGCATTAATCACCTGTAGTAAAATTGCAAAGAGCAGGATTATGCGTGTAGGTTTCAATAACAAAACCTGCACTTATAAATGATAATGTATTACATTTTTCAAACTTCCAATGTTGATTGAAATACTAATAAATGTGCAGGAACAACATGGTAGCCCAACAAGGCCTCCCATTTTCTTAAACTAGAAAACTTACAGCATTAAATTACAGGATACTTTTTTCTTATTTGGCAGAAAATGGTGGAGATCTGACATTTAAATTCCTCCCCATCTGTGAAAACTTTACATTTTGGGGTCATTGTCTAGTGATCACCAGACAACACCTACTAAAAGGGCACAGAATTGTATACATTTGAAAGAGAATACCTAAAGGTATAAAGACAAAAAAAAAAAAAAAAAAAACCCCAAAAGATTGGATGGGTTGATTTTAGTATAAAAAAAAGCGACATTGCTTCAGGACTGGTGAGGAGAAGGTAATACACATTTTTTTCTGGCCTGTCTCTGCGGAGGACAAGTGGGGCTCGTACTCCACAGTAT
Organism: Taudactylus pleione; assembly: GCA_031769625.1. NCBI lineage: Eukaryota > Metazoa > Chordata > Amphibia > Anura > Myobatrachidae > Taudactylus > Taudactylus pleione. Next base: position 16,556,437 of record JAUIMM010000255.1, on the reverse strand, counting down.
TAAGGTATACGTAGAGGACGAGCCGAATTGATCCTTCGCAGTGAAGGTATTACATTTGGAACAACAGAAAGGTACCTTTTTAACTCCAAGGATGTCCTCAATGAGAGTCGCTGTTTGCAGGAAGGTCTTTTTGTTGGTCATTAACGTGAACAGGAAAAGCACAAAGTCGTTCCGTTCTGCCAAACGCTTGGTGACCCCTTCTGTCTATGGGAACCGCAATATTATTAGTCAAGTTTTTCACAGTGATGCAGTGAACAAACAAATAGTTAATGAGGAATATTATAACAAAAAATGAATAAAATAAACACAGCTCACTTTTAGACAGTGCGTCTAGAGGGAAGTCTGACTAACCAGCAAATGGAAAGTATCCTTCCTAACGTATTGGAAATCAGCCACTACCCTTGGTTTATGAATTGTTCTAACTACGTATTCTTTGTTTTACAAGGTGAATCATTGTATTATAAATATTTAGCACTATTTATGATTAACATTTATTTATTCCACTGCACTTTACAATAGGAACCAATACAGCAATAATCAGAATGGGTAATAACAGAGAGGTTAGAGGCATTAAATGAAGAGAAGATGCCAGAGGGCTCAGGGAATTAATTGAGGAGGTCACTGGCAGAAGAAGAGCATACATTTCATGTCATATTTTATCAATCTTGTCCTTGAAGTAGGAAGCAAGATATTGAACACTGATGGCACTCTGTCAGTTTGGTGCGGCGGGAGGTAGCCGATATTTAAATGGGATAAAAAGGTGTTTGGGGCTAGTATCTTGAGCAGAAATTAGAGACTGCAAGAATGTTTATCCAAAGAATTTCAATAGGATTGGTGGATAGCCGTATTTAATGAAGTCCTAAGGAGTACAAGACTTACGCCAATGACATTCTATTTCACAGTAAAACATCTTCAAAAACATGTGAACAGTGCCATTGCTGACATCGAAGTGGACGTGAAGTGTAGAAATTAGCAAGAGCCACTTCATCAAGGGCTATTTTAAGGGCTTTGTTAAGATGTGGTCCAGCAGTATCAGAAGGAGAGAATGTTGAAATTAGAGATATTGCAGAAATGTGTAACTGTTAATATTTACAGGGTTACAAGGAGTCTTCATAGAGGTCACTAGTAGAGCGGTTAAAGCAATGTAACAAAGCTTACAGATAAGGTAAGGATCCAATATAGGGAAAGTAGTGTTACGGAAATCAGAAATGCAGTGTAATCTATCGAATAAATGGATCATCAATGGTGATGATGAAATCACCCATGATAATGGTAGCAATGTTAGAGGATCAGAAATAAGGGAGCCAAACAGAGATGGCATGGTCCAGGGGACTGACAGACCACAACAACACAGATAAATCTGGATAGCATGTACTACAAAGGAAGAGAATGGTGAGACATTTAGGTTATTGTTGGTATAAAAATTAACAAATAATAAAAAAAAAAAACGCCACAAGTAGTGTTGGCTGAGATAGTAGTAGTAGCAGCATTTATTCTGTCATGGACCATGTACTACTTATTTGTTTTAATAAAATAGCTGATTAGACCATACCATAAATAAAATACTGTGCTCAGATGTACTTTACTATAATCATACGAGGTGTGGCTATTAAACAACAAGACTACTTGTAAAATATAAATCATACTGCGCAAGATAAAAGGGAGTGGGGGGGGATCTTTGACCTTGGACTATCCCAAAACGGTTTTGCAAGTTTCACCCCTCTCGCACAGATAGTTTGCGGTCACACAGCCTTCAAACAAGTTGTGTTTTTCCCGTGTGTTGTAAAAATGTGTACTTCAAAAGTACAGCAACGTGTTAACTTAAATTTTTTAGTTAAATTGAACCAAACGTCCACTGAATCTTTTCTTATGTAAAACAAGGCTTACAGGGCAGATTGTATGTCACATGCATGTGTGTTTGAGTGGCACAAAAAAAATTTAGTGACGGTCATGAAGATGTTGAAGATTATGAATGTCCCGGAAGGTCTTGCATCAAAAAAAAATTTAAATGTGGAAAAAAATTGAGAAAACTGTTCAGAGTTGACTGACAACTCAGCATCCGAATGATAGCAGAAATGGTAGACAGCAACAAAAACTGTTAGGCCAGTCAAGTTTGGCATCAAGATCTTAACATGACAAAAGATCGTGCTAAGATGGTTCCAAGGCTTCTCATTGCTGAGCAGAAACAAAATCGAAAGCTAATTTGTACAGACATTTTGGAACAAATTCAAGCGGATTCACATGTTTTAGATTACCTGTTGTCAAAGCTGGATAATTGGCTGAGACAAGATCAGTTTAAAATTGAAGCGTGCGCGACGCCATCTTGTGAATGGCAGCTAGACTCCATTTTAGAAACAAGAATCTGCAAGACGCCATTTTGCGACCAGCGTCACTTTAAGTTACAACTCACGAGCTAAGAACAGATGGCAATGTTTTTGATAATCTACCAAGGGCAACTAGAAGAACAGCCTCATGCGAAAAAGTAAATAGAATAGACAATGCACCAGAAACTGAGTGTTTTACATACAAATTGGGAATCCCTGAATGCAGACAAGCATAGTTGTGGCAATTGTAATATAATCCAGGCATTGAACTACACAATTGAATGTGTCTGAATCCTAAACAGGTTTTAGTTTCACACCCAGACAGAATGGCCCTAGCTTCACAGCTGGAGGTAACACATTTGCATTGCAGTCTGAAACTGTGAGTGAGGAATGGGGTGTATGTGTGTGTGTGTGTGTGTGTGTGTTACGTCCATCATGGATGGAATCACATGCATAAACACCGCACATTACGCACAATTGAGCTGCTAACATGACGCCCAGTAGCGAATGCACAATTGTTAGCATCATGCGACTGCATCTTTCACCATTTCACATACACACATTATGCTTAAGATCCTGTATGAAAACACCATTTAGTAGCTAAATGCGCACGCATCTGTCCCCAGTTAACTAGCGTCTTCATATCAAACCCCGTACACTCACACATTACATATTCACTTACAACGTTCCATTAGCGTTAAGGTAACAGATTTAAGTTTGTTCAGTTAATATAAACACTGTGAAATAAAGATATTTGGTAACTAAGGTTTTATACATGCTAAACAAGCAGTGTTTGGTTTCGTACTGATGCGTACTCTTTCCACAGTATTCCGGTGTAATCAGTGGGGAGATCGCATCATGCATTCTCGAGTTATGGACTGCAGAGACTTCAAGCAACAAAATGTATTAACTGTTAGGATGTTACAGGGGGCGGGAAAGGAGAGACCCTCAGTTGTTAGAGGCTGGGTGAGTCTATTTGAACCAGCCTGTTAAATGCTCCGTAACAGATGGATTCCCCTTGGGAGCCAATAGCATCAGCAACAAACGTCTGCTTTGCCTATTCCTGGGGGGGTATAAATATGTGTGCTCCAACACTGGGTCTTTAGTCTTCTTGCTGAATGCTGACTGAGGGGTTTCTTGCTGATACCTAACATCTGGTACCGGAAGCGCTGCGTATGTATACTGTACTTGGGTCTGTATAATTCCTTTGCGCCTAAATTGTGTCTGGATCAATTGCGTGTAACTGACTGTACTTTTACTTGAATAATACTTGTGCTTTGGAACCACAGATTCCAGGTCTAAGTCTTTATTTACTGTATGACTGCGTACGCAAATTAGCGTCATCCTTAGAAGGTATAGGCAGGTGTGTATAGAGGTTCTGATCCAATATCGTCACTGTGATGAAACATGGATCTTCCAATATGGTCCTGAGACAAAACGCCAGTCCATGAACTGGAAAACATCATAATCTCCAAAAATGAAATTGGACGTCAAAGCAAATCCAAATTCAAAGCCATGTTAAATTGTTTTCTTTGATATCAAGGGTGTAATTTTGGAAGACTGAGTACCAGAAGGCGCAACAGTGAATCAACATTACTACAAAAATGTTCTAGCAACTTTGCGGGAAAGAAACAGAAGACCCGTTTTGCATCAGTTACTGAGGTAAAGAAGAAAACAATGGAGCCGTTGAGGCAGCAGATAATGAGCTACAGCACGGCTCTGACCAATAGAAAATAAGAATGCAGCGGTGTGTGGATGCAGAAGGGGAGTACATAGAAGGGGAACAGAGTTAAAATATACTTAATATAATTAAACAAATTATTGCATCAAACTCGTTATTTAATAGCCACACCTCGTATTTAGAACAGACTGCTGTGTCAGCAAAATGCATTTTAAGCTGTTCAATTGAATGCCATTACTTCAACACTCCTTTACAAAAAGATCTTTACACCCATACACCTGTCATAGGCATATGCAAATTACTTTCCAGACAGTCATTTTTATAAAGACACTAGTTCCAGAACTGGTAAATCCACTTTATTATAGGACAACAAACCTGACACTATTGACAGGTGTGTCACATCTCAACTAGAAAAACAAAAGGAAGCTATACATTTATTCTGGTAATGAAGTACATTGTGTACTGTGCTCAGATTCAGAATCAGTGTCTCACCATTCAGAAAAGGCAATTACATAATCTGTTGGTTCTATGACAAATACTATGAGCAGAGATTATTAGAATAAATGGTAGCATCCAGATTAAAACATTTTAAAAGCAGTCTTGGACTTAAAGATAGAGCCTAAACTATATGCATATTAGGGGTGAGCGGGTTCGGATTTCTGAAATCCGAGCCCCCCCGATCCGAGGCAGATCCGAGTCAGGCTCGACTTTTCCCGCCTGACTCGGATCTGAAATCGAGGCAAAACGTCATCATCCCGCCTTCCGAGTCTCGCGGGTTTTGGATCCTATATAAGGTACCCGCGTCGGCGCCATTTTCTCACTCGGCTGTGGACAGTGAAGAGGGAGGGTGGGAGTTAGGGCTGGCTGGGCTGGGTAGTGTAGTGCAGAGTAGTGTTGTGCTGTGCTGCTGTTGTCCACTACTTCAAAGTCCATAGGGGCTGGCTGTGTTGTGCTGTGCTGCTGTTGTTAATAGGGGCTGTGTCCACTACTTCAAAGTCCATAGGGGCTGGCTGGACTGTGTTGTGCAGTCAGTTCTCCATAGGGGCTGTGTCCACTCCAAAGTCCTGTGCAGTGTCCCAGTCCTACAGGGGTGCTGTAGTGTTGTCCAGGGGGTGCTCTGTCCATCAGTGGTGCTCCCCCCAAGTGCTAAATAAATAATATTTTTTGTGTGTTTGTGAATTGTGTGCGCAGTAGCCGCACGTGCATCAACAAAGTAGTGCCAAGCGTGCGCCTGTGTCATAAGTAAAGGGCCGGCTGGCTTGACCGTTAAAGGGTGCTGTAACCCCCAAAGTACACTCCAAACCAAAAAAAAAATATTTTCTGTGTTTGTGAATTGTGTGCGCAGTAGCCGCACGTGCATCAACAAAAGGAGCAGCGCCAAGCGTGCGCCTGTGTCCCATAAGTAAAGAGCCGGCTGGCTCATTTCTTAAAGGCTGGTGTAACCCACAAAGTGCACTACTCTCCAGCAAAAATAAAAAAATATTTTCTGTGTTTAGCCGCACGTATATATCAAATCGATATAACATAAATGGAGGACCAAACTTTCTCCGATAAAAATAAAAAAAGAGAAAGATCAAGAACCACTTCCTCCTAGTGCTGAAGCTGCTGCCACTAGTCATGACATAGACGATAACATGCCATCAACGTAGTCTGCCAAGGCCGATGCCCAATGTCATAATAGAGGGAACATACAATCCCAAATGACAAAGTTCAGGAAAATGACCTTTAAAAAAACATTTAAATCAGCTGAAGAGAAACGTAAACTTGCCAATATGCCATTTACGACACGGAGTGGCAAGGAACGGCTAAGGTCGATCCCTAGTATGTTCATGACTAGTGGTTCAGCTTCACATGACGATGGAAGCCCTCCTCCCACTAAAAAAAATCAAAAGAGTTAAGCTGGCAAAAGCACAGCGAAGAACTGTGCTTTCTAAGAAGATATCACAAATCCCCAAGGAGAGTCCAAGTGTGGAGGTGGTTGCGATGCCTGACCTTCCCAGCACTGGACGGGAAGAGGTGGCTCTTTCCACCATTTGCACGCCCCCTGCAAGTGCTGAAAGGAGCACCCACAGTCCACTTGCTGATATGCAAATTGAAGATGTCAATGTTGAAGTACAACAGGATGAGGATACTGGTGTAGCTGGCGCTGAGGAGGAAGTTGGCGAGGAGGATTCTGATGGTGATGTGGTTTGTTTAAATCAGGCTCCGGGGGAGACAGTTGTTGTCCGTGGGATGAAAAAGCCCATCACGGTCATGCCTGGGCAGAAGACCAAACATTCCACCTATTTGGTCTGGCAATATTTCTATCCAAATCCGGACAACAACTGTCTTGCCATATGTACCTTATGTAAAGGTGGAATAAGTAGGGGTAGGGACGTTAACCACCTAGGAACATCCTCCCTTATACGGCACCTGCAGCGCGTTCATAATAAGTTACTGTCAAGTTCAGAAACTTTGGCTAAGACCGTAAGCAGTCCAGGGACACCTAAATCCCGTTGTCCTGTTGTATCCAAGCACCTGCAAACCACACCGTCAACTCCCTCCTCGTCAATTTCCTCCTTAGTCAGGATCGGAAGTAGTCCTGCAGGCCATGTCACTGGCATGACTGACTCTCCTATCGGGGATTCCTCCGGAGGATCCTGCATTGCTACGCCTCCTGCTGCCGCTGCTGCTGTTGCTGGGAGTCGTTCATCATCCCAGAGAGGAAGTAGGAACACCACTACTTTTACTAAACAATTGACCCTCCAACAGTCCTTAGCGAGGAGGATGAAGTACGACAGCAGTCATCCTGAAGCAAAACGTATAACTGAGGCCTTGACTGCTATGTTGGTGTTAGACGTGCGTCCGGTATCCGCCATTAGTGCAGTGGGATTTAGACAATTGATGGAGGTAGTGTGTCCCCGGTTCCAAATCCCGTCTAGATTCCACTTCACTAGGCAGGCGATACCGAGACTGTACAGAAACGTCAGAAAAAGTGTCCTCAGTGTCCTGAAAAATGCCGTTGTACCCAATGTCCACTTAACCACGGACATGTGGACAAGTGGAACAGGGCAGACTAAGGACTATATGACTGACAGCCCACTGGGTAGATGTATCACCTAACGCAGCAACAGCAGCAGCGTCACCAGTCGCAGCATCTCAGAAACGCCAGTTCGTTCCAAGGCAGGCTACGCTGTGTATTACCGGTTTCAGTAAGAGGCACACCGCCGACAACCTCTTAGAGAAACTGAGGGAAATCATCGCCCAGTGGCTTACCCCACTTAGACTCTCCTAGGGATTTGTGATATCTGACAACGCCACCAATATTGTGCGGGCATTACATCTGGGCAAATTCCAGCACGTCCCATGTTTTGCTCACACAATAAACTTGGTGGTGCAGAATTTTCTGAAAAGCGACAGGGGCGTGCAGGAGACGCTTTGGGTGGCCCGAAAAATTTCTGGCCACTTTCGCCATTCAGCGACTGCGTGCCGAAGACTGGAGCGCCAGCAAACACTCTTGAACCTGCCCCGCCATCACCTGAAGCAAGAGGTTGTGACGCGGTGGAACTCAACCCTCTATATGCTTCAGAGGATGGAGGAGCAACAAAAGGCCATTCAAGCCTATACATCCACCTATGACATAGGCAAAGGAGGGGGTATGCACCTGACTCAAGCGCAGTGGAGAATGATTTCCGTGTTGTGCAAAGTTCTCCAGCCCTTCGAACTTGCCACACGTGAAGTCAGTTCAGACACTGCCAGCTTGAGTCAGGTCATTCCCCTCATCAGGCTTTTGCAGAAGCAGCTGGAGAAAGTAAAGGAGGAGCTAAGACGGAGCGATTCCGCTCGGCATGTGGGACTTGTGGATGAAGCCCTTCATTCGCTTTGCCAGGATTCCAGGGTGGTCAATCTGTTGAAATCAGACCACTACATTTTGGCCACCGTGCTCGATCCTAGGTTTAAAGCCTATGTGGTGTCTCTCTTTCCGGCCGACAAGCCTGCAGAGGTGCAAAGACCTGCTGGTGAACACACTGTCAGCTGAAGCGGAACGTGACACGTCAACAGCTCCTTCTTCATTTTCTCCCGCAACTGGGGCTGCCAGGAAAAAACTTAGGTATCCTAAGCAACCCGCTGGCGGTGATGCAGGGCAGGCAGGACCAAGTTTGGACATCTGGTCCGGACTGAAGGACCTGGCAACAATTTCTGACATGTCTACTGTCACTGCATATGATACTGTCACCATTGACAGAATGGTGGAGGATTACATCGGTGACAGCATCCAAGTAGGCATGTCATTCAGTCCATACCTGTACTGGCAGGAAAAAGAGGCAATTTGGAGGCCCCTGTACAAACTGGCTCTATTTTACCTGAGTTGCCCCCCCTCCAGTGTGTACTCCGAAAGAGTGTTTAGTGCAGCCGGGAACCTGGTCAGCGAAAGGCGTAGGAGGTTGCTTCCACAGAATGTGGAGATGATGTTCATCAAAATGAATTATCAGCTCTTCCAGGGAGACCAGCCTCCAGAACGTACAGAGGGACTTGTGGTGGTGGATTCAAGTGGGGTCGAGTTAATACTTTGTGAGGATGAGGATGTACACACTGAAGAGGGTGAGGAATCGGTGGATGAGGAGGATGAGGATGAGATCTTGCCTCCGTAGAGCCAGTTTGTGCAGGGACAGATTAATTGCCAGCTTGTTTTGTGGGGGCCCAAACGAACCAATCATTTCAGCCACAGTTGTGTGGCAGACCCTGGCGCTGAAATTATTGGTTTGTTAAAGTGTGCATGTCCTGTTTATACAACATAAGGGTGGGTGGGAGGGCCCAAGGACAATTCCATCTTGCACCTTTTTTTTTTCTTTGCATTATGTACAGTTTGGGGCCTAGTTTTTCAAACTGCCATCCTGTCTGCCACTGCAGTATCACACCTAGATGGGTCACGTGTTTGTGCCGCCCACTCATGTCGCTTAGCATAGTCATCCAGCTACCTCGGTGCAACCTTTTGGACATAAAAACACTATTGTGAGGTGTGAGGTGTTCAGAATAGACTGGAAATGAAGGTTATTGAGGTTAATAATAGCATAGGAGCAGAAAAACCTACAAATTCTGTGATTTTAGCTGTTTTTATGCTTTTTTTCAAAAAAATACAGATCCAAAACACAAAACCCAGAACCCAAAACACGGAAGGGTGGTTTTGGCAAAACCAATCCAGATCCAAAACACGAAGAAAGATCCAGATCCAAAACACGAAAAGTGGCCGGTGCACACCCCTAATGCATATGTGAATGGAAAGAGTGATTACACAGAGAAATTTAGAAGTAATCTGTGCAGTTAAAAAGGTTAGACTACCCCCTCGAGAAACAGGACAGAGAGAGAGTGAGAAGGATAGAGAAAGTGTGAGACACTGCATTATAGGTTTACAGAATAAAATCTGAAAAATAACACACAAATATAGTAGAAATATTTATTGCGAGTTTAAAATGAATTTAAACATGGATTGCAAGCCTTGAAAAAGGTCTGTTTCTAGACCGAAACGTTGGAGTTATTTGAATGCAACCTGGAATGATTTGTTGCACTGAAGGGAAATAAACTCTTGAACACTGTTTTAATCTGGTGAGTGCCCTTGTGTCTATGCACTTTGGTATGTAGCACATATGAATGTATGAATATTTGGCTCAAGTCCAAAGAGGAGCACCCTAGAAAAAAGGACCTTCTAAGGTGTGAGTGCAGGACGTTAATGACAATATGAGATATGGTAAGAACGAACCTTTGTTATCTCTATTTCTACGAAGTCCATAGGGTTCCACAGGTTACCTTGGGTATAGGTGAGGACGTCAGGCATCGGGCACCATAGAGTTAAAGTTTTCAGCCTCCCAGGATGCACTAGGGTCCCCCTCCTACACCCCGCCCCCAAGCCAGGGCATCTCAGTTACGTACCAAGCCATAGGCCGGAGGAGGAGAAGGAAGAGAGAAAAAAGATCTGGACACACACAAGAATCACATTCTCACCAGAGGGAGACGGAAAAAACGGTGACCAGAGTAAAGCCCATCTGCCGCACAGGTGCGACCGTGCGGGAGTCCTGTGGAACCCTATGGACTTCGTAGAAATAGAGATAACAAAGGTAAGTTCTTACCATCTCTCATATTTTCTACATCAGGGTCCATAGGGTATCCACAGGATACCTTGGGGATGTCCCAAAGCAGTATCCTTTAAGGGTGGGGACGCTCCTGTGCTGAAAGGAGAATCCGCCGCCCGAAGGAAGCATCCTGAGAGGCAAAGGTGTCAAACGCATAATACGTCACAAAGGTATGGACAGAGGACCACGTGGCAGCCTTGCAGATCTGGACTGCAGAGGCACCACGTCGAGCTGCCCACGAAGGACCCACAGACCTAGTGGAATGAGCCCTCACAGAGGAAGGAACCGGAAGGCATTCATGAAGATATGCTTCTGAAATGGCCATACGAATCCAGCCTGCCAAAGTCTGCTTTGAAGTAGGCCAACCCTTTTTATGGAAGCCATAGAGGACAAACAAGGCGTCCGACTTCCTAAACGAAGAAGTGCGGTCAACATAAATCCTTAAGGCCCGCACAACATCCAAAGTGGCCTCACCCACGGAAAGGTCAGGTGAGTTAAAAGCCGGCACAACGATTTCCTTGTTGATGTGGAAACTCGAAACAACTTTGGGAAGGAAACCAGGACGAGTGCGCAGCACCGCCCTGTTCCTTTGAAAAATCAGAAAAGGGGGTCTACAGGAGAGAGCCCCTAAGTCAGAAACACGTCTGGCCGAAGCAATGGCCAGAAGGAAAATTGTTTTAGCTGTCAGCCATTTAAGGTCCACTGAGCCCAGTGGTTCAAATGGCGGTCCCTGGAGAGCCTCAGGACCACAGCTAAATACCAAGGCGCCACCGGTGGAACAAAAGGTGGCTGAATTCGGAGAATAACTTGCATAAAGGTGCGCACATCAGGGATTGCAGCAATCCTACGATGGAACCAGACGGACATGGCAGACACCTGTACCTTCAGAGAAGCAAGGCGAAGCCCATGGTCTAGTCCCGCCTGTAGAAAAGCCAATACTTTATACAGACGGAACTCCCGAGGTGCATAACCTCTTGGCCGACACCACTGGAAGAACGTATGCCACACACGATGGTATAGTCTTGCAGAAGAAGGCTTCCGAGCTCTTAGCATAGTGAGTACTACAGAGCTGGAAAACCCCCTGGACCTTAACATGGCCGTCTCAACAGCCACGCCATCAAAGACAGCCGAGTCAGGTCCGGGTGAAGACAAGGACCCTGTGACAGAAGGTCCGGTCGCAGCGGCAAACGCAGAGGACTGTCCACGGACAGACCCTGAAGGTCTGAGAACCAGTGCCGTCTGGGCCACGCGGGAGCTATCAACAGGAGCGTCCCTCCTTCCTGTTTGAATTTCCGGATTACACGTGGAAGAAGGGAAAAAACGGAGGAAAGAGATAAGCAAACCGGAACGTCCACTGGATGGACATAGCATCCACCAGAGACGCCTTTTCGTCTCTCGTGCGAGACCCGTACACCGGCAACTTGTTGTTGTGCCGTGACGCCATGAGGTTGATCTCTGGAAGACCCCACCTGTCCAGCAGAAGTTGAAAGACGTCATGGTGCAAAGACCATTCCCCCGGATGAATGTCCTGGCGACTGAGAAAGTCCGCCTCCCAGTTGAGAACTCCTGGGATGAATACTGCTGATATGGCCGGGAGATTGCGCTCCGCCCAGACCAGGATGCGGGACACCTCTACGAGTGCCGCCCGACTTCGGGTTCCTCCTTGCCGATTTACGTAGGCCACGGTGGTGGCGTTGTCAGACTGGACCTGCACGGGGTGAATTTGGAGAACCCGCTGTGCCCGCTGGAGAGCATTGAAAATGGCGCGGAGTTCCAAGATTTTTATCGGAAACTCCTTTTCCGCCTGAGTCCATCGGCCCTGGAACAAGTGTGGACCCGTGACAGCTCCCCAGCCCCGAAGGCTGGCGTCCGTTGTCAACAGGACCCAACTCGCCACCCAGAATGGACGACCCTTGTTGAGATGGGTCGTCTGCAACCATCAAGCTAGGGACAGGCGAACCTCCGGAGTGAGCACCATTGTCTGGGATTTTAGACTCTGAGGCAGTCCATTCCATTTGGACAGGATCAATTGCTGCAGAGGTCTGGAGTGAAACTGGGCATATTAGACCATGTTGAATACTGACACCATGGAGCCCAGTAACCTCATCGCCGAATGCAGAGACACCCGGCGATTCTGCAGACAACTGCGCACCCTCAACTGCAAGGCAGAGATCTTTTCCCCGTCACAAAGATCCTTTGCTGTCCGGAGTCCAATAATGCTCCGAGGTGCAGAATCCTCTGAGACGGGATCAGGGTGGACTTCTGCCAGTTTATCAACCAGCCGTGCCGTTGCAGTACCGAAATAGTCAGGTCCAAGTGGCGTAGAAGGAGCTCTGAAGATCCTGCTACCAACAGAAGGGCATCCAGGTACGGCAACATGCGGACTCCCTGTAGCAGCAGGGAAGCCGCCATGACCGCCATAACCTTGGTGAACACACGTGGTGCTGTCGCCAGACCAAAAGGTAACGCCCGGAACTGGAAGTGATCGTTGCGGATTGCAAACCTGAGGAACTGTTGATGGCGTAAAAGAATAGGGACATGCAGGTAAGCGTCCTGTATGTCCAACGACACCATGTAATCCCCAGGTTCCAGCACCAGAATGATGGACCGTAGGGTCTCCAATCGAAACCTCGGCACCCCGCAAGGACTTGTTGAGTGCTTTGAGGTTGAGGATCGGACGGTATGACTCATTGGGTTTCTGCACCAAAAACAGACTGGAATAGAAACCCTGGCCCCTCTGGGAGAAGGAATAGGCACTATAACTCCAGCCTGGAGTATAGTGTGCAAAACCTTCCGCAGTTCCATGGCTTTGTTCCGGTCTGATGGAAGACCCGTGGTGAAGAATCGGGGCGGGGGCCTGTGCCAGAAGGAGAGGGCATACCCGTGAGAAACCACCTCGTGAACCCAAGTGTCTGTCGTGGTAACCGACCAACACCGGGCGAACTGCAGCAGGCGGCCTACCACTTTGGGATCCCCCAAAGGGAGGCCCAGACCGCCAGGCCGCAGGCTTGTCATCTGGCTTAGGGGCCGGACGTCTGGTACTCCAGGCCTGTTTCTGGGGCTTGGCCGATTTTTTGGGGCCAGCCTGTCGGGGAAAAGACTGTGCCTTAGGCCTACCCTGGGCCCTGTAAGGCCGAAAGGACGACGTACCTGAACTGGAAGGAACCGCAGCAGACGGGAGACATGCCGATTTGGCTGCTGCCACTGTGGCTACAATTTTGTCCAGATCTGGACCAAAAAGGACTTCTCCATTAAAAGGCAAAGCTTCCAAGCCCTTCTTGGAATCAGCATCCGCCTTCCAAGTTCGCAACCATAAGGTGCGACGAGCAGCCACAGCTGCCGAAGAAATCCGAGAAGTCAGGGTACTGATATCCAAGGCCGCTTCATTGATATAAGTGGCCGAATCTCAGAGACTCCCCTTGTAACACGTCCGACAAATGCTGTACAGAACTTGTCAGTGAATTAACCCACGCAGGCTCCTGAGAGACCAGAGGAGGGGAAATAGGGAGACTGTGGGGTACCATCAATTGTCTCGGGAAACCCTGCATGGGTGACGACACCACTGACTACAGGTATGCCGGGGGACCCAGACTGCGATGCCGCCGATCATCAGCGTCCAGCAGCACTCACCATGCTTCCAGCAAAAGATGGCCACCGAGGAGCAGAGAGGAGGCCGGCCTGGGGGAGGAGCGCTGCCACAGGGCCAGTCAGCAGATGCAGAGAGGGCTGTGTGCAGCGGGGGAGGCGCCGGCTGTGTACAGGGAAGGCGCGCTCCCCTGGCATGCAATTAACCCCTGGGACGCTGCAGCGCTACCGCTCAGCCACGGTCCGCTGTCCCAGGGGGGTAGTGGAAGCGCAGGTTAGTTACCTGGCTCCACGCTGCAGCCAGTCCCCAGGGAGCCCCCTGCCTGGGGACTCTGGACCATGTACTCAGCAGGGACCCACCGCGGGACCCCGCTGCTTACCTGCTGCCCCCTTGAATCCGGCCATGGTCCCAAACATCGGGGGTCACTGCTAGCTGTGACCCCAGATGCTTACCAGCATCCCCGGATCAGTACCGGCATTCTGGTACCGGCGGGGGTGTAGGGAAGACAGCATGGACGTCAGCCTTGACTGTCCATGCTGTACTTCCAGATGGGCAGCCACAGCTGCTTGTGAAGAAACTTCAGGGGCTAATCTTAGCCCCCCTCTAAACAAGTGCATCCGACTCCGAGCCGTGCACCTACGAAACTGGGATGCCTTGGCTCGGGGGCGGGGTATAGGAGGGGGACCCTAGTGCATCCTGGGAGGCTGCAAACTTTAATCCTATGGTGCCCAATGCCTGACGTCATCACCTATACCAAAGGTATCCTGTGGATACCCTATGGACCCTGATGTAGAGAGAGATTACATATATATATATTATATATATATATATATATATATGACGGCACTCATGAGACTGGACAGCTACAAATAATGACCATGACACTAGTCGTAATGTATATCGACGTTTCAGGGACAACTCCCTTTTACCAAGTCTTGATAAAAGGGAGTTGTCCCTGAAACGTCGATTTACATTACGACTAGTGTCATGGTCATTATTTGTAGCTGTCCAGTCTCATGAGTGCCGTCTTTACATATCTGTATGTGGAATTCTTTGGAAAGGCACCGGAGTAGTTGCAGTTTATTTAGGAGTGCCGGTATTTTGGATCTATATATATATATATATATATATATATATATATATATATATATATATATAGACACACACACTATATATAGAGCAAAAGAGTAAGGCGCTCAATGAACCTTTACTTTTAGGTTCTGTGCCAGAACAAGCATAGCATAAAATATGCATAAAACACACTCCTTAATTAATGAGTGGCAGCGCTCTGCTGTGATATATGTATCAGTGAAATACACGTACATAAAATTAATAGATAAAAGAGCGCCTATTAGTGTAAAAATCAAAGTGCCAAACAGAGTGCATAGGAGTATGAGAGGATCCAGAATTTATCTTAAAACACGGATAGTATTCAGTCACATGACCATCAAGTTTTTTCGGTATATAAGAGAAAAAGCATAGCAATCTCACATAGCGTGTACCATAAATGTATGTCCAGTGGAGCAAACAATATTCACATAAGGAAAAAATGTTTAAACATTAGGAACATACTGGTCCCAAAATTACAGAAACTCCACAATAACTTAATACATAAGACATTTATTAAATCCGTAAATAGATCCAATGATCTCGGCGCTCATAAACCACACTATCACTGTGAAGCACCAATGTATGGTTCTTTAATTATAATTCAGCTGCATGTCTTTAACATGGGGCCTGTGAACATTCAATAAAACCTCACTATTAATTTAGAACCTCTAGATTGTGAAATGGCAGAACATATAGCAGCCAAGGCTCCGTTGGTTTAAAAAATAGTATTGCATTTAATCACATGTAAATTAAAACATATACACACACATACATATATATATATACATATATATACATATATATACATAAACACATATATACACACATACACGTATATATACATACATACACACACACACACATACATACATATATCTCATCCAATTTGCCGGCACTCAATCCAAATAGACGACCTGCTCCGATGCACAGAGAAATAAACCAGTAGACAGAAGAAACTGGCACACGGAGACGACAAATAATGTAAAAAACATCGTTTTTCAGTATTTGTCGTCTCCGTGTGCCAGTTTCTTCTGTATATATATATACACACACATACATACATACATATACACACACACACACACACATATATACACAGATATATATATATATATATATATATATATATATATATATATATATATCTATATCACAATACACTTCAATACACATTCAATAAAAGATTACCAGAAACAATTAGGGGCAATAACTCACCCGTTCAATGATCTAATAGTTAATTGATTGTAATCCTAACTTGATCATTACTACTATATCGCCAATGTCAGGATTAAAACAATGATGAATATTGATCTAAACACCATCTTAAAAAAAATATATATATATATTTCAGGAGAAAAAAAAAAAACTGTAGTATAAAAAATATATCACTTTGTTGCAGTGTTTAATTGGACCTATAAATTTCCAATGTGACGATATTTGGTACGGTTTAAAGTTCCACAACAATGTGTACCTTTTTAACTTGACAAGCTACAATGTCACAATTGTTATTGAACAAGAAGTACTGCGGACAACTGTTTCAAGAGTGTCCTAAATAAATACTACACCGAGTGGTGGATCTGGTCTCCAATAAAAATTTAAGCAGCAGCCGGAGCCAGGCTACGCTGCACCAGCAGTCTGTCTCCCGAGCCTGTCAGCTTAGTGTGCCGCAGTAGTGAGACCGGGGATGCATGCATGGGGCAAACTAAGCATATGTATAGCTAGCTACTAGATTGAGATTGCAGCCATATGTGTCTGATTTTCATGACATTTCTTGTGGCCTCTTGAAAAAAATGGACCCTATAATCATGTAGGGACTGTAAAAAAAAAAAAAAAAAAAATATATATATATATATATATATATATATATATATCCAGGAACAGTTTTTAACTATATTATTGGTAATATAAACTTCAAAAAAGAAAAGGATGTACTTAACAAGGTTAAAAACATCTAATTACGGTGTTGGAACGCAGGTGGAGCGCACGTCATATCCACCGCAAAGTATTGTGGGTAGAGGTAATCTGATAGTCTTTCAAGCCGCATTGAAATCTGGGTAAGTTGCGTCACTTCCACTGCATGGACTGGTTAAACGAGAGTTGCCAATCCCAAGCTCCATATGCATGCTCAGATGAATGGGGTAGACGGCAGCCATCTTGGAGTCCTTACAGTGGATACGCGGTGGTCATTTTCTCTGAGTCTTTTCTATAGGTCTTTATAGGTTGCCCTATTAATGATAATTCAATACATAATGGGCTACAACAAATATATATAGCTCATCACCAATAATTAGAAACATAAATGGATAAAAATATATAGTTACAAATGCATATTTATTCTAAGATTTACGATCCATGTGTGTCCTAAATAGATAAAATTTACAATCCATGTGTGTATGTGTGTGTGTGTGTGTATATCATGATAAAATAAGATTTAGAAGCAGGTATTGATGTAGATAAGACACTATAATGGCAATGATATAAAGAATAATAGAGAAGGGATAAGAGAAAACGCTTAATACAATGTCCTTTGAATAATTCATAAATCTACAGAAATGGAGCAATTTCAAAGCTTTCGTTAAAGCCTAGGGGGTTATAAAGTCTGTAACTCAAAAATCGAGAACATCTCTCTCCGACAGTTTGTTCAGGATCTCTCCCCCTCTTAGCGCCAGGTTTCACAAGTTCTATAGCTTTGAAGGTGATATCATCAGAGTTAGCATTATGCATCTCTAGAAAGCGTTTGGAAACTGCATGTGTTTTGATCTTATTTTTAATGTTGCGAATGTGTCATTGTATCCGTAATGTCAAAGTCCTTTTGGTTTTTCCTACATACTTTAGACCGCAGGAACATTCCAGCAGGCTTATGGCCATTGTGGAATTGCAATTAATGTAGTCTTATTACATATTCCTTAGTATTATTGTAGTTCGGGAATTTTCTTCTATTAGGATGGACAAATCTGCACATATTGCAGTTACCACACGTATAGCACCCTTTACACTTGAGATTAGTTTGCAGAGGTGGAGTGGTAATTTTCAGAAAGCTGAGTGCAAGGATTTCCTTCAAATTCCTAGTTTTTCTATAAACAATCTGGGGTTGTGGCGGAAGAATTTCTTTCAATATTGGATCCATAGTGAGTATGTTCCAGTGTTTCTTCAATTGAAGGTGGCGATAAATGTGGTGGTCATTCTTGAATTCTCCTTTTTCTGTACTAGCGTCTCGGTTCTTGGAGTTTTGTTTGTTCTCACTAGTGATTTACAAATGATCTCTTCCGGATAATCCTTTTCCTTGAACCTTTCTGCATAAATCTTTAGTTGTTCTTCTTCACAATCTTGTTGTGAGCTACAGTTGCGTTACAGGGTGGAATTGGGAGTGTGGAATATTAGTCTTTTCATTTTTTATCATGGCAGCTTTTGAAATGCAGATAACGGTTGGTGTTGACTTTCTTGATATGGTTACAGGTGGTGATGACATCTTTGCTTCCAATTAGAACTAGATCTAGAAACTCTACCTTTTCTTTATCCATTTGATAGGTAATTGTTTGTAGAGATTAAATCAAAGAATTCTAGAAATTGGGCTTCACTCCCATCCCATATGATTAAAATATCTTCTATACATCTTTTATAGTGTTTGACGTTCTTTATTCTGGAAATCCATTTTTAGATTTTCCCAACTTCCCATGAAAAAGGTTCTCAAAACTTGGTGCAAAAATTGTGCCCATTGCAGTGCAATGTTTGTAAATAAAAACCATTCTGGAATTGAATATAATTGTTACTTAAAATTAACCTAATAAAAACACAATTTGCTCTTTTATGGATCAGTCAGGTGTTGGTCTCTATCCAGAAATTTTCTACATTCTTCAATACCGTTCTCGTATTTAATACACGTAGAGAGGCTTTGAACATCTATTGTAATCCAAAAGGTACGTGTCTTTCTAGTTTAAATCTGAAATAATCCCCAAGACACTACTGGTGTCCTTTAGTTAAGAGGGTAATGCACAAACATATTTTTGTAAAAATATATCAATATATACAGACATAAGTGAAGTAAGAGTCTATCCCGGCGATTATAGGCCTGCCCGGTGGATCTACCAAAGATTTAAGAATCTTTGGTAGATAAAAGATCGGTGTATTTGGAGTCGACAAGCAAATATTGATATTCATCCTTTTCTAGTGTCCGATTATGCAGGTAATGTACCAATAATCCTTTTAATTCCTCCTTAATTCCTATACCTAATGTTTTAAAATGTTTTCCTTATGTGAATATTGTTTGCTCCACTGGACATACATTTATGGTACACACTATGTGAGATTGCCATTTTTTTTTTCTTATATATAACAAACTTTATGGTCATGTGACTGAAGACTATCCCCATTTTAAGATACGTTCTGGATCCTCTCATACTCCTATGCACTCTGTTTGGCACTTTATGATTGTCTTTTACACTATTAGATAACATATTATACACACATTCACATTTATGTTGCTTTGTCCAACATTTACTAGTTTACTTACTGTAATAAAGCAAAATAATTTTTACAAAATTGTTTCTCTTTATTTCGGTTAGATTATCACAGAAAACCTTAATTCTGATGGGACTCATTAATTCTGAAATGATCAGGTAGGACCCCAGGACACATTTTTTTGCTCAGCGCAATCACTGGCAATATACACTCCTTTTACTTTCCTCCCACATCACTGCTTGTCCACTTAACCTGATCCCATAACAATCAAATTAGTTGTCCACCACAGAGTGGTTTTCTCCTGTGCTCGTTGCCTTAAAATCTGTAACCTCTCTCTCCCACTATTATCTTTCAATTACCGTATATACTCGAGTATAAGTCGACCCGAATATAAGCCGAGGTACCTACTTTTACCCCAAAAAACTGGGAAAACTTACTGACTCGAATATAAGCCTATTGTGGGAAATGGCAGCAGCTGGTAGTGCCCCCAGTAGTAATTCCCCCTGGTTGTGACCCCAGTAGTAATCCCTCCTGGTAGTGCCCCCAGTGGTAATCCCCCCTTTCAGTGCCTCCAGTAGTAATCCCCCCCTGGTAGTACCCCCAGTAGTAATCCCCCCTTTTAGTGCCCCCTGTAGTAATCCCCCACTGGTAGTGCCCCCTGTAGTAATCCTCCCCTGGTAGTTCCCCCAGTGGTAATCCCCCCTTTTAGTGCCCCCTGTAGTAATCCCCCCCTGTAGTAATCCCCCCCTGGTAGTGCCCCCTGTAGTAATCCCCCCCTTGTAGTTCCCCCAGTGGTAATCCCCCCTTTTAGTGCCCCCTGTAGTAATCGCCCCCTGATAATGCCCCTTGGTAGTGCCCCCTGTAGTAATCGCCCCCTGGTAGTGCCCCCTGTAGTCCCCCCCCCCCAGCAGAGAGAGACGTGAAAAGAATAAAAAAAAAATAAACACTTACCTTAAACTCCCGCTCCTGGTCCTGCCGCTGTCCGCTCCTCCGGCCGCTTTGCATGGGAGAGACGTTGTCATGACGACGTGTCTCCCATCACCCACTGCGGGAGCCGGAAGATGGCTCCCGCAGTGGGAGCAGCAGCAGCCGCTGAGAGTTACACCAAACACGCAGCTGCCGGCTCCGGCGGCAGTGTGTTTGGCAGTGTGTAGCGCTGACCGAACTCCGTGCGGTCAGCGCTACACTTGACTCGAGTATAAGCCGAGGGGGTACTTTTTCAGCACATTTTTTGTGCTGAAAAACTCGGCTTATACTCGAGTATATACGGTAATACTGAAGTCAGTGGCAAACGCAGGATTTCTAGAGGGGGATTTCCTAATGCTTGATTTTACGTGTGGCCAGTCCATGAAGAGGGCATAATTAGCACTTATTCAGCTTTAATATGCATCATACAAAGTGTTTTGAAGTTTTGAGTGTCATAATTGCAGGATATACAGGACCAACATTCACAGTATGCCCTTAGATGGGGCAGTAGGGCCATCCTGCCTGAGCTGAATGTTTTTGTTTCAGATGTGGACACCATTCCAGAGTATGGGAGCAAGACCGGAAGTCTGGGGGAGCAGCAGAAGAATCTAGCACCAGCCCTTGACATATATGTACATATCGTTCTCTTTATGCAATGGATAGTGTATTATATGGTATTAATAATTAACCCTATTGATGGTCTATAGCAGTGCATGTTTTCTAGATCACCTAGTTTATGCACAGGTGTATTGCTGGCTGACACTTTTTAAAAGATCCACAGGTGGTGCTAATTATTTAATTTGAGATACTGAGAAGAACACGCATTAGTTATTATATTACTATTTCTATTGTGGTCATGATGTGGGCTAGGGAGGGGGATTTCCAGGCAACCGGACCTCCCCCTGCGTTTGCCTATGGAAGTATGTGGTTATTACCCACAGCCTGCTCAGATTTATAATAATAAAAATAAAAAAAAAACAAACACATAACACACACTACCTCTCTTATATGAACTTCCTAAGATGCACTTCCATACCCCTTCAAGCTTCTGAGAGGCATGCCAATACTCCGACCTATTAGACACTCAACATTCAGGTTTTTGATAAATGCCTAACACCTCACTAGGCTATTCTACCCAATTACTAACCCACTATGCTCAGCTCACGCAAAACTAAAGCTGCATACACACACAATGTTTTGAACGATTATCGTTAAACGATATCATTTAACGATAATCGTTTGAAAAAATCGTTCACTTTCTGAGTCAAACGATGAACAATTATTGTTCATGCGCGTTCACGTTTGTAGTTCAGTCAGACTTGTCAACTCAACAATTTTCATTAAGTTAATATGCAAAAATCGTTTGTAGTTCATAGAAATCGTTCATTACATTTAAATGAACATAGTAAATGAACAACTTTAGTAAACAATTTTAGTTCATTTTTTCAAGGTAGAAAATCGTTTACTAAAATCGTTCATTAACTCAATCGTTGTGTGTGTATGCACCTTTACATTTATATTGCTTCTATACACAACCCACCAAACCAACATTGCTCTGTGACTGGATTATATAAGTCCACTAAACACTTTTACCCATTACAATTTGGCTGGACACAAATGCAGTTTGTCTCTTAACTTTATGTATCAAATTCCTAAAATTCCGATAGGATTGTAATCTTGGGGCAGGACCTTCTTTTCACTGTCTGTTACCACCCAGTCTTGTTTGCTTTGTATTTTTGTTTAATTACATAGCACTGGATAATATGCTGGAGCTATAGACATACATTTTAATACATAAAAATTCAGATAGCTGCTGCAAAGTGCTCCCTCATACATGAGCTTCAGAACCTTCATCAGGAACGGAACCACTTAACTAAGTGTCTGATTTCTTATTACACTTACTATACTGCTCTGTGTTTATATACAAAACAAGTATGAATAAACAGCTGGCGCTGGACTAATTATCTACCTTGGCAATCTGCAGCCTCTAGAATGGGGTATTTACCAATCCCCAAAAAAGAACTAAATAAATATAGAAAATAGAGGCGCTGATTGTCCAAACAAATTTATTTAAAAACACAATTTTTAGATTGCAGCTACTAAATTATCATTGCTGGCCGGCACAAATCAGATCATATAATCCACATAAAATTACAAACTTTATATGGTTACATAGATAATACACATTTTATATATTGAGTATAACACTAAGCCTCAATATATCATTTAATTAATCTGTTAATAGAACAGTTTAACAACACTATTAAAAACCGGATATTGCTCATCAAAACAGGTACAGACTGTGGATTCTTTTTCTGCTAGCTTGCTACAAACTTGCAAATTACATTTAAACTGCAACACTGTTGAATTTTTTTCTGCTATTTCTTGTTACAACCTAATTAAGAACTGACCAGCTGGAGCAACACTGTTTGTGGCATATGGGAAAAGTCATTTCTTCAAATGGACACATAATAGAATAGTTTTACTATTAAATACATTTCTGTCAGTATTACAACTTGATGAAAAAGTATACTAAGAAGAGATTAAACTGCCTATTTTCTAAGTACTAGTCAGCAATATAGTTATATTATACGGTTCTTAAAAACACCAGTGTCATATATAGAGCTGAACCTGTTTGATGAGTGATATCAGTTTTTTAATAGCTTTGTTAAACTGTTCTATGAACAGAGATTAATTAAATGATATATTGAGGCTTAGGGCCGTATTCAATTAGCGGCGAAAAGTCAGAATACGCGGAAAAGTATCGTGGATGACGTTATTTCGCCAGGCAGAAACTTTCCGCCATATTCAAATTGCAAACACTTTTCGCAAACGCAATGTAATAGGCGAAAAAGATTTGCCTATGAATAGGTGGTGAAAAGTTCATTTATTTATTTGGGATTTGGGGGGTGCAAAGGTGGGGAAACCACCCAGAACCCTTACGACAGACCCCCAATGGATAACTGTCAAAAAAAAAGTGATGAACACCCCAAAACAGTACTCTCGTTTTGGGGGCGAAAAAGTTCAATGTTGGGGGACAAGCATAAAAACCTAGCTAAAGAGACTTTAGGGGGGTCTGCAAGTATGGGGGAGATGTTTTTTTTTTATTGCAGGTGCTTGTAGTTGGGTGGGTTTTCACAATTTTTTAAACTTCACTTTAGAGCAGTAGTTCTCAAACTCGGTCCTCAGGACCCCACACAGTTCACATTTTCCAGGTCACCCAGCAGGTGCACAGGTGTATTCATTACTCACTGACACATTTTAAAAGATCCACAAGTGGAGCTAATAATATCACTTTGATTCTGTGAGGAGACCTGGAAAACATGCACTGTTTGGGGTCCTGAGAACCTGTGCTTTAGAGACTTTAAAATATGCCTGCAGACATTTCATGTACCCCAAATTTAACAGGACTACGTATTTTTACCAGAAAATACTGCTTAACGCCACTCATCCCCACTTTTGCAAAGACGCTAATCAGCAGCTATTGATACAACTTAAATAACCCAAATAGCTTTATTGGGGCTATTCGGGGACAATCAGCGCCTCCATTTTCTAAATTTATTTATATCTTTGTTTATATCACTGCTTTCCAAGGGTTTCATGGAAAATGTGCATGTATAAATAAGAGTGGCATGCAAACACTTTATAAAGATAACTGTGGTGGTCACAAATACAGATAGCTACAAGGTGGCACATTGGTTGGCATTGATTAAATAGTCTCTGTACAGCGCTGGATATTACGTCTGGCCCTGCAATAATAATAATAATAATAACTTCCTCTACTACCTTGTGGGCAGATTTACAAAACAAACAGAAATCAATTATTTTCTACAAGTTATGCTTGCATAGTGAATTACATAGTGAAAAACAGAAAAAAAAACAAAAACAAAGATCCTTACACATATGCAGGTGTTGTACAGGATGCTCAAGCAATCTTTGATCAACTCATCGCTGACTGCAATAGAACAGGAACGGTTAGGAAATCGCTTATGAAAAGATACAATACAGTATATGCAATAGGTGCAGCACAGGTGGGCACAGACACTGATATAGTACAAAAAGATGTTTGAGGGTGTAAGGTGGCAGAGGTAAAAGAATTTGTACAACAAAGATTAAACCAACCATTCATTTCTTTAATTGGAACTTCCTGGAATTGGAACACTTTGGAACCTTTAATTGGAACACTCAGTAAACTTATTTAAATATATTGCATGTTAAATTTAACTTTCTTTTCGCTCTGAATATACAGAGGTAGTTAAACAGATGTATAAATAGAATTATTAAGGAGTATACAGTTAATTAGGTGTGAGGTAAATAGTAGAATCTGTGAATGAATTCTGGTGGTGCAGTTGGAATCAGCTCTAACGTGCTAAATGGCAGTGATCATGTGTGAGATACATTTTCACTCTAGGTGGTTATAAGCCAGTCATTCTATCAATTACTCGTAAAGATGGCGTTACTTGGAGGAACAAAGTAAATAGCACAGAAATAAATATATATATATATATACACACACATATATATACATATATATACACACACACAAAAATCAGGCAAGAGCCAGCACATCCTATATGTTGTAAAAGGCTTATTTATCAAGCATTAAAACCAATATCCAAACAGTGACAACATATAAAAAATTGCACATCCATTGCAGAACAATATTAAGGAGACTAGATCATAATGAGCGGCATATAACATTTTCGGCAAAAAAAAAAAAAAAAAGGACATATGGCCCTAGCAGAGTTGCATAGGACCTGACTGCTCACTCATGCCAAGCATATCATGCTGCATGGCTTATTGTGCCTAGATGAGCAAGGACACATCTGTATGTACACACACAGAGATACATAGATATCTATCCAGAGAAACCCGGCACTTACCAGCTCCGCTGCCCTCCTAGGGGGTATCGCTCCCCCATAGATAATCCACAGTCTAAAGACTTCAGAATAGGGTGAAAAAAGACCCCCCTCCGGGATAACTTTAATGTGACATACAGGTCAACGTTTCAGGGACCATATCCCCTTTCTCAAGACAACATAATTTCAATTATGTGGTTTTGAGAAAGGGGATACAGTCCCCAAAACGTTGACCTGTATGTCACATTAAAGTTGCCCCAGAGGGGGGGGGTCTTTTTTCACCCTACTCTGAAGTCTCTGAGTGCCACCTCTTTAGACTGTGGATTATATAGATATAGATAGATAGATATCTATCTATATATATTATCTCACACACACAAATAATAATGGAAGGTGCAATGAGTCCACCTGCTGGTGTTAATGTTCATAATAGAAGTGGCTTTGAACTATTACTAAGTCAGTTCCTTATCCTTTAAACACCAATTGAAAGTAGCAAAAGCACCAGTATCCTTAAAGTTCATGACGGCAGCTCCCCCGTAAAATATCCCTGAAGCTATCCCTGAACACCACGGATAACAATCTGTTAAAGAAAAATATACTGGGGGCACTGCATAGTCAATAAAACCTTTAATAATTCACAATAAAACCACAATCCCTGTCAAGTAATATTCTTAACAGTAAATTCAAAACCAGAATATCCCCAGATTGATGAAACAGTGTTAGATCTGTCCTGACACAGAGAATCACTGCAGCCAAACTGTAAGACAGGGAAACGTCGGCTTTGGGACCAGAGAGCACAATCTGAATGATCGCTATGCTATGAACGAATGCGTTTCGTCACAGACCGTGAGAGTGCTGGCCTTAGTGACGTGACGATCCGCTACAAAAACAGTGCCGCTAATTAATCACAGCCTCACCGGTAGTATATACTGATTTATACGTCAATTTATCAAATAGCTCCACTACTAGGCTGATAATGCATATTAATATAAATAAGCCAATATGTTAGGGATATTTATTCCTCACTATATAATCTTCTTATTAATTCATCAGCCTTAATGGATAGATCTCCGATTAACAGACATCACATACAAATACACAAAAGTTTTTACAATATTAGCTAAAATAATCTATATAAAACATTGTTACGTACATCTAGATCATAAAATGTGTCTTGTTTTATAATCTTATTCACATGCAGTATTCTGACCTGATGAAACTAACACACTGCAAATAGCCATTTCTCTGGGAACAGAGCTCAACAGACTGACTGCTAAATAGGAGTCAGAACTACCAATTCGATACATTTCATATATTAATTTTTCAGATAACATGCAGTAATAATTTATGCACATAACCTGTTTAGCTCTGTTTTGAGCAATGGCTATCTGCTGCAAAGGTGTCAGTTCAGCCAATTCAGTATACAATTTCCTGTAGGAACGATTTCTAAAAAAGCATGTTTTAGTGTCGTATTCAATTAGCGGCGAAAAGCCGTTATTTGCGTAAAAGTTTCGCCGGTGACGTCATTTCGCCAGCAGAAACTTACCCCCGTATTCAATTGTTGCGACTTTTTGCTGGTGCGAAAACGCAATGCAATGTACCCGGCGGAAAAGTTTCACCCATGAATAGTGGGCGGAAATAAGTGCAGAGTTGCGGAGTTCGGGTGCAAAGGTGGGGAAACCACCCTGCACTCTTAGAACAGGTCCCCAAAGGTAAACTGAGTAAAAGCAATACAAAAACAGAATTCAAGAACACCCCAAAAAGCGACTTTGAAAAAGGGGCGAAAAAGCTCAAAGTCGGGGTACAAACTTAAAAACTAGCGAAATAGACTTCGGGGGTGGGGGAGGTGTTTTTTTGATTGTAGGTGCATGTTGAAGGTGCGTTTTTAACGCTTTTTAAGACCTCACTTTGGCAATTTTAAACCATACTTGGACCCATTTTCATGTACCCCAAATTTGCAGGGACTACTTATTTTTGCCAAAAAGAACTGCAAAATTCTATTCTTCACCACTTGTGCAAAGACGCAATATCGCACCAATTGAGAGCATTTAAGCACCCCAAATACCTCCAACAGGGCTATTCGGGGGTATCCATAGTGATCCCCCATGTCAGTGCATCTTTTGGGGGTGTGTCAGGCAGATTTCCCCAGTATCTGCCAGGATTTTCTGCCTGTTTTGAGTTTCGCCGGGACGCATTTTCGCGTCCTTTGGAAATGAATATGGTGATAAGCGGTGACGCGCGTGATACTATTTCACATGCAAAACCAGCGATGTCGGCGAAAAGTCCGGCATGCGAAAAGTATGTGACTTAGCTTCTAATTGAATATGCCCCAAAGTGTTAAAAACACATTAAATTATATGCATTAGTAAGCGATTATCTAGACCGCTAGCTAGACCGACAGCTAGATAGACAGACAGATTGAACAGGCTCCCTGGGTCAAAGTCTGACTGGCGCACTCCGCCATGAGGTCCGGCCAGGACCCCAAACACTCCATTAGGCATCCCAGAGCAACCGCCACCCCTGTGAAGTTTTCATCCAAATCCATCTACTGGAAGGTGCAGAACAGTTTCCCTGGGTCAAAATTCTGCCCAGCATACACCAACGGGAGGTACGACAAGGACCTCAACCCCCTAGTATGTTTTCTGGGATCCAATGTTACCACTCTGAAGTTTTTATCCAAATCGATCCAGTGGAAGCTTCAGAACAGGCTCCCCGGGTTCAAAGTTCTTCACGCTTGGTGAGGGATTTAACCCCATCACTTCCTCTCTTATCCAATTCCAAAAATTCAATAGCTTTAAACTGAAGAACATCAGGATTACTATTATGTTGTTGTGCAAAAGGTCTTGGCAGGCAATAATTAGTAACCTTATTTTTAATATTTCAATAATGAGAGCATAATAATAAGGATAGCAGTATTTAAAAGGTAATGGTAGGTGATGTCACCGTACTGTGACGTCTTGGAAATGCCCAGACTTGCATCAGTTATAAACTGACATCTTGCGAGTCAGTTTGAACACCGGCTAGGCTGCTCATCAGAGTTCGAAACGGGCATAATAGTGGGTGCCAAATGGATGGGTTATGCCATTTCCGAAGTTGTGCGGCTATTCAATATACCTCAATGTATGGTGTCATGTGTGTACCGGGTATATACCTCATGGAAGGCATAACCACCCACTGCGCAGTGGCCAACCACGGGTGATTAATGATTATGACCAGCAGCATCTGGCCAGAATGGTCTGTGGTAACAGACAAGCGACACTGGCTCAAATCACATCCAAATTCAGTACAGGAGGTAGCAGATGCATATCCAGCAGGTCAGTGCAGTGTTCTTTAGCTTTCATGGGATATGGGAGCAGTAGACCCACCACAGTACACCTGCTAACCCTAGGATACAGTGCCTCACCTGGGCTTGTGACGTCGTTAATTGGACCCTGGAGGACTTGCAACATGTGGCATGGTCCGATGAGTAACGGTTCCAGTTGTTTCAGGCTGCTGGTAGGGTTCAGGTGTGGCACAGACCCCATGAGGACCCCAGTTGTCAACAAGCCATTGTGCAGGCTGGTGGCGGTTTGATATTGGTGTGGGGTGTGTTCATTGACTAGTAACTGCTATGTTGCATTGTTTGATGACCATTTGCAGCCCTTCATGGACTTCATGTACCCGCACAACAATGGAATATTCCAGCAGGATAATGCACCGTGTCATCGGTCTCAAGCTGTCCAGAACTGGTTTGAGGAGCATTCTGCAGAGTTCCAATGAATGGTGTGGCCACCAGATTTGCCCGACATGAACCCAATAGAGCATTTATGGGATGTGGTGGAGAGGTTTTGCACCCAAGATCCTGCGCCTACAAATATCAGGAAGCTGTGGGAAGCTATACAGATGGCATGGGTCAACATCTCTCCAGAGGTCTTCTGTCCACTTGGGGAAATGATGCTACATTGATTCGCTGCACTTTACTGGGCTAGAGGGGATCCTACACGATACTAGGCATCTAGCCCATGACTTTGGCACTTTAGTGTACACACACTTATACAACTAGGCGGCACTCAAGGCACAGGAAAAACACATCTAAAACTCCACAGTTGCCCAATGTTTCAGCGACTATTCACTTTCATCAAGCGAATAATCACTGAAATGTTGGACAACTGTGGAGTCTGTCCTATTTTCCTGTGACAAGAGGGCAGTCTACTTTTGTACCTGTCTTAGGGGAAGCTCCAAAATTGAAAGTCAATGAAGTCAAGTAATGTTTCTGCACCAAATCTGTGTGTCAGAATTGCTATATTTGTTATATAAATAACACAATGTTATATTGTTTTGTAAACTACTCTACACTGAAAAATGAGGATTGCTTTTATGAATAATTGTGGGCTAGAAAGAGCTTGGTAATAAAAAAATGTTGTTTGTTTCTTCAGTCTGATAGTAATGATTTATGGATTGCAGTGACTTGACTACCGTGCCAAAACCAATAATCATATGATGTGATGAGCAGAGAGGCTTTGAAACACCCCTCTGAGATAAGTCTGCAGGAGCACTGTAAAATGCTCCCCTTTGCCAGCACATAACCACAGAAGCTTTCTACACATTGAACAACAATTAAAAGTATGGGAAGCAATTTCAACTGTGTGTGTGAGATTTAAAATAATAAAATAATAAAAAAGGTTTCAAATAAACTGTCTGTGGGAAGCTGCTTTAAGTATTGATAAAACCTATTTACTGCTACCTGCAACTGTTTTACTCCACCTATAAAAATAAAGATCAGTGAGCAATCCTATGTGAGGAATTGGCACTCACTTTTCTGTTTCTTCTTCTGAGGAAAGAGGCTTGGTCTCATGAGAATCTCCACAAGCAGCTGCAAGTGAAAAGTATATTTCAGAAATATACAGAAAGACAAATACAGATAAGATACAAGTGTTTTAACCATTCCCAAACATTTATACAATCCTACTGCCAATGACATTTACTGGAAACCAAGCTTTGTGCCTTGCTGTCAATTTAGAGGCTAAACCTTCTGTAATGTTGGGTGTCTTTAAGCTATTATTTCCATACATATAAACTGTAATCTGCTTCGTTAAAGGAGTATGGCTAATTAGGACTGTAAGCAGCATCGTTGCCTATGCTTAGCCATGCTGTCCACAATGGTTGTATTCTTGTGAAAAACAGGAATTGCTTTTAGAAATTCCAAATGGGAATTAAAACAATTACACCGCACGCATGCGCGCGCACACACACACACACACACACACACACACACACACACACACACACTAAAAAAAAACACTTCACTTCAGTGGTTGAGCTGAAAAATACATTTGGAAAGATCAAAACAAATATTTATATAATGACATATAGCTTATTTAATATAAAAAGGATAACACTAACACTGCTGTACTTCCCACTGTTATTACAAATTCCATGCAGATTTTAAATGTCACAAAACGGAATGTCTTAAAAAGTCAGCACACTTTTGGTTAAATTAGTTTTTACACAGTCCCTTCAGCAAATTTGTTTTAATGCTCCCTTTGCCCATGAGAGAGCACTGACAAACACTTTATGCAAAAGCCCAGTTAGAGTGCAACATGGCATTACATTTGCTCCTTTTAACTTTTTTGATACTGTTCCTCTGACTTGCAAGAGAGAAACTGCACATTATTATTACATACTTTATATGGCACTACATATAATTACTCAATTAGAGCCAAAAAAATTTCCCCCGATTTTTTTTTTTTTTATCGTTCGATCCAATTAAACCCAGTTTATTACACCCAAAATTTTTAATTTTTTCTCACGAAAATACATAGTATCCACAAAAAGTTGCGGACCTATGTATTTTCTCTGCCGCGATCGGGAGAAAAACCATCTCCTTATCGGGGATTTGGTTTCGCCTGCGGCAGACGAAACGCAGTCCCTGATAAGTGCTGGCTTCCAGCTAATTAGATAGCTCTGGGCGAGGTAATTAACCACGGTAATTTACAGCAGCTACTTGGATATCCCCCATAGTGTTCATAGCACGGTACATAAAGAATTACAATATAGCAGACGTGACCAAACTAGTCCGCAAGGACCCCTAACAGTTCATGTTATGCAGGCCACCTGTGGATCGGTGTCAGTGAGGAAAGAATGCAGCATATCTTTTAAAATGCGACAGTAATGAATACACCTCTGCACCAGCTAGGTGGTCTGGAAAATAAACTGTTGGGGGTCTAGAGGACTGGGTTCGCCTCCCCTGGAATAGAGTAAAACAATACACTATAAGAAGGTTCAAACTAGCAGAGGGACAAAAATCAAAGAGTGAAATAATTCTAAAACAATGTTAGATTGTTAATAACACTAGAACTCTATAACCCTATGCCTGGGTAGGGTGGACAGAAGGGATCAGTCACTGAGTGGGAGTGTACTGGAGACATGGACAGTGCAGTGTGAGAACCAAGAGGGTCCTGCTGGAGAGATTTTACTATCTGAAGGGTTGGGGATAAAACTGGGAGGTGTACTAGGAAGAGATATGGGGGGGGGGGGGGGACACATACAGTGGATGTGAATTAAGAGTGTGAGGGGAGCTGGTAGGCTTTAAAGAAAAGTTCTTGGCACATTGAATCCTCACAGGTTGGTAAACATTCTGAGGCGAGCTCCAAAGGAAGGGAGCAGCATGGGAGAAGTCTTGGATGTGTGAGTGGGAGGAATTAGTCAGTGTAGAGATAAGACAACACAGAGGAGGAGCGTAGACTAAGATGAGGTCGAAGATGTGGGAGGGTATAGTGAATCTGATTGAGTGCTTTAAAGGTGAGGAGCTTAAATTGGACTCAGGTTTGCAGGGGAAGGGGAGGTAGTGAAGGAGAAGTCAAATCAGAATTGCACAGCAGCATGGTGTATAGAAGAGGGGAGAGGCACGAGTCTGTTCTTTGAGATATTGTGAAGGTAAAATAGGCAGGATTTAGAGATCGCATAGATGTGGGGGGAGAAGAGGAGGGTTGTTAAAGATGACATAGCCAACACAGGTTCTTGAGTGAAGTCAGGACATTTGCATGCAGTACATGCGGTTATACATAATCTCTAAAAAACAGAGGAAGCATTTAATAACAAAACCAAAAAAAAGCTTATTTCAAACACCTAAGCCTGAAGGTTAGCAAATAAGAGACCTGGAGATTACACCATTCATAATACACACAACTACTCATGCAAACCCACCTATACAAGATATGTAAGAGGATTTAACACACCAAACTATTTTAATACACAGTTTTTATTACATAAGTGGCCATATTTTTATGACTAATCAGTCCAGAAATCTGGTTTAGTACAAAATTAATGTGTCACTAAAACACAACTGCACATTCTTATATCCCTTTGGATCAATTGGAGAGTTTTTAATTATTTTTTTTTTGGACAGTTCACGTATATTACATCAGCACATTTTATAGTGACTGGCTGGGAAATTCTGAAATCATCTGATTAGTTGTGAGGAAAATAAATATGGTTGAAAATGTTGTTTTCTTGAATATGGGGTTAGGAGCAAATCCACCTGGACAAATTATGTTGCAATGTAATGGGTGCAATTTGTATTCACTTTTTTAAAGGCTGATTTTGCATATAGCACCAAGATACTTGGCAGTCTTGTTTTTGCACTGCGATTTATAGATATAGGCCCTTCTCCCAACTCTAAATCTGTTCCCACATTATAAATTTGTCCCCACTGCAATTAAACATTGTTTTGGAAAGGTGCAAAACTGGGATGTGTGGATTTAATGCTCACTCCAAAACATGGCTCTTACTGCTGGTCATGCATCACAAAAAAAAACAAACAAACACATTGACCACCTAATACTCCTTCCACTCACTTAATATTTTGCTAACCGCTAATACACAATTGAGAGAAATAAAGGGATTATCCCAAACAACTGAATCCACACGTCCTTTATCATCACATGAATAGGAAATTCCCAACATACAGATTTACCAATACCAAACTAGTGAGAAAAACTACATTTCCTATAACACACTGAATACAATTCCTTAAAACATCAGCCATAAAAAAACCAAATATTGCTGGCAAACAGCAATTTCTATACATGGCAATCCTGTACGTAAACCTGTGCTGAACAACCAAAAAATTACTACCAATATAAAGTAAGCCATGGACTAATAAGTACTATTTGCACTGTAAGCAATTTCAGAACCAGCTGATATGAAAGTGAGAACTCCAACGCATGTCCAATTAAGGACAGTGAAAGATGTACTTACATCAACACCCCCAAATAAATCAAAGATGTAGGTGTTGGGAAAGGGGAACTCAGGACTAGACTTCTTGTCATCGGTTACAATTGCCATTGCTTCCATAGAAAGCAGAGGGGAAATTTCCTGTATGTGATAGGAATAAAAACAAAACAAATACAGTTGGTTCAAGATTGCATCTTGCATAGCATAATACAGATAATGACAAGATAACACAGAGGCCAATACTGCATGGTTCCATTTGGGAATATGAGTTACAAAAAAGGTCTCTGAAATAGTTCAACTTGACGCACAATTTAAAAATTGTACTCTAGACATATAGAACATTGTGAGTTCATGTGTAAGTTTAAATCGCTATTTGGTCTCCTCGTCCAATGCCGAGATGAATTTTAAATTATTGCACAGATCTTATTTCACCCTGAAACGAAGATGTTTGATAGGGACCTCATCAGACTCGAACTACTTCAAATGTTCATAGCCTGGTGCAGATTTGCATGTGGTCATGCCCCTGGGTACAGTTCTGGACAACTTTACATAGTTACATCACTAGAGAGTTAAGGCACATATCCACTACACGATGAAAATGAACGAGTAACTGTGCAGTGAATATGCTGGCAACTACCAGCGATGCGTGCTCCCGCTTGTCGTTGCCGGCATCTGTCATCGCCTGAACATGGAGGCCAACCTGCCGATATCGACAGGTTGTGAATGTTCGTGGATGAGAGAGGGTGCCTGCACTTAACTATGTATCGTTCAGTGCACAATATCCACTGCACAGTATGATGAACGATTACGGATGTTGTAATCGTACAGTTGTTCTACACTCGTCTAGTGGATATGCACCTTTAGGCATTTCTTTTACTGTCACTATGGCCTGAGCACTGTGGGACCTCCATTCACCGCCAACCACATGTCGTTGCTTAATAGGCAACACCTCTCTTAATACGCATTGCTGCAGCTTCTAAAAAGGCAATATTGTCTCAACGTATCACTAAGAAAACCGTTCCCATTTCCTTAAAGTTCCCATGACCGGCACATTTGTGCCAAATGGACTAGATTGACAGCCAAATGTAATAGGTAGTCTGTTTTGGTAAATTGCGAGTTTGGTGCTAAACTCCCAATTTTTCACAACTCTCCAATGTAATAGGGTGTCTGTTCACTAAAACTCGCATTTTTCAGAGTTACTAAAACTCTCCATTCTCAAACTCGCATCCAGATGTTTTCACATAGAAAACAATCAACTCGCCCAATGTAATAGAGTGTCTGTTTCAGACTCGCAAAAAAAGATTACCAAAAGTCCCCAAATAATAGACCTGCTTCAGGCTAGCGAGTACATCCTGAGCAGGTCAGATTAACACTGAAACATGCACATATCCATGAGATATGTACACGTTTCTGTGTGTACTTATGTTAAATGTTTTTAAATAAAAAAATAAAAAAGACGTGCACCCCCTCCCCAAATGCATAACCAGTCCCGGGCTTTATAAAGCCTGTTCTGGTTCTAAAAATACAGGGGCCAAAATGCGTAGGTGGCCCCTGTATATTAAGAACCAGCACAGGGCTTTGTTGAGCTGGTCCTGGTTCTTGAAAATCAGGGGACAAAACAAGTAGGGGTCCCCTGAAAATTCCAGAACCAGCACCGAACTCTTTCTAGCGGGGGGATAATGCCACAGCCAGGGAACACCTTTCACCGGCCAAAGCATTATCCCTGACCGCTAGTCAGTCCAGGCCGGGGATCCCTGGGGAGTTGGGTACCCCCCCAATAAAGGGGTACCCCTCTCCAGGGCACCCCAGGTCTAGACTGATAGCCCGGGGCTATCCCCGGCACCCTAGAGCGGTGGGTGCCAGGTTGATAGTGTAAAGTGTAAAAATAAAGTTTGCATATTGTCTTTAGTTGTAGAACCACAAGTACCAACAAGCCTTCCCTGCATGCTGGTATTTGGAGAACCACAAATACCAGCATGCGGGGCATTACGGGCCCGCTGGCACTTGTAGTTCCACAACTAAAGAAAGAATGTAACATTTTATTAAAACATACATGCACACTCACACATACTCATCTAGTATCCGAAGTAATCCATAGGGGTGTACCTGCAAAAAAAAAAAATCCATACTCACCTCTCCTATGCGTAGATCACGTCCACTTGTCCAAGTAGGCAATCTAGGGGTTAAAATAAAAAACGCAAAAAACCCGATCCATGCCGGACTGAGCAAAGGTATGTGTGTACACATACCTTTGCTCCGCGTAAATGACCAGGGCACACGTGTGCCCCGTCAGTGAAGGGGCCGCCAGCCATTCAGGGAGCATCTCCGTCGGAGCAGCTCCCTGATTAGCTGAATGCAGCCAGCCTGTGTGTCCCATAGACTTCTATGGTGAGAAATCCCCATTGAAGTCTATGGTGGGAACCGCTACATCATAGCCGCCAAGATTAATAGAGGTTAATCTTGTGGTTACATCAATGACACAATGTAGTGACTCTTCCTCCGCATCCTCTGCCCAGTGTCCCCTCTCCCTCAGTGTCTCCTCTCTCTCCCCGCTCATTGGCCCTGGCGGCTAGAAACTCCCGTGTGCTGTGGCCAGGGGATAGAAATGAAGCCGGAAAGGGGGAAAAGGATGAGCACTCCTTCGGTACAGGAGAGGTCGGCAGAGAGTGATGACTTCTCTCCAGGTCCCCAGCACTACTCTTCACAGCTGCAAAGTGTGCCTGCAGCAGACACTTCAATGACTGGTCTTGCAGGCTGCGGGAACAGAGGACTGAGGCAAGGATGGACTGGAGGTGGAAAGAAGAGCAGAAGGCATTGGGGAGACAAAGGGGAGGGATCTGAAAATATCCCTTTCCTGCAAAAGCTACTGTGTAAACAGCAGTTTGTGAACACATTCAGGGGCTGTACGCCATCTCAGGATGGCGAACAGTAACACCACCAAGTTCCGAAAAAAATGCTTTTTCGGAACCTGATGAATTACATAGTTTCCACATCTGTGGAAATTATCGGGGAGAATTGTAACCTGGAGATATTAGCGATATCTCCTGTGTTACACAGTTTATAAATGACCCTGAAACTTAATATCTACAAAAGTAGGTGAACATTTTAATTTTCACCTACTTTTGTAGAAAGTAAGAGATGATGAATAGACCCCTATTATTCCACAGGGCGCAGTGTCTCACACTGGATTCAGAGTCCACTACAGGATAATAGTCCCTTAAATATTTTAAAGTGTTAACACCTCCCTTTTTCATACACCATATTGCAGAACACTAAAAGAAACCAAAAAAACATTTCCCAGAAAATAAACATTTAACTTTGGTAAACTTAAACTCCTTGCACAGAGGCAATTTTCTGATATCAGCGCTGGTCACATTCCAACATCAATATCACTTTTTAATTTGTGCAATACCCACACAAATTATACCTTGTTTTTTATTTCAGAAGACTTTGTATTTCCTGAATACACCAATAGTGTTTTAAATCATTCTAACATGTTAGAGCATTTTTAACTGAAATGGCAAAAAAAAAAATGCTTTTATATTGAAATTTCAATAAAGGGAACCACAAGCAAACATAATATTTGGGCCGGTCCTGGACGGTGGTTAGTAGTGCATACAAAAATGATAATCAACCCTGTTGGAAATAATGTGGGAATGGCTAGGTGCATGGCACTTTTCACCACTGGTAAAATCAGGAAAACCCATTGGAGTGGAGCTACAGAATGGATGAATTACTGCAGTCATTCATAAAAAGTACATTAAGATGTTGCAGCAGACTAATAAGCACCTTGTCCTGTCTGCACTTAAACATAAGTGTCCACAAGCAGGATGGTGATATTGAAGAGGCAGGCATTAACGCTTTAGTGTATTTAAAGTACCAACATTCTATAGGAGATTATGGCCCTCATTCAGAGGCGGCCGCAAGAAGCGAGCGCTCATTCTGAATGAGGGCAGCCGCTTGTCTTTTCAAGTGCGGCCTCCTGGTCGCTAGCTAAGCTGTGGGTTACCACCCACAGCTTTAGCGACCGACCAGGTTGATGGTCGCGATGGTCAACACCATCGCGACTATCAGGGATTGCGACGAGACCCTAAGGTTGGGTCTCGGCAACCGCAAGTCCCAAGGACTGCTCTGATCGAGTCGGAAGCTCCCCACTGACATCACTGCTGATGTCAGTGCGGCCGCCCACAAAACGGCAGGCGTTCTTTAAGGAACGCCTCCGTTTGTGAAACCACCCCCCCACCACACCTACAAAACGGGTCGAGCTGTCGATCAAAATTGACAGCCGGTCCTTTTGTAGTGCGCTCCGGAGCGAGAGAATTTCTCTCTCGCTCCGGGCTTGCACACGCGCAGGGCCTAAACATCGACCTGCTAGCGAGTGCTCAGCGCTTGCGACCGGGTCTGAATGAGGTCCTATATCCCAAGAGGCCAATGTCCACAATGGGATTGTGGAAAATATTAGCAAAGTGGGATGCAGTAAATGCAACATAAATTAATTGGAAAACAATTCCTGTGAAACGCAGAGAACAACTTGGTCTCTGAAACAATCTCTAATCCTCGTGGTCTCGAAGAAGAAATTCCCTAATGAAGTGGTCATGTCTTTTACTTCGGACCAGCACCTGCCAGCCTAGCTTTCTAACCCTCTACCACCCGCTTACATATGGTTTACATACGTTTCTAACATTTGTCATTACAGTTTACAATTCTGCTAGATATTCTGTACAACTCAGTGTCAACTGATATGCCAGGAAAACATGGTAATATACTGTATATGTTACATTAATATTTTTTTAACCTGATTTTGACGACATGTAAATAAATAAATTACTCAAGTTTTAGAAAAATACAATGGATACATTATTTAATGAAATAATGCAAGAACACTTGCTTTAACTCATAGCAGACATTACCATGACAACACTAGACTCTTAACATTAGCTGACGCAACACAATACAACACTGAACCAGGTTAAATATCCCTTTTACTACAAGGGTGGTTCAATAAGTAAGGTAACAAGACCTCTCATCAAACCCAAACCTCTTTCTGTGACATGACATTATAACCGTACACCCCAACAAGTTGGCAGTCTTAGCTGCTGATGTGCCCTTTAGATACAGAAATCTGATCAAACAATGCACCTCAATGTTAGACCATGTTTCCGCCAGCCCCGCCATCTTACAACTGGTGTTGGGACAGTATGACTGATATAAGGCGCAGTCTAATGGCCGTGAGGGGAAGCAGTGGTCTACCTGCTCTGGCCTGGCTGGAAATTAAAATGAACTAGAGAACATTACACACATGAGAGGTCTTGTTACCTTACTTATTGACCCAACCTCGAATTTAAATGTTTTCCATTATATTGTAAAGTGCACGATTCAATCCGTGCCACTCCCTCTTACAGGGTTAAAATAAATGTGTACCTTCAGAATAGCCTGGCACTGAGAGAAATCACTGTTGGGATGGCTGCCTTCATACAACTTGCGCAGAAGCAAAGGAATACTGTTCCATTTAGCCTGTTTGTCTCTTTCCTTCAGCAGCTCCTCAGTAATCTACAATGAAAACAGATTAAATCAGAATGGTGAGTCTTCTAAAATTGCAGCAATGCCCTTTCTTTCCACATAACACATGCCAGGGAAATGCCAGTATAGATGCACACAGCTAATAGACGAAAGTGGCCCTGTACCTCATTAGTATAACTAAGGAGAGAATCAAAAAGAATAAATCATTGGTATGATTTTATGATTGTAATCCAGTAGTTTCCAAACTTTCCTTGAAAAAAAATGCTGATATTCTATGGTGCCGTGAGTCACAGCACCCCTAGGCCAAAAGTTTCTTATTCAGAAATTCAGAAAAAAATATTAATATGAAGTAAATGGTGCATACCCGTCACCCCCATTGGGTTCAGTTATGTGGCGGTGACAGGATTGAGCTTCTGCTTGTCTACATATTTTATGATTGGCAGCCGCCAGCACTGATTTTGCCCATCATATTGACCATAAATAATTTGTTCTGGTGATGGATCACCAACCCATGGCACCCCTGCATGTGCCCTGCGGCACCCAGTTTGGAAACCACTGTTGTAATAAATATTTACTGGAATTATGCAGAAGATGTCAATGTGACAAATACTTTTCCTCTTAATACAAACTTGCTTAGCCAATGGAAAAGCTCTTCTATCTAACAATGCCTTGAGAAGAATGTGTTTGTTTCGTCTTTTTTTATCATCTCTAAATACAAATAGCTGCAGGTTACTCTAATGGTGCCTACACACATAGCGATGTGCTCACAATCCCACGATGTGTACGATTTCACCCTGAACTCTCCCTGGGAGCTCCCTGGCAGTCGTGGGCACGATTTGGTCTGAAAAAGCTGCCAATTTGACACACGATCTATCGCGCCTCCTAAACTATCCAGTGCATCCTGACTTGAGATTGTCAGATCTGCCCTACAGAATGGCAGATCTGAAGATGCGATGTGCAACCTGCAAAGACGCTCATCGCATCGCGATCGTTAGTGGGGACTCACGATTTGGGCATATTTTACACGATCTGTCGTTCTGATGCGTCGGAATCGGCCAGATCAGGTAAAACATCGCTATGTGTGTAGGCACTATTAGATAATAGATGGTGGTGTTCTTCCTTTCCTTACCTTTTTCTTCAAATGGTTATTTACAGTACCAAGAAATCATGCAATTACAACAGCAAGAAGTCACATTATGTAGTGAGCCCGGGCACTTTAAAACATTCTTCTTCAGTGCCTAATCGCCCATGCCATCATGTCCATGGAGGGAGAATTCTGCCTCCAATCACATGACCCTTGTCTTCAGGAACAAGCCTGTGTGCTGAAACACAAGCAGCTGACAGAAAGGGTAGCATAAGGGGTAAGCAACCTGTGGCACTTCAGCTGCTATGGAACTATACATCCCAGAAAGCCCTGTCACAGTTCTAATGTTAGGACATGCAAAAACTGTGGCAAGGGATGCTAGGATGTTTAGTTCCACAGCAGCCGGACTCCCACAAGTTTCCTAAGACCAAAGGGTATATTTACTATGCGATAGATTTTCAAAACCACTGCGGGAATTAAAAGGGCAATAATATTAAGTGCATAACATTCCTAGATTTGCATTTAATATAATTGTTCTTTTCAATCCCACAGATGGATACATTGACAGCTACTTAGTAACTATAACCCCTAAACGTTTCCCTGATTGTTAATTACCATGAAGACTTCTCTTAAAGCGGGCTGAGTTATAGGATTTTCTTTGCTTTTGACGTATATGTAAGGGAAAGTTTTCCATGTGGTTGTCTATTTATAAAACTTGTAATATGTATATGGGTAAAAAAAAAAAAAAAAAAAAAAAAGAAGCTGTGCTGTAACATTCATTACTGCTAGCTCAAGTCAATGAACATGGACCAGACATTCGTAGACATGCAAAAGCTTGGTAAACCTCTTTAAAACGTTAATAAGATTTGGATATGTTGTACTGAAGGCTACGTTGTCTGAACGGGTCAACACTGCTTTGTTGCATAAAAACACTATAAAGTCATAGGTTATTTACTACACAACCATATTAATTTGAAGCTCACATCAACATCACTATCATCTTGATGGCAGTCATTATTGTTGCAGTTGTTTTAACATCATACATTAAAATATCAGGCTTCTCATAGCAAAACTAGACAAATTCATGTTCTGCATCACAGAATTGTCTCTATTGTTATACTATATAAAGCAGAGAACTGTCCAAAGAGACCTCATCATAGAAGTCTAATGGTCACTGCAAAACCGATGTAATTCAAGTACAATACTTATGTGTGTGACTAGCAGTCTCTTTAAAATATATATTTAAAGCTGTGAAGGATGTTGGCTTAACTGATAAAACTTTGCAACATCAGGAACAAACCAGTAATAAGATAAACTATTATTATGTAAGCCCACATAATAAATAGTGGACCTGCATTACAACTAGATATGGAGCGGAACATCGAACCAGCAAGAGCAATAAGTTTTATGTTATATCGCAAAACATCAATCTTTTTCAAATAAATACAATTATCTTCCACAGAGACAGTTGTATTTAAAATAAATGACAACTACTTTTCTGAGTAGCTGTACGAATACATCTCCGATATACACAGCAAGGACTTGCCTAGATTTTTAAATAATGAGAAAAAAAAAAAACATTGTTAGTTAAGCACAGATCAAGGAAGGGAAAGGAATTAACCAAGGAGAGGCAGCAAACTGAAATAATTAGTATGGGCCCCAAAATTGACAAATAATGATCAAATTGTTTCACCAACTAGCTACAGTTAAGAGGCTGGTGAGATTATACTGTTTGCAAATTACTTTATATAAATAGTTGCTTTTCAGACAATTCCCTTGGAATTTACAAGTGAAGCAGGAAAAGAATGTAGCACTAACTAGCCTCCCTGCATGTGCAAGGCACAGCACCTGTATGCAGCCACTACATGTATAGCTTCACACCACCAGTGTTTGCCCATTGCTCCCATTCACTAATATAGGCATGAGCAAGGCACAG
The DNA here is from genome assembly GCA_031769625.1 of Taudactylus pleione. Classification (NCBI taxonomy): domain Eukaryota; kingdom Metazoa; phylum Chordata; class Amphibia; order Anura; family Myobatrachidae; genus Taudactylus; species Taudactylus pleione. The sequence continues at coordinate 16,514,592 of JAUIMM010000255.1, read as the reverse complement.
CACCTGTATGCAGCCACTACACTTATAGCACCACAGTGTTTGCCCATTGCTCCCATTCACTAATATAGCAAAAGAGCATAAACAAATCATTACATTACATGATGGATGTTTAGTATTAAGATGTTACCAGTGATGGGGGCAAACACAGAGTTTAGGAGCTGCACTACTCTATAGTAACCATGTAACAAACGAGATGACAGCACGCTGCATAAGGTACGCTCCACCAGGTAACGCCAACACCACATACATGATCTGTAACTGGGCCGCAGACCACAGCTGGGCATAGGTAAGTGTCTGATCGGCCTGTGTTACCTGGGAGCCTCGGGTGAGGCCGCGCCCCGTCAGTTGTCCCCGCCGCAGCCGGCTCAGTATGTTCTCCACCCGCCGGTGCCCAGGGCCCAGCCGGGGAGGTAGGGTCCCCGCAGCGGCCATGGATCCGTCCACTAGCGAGTAACGGGAAGTCCGGAGAGCAGCAGAGCGGAAGTGACTGAGGGCTGTGAGAGGGCTGACATACAGGAAGCTGCTGCGCTGCCTGCTGGGTATTGTAGTCCGGTAAGGGCGCAGCGCAGTGCGTGTGTGTGTGTGTGTGGTACAATGACAAATTTGTGTGTGAGTCATGTTTTGTGGGCAAAGCATGATGGGGGGAATGATTACTGTATGTGTGGTGAGTACACTGAGTAGCACATCGAGGATCAAGCTATGCTAATATTGCTACAACTGCCCACAATATAATATTAGATATCCTGGATTAATTTCAACTAATCCTATATAGATATGCAACACATTATAAAACCCATCAATACCCACAGTGCACCTCACAGACGTGTATTCTACATTATGCTGCTGCAGCTCAGGGAGAAGGACCTGTGGAGCCTCCTGTCTACGATCAGGGACCTGCCTATCGTGGTTGTCTATTAATGGCCTAATACTAGGGGTGTGCACCGGCCACTTTTCGTGTTTTGGATCTGGATCTTTCTTCATGTTTTGGATCTGGATTGGTTTTGCCAAAACCACCCATCCTTGTTTTGGGTTCTGGGTTTTGTGTTTTGGATCTGTATTTTTTTTTTTTTAAAAAGTATAAAAACAACTAAAATCACAGAATTTGTGGATTTTTCTGCTCCTATGCTATTATTAACCTCAATAATCTTAATTTCCAGTCTATTCTGAAACCTCACACCTCACAATAGTGTTTTTATGTCCAAAAGGTTGCACCGAGGTAGCTGAATGACTATGCTAAGCGACACGAGTGGGCAGCACAAACACGTGGTCCATCTAGGAGTGACACTGCAGTGGCAGACAGGATGGCAGTTTGAAAAACTAGGCCCCAAACAGTACATAATGCAAAGAAAAAAAGAGGTGCAAGATGGAATTGTCCTTGGGCCCTCCTACCCACCCTTATGTTGTGTAAACAGGACATGCACACTTTAACAAACCAATAATTTCAGCACCAGGGTCTGCCACACGACTGTGGCTGAAATGATTGGTTCGTTTGGGCCCCCACAAAACAAGCTGGCAATTAATCTGTCCCTGCACAAACTGTATCTACGGAGGCAAGATGTCGTCCTCATCCACCGATTCCTCACCCTCTTCAGAGTTGTGTACATCCTCATCCTCACAGAGTATTAATTCGTCCCCGCTGGAATCCACAACCACAGGTCCTTCTGTACGTTCTGGAGGCTGGTCTCCCTGGAAGAGTTGATAATTCATTTTTATGAACATCATCTACTCCACATTTTGTGGAAGCAACCTCCTACGCCTTTCGCTGACAAGGTTCCCGGCTGCACTAAACACTCTTTCGGAGTACACACTGGAGGGGGGGCAACTCAGGTAAAATAGAGCCAGTTTGTACAGGGGCCTCCAAATTGCCTCTTTCCTGCCAGTACAGGTACGGACTGTCTGACATGCCTACTTGGATGCTGTCACCGATGTAATCCTTTAACAGACAGACGCATGCTTGTCGCTGCTGCTTTGAGGATGCAGGTGCGGCTACAGCCCACACAATTCACAAAGATAGAAAAAAAAGAAGAATTTTTTGTGGAGCGCACTTTGAGGGTTACACCACCCTTTAACAGACAGACGCACGCTTGTCGCTGCTGCTTTGAGGATGCAGGTGCGGCTACTGCGCATACATTTCACACACAAAGACAGAAAAAAAGATTATTTTATTTTGGTTGGAGTGCACTTTGGGGGTTACACCACCCTTTAACAGACAGACGCATGCTTGTCGCTGCTGCTTTGAGGATGCAGGTGCGGCTACTGCGCATACATTTCACACACAAACACAGAAAAAAAGATTATTTTATATTGGTTGGAGCGCACTTTGGGGGTTACACCACCCTTTAACAGACAGATGCATGCTTGGCGCTGCTGCTTTGAGGATGCAGGTGCGGCTACTGCGCATACATTTCATACAGAAAAAAAGATTATTTTGTTGGAGCGCACTTTGGGGGTAACACCACCCTTTAACAGACAGACGCACGCTTGTCGCTGCTGCTTTGAGGACAGTATCATATGTAGTGACAGTAGACTTGTCAGAAATTGTTGGCACATCCTTCAGTCCGGACCAGATGTCCAAACCGGCCCTTGACTTATGACACAGGCGCACGCTTGTTGATGCACGTGCGGCTACATCGCACACACGTCACAAACACAGAAAAAAAATTGTTTTTTATTTTTTGGAGCACTTTGGGGGTTACACCACCCTTTAACAGACTTATGGGACACAGGCGCACGCTTGGCGCTGCTCCTTTGTTGATGCACGTGCAGCTACAGTGCACACAATTCACAAATACAGAAAAAAATATATATATTTTTGTTGTGGAGCGCACTTTGAGGGTTACACCACCCTTTAACAGACAGACACACGCTTGTCGCAGTTGCCTTGAGGATGCAGGTGCGGCTACAGCCCACACAATTCACAAAGACAGACAAAAAAAACAAGAATTTATTTATTGTTTGTGGAGCGCACTTTGAGGGTTACACCACCCTTTAACAGACAGACGCACGCTTGTCGCTGCTGCTTTGAGGACAGTATCATATGCAGTGACAGTAGACTTGTCAGAAATTGTTGGCACGTCTTTCAGTCCGGACCAGATGTCCAAACCAGCCCTTGACTTATGACACAGGCGCACGCTTGGCGCTGCTACTGTGTTGATGCATATGCGGCTACATCGCACACAAGTCACAAACACAGAAAAAAAATTGTTTTTTATTTTTTGGAGCATTTGGGGGTTACACCACCCTTTAACAGACTTATGGGACACAGGCGCATGCTTGGCGCTGCTCCTTTGTTGATGCACGTGCAGCTACAGTGCACACAATTACCAAAGACAGAAAAAAAAGAATTTTTTATTTTTTGTGGAGCGCACTTTGAGGGTTACACCACCCTTTAACAGACAGACGCACGCTTGTCGTTGTTGCTTTGAGGATGCAGGTGCGGCTACAGCCCACACAATTCACAAAGACAGACAAAAAAAATAATTTATTTATTGTTTGTGGAGCGCACTTTGAGGGTTACACCACCTTTTAACAGACAGACGCACGCTTGTCGCTGCTGCTTTGAGGATGAAGGTGCGGCTACAGCCCACACAATTCACAAAGACAGAAAAAAAAGAATTTTTATTGTTTGTGGAGCGCACTTTGAGGGTTACACCACCCTTTAACAGACAGACGCACGCTTGTCGCTACTGCTTTGAGGGTGCAGGTGCGGCTACTGCTCATACATTTCACACACACAGAAAAAAAAAGAAGAATTTTTTATTTTGTTTGGAGTGCACTTTGGGGGTTACAGCACCCTTTAACGGACAAACCAGCCGGCCCTTTACTTATGACACAGGCGCACGCAGTCGCTGAATGGCAAAAGTGTCCAGAAATTTTTCGGGACACCCAAAGCGTCTCCTGCACGCCCCTGTCGCTTTTCAGAAAATTCTGCACCACCAAGTTTATTGTGTGAGCAAAACATGGGACGTGCTGGAATTTGCCCAGATGTAATGCCCGCACAATATTGGTGGCGTTGTCAGATATCACAAATCCCCAGGAGAGTCTAAGTGGGGTAAGCCACTGGGCGATGATTTCCCTCAGTTTCTCTAAGAGGTTGTCGGCGGTGTGCCTCTTACTGAAACCGGTGATACACAGCGTAGCCTGCCTTGGAACGAGCTGGCGTTTCTGAGATGCTGCTACTGGTGACGCTGCTGTTGTTGCTGCGTAAGGTGATACATTTACCCAGTTGGCTGTCACAGTCATATAGTCCTTAGTCTGCCCTGTTCCACTTGTCCACATGTCCGTGGTTAAGTGGACATTGGATACAACCGCATTTTTCAGGACACTGAGGACACTTTTTCTGACGATTCTGTACAGTCTCGGTATCGTCTGCCTAGTGAAGTGGAATCTGGACGGGATTTGGAACCGGGGACACACTACCTCCATCAATTGTCTAAATCCCACTGCACTAATTTATGTTATATTGATATATACGTGCGGCTAAGGCGCACACAAACACAGAAAATAATTTTTTATTTTTGTTGGAGACTAGTGCACTTTGTGGGTTACACCACCCTTTAAGAAATGAGCCAGCCGGCCTTTTACTTATGACACAGGCGCACGCTTGGCGCTACTTTGTTGATGCACGTGCGGCTACTGCGCACACAAACACAAAAATATATTTTTTTTTTATTTTTTTGGAGTGCAATTTGGGGGTTACAGCACCCTTTAATGGACAAGCCAGCCGGCCCTTTACTTATGGGACACAGGCGCACGCTTGGCGCTACTCCTTTGTTGATGCACGTGCAGCCACAGTGCACACAATTCACAAACACAGAAAATATTTTTTTATTTGGTTTGGAGTGCACTTTGGGGGTTACAGCACCCTTTAACGGTCAAGCCAGCCGACCCTTTACTTATGACACAGGCGCACGCTTGGCACTACTTTGTTGATGGACGTGCGGCTACTGTGCACACAATTCACAAACACAGAAAATATTTATTTTTTTTGCACTTGGGGGGAGCACCCCTGATGGACAGAGCACCCCCTGGACAACACTGCAGCAACCCTTTAGGACTGGGACACTGCACAGGACTTTGGAGTGGACACAGCCCCTATGGACAACTGACTGCACAACACAGTCCAGCCAGCCCCTATGGACTTTGAAGTAGTGGACACAGCCCCTATTAACAACAGCAGCACAACACTACACAGCCCAGCCAGCCCTAACTCCCACCCTCCCTCTTTACTGTCCACAGCCGAGTGAGAAAATGGCGCCGACACGTTTTGCCTCAATTTCAGATCCGAGTCAGGCGGGAAAAGTCGAGCCTGATTCGGATCAGCCTCGAATCGGGGGGGTTCGGATTTCAGAAATCCGAACCCGCTCACCCCTACCTAATACATGAGTTGTCACAGATATTTCCTGCTCTAATTTAAGGAGCAATGCACATCGCTGTCCATAAGTGTTCATAGACTTTCTGATTTATCAAGCTCAAAAAACTTTACGTCATCCTACATGACATTAGCCTTCTCTTTCCTATGGAAAGAGCTCCAGAGGGTGAAGAGGCATTATTATCCTTTATTTATACAGAATGAACAAAACAAGAAACAAGAAAAAAGTGACTTATAGTACAAAACTTTGCAGAACAGTAACAAGGTTTATAAACGTTGCTGCAGCAGCAGTAATGATACCCTAATGAGCAGGATGGCAGTCAAACCTAAAGGTTAGGTGCTGTTCATGGCACTGGGAAGGATATGATGGTATAAGTGAGGTAAGGAAAAGCACATGGGGGAAGAGGGCCCTGCTTGTGAGAGCTTACAATATATGTCCCTCTGATCCGCGCTGCACGAAGTTCACACCTGTGATTAACACTGCTATACAGAACACGGCAATGTAAACGTTCGCTGCTTTTATTTGCTGAAATTACAGCTTTGGAGCTTCGTTGGGCAGCTATTTATTGGAGCTAAGGGACAATGGCTAGGCTACAATGATAAATTGCTCCAAAACTAGTTCTGAAATCGTAGAGAATAGCAGGATTAATTAACAATACATTTTGGGCATTTTTAAATAAACTAGCTGAAGTACCCGGCGTTGTCCGGGTTTAAATCTTCAAGTTATTAAGTTTTATTATGTGATGTTGTCCAAATCCATGCAGTCAAAGGACCAGAACAGGTCAAAGTTCTGCTCGGCGCACTTCGCCGCAAGGTCCGACTGGGACCTCAACCCCTAGTATGTCTTCTGGAATCCAATGTTATAACTCTTTGAAGTTTTTGTCCAAATCCATCCAGTAGAAGGCTCAGCACAGGCTCCCGGGGTCAAAGCTCTGCCAAGCGTACACCAATTAATATTATATACATAATTATTATATTTAAGATAGTCCCATCAGATCAGTAGGGGCAGGACCACAGGGCATTATAGTTGTTACTCATTTTAACTCAGTAATGTTTTTCATACATTAAGACATTTATAATGTGTCTAAACTGTCAATGCACAGTTTAACAATATCTTCCAAAGACCTTTAGCCACCCTGGGGGAGACTTAACCTTCAAAAACTCTCCCAAACATAGCTTGATGCAAAGGTGCTCATTAAGCTCAGCTCTTGTCAATGTCAGTAGTGGACTATGCATGCCGAAGGATGATTAACACCCATAAAAACTGAAACTGAGGGGGTGATTCAGAGGTGGACGCAGTGGCAGTAGAGAATGCTACTTTTCTTGCAGACACTACTGCTTCTTTATGATAGTGCTGTGGCCGTTGGGCGTCCTATTGAGACGCCCAGGGGCTGTAGAATTAATCTGCCAATGTGCGTACAAAGATGCACTGTTGGTGTGCCATCGGACACTACACCTGTTTATGGCAGGCAGGTCAGGCGCTAGGTGTCTCGGCACCCTGTGCTGTCCCATGTGCCCCTAGCCCCTTCTCTCACTACGCCCTCCCCCTGTGCTTACATATTCACTGCAACTGATGGGTCGGAGGATGGGACTTTCCTACTGCCAAAACCCGATGCCCCTGTGCGACCACACAGCCAGGAACATACCTGGAGCCGGCCCTGATGGCAGGCGCAGAATGACCAAGTGACTATGGGCGCCAGTGTCAGTGCAATTGTGTCTTTAGACACAGTCACTGAGAATGACACACCAGCAACTGTTAGCCACACTGCCTCCTCCCAGTTACTACTCAGAAACGCCCATCAAAATTGCATGGATCTCAATGGAATTTTTGATCTGTATCTCCCAGCGGTAAACTGTTACGAATCCCAATGCCTACTCCATGTGAGACCACAAGAACCCGGCTAGCGAGATATTTACCAATAACAACCGCCCATTGTTCCCTTAGAACTTGGATACATTCACTGGTACTTAGGCGGCCGCCTGGACTTATGCCTCGGGGTAGTAGCGGCTCACATGGAGGTACAAGGGAATTCAATAGATGAAATGTACAGTTGGAACAGATGCAGGTGAAGGTAAGGCTTTGAGGAAAAGAAGAGTGGATATTTGAACAATGGTATGACTTGAAGTGGTTTAAAGTAGTAGGGCAGCCGATGATGCGGCAATAGTAACAATGGTGCGGCAATAGTGCCGATGGTGCAGCAATTGTGGTGATGGTGCGGCAGTAGCCATTAGTAAACAGTCTAGTCTTTGGAAGCCGATGATGTGGCAATAGTGCCGATGGTGCGGCAATAGCCGTTAGTAAACAGTCTAGGTTTTGGCAGTGGCTTTATGAGCCGATGATGTGGTGAATGTGCCGATGGTGTGGCAGTTGTACCGATGGTGCGGCAATAGTGCTGATGGTGCGGCAATTGTGCCGATGGTGTGGCAATAGCCGTTAGTAAACAATGTAGGTTTTTACTGTGGCTCGGGAGCCGCATGAAGGCTGATGAAAGCACGGCGGCTGCTTGGTGCGGCTGGGAAGCTGTATCGAACCTGATGCGCCGATGGCAGCACGGGGGCTACTTGGTGCAGCTGGAAAGCCGTATGGAAGTTGATGAGCCGATGTCAGCATGGGGGCTGCTTGTTGCGGCTAGGAAGCCGTATGGAAGCTGATGAGCCGATGGCAGCACGGGGGCTGATTGGTGCGGCTGGAAAGCCGTATGGAAGTTGATGAGCTGATGGCAGCACGGGGGCTGCTTGGTGCGGTTAGGATGCCGTATGGAAGCTGATGATCCGATGTTAACACGGGGGCTGCTTGGTGCGGCTGGAAAGCCGTATGGAAGTTGATGAGCTGATGGCAGCACGGGGGCTGCTTGGTGCGGCTAGGAAGCCGTATGGAAGCTGATGAGCCGATGGCAGCACAGGGGCTGACTGGTGCGGCTGGAAAGCCGCATGGAAGCTGATGAGCCGATGGCAGCACGGGGGCTGCTTGGTGCGGCTAGGAAGCTGATGAGCCAATGGTAACACGGGGGCTGCTTGGTGCGGCTGGAAAGCCGTATGGAAGTTGATGAGCTGATGGCAGCACAGGGTCTGCTTGGTGCAGCTAGGAAGCCGTGTGTGGAAGCCGTATGGAAGTTGATGAGCTGTATCACGAGGAGAAACAATCGCGAGGAGAAACAAACAAAGCCGATGAAACTCACAGACAGGATATAGTCGGCACAGCTGCAATAGTCCATTGAGTATAAATAGGCTGAAGTCCCAATCAGGTTTGCACTTGTGGAATACATCACTTCCTGAGGTGTGCCGATCGCCTAGCCACAGGATCAACTGAAGGGCAACCTAGCCACAGGATCATCCTGTCTGGGCATCCTGTTAGAAGGATTCAAGTTGTGACCGCGACTTGTAACATAAACATCAAGATGCATGCGCAGACGTAAAACATCTGTGCATGCAGGATGTCAAGAGGTTACACTCCAGTGGACTGACCAAGATGCAAAGGACTGCAAGGACCAAAGATCTTCTTCCTTTGTCCTCATTTCCAGGTCCTTTGGATTTTTATGTCCATTGAAAGGTTGACATTGCAGCACTTTCAAGGTGGAAGCTACAGGAGATGATCTGGGCCTGTGTAGCCCTCAGTGCATACTAGGCAGCACTTCAGCTCTAGAAAGTTGCAACCTCTATTTGGAATTGGTGTTTCCAGCCTCACTGTTTCTTACCTTGGCAGATGAGGTGGGAATGCATCCTCAGCTTCTTAGACTGGGAGCGTGGCACTTAGCTGTGACATCAAAGCTAAGCATTTCATGGACATGAAGGAGCAGTGTAAGCAGCTGTTGCTGGCTGCTTTTCTTACATATCATAGGTTGGGGCATTGTTTGGGTTGAGGGCTTTAAAATCACTAGATGAGTGACATTATGTCACTCATGTTGTGTTTTAGGTGCCTCTAATCATTGGCGCCTTGGTTCACCTAATGGGAGAGACAACTCTAGAGAGAAATTTCATTAACACAAGATTTTGCCCAAGCATGTACACCCAGGTTGGCGATAGAGACAAGTATCATATGGAATTTTGATCCCTTTAATCAATGTGATTGATTACATTTCATAAAACTTTCAACAACAGCTATATCCAGTACTATTTTTCTAATAAAATATGTTCAGGAATGCCTGGGGGTGCCGAGGTGGGCAGAGCTGTATGGGATGGCCATCAATAGGTGCGTAAAGCAATTTATTTTTTTTTTAAATGACAAAGTTTGGGCTGTGGGGGGTGGGTATTATTATAACATGTCAATCTATCATATAATATTTAAAACTACACAAGTAAATAAATACAGGAGAGAAATCTGCTGTAAAAGTCCGAACACCAACTCACACATCAACAGAAAACCAGAATCTATGCTAAATATACAGGCAAAGCCACATTGATTCTACATATATAAGAAAAGCAGGATCCATATTACTACTGAAAAGGCCAGATCCATATAAAATACATTGAAAAAGCCAGATCCATATAAAAAAACATTGAAAAAGCCTGAACCACATAAAATACATTGAAAAAGCCAGTTCTATATAAAAAAACACATTGAAAAAGCCAGATCCACATAAATGACTTTACATTGAAAAAGCCAGATCCACATACAAAACATTGAAAAAGCCAGATCCACATAAGCTCTGCAGTCAAAGACAAGCTATGCTGCTGGTGGGCAAACGGTATTAGACCCCCAGCGCAGGTTGCGCTGTAGTATGCTGCAAGCAGCAAATATTTTATAAAAAAGAAAACTTATTTTGCGGTTTCAGAACGCCCTTCCGGATGATGTAATTTTTTCAGCATTTCAGAGCCCTGGCTATATCTGTACCTTGTGTGAGACCAAACTGCTAGACAGCTGGGACTGGGATGCTAGTCTTGTTTTATCTCAATCAGGAAAGGTGATTCATGCCGACACATGAGCTGAGCACTCCTGTGTGCACTGCTGATATAGGGCCTTAGTCGGACGCAATGCCGATAGTTATGTAGATTGAGCGATTGTGTTACAAGTCGTGGTCACGACTTGTCTCCTTCTAGCAATGTTGTTCCTGTTCCGTCGGTTGCTAGGCGATCTGGACATCCCCCGCCGTCACGTGTTCTTTGCAGCACGACTTGATAGGTTTCTTCCCATATTTCTGCACGCTGGCCTTTTGCCGACTCCTCAACTATAGTGTTCCTTGTGGATGTCTCAACTCAGCTGCATGGTCAGTGCTTTGGTACTTCTCCTTTTCCTTGTATCCAGCGATATCAGCTTCCTAGCCGCACCGTCAGCTCCCAAGCTGCTATCGGCTTTGTTGCCGCTCCATCAGCTTCCCAGCCACACCGTCAGCTCCCAAGCTGCTACCGGTTTTGTTGCCGCTCCATCGGCTTCCCAGCCGCACTATCAACTCCCAAGCTTCTACTGGCTTAGCCGCATCTCACCACCGGCTCTTCGGCCATACCACCGGCTCACAAGCCACACTGCCGGCTCTCAAAGCTGCATCGTACCACCGGCTTTTCAGCCACACCACCGGCTCTCAAAACCACACCTCATCACCACCTCTGCTGCCACACTACCGGCTCAAAGCCGCATCTCACCACCGGCTTTCAAGCCACACTACCAGCTCTTAAAGCCGCATTGTATCACCGGCAATTCAGCACCACCGGCTGTCAAAGCCGCATCTCACCACCACCTCTGCAGCCACATCACTGGCTCCAAGCCGCATCTCACCACCGTCTCTCTAAGCCGCATCACTGGCCTCCGAGCCACTGCATCAAGTCTTCTAATTGTACTACCAGCCTTAGCTGTATCATCAGCATAGAAAGCCGCACCATCGGCTCTCCAGCATCTTTTGTTATTCTCTGGGTTCCGAAGGTTACCAGTGTAAACCTCTACAACTCTGAGTATTTAGTCTGGCAGCCACTTAAGTACCGGTGAACACCTTCCAGTTCTAAGGGAATGGCTGGTGGCTGTTAGTGGCGGAAGACCTTGCTAGCCTGGGTTCTAAGGGTTTACACGGAACAGCCTAGGAATCCATAACAGATTGTTAGCCATTGCGCAAGCATGTATGCCTCACTGTGCATGCGCAGTGATTGAATTGCAAATAAACTTACACCGAGAATTCACTTGCAAAATGAGCAGCAGGTAGCCAGCATTTGGGGGAGGTAATGGGGGGTGCTTAGAAAACAGCAGGCACGTTGGACCGTTTAAACACTGTTTTCAGGATGTTCTTAATTTATCCATGCGTTCCAGCCCGCAGCAGGAGAGCTTTCTGCGTGTCTGGAGACCCACTGTGTCTGCGACAGCTTAGACTTACTCAGAAGGCAGAGTCATTAGCATATTTTCGTAATTGCGATCCTTGAGCGATAGCAGCTGCGATAGCATTAGCGTCCATCTGAATCAGGGGCCATTGCGATTGCACTGTGATCACTCAGACCACGGAAAGCTGAGTGAGTTACAGGTAGTCAGTGTTCGGTGGTGATGATGGGGGAGTGGTCAGAGAAATGCAGGCGTGTCTATCTGTTTGGACGCCATTGCATGGGCATACATAAATTAGCCACTGCGACGGCATACGCAGCTTGAGTACTCACTCTCTGTGCAACGAGGTTAGCAATTCTGAGTAAGGTCTGACCTGTTGTAATTGTGCGCGAGGGGCCGATGTTCCCGATGTATACGTAGGACTGCAAGGTATTACGAATGTGAGATAGCGGCAGTGGGCATCTATGCTGGCTGTGCGATGCCTTTGCGATTGCATTCATTAGCATATTTTCGCAGATCTGCTTGCATAAACGCAGCCGCGATTGCAATAGCGATCCATAATGAATCAGGCCCCAGGCCCACAGTCTATTTCCTCCTTGTACAGGCTTTTCTTATTAGTAGCGAATTGAGCAGAACAATTCTTCAGGGACTAGCCTGGACAAGATCTTTGATACAATCTATTTCTATGTCGATATAAAGTTCATCCTTTTCAAACGATCGAAGTATGTTGAATGTGGAGTGCGCTACTGCTGTTTTCACGTTTAACTTGCACTGCAATTTGCAGTTGCAATCCAATTTCAAACTTGCATTGCTTTTCCAGAGAAAATGTGTGTTTTTTTGTGTGCATTCCCCTAAGATATGAAATATCTTTATTGTAAGGTAAAAATGTTGGGACACAGGGCCTGATTCAGACCCGCTCGCAAGCGCTATGCGCTTGCAAGCGGGTCCATGTTTAGCCACTGCACATGCGCACGCCGGAGCTGGCTACGACGTGCGCATGTGCGAGATCTGGCTAGCGATGGGCGCTCCGCCGCTCCGGGTCTCGCGCCAAAAGGGGGCGGCTGTCGATGTTGATCGACAGCTCGCACCATTTTGGAGGCATAGCCGGGGGTTGGCTTCACAAACGGGGGCGTTCCCAAGCGAATGCCTGCCGTTTGTGGGCGGCCCCACTGTCATCACCAGTGATGTCAGTGGGAGAGCTTCCGGCTCTATTAGAGCCAGAAGCTCTCTGGGGCTTGCGGCCACGAGACCCTACCACAAGGGTCTCGTCGCAAGCCCAATGGTCGCGATGGTCTCGACCATCGCGACCATCATTCTGGCCGCTCGCAATAGCTGTGGGTGGTCACCCACAGCTATGCGAGCGGACAGGAGGCCGCACAAAAAAAAATGTCCTGATTCAGAGCGAGCGCTCTTTCAGAGCGTCCGACTCTGAATCAGGGCCACAGTGCAGAACCCCTTGGACAACCCCCTAATGACTAAATAGGCATTTGGAAATTTTGCTTATTTGGCCCAATAATTACACGTCATTTTTGGATGTTAAAACAATGGCCTCAAATTACCTTAAACTCAACTTTTTTGTTAGTTTAGGCAACCCAAATTTAATGAAAGTATTTTATGAAATGAAAAATATTTGCCTTTTTTATAATTTTTTTTTACAGTTCTTTAAAAATGTAGTGGCCTCAAATTACCACAAAATTATTCATTTTTCATTTAATTAGTTTGTGATTAAAAAAGTTTTCTTTTTTTAAAATGTATATTCTTTATTTTAAAATGCTCAAATCAGCCATTTGACAACATATGCAAACCTCCAGTACTTTCCTTATGCCCACTAACTGCCTCCTATATGATTCTGCTAATACAGTTGTCACTTTTTGGGGTCCAGAATGGTCTCCCCACATTTTCCTGCACTTCTCCCTGGTGACATTTTGTTGAAAGATCATTTCTAATTGGATCTCGCATTTCTCTGGAGTGCGCATTTATGCAATGTTTGAGAGTTTCATGAAACAAACTCGCTTTTGAAAACTCGCATCTAATTGGATTGAACCCTAATGGAGCGTACACACGGTCAGATTTGTCAGACTTGTCAGATTTGTCAGATGAACGACTAAACGATTTGAACGATTTGAACGATTTGACCAAAGTTTTGAACGATTTGAACGATTGAACGATTTTTGACTGCATTAAAATGAATGGAATCGTCCAAGTCTGACTGCAAACCCATCAGATGTCAGATATCGTTATCTGACAAACGGGAACGCGCATCGTTGATCGTCCATCGTTCAGGCATGTCAGATATGAACGATTTTCCTTCAGATATGAACGACTGAACGATTTTTAAATCGTTATCGTCCATATCTGAAGAAAAAATCTGATCGTGTGTATGCACCATTAGTGTCCCTCCAGGGAGGCTTCATTTCATGTTCCAAGATGGCCGCTGGACTTAGAACTGCACATGCGTGGCGCCATCTTGTTCGATATGTTGAGTGTCACATTGGGAGACAGATGTCTCCTATTTAGCTCCAGATAGAGACCCGGTATTACAGCCACTCACAACGCTGTTCCAACATCCTGTACCACTACCCACTAGCAGCAAACACTCACCGGCTGGTGAGCTGTATGACACCCCGCTGTATGTACAACAGTGAGTATGGCTGTATTAGTTCTATCTTCAATAAACTACCACCACTATAAGTGTTGTTTATAGTTGAGTCATCTGATGGATGTGTGCCTAACTACTTTGCAACATCAACACCTGTACGCACACATAATTTTCCAACAAAATTTTTCTTCATCTCTGGAGACACAAGGTAAATAAGTGGATGACTCAGTAATACTGTTATCCCTGAAAGAGGATAAAGTGCAGGACGAGGACAGCAACAAATCCAGCACAAACTAAGATGCTTCTCTAACTACAGGTCCAGTGGATGCTTTAGTCCAGGAGTTCCAGTAACTCCTAAAAGTTGAAGAGCCAGAAGAGACAGATCTATCCACATACTCTTTTTTCTACAAGATGGCATTATTTCTTCCTGGACACCTTGCTGAATGAGCTAGCCAGAGAGCAGTAAGTGGTTCCAAGCAAAATGTTCATCTTGGGAGCAGCCAGTGAAATGGCTCTTTGGTCTATTCAGGGGCCAATCATGAAAAGGAAAATTATTTTTTTCTTAGCAAATGGTTAGGCTCTGTTACTACCTCTGCTTATTTCAAAGAAAGAAAGAAAGCTAATATTGACCTATGCTTGAACTAATGACTTTGAACACCTACCTGTCAGTGGAGCAGTTTTTAGATGAATATGTGACTATCTCTGAATCAGGCCCATAGTCTTGTTTGTCGGTTAACTATGGTCCTGATTCTGAATCAGAAGCAAAGTGACTGTATTTGAGGAAAGACAGATTTACTGTCTTATACTAATGTGAGTATCCGTAGGGCTAGTGCAAGGATATGTATGGTCTCAACCTGCAAGCCACACAGCCCACTGTTTTTCCATCCACAGCTGCAACCGTCATCATTCATATCAGAACTTGTACCTACCCTATGCTGGGTGCAAGAGATCCATCAGAGACAGGTTTCTCTCGCTGTACACTGGACTAAGAGTAACACTGAAGTATAGCTCAAGCTTGCCTACCCTCCCGAATATTGGGTGCCGCTCCTGACCCCCCGGAAAGGCAGGCAAGCCTCCCGGCTGCCGCCTGACCCCCCCCAACTACTACAAGAAACCCCCGCAGCGGGGGGCCCGATGACAAGATTCACGCTGAATCGCGTCATCATAGCTCCGCCCCCTGCTTTACAATGCCAATATTTTCAGCATTGTGAAGAGGGGGCGGAGCCACAATGACGTGATCACCTGGCTCTGCCCCCGGTTCCACCCCTAAAACCGCATTATTGCCCAGCCACGCCCCCCGCTGTCCACAGACATTCAATTCCCTCCTTCCCGGAAGGAGGGAACTGAATGTCGGCATGTATGGTATAGCTACATGCCCACGACACTACCACAGACGGACCTCTTGCATGTGACTGCAGTACACATAGTTGCAGACCAGAAACACCCATTTCATGGATAGAGAGATCCAGCCAGAGTAATGCAAAAATGTGTAAGTCACTTCTGCACAGTTTTGCTGAAACTCACTATATGTGGCCATAAAATGACCTGTGTCTGACTCATAAGCAAGGCTAGATCCAGAGTTATGTCAATGCCGTGGGCAAGCAGTGTTGTAGAAGGAAGCTAGGAGGTGGTGGTGAGCCACTGAGTCTGTGTTGGGCTGGAGGGACATACCTGCACAGAGAAAAAGGGTGTGTGCCCACACCTTAGTGCTGCCAAGAGGATACAGCTCAGGTGGAGTTGTGGCAGCCAAGCAGGCCAATGAGTCTGGAGGCCAGTGAGCCAGTAAGCCAGTGTCCATACCTGCAGGAGACAGGGAGGATTTTGAGACTGCGTGAAGTGCGCAGACTAGCTGCTCTGTTAGATAGGGTTGAAGAAGTGAGAGTGCCCTGAATGAGAGCTAGATTGTTTGTTATGTTCTGTTACTGCATGCTGATGACATTAAAGCACCCTTATGTTTGTTTTAACCCGAACAAGCTGCACGGTGACCTTTATTTTGAGCACCTAGACACTGCACCACTGACCATTATATTGAGCAAAATACCCTAGAACGTCACACTGGCCGATTTTTTCCAGATACCTATGCCTGTCTCAACAAAATCCATTAACCGTCTTGTCAAGGGAACAGATTACCTGAAGAAATTGCTTAAACTTGTCTATTTTAGTATTTATAGTACCTGAAAAATGATCCCAAACATTCTACTATTTTTTTAATGTGTGCTGTAAAAAGGTTGCACGTTATTTGCCACCTCATCGTCCCTATGATTGTTACTGATCTAATACCGGGAGCCAAGTTGACTAGAGGTAGACTGTTCAACTTAGGCTATCTACTCCTGAATTAAAGTCAGTTTATGAGTACAATACATTGCTGAAAATATCAAAAACATTTTCATCAGACACTCCAAATTACCACTAGGAGCTAGTTTAATTTTTTTGTAGGCAAAAAAAAAGAAGGTGGGCTTTGTCCATGCATAGACTTTAGAGGAATAAGTACAGTAATCAGATTAGGTCGGCGCTACACTGATGCAATATGAAAAAATGAAATCCAATTAGGATAAATACACTATACAAAGTGATATGGATCAGTGCTACACCAAGTCAGCGCTGCACTAAATGTGATGGAGATTGAAATAAATATGCTAATATAATCCAATATACTTGGTATATATTTATTTGTAAAAATCGGGGTCACAATGCCCTTATATGTTATTTTTAGAAATAAAGTGCACTGTTTGTGAGTGAATATAGATACCTATGAACCAGGACTGTAGGTATCAGTTAGAATATTAGTCCCAGAGTCAATGTCCTTGGTATATAATAGGTATTCTAATAGTAATTATGAAATGGTAGACTACTTTTAGTCACCAATGGTCTCTCTGATATACAGATGGTAAATGTCTGATGATGTACGCGGGGTGTTGTAAGATTGTTTCTGGCGGGGCAGCGTCCCGTATCCCCCAGGTGCACAAACTTACCCTCAGCGTCCTTTACCGCTCACCTCCGGGTGGGCGACGTCCACTTCTTCAGTCTTCTGCCTTCCGGTCCCTCATTCCGCTATGTCTGTTAGCGCGCATGGATACACGCGCTGACTGGGAAGCAGGGTCCTCACCATGGGTCTGCGAGACTTCCGGGTAGTGAACTCTCGCGAGATCATGCACTTGCCCGGGCTCAGCAGTTCCGTTGCGGTGGCTCAACTCGGTGCCGCAAGGAGAATTCAGGAGTGGGACTCGGCGATGTGTGTGATTATCTTGGATAAAACAGCGGGTGTCCTCCCAACGCGTATCGGCTATACAGCCTTCCTCAGGGGTTAATGTGTGCCATCTTGTGTGTGGCTTTAAGTACTCTATGCTGGCAACCATCTTTGTTGAGGTATAGGTGATCATATTGTTGCGGCGGCCATCTTTGTTGTGGGCTAATGAATTATTCTCAGTATGGATGTCGTTTATTCCTATTTCTGTGCCAAGGTGATATCTAAATATTGATTAGATGCAAAGATGTATATGTAACCATCTCTACTATATAACCAGAAGTGGGCAGTGTATAATTTAACAGGAGAAGTCTGGGGATGGATTATTGCATTATAATAGACCTAACTTCATTATATGCATTGAGACCTTGTGGTGTAAAAGGTTTTTAATGTGTAGATCCATTTTAGTTCCTCTCTATTCAGTGTGCCCTCAAAGTCTCCTCCTCTCCAGTTATTTTCCAAGCAGGCAATCCCTATGTACCTCATCCCTTTGGGGTCCTGTCTATGTGCTTCTTTAAAATGTAAAGAAAGGGAATGAGTTTCTAGTCCCTTCCTTATATTACAACAATGTTCAGAAATGCGGGTTTTCAGGTTACGCTTGGTCCGACCCACATATTGAAGGCCGCAGGGGCATTCTATCAGATAAATAACCCCTGTATTATTGCAGCTAATATGTTGTTGTATTTTGTATGTCATATTAGTGGTAGTAGATGTAAAATTTTCAATTCTTTTAATACTACAATAGCCTTCTCTACAGTTTTTACATGTTCCACAGGGATAAAATCCTTTCCTGATCCCTGTGTTTCCTAAAGTCATTTGTCTAACGGAATGGGTCTTGATGTGGTTTTTGACCAATTTTTGTTTCAGGCCGGAGGCTTTTCTGTATATTATTTGTGGTCTGGCTGGTAGCAAATCTGAGAGAGTATCATCTTCCTTAAGAATGTGCCAATGTCTGTTCAGAATCTTCTGAAGTTGTTTAGTATCCTTACTGAATTTAGTGATAAATGCAGTCTTGAAGCAGTTATTATCATCAGTTTTTTTATTTTTGTAATGATTGCCTCTCAGTTTCTATTTTCTGGTATGCTTCCTCCACTACTTTCCTGTCATACTGTTTGGCTAGGAATTGTTCCTTCAGATTTTGACTTTGTGTTTTGAACTCATGTAATTGGGTGCAATTTCATCTAATTCTGGTGAATTGACTAATCGGGATGCTTTTGAGCCAATTATGGTGGTGTCCACTAGTTGACAGAATATAACTATTCACGTCAACCGGTTTGGTGTATGTCCTAGTGTGAAGTTGGTGATTTTCTATGTATATGGTTATATCTAGAAAATTGACACTGCTATGGTTATAGTCAGTGGTAAATTTCAGATTATAGTTATTGTTGTTAATGTGTGTCAAAAACCTTGTGAGTGAATCTTCATCACCTTCCCAGATGAAGAACACATCATCTATAAAGCGCCGCCATAGGACCAGACCCACGCCGAAGTCATGCCCGGACCAGATGTAATTGTCTTCCCAATAACTCATATAGAGATTCGCATAACTCGGCGCGAATCTGGTTCCCATGGCGGTGCCGGTTCTCTGGCAGTAATACTTCCCTCCGAACCAGAAATAGTTGTGATGTAAAATATAGTCAATAGAATTGGTGATAAATTGTGTTTGTTCCGCTTGTAAGGTGCAGTCTTGGGCAAGAAAATGTTTGATGGCTTCTAGTCCCTTTGTGTGGTCTATGACTGTGTACAATGACGTGACGTCACTAGTACACAGCCATAGGTCATCTCTCCATTCTACCCCTTATAGAATATTCAGTATGTCTGTAGTGTCTTGTAAAAATGATCTTTGTTTTCTGACATATGGTTGTAGATAGGTATCGATATATCTGGACAGGTTGGCGGATATGGAATTGATTCCGGATATTATTGGTCGTCCTGGTGGATGTTCTATGTTTTTATGGACTTTTGGCAAGTAATAAAATACTGGTATCACTGGATGTGTTATGTTGAGGTATTCATGTTCTTTTTTGGTCAGTATCCCTATGTCATGACCTGCCTTAAGTAAATCCTTCAGGGTCTTCTGAAATTTTGCTGTGGGGTCCCTCTCTAATGGTTCGTACGTGGAACTGTCACTCAGAATTCTGTTTGATTCTTTATTATAGTCTGAAGTGTTTAGAATAACTATGCTCCCGCCTTTATCGGCGGGTTTAATGACAATGTTAGTGTTGGTACTCAGTTCTTGTAATGCCTGTCTTTCTGCTTTTGTAATATTCATTGTTTTTCCCTTACAGTTGTTTTGTATGCGGTCAATGTCTTTCGTGACTAGGGATTCAAAGCTATTGATGAGATGGCCCTTCGATTGTAAGGGGTACAACTTTAACTTGGGCCTAAGGTCTGTGTGTTTGTATATATCTTGTTGTTGATTCTGGGTATATGTATTGTTAATATGGTACTTGGCTAGTGTAAGTTTTCTTGTGAACTTATGTAAATCAAGGTATGTTTGAAATTTAAGTTTGGCTGTGGGTGCAAATTGCAATCCCTTGTTCAGAAGTGTTACTTGAGTCTGTGTTAATTCTGTATTGCTTAAATTTATAATTCCATTGTCAGAGGGGACATGTTGGATCGCTTTGGTGGTTTTTTTCCTGGTGTTTGTTCCTCCTCTACACCCCCTTCTAGTGTGTCTAATTTGCATTTTTGAGTTTTGTCTTTGGTGTTGCAGGAACTCAGTCCCTTTTCTTGCTCTAAAAAATATTTCCCTATATTTCTTCCTAACTTTTATCAGTTTCTTTTATTGTGATAGTGAATCCTTGTTCAAGTGATTGCCTTGCTAGAGTGTCATACTCATCACTTCCGTCTAGACTATATGTAGAGAAGGATGTGTCAATAGTGGATTCTACATCTGATTCCAGTAGGTTATCCGTTTGTTTGGTTACTATTGCGTTTACTTCATTCCCTATTATTGTTTGTGTGTGTAACTTGGTCATATATTGTTGATAAGTTAACTGCAATTTTTGGTATATTGGTGTTTTTGGCAATATTTTTTAGAGCAAGAAAAGGGACTGAGGCCCTCATTCAGAGCCGGACGCTCTGAGCAGAGCGCACGCTCTGAATGAGGGCCGTCCTCCATAATTATAGAGCGTCCTCCTGGATGCTCGTATAGCTGTGGGTCACCACCCACAGCCTATACGAGCGTGCAGGTTGATGGCCGCGATGGTCTTGACCATCGCGACCATCGCCACTGCGAGCCGGAGCCTGCGGTTGAGTTTCTCAACCGCAAGGCCCGGAGTGATTTTGGCTCTATCAGAGCCAAAATCACTCCCACTGACATCACTAGTGATGTCAGTGGGCCGGCTTCTGATGGTAGGCATTCCCTTGGGAACGCCTCCGTCTGGGAGGCACGCCCCCGGCACGCCCACCAAAGGGGGCGTGCTGTCAATCAACATCGACAGCACGCCCCCTTTGATCAGACACAACGAGCGAAAAGGAAAGTCCTTCGCTCGTCGCGTCTGGCACATGCGCACGACGGAGCTCCCGCCATCGTGCGCATGCGCAGTGCACACCATCGACCCACTTGCGAGCGAACAGCCGCTTGCGAGTGGGTCTGAATCAGGCCCTGAGTCCCTGCAACACCAAAGACAAAACTCAAAAACGCAAATTAGACACACTAGAAGGGGGTGTAGAGGAGGAACAAACACCAGGAAAAAAACCACCAAAGCGATCCAACATGTCCCCTCTGACAATGGAATTATAAATTTAAGCAATACAGAATTAACACAGACTCAAGTAACACTTCTGAACAAGGGATTGAAATTTGCACCCACAGCCAAACTTAACAAATTTCAAACATACCTCGATTTACATAAGTTCACAAGAAAACTTACACTAGCCAAGTACCATATTAACAATACATATACCCAGAATCAACAACAAGATATATACAAACACACAGACCTTAGGCCCAAGTCAAAGTTTTACCCCTTACAATCGAAGGGCCATCTCATCAATAGCTTTGAATCCCTAGTCACGAAAGACATTGACCGCATACAAAACAACTGTAAGGGAAAAACAATGAATATTACAAAAGCAGAAAGACAGGCATTACAAGAACTGAGTACCAACACTAACATTGTCATTAAACCTGCCGATAAGGGCGGGAGCATAGTTATTCTAAACACTTCAGACTATAATAAAGAATCAAATAGAATTCTGAGTGACAGTTCCACGTACGAACCATTAGAGAGGGACCCCACAGCAAAATTTCAGAAGACCCTGAAGGATTTACTTAAGGCAGGTCATGACATAGGGATACTGACCAAAAAAGAACATGAATACCTCAACATAACACATCCAGTGATACCAGTATTTTATTACTTGCCAAAAGTCCATAAAAACATAGAACATCCACCAGGACGACCAATAATATCGGGAATCAATTCCATATCCGCCAACCTGTCCAGATATATCGATACCTATCTACAACCATATGTCAGAAAACAAAGATCATTTTTACAAGACACTACAGACATACTGAATATTCTACAAGGGGTAGAATGGAGAGATGACCTATGGCTGTGTACTAGTGACGTCACGTCACTGTACACAGTCATAGACCACACAAAGGGACTAGAAGCCATCAAACATTTTCTTGCCCAAGACTGCACCTTACAAGCGGAACAAACACAATTTATCACCGATTCTATTGACTATATTTTACATCACAACTATTTCTGGTTCGGAGGGAAGTATTACTGCCAGAGAACCGGCACCACCATGGGAACCATATTCGCGCTGAGTTATGCAAATCTCTATATGAGTTATTGGGAAGACAATTACATCTGGTCCGGGCATGACTTCGGCGTGGGTCTGGTCCTATGGCGGCGCTTTATAGATGATGTGTTCTTCATCTGGGAAGGTGATGAAGATTCACTCACAAGGTTTTTGACACACATTAACAACAATAACTATAATCTGAAATTTACCACTGGCTATAACCATAGCAGTGTCAATTTTCTAGATATAACCATATGCATAGAAAATCACCAACTTCACACTAGAACATACACCAAACCGGTTGACGTGAATAGTTATATTCTGTCAACTAGTGGACACCACCATAATTGGCTCAAAAGCATCCCGATTAGTCAATTCACCAGAATTAGATGAAATTGCACCCAATTACATGAGTTCAAAACACAAAGTCAAAATCTGAAGGAACAATTCCTAGCCAAACAGTATGACAGGAAAGTAGTGGAGGAAGCATACCAGAAAATAGAAAATATGGAGAGGCAATCATTACTCAAATACAAAAATAAAAAAACTGATGATAATAACTGCTTCAAGACCGCATTTATCACTAAATTCAGTAAGGATACTAAACAACTTCAGAAGATTCTGAACAGACATTGGCACATTCTTAAGGAAGATGATACTCTCTCAGATTTGCTACCAGCCAGACCACAAATAATATACAGAAAAGCCTCCGACCTGAAACAAAAATTGGTCAAAAACCACATCAAGACCCATTCCGTTAGACAAATCACCTTAGGAAACACAGGGATCAGGAAAGGATTTTATCCCTGTGGAACATGTAAAAACTGTAGAGAAGGCTATTGTAGTATTAAAAGAATTGAACAATTTACATCTACTACCACTAATATGACATACAAAATACAACAACATATTAGCTGCAATAATACAGGGGTTATTTATCTGATAGAATGCCCCTGCGGCCTTCAATATGTGGGTCGGACCAAGCGTAACCTTAAACCTGCATATCTGAACATCGTTGTAATATAAGGAAGGGACTAGAAACTAATTCCCTTTCTTTACATTGTAAAGAAGCACATAGACAGGACCCCAAAGGGATGAGATACATAGGGATTGTCTGCTTGGAAAATAACTGGAGAGGAGGAGACTTTGAGGGCACACTGAATAGAGAGGAACTAAAATGGATCTACACATTAAAAACCTTTTATACCACAAGGTCTCAATGCAGATAATGAAGTTAGGTCTATTATAATGCAATAATCCATCCCCAGACTTCTCCTGTTAAATTATGCACTGCCCACTTCTGGTTATATAGTAGAGATGGTTACATATACATCTTTGCATCTAATCAATATTTAGATATCACCTTGGCACAGAAATAGGAATAAACGACATCCATACTGAGAATAATTCATTAGCCCACAACAAAGATGGCCGCCGCAACAATATGATCACCTATACCTCAACAAAGATGGTTGCCAGCATAGAGTACTTAAAGCCACACACAAGATGGCGCACATTAACCCCTGAGGAAGGCTGTATAGCCGATACGTGTTGGGAGGACACCCGCTGTTTTATCCAAGATAATCACACACATCGCCGAGTCCCACTCCTGAAGTCTCCTCGCGGCGCCGAGTTGAGCCACCGCAACGGAACTGCTGAGCCCGGGCAAGTGCATGATCTCACGAGAGTTCACTACCCGGAAGTCTCGCAGACCCACGGTGAGGACTCTGCTTCCCAGTCAGCGCGTGTATCCACGCGCGCTGACAGACATAGCGGAACGAGGGACCGGAAGGCAGAAGACTGAAGAAGTGGATGTCGCCCACCCGGAGGTGAGCGGTAAAGGACGCTGAGAGTAAGTTTGTGCACCTGGGGGATACGGGACGCCGCCCGCCAGACACAATCTTACAACAACCCGCGTGCATCATCAGACATTTACTATCTGTATATCAGAGAGACCATTGGTGACTAAAAGTAGTCTACCATTTCATAATTACTATTACTGGGTATTATATACGCAGGACATTGACTCTGAGACTAATATTCTAACTGATACCTACAGTCCTGGTTCTTTCATAGGTATCTATATTCACTCACAAACAGTGCACTTTATTTCTAAAAATAACATATAAGGGCATTGTGACCCCGATTTTTACAAATAAATATATACCAAGTATATTGGATTATATTAGTCTGTGCAGCATATTTATTTCAATCTCCATCACATTTAGCGCAGCGCTGACTTGGTGTAGCACTGATCCATATCACTTTGTATAGTGTATTTATCCTAATTGGATTTCATTTTTCATATTGCATCAGTGTAGCGCCGACCTAATCTGATTACTGTACTTATTGTTCTATAGTGGGTTGGGTATTCCCATTAAGGTCCGCAGCAAGCACGAATCACATACGACCCCTTAGATTCCTAGCGCGGGGTTTCCCATTCCTTTGTTTCTGTCATAGACTTTAGAGGGTTAAATAAGATCACTGTAAAGAACAAGTAAACTCACCCACTGATACCTGTGTTGTTTAATCAGTTAACATTTGCCACTGTATTTACTACAATTGATCTGATTCAGATTCGCGAAGACGATGAATGAAAACAGTGTTTAGAACCCATAATGGTAAATTGTCGGAAATGTGTGGTATACCAAGATGATAGCCTGTATTCATGTATTCACTGGAGCAGCATGGTAACCAGTCAAATTCTGTATCTAAGGTATCATTGCTGGGTTAATTTATTCTAGGATTATTTTAGCTAAAAACTTTTCCATGTACAGTGGCAAAGTACAAGCTATTCTAGACTACTTAGCTTGCATTCATTTAAAAGATCTCCAAAGGTTTTGCGGATTTTCCAATTATTATCACCAATGCATTTGCCATTTATTGCAGAAGTAGGTGTATCTGATCTAGGAGAGGGGCCATATTGTTTCAAGTCTCTGCCGTGGATAAAAAGTTGCATCCCCGTGTCTTTTTCTCACAGAACTTTTCCTTTGCTGAAATTAATTATGATGTGAGCAACAGGGAAGCGTTGGCTATATAATGGTCCTATCAGTATAGTTGGCATTGGTTAGAAGGCTCAGAGCAATGTGTTACAATTTTTACTGACCACAAGAACTTATTGTACATTGAAACAGCAAAAAGGTTTAACCCTAGGCAGGTTTGTTGGGCTTTGTTTTTCTTTAGGTTTAATTTTGTCATAACCTAGAAACCATGGGCCTGATTCAGAGCTGTACGCAAATGTCGCCACTGCTGTGTCTGTGTATGCATCTGCTGTGTGAAAATATGCAAATGTTGCAGATACCGAGGAATGTATTGAGATCCAAACATCTGCATACAAAGACACATTATCGGACGCAGACCCTTAGATTATCGTCCTCCTCAGTTAACCTATGGTTGAGCAGAATGGCCGTGTGTACTGAGATGCCGGAGCCATGTCTACTGTGTACAGAATCGCAGGCACAACCTGTAACGCCCCTCAAAATGGTTGCGACACCCCAGCATATGCCTGCATTCTCTCCCGTTACCTCCCCCAAACGCACTCGGACTGTCAATCACTTTGCAAATAAATCCTCACTGTGAGCGACTACATATGCAGTTTACCGATAATCATGCAACTCCATAAATATCGGCATAGCATACAAAACTGACTTAGGCCCTAGGTTCCAGTAATTTGAAAGCTGTTGCCTAATCTAGAAGTTGTTTACAGCAACATTCTGATCTGCCTCCTTATACACTTATCCCATCAGATAAAACTGTGGCAGGCCTTACTAAAGATTCATTTGTACTGTAGCTCAGAGACATGTTCCTTCATAGACACCAGTGGGTCGATTAATTGTCCCTGATAGTTTAAAGAAAGTTGTTCTGGAGATCAGTAAGAAGATTAAGGTTCTATCCTATACAATGTGGTGGATGTCCCTTTGGGAAGAATGTTAAAGAATTTGCTAAAACATGTCAGGTGTTGTCAGGATTTGGGGTCTGAGTATAGTTTATCCTCCTACCACAGGACCATCTGTGGTCTTGCAATTTCAGCGTGAGAATATTTTCTCCTCATCCAATGATTACCTGTACGTGTGTTCACTTGATATATTGCTGTCTCTTCCATCGCACTTTGCATGATCATTAAGTCTAATCTGTGCCTACTGAGCATGCAGGTGTCAGGGAAAATGGAGCCTGTACCATGTTTCCGGTGATATCTCTACTGCACATGTGCTAATCTATGAGTGTCTATCAGTGTTTTCTGCAGCACCGATACCGGACTCCTCAAAGGTGAGTATAATGTATGCATGCAGGGTGTGTGGTGGGGACCCATGTGCACCGCACACCCTGCATCCATTTCATATACACCACTGCTTGCTTGTATCCAGCGTGAAATATCAATTATTGGTATATCTTGGTAAGATTACTCCCTGCTTCAGCCGTGCAGTGCATGTATACTATCTGCATCTTCAGTTTATTATTAGCAATCTTGTCAGGGGTATCTTAAGAGAGGAGGGGGCCCATGTGAACTCCCCGTGCGGGGCCCCCTCCTCTCTTCCCGGTGGCCGGCAGCCGACTGACGCGGCTAGCCAGCCAGCGGAGCATTAGTAGACTCCGGGCACTAGAGTGTGCCCAGAGTCTACTGCGCATAAGCAGAACGCAGGGAAAATACCCACGGCGGCCATTTTCCGGTGTTCTGAGCACACCCGCAGTTGACACCCACCGCGGGACCACGGACAGGTAAGTTTACAATAATATTAGGTGCAGGGTGTGCGGTGCGGGGCCCGTGTGACCCGCACACACTGCACCCATTATAGATACACCACTGAATCTTGTCCAGTGTACATAACCATCAGTAGCACACACAGGGGGTGGGGGGGTTGTGAGTACCCAGTAAGGATACTGGATTTCAACCTCAATACGCACCTACCTATACCTTCTAAACCCTGCCTATAAACCTCTAAAATTGATGCTATTTGCGCAAAGAATTATACAGACCCAAGATACAGTTTATACATATGCACACGCTCTGGACCAGATACCAGCATCAGCAAGAAACCTCCATCAATCAGCAAGAAGACTCCAGACTGGGGTCACAACACACACATTTATACCCTTACAGAAACAGACAACACAATAGAGAGGTTTGTTGCTGATCCCATTGGTTCCCAGTGCGGGTGCATCTGTTACAGGATAGTTAACAGGTTGTTTCAAATGAACACAGGTCAGCCTCCAACAGCCTATTGCCTCCTCTATTTCCCCTGCATGCAAATCTAAGCTGTTGGTTTCACAAGATACATTTTGGTGCTTTATATCTCTACGGTCCATAAGTTGAGAATGCATGTTGCGATCTTAACAGCGATGATACCGGAAAGCTGATGAAGAAATGCAGATCAGTATAATACCAAACAGGCTTACTTATCACGTATTAAACATTAGATACCAAAATAGCCTTTATTTCACAGCATTTGTAATAAATGTATAAAACTTGGATCTTATACTTTAAAGCTATTGAACCTTTATGTGAGTGTGCATTATGTAAGGATTAGGGATTTGGGAAAAGACGCTAGTTAGGTTTATCTGATTTGGGGCAGATCTGCACGCGTGCAGCTAATAAACAGCGTTCGCATGCAGGATATTGTGCATTCGCTAATGTGCGTCATGTTAGCAGCGCAACTGTGCGTAATGTGCGGTGTTTATGCATGAGATTCTATTTATGATGGATTTAATATATATATATATATATATATATATATATATATCTCATTTCTTACTAACATTTTCAAACTACAATGCAAATGTGTTGTGGGCAGTGAGCTTCACTCTCAAACAGGGTGGAGACCCCCAACCGTGTTGGTGCCAGCCTGTCTGACAGTGAGTTAAAAAGAGCAGATTTTCTTACCATTGTTCATTCAGTCAAATTCAAGTGTCTGGGCCATATTACAATTGCCACAGCTACACCTGTCTACATATGGGGTCTCTCCATTTACATGCAAAAACACCCACAGTTCCTGGTGTATTGTTCTTTTCTAATTCCTTTTCTCAGGAAGCGGTTGAGCAAGGTTGTCCCCAGAATGGGCCTGTCATGGCTTCTAAAAAGATTATCAAAAACATTGCCATCTGTACTTAGCTCGTGAGTTGTAACTTAAAATGGCGCTGGTCGCAAAATGGCGTCTTGCAGATTCTTATTTTTAAGATGGAGTCTGGTTGCCATTCGCAAGATGGCGTCGCTCCAAGCTAATTTTACACTGATTCTGTCTCAGCCACTAAACCAGCTTCGACACCAGAACCCCCCTTCCCCCCGACAGCCTCGAGAGTAGACACCATGTTATTAAGCCCCACCCGCTTGCTGCAAAATGCTGCATTACGTGGATTAATAAGGAGGAGGTGTAGCCAATATGACACTATTCTATTAGAATTGCATCATTTGGCTCTGCACCCTCTCGATTGACCCACGAATTGTGGCATTTTGCCACTAGGGGGAGGAGCCTAATGACATGATGTCAGCCTGCCAGGTCCCATCCCCACAACTGCTGCAAGGTAAGTGTAATGTGTGTGTGACATATGTATTTGTGTGTAAGGTTTGTGTGACGTGTGTGTGTGTGTGTGTATATGTTTGTGTGTGGAAACTCCCCTGGAAAAATCCTGTGTTTGCCCCTGACCATCCTTCTAGCATTATTTCCTGCATACCATATACTGTGTTTTTGCCAGTTATACTAACAGCTATTTTCTGCACTCTGTATATTCTGAACTGTTAGCTGCAGTATTGTAATTGGCATTCTGCATCTTAACTTGTTTGCTGCGTGCAGGGTCAGACTGGCCTGGGGGGTCGGCTGGGGTTTTTCCTTTTGGGCCTATCGGCGTAACTATAATGGGTGAAGGGGCCACTAGCCGCATATTCCATCCGGACTTCTAGCATTTATTTACAATACCTAGAGATCTATACAAGTGAAGTTCCCATCGGCAAACCATAGATGGTGGGAAAAGTGACTCTTTAAAGTCTTTTGTATTTTTCACTTCCTCCAAGCCTTACTATCTGTAGTGTGGAATAGCAACAATATAACTAAGGCTTCTT
This sequence comes from Taudactylus pleione, assembly GCA_031769625.1. Classification (NCBI taxonomy): domain Eukaryota; kingdom Metazoa; phylum Chordata; class Amphibia; order Anura; family Myobatrachidae; genus Taudactylus; species Taudactylus pleione. Next base: position 16,485,322 of record JAUIMM010000255.1, on the reverse strand, counting down.
GTTTTTTTACTATCTTTCAAATATGAAGTCTACAAAGTTACAATTTTAGTGACATTTATATTTGTTTTGTGTGTGTACTACTTACATGTTTTATATTTATGTGTAGAGTATAAGAAAGTATGTCCTCATCAAGATTAAAATTTATTAATACCTAATACATCCCGTTTTTTCCGTATAATTTGGACCGCGCAGCCATTATCTATTGTTATTCTAACAATATCTGCCGTAAAATGTAATGTTAAAAAATACCAAGCTAGAATGCAGCATATGAGATGTGAGAACACGGACTCAGGACTTACTAAATGTTATGATTTAATTTTTAAAAACAAAAAACAGTTTTTAAGTCCAAAAACAGTGATAAGAAAAATAAGGATAAAAATAGAGCTCTCCCTCATGTTGGTATAACCACTGACCTTTCCTACCTTTTCAGAGATGCACGGGAGTGAAGGGGGGTTGAAAGAAAGATAATGGGGGAGAGCGAAGGAGAGGTGTGGAGAAAGTGTTGGGGAAGGGAAGAGAGAAAAAAGGGGAGAGAGGGTGGGGCGGAGGAGTGAGATGGAGAGAAAGGGGCATGGAGACAGAAAAATAATAAATAAAAGGCAGGCAATGCCGGGCATTACAGTTAGCAGGCAAATATAACTTTTGAAGACAACATTATAACATATTCATAGCTCCCATTTATCCGTGCATAAAAAGATCTTTCACTTGAATCTAATATCCCTCTCTGATGTACACATGCAGAGATAATATGTTTGAAGAATTCCTGAGTCAAGGAGATAACACCTCTAGAAACCATTACCAATCTTTCATTCAGCACATATCTGCTGACACCTTTCTCACCAAACTCTAGGCTTTTCACAGTTATTTTAGATAAATTATACATTGTAACTCCTGCAGTCCACACATGGGGCCTGATGCAGAGATATACGCAATGCCGATTTTTACATAGAATGAGCCATTGTTTGCCATTGCGCATGCATGTAAGCCCCACTGTGCAAGCGCAGCAATTGTTTTGCGATTATTCCCACGCAGAGAATCCATTTGCAAAGTGAGTGACAGGTAGTCAGCGTTTGGGGGAGATAGCGGGGGGTGGCTAGGCAAACGGCATGGCTGCCTGATCTGCTTCGATGTTACTGATGTTTGCACTGTTGTACGTCGTTGGATAGATATGAGAAGGTAGCAATGGGCTTCCCTATGCTCGGCTGTGCTTTGGAAGGCAGCATATTTTAGCAACTGTGATTGCATTAGCGTACATCTCTGAATCAGGCACATATTTCAGATGTTTTAAAATCCAGTTGTTATAGGCTATATTTATTTTATTAACACATAATGATGCCATTTTCCTGATAGTTCTCAACAACCCATATTCATAGAAACAGTTTTCTATGAAATTTTGTGCATATACAATTGTAATGAAATTAAGTCATATTTGTTACCAGATGGAATTACCTGGGTCTTTTAAGAATTCCCAGACATTTCCATTGTTCATTGCTCAACAGCTTTCTTTTCCAAAAACAATAAATCCAGCTAGAGATCATTTAGGACACCTGCAGTTTTCATTGGATGGTCATTGAGCAATTGAGGTGGAAAAAATGTTGGATACACAGACGGTACAAGAATAGGACCAAAATTTAATCCACTGGCAATGATATGGCCCTAATAGTTCCTGGGTTGTAGGCAGGAATGTTCATGTACACAAATTGAGTGAAGCATTCCGTTGACGATATCATAAAAAACCTGGCTATTGTGGTTCTTTTACCCCCTCTTCAAGGGGGTAGTACTGTTAGATATGACAACAGATCTCCCTAATGTAGCTTCCGTCACTGGTAACAGATGTTTGGGCACCATTTCTGATCCAGTCATAGTTCTGGCCTGGTTGTTGGAGAGACCCCTCTAATGTCCTCATCTTATCTGGGCCACCATTCACTACACAGGTCACCATTCTCTACCCAGATGTGGCAGTGCCAGGCTGTATCAGTGTTCAGACTATTGATTCAGTCAAGTTTAAATAGCTTGCCTGGCTAATCAGTCACGCTGGTATTCATTCCTGCTTTGGCATAGTGACCTGTGCTCCTGAGATCTAATCATTTCTGACCCAGCCTTTAACTGCTTGCTGTTTTTACTATTTCTGATCTTGGCTAGTCTTATGAACACATTTGCTGCCAGTCTTGACCCTGTAATGTTATGCTGTCTGTCTGTCCGTCCCCAGCTCTTGATATCTGTTTGAACTTAATTTATCTGTGCTCAGACATAATTATTGATTATCATTATTATAATTTATATACAGATAAATTAATGGTCCCTAATTTGCAGTCCCTACCTAGCTCAATCAATCCATTAGCAATATATCATCTCCGATGTTGGCATTAATTGAATGCAAATGTATGAAGACATTTTTTAAATTGTGCAGCAACTTCTTTCCTCCACTTACATGATAATGAAGTACCTGCGTCTGTCCAATTTAACCCATTATTGTCTACTTGCAGAATGGCATATCCTTCACCATAAGCGCTTATTAAACGCAATTATATGTATCTTTTTCTTCCTTTGTTACATAACCCCATACATGCCTACCCTCCCTGTTTTCGCGGGAGGCTCACGATTTTTCGGGTAACCCCCCGCACTTCCTAGTGAAGTGGGCAGAATGAGAATACCCATAGCGATCGTGGGTCTCTGTGTAGGGGGCGGGGCTTAAAACGTGATTTGACATGGATCACGTCATTTGGCCCCGCCCCTATGCAAAATCTAGCCAATCGCGGCAATTTTCCCACGAGGGGGTGGGGCTTAATGACACGAATAGTCTGGCCCCGCCCCCATCATCCCCCTCCTGCTTCTCTTACCCGGGCTTCTCCCGGGAAGAGATTTACAAAGGTAGGCAACTCTGCATAACCCTGGCTTCCAACATAGAGAGGCGAGACACCCCTTGACTTTATGGTCTAAAACAGGCCTTACCTATGTTCCACAAATTACTGATCGTTGGACTAGGAAGCCACTGCTGTTCTCGCAAGCTGCTTTCAAATACCTGGTCCATAGACCTTTTCCTCTAGCTCAGTGGTTCTCAAACTCGGTCCTCAGGACCCCACACAGTTCACTTTTTGCAGGTTACCCAGCAGGTGCACAGTTGTATTCATTACTCACTGACACATTTTAAAAGATATACAGGTGCAGCTAACAATTTCACTAGTAATTATGTGAGGAGACCTGCAAAACATGCACTGTTTGGGGTCCTGAGGACCGAGTTTGAGAATCTGTGCTCTAGCTTATCTCCAAGCTCAACATTATGCTGCCAGAAAAGAAATGAGTGCGCTAGATCCGCTCAACTACTGTATAGTATAGACAGTTGCTGCTGACACCAGAGGGTATTCTGCCAATAACCCTCATAAATGTATAGATAAAAAGAAAAGAGATGTCTGCGCAGTCGTCTATACACAAATATAAAGGCTGTAAATTGTTATATAAATTTATTTAAACATATAATTGAACTGCAGTTCAGTATAAAAACATAATATAACATCACATGAAAAGCATCACATATAAATCACTTAAAGTGTAGTAATAGTAATAGTATCTATTACTTAATTGAAGGTACACTGGAAAAAACCAATGGTTACGAACATTAGCAGATACAATAATCAAAATGGTAATTAATCCCCTCTGTAATGGGGGGTAAAAATTGGATAAGGTAGCTGATATAGTCACCAGTGCGGACCCTGATATCAAGGTTAGTGTCCTGTAGGCTACCATGCCAGCGGTTTGCCTACCCAAATAGAGAGGGTTCTTGTATCCAAATGTAGCACCGCTACAGCACTCACCAGCTCCGGCGTGTGAATGTGAACAAAGTCCAGTAGCAGGTGCAGTGCACCGCTCTAATGTAAACCCCAAATAGCCGCTCCAACAGCTGATGGCTCCAGCATATAGAAAGGGAGCAGAGTCCCACACTGATGTGTGTCTCAGAGCTGTGCCGCTCCAGCGGCTAAGTGCTCCGGCGTGTAGAGATGAATGTGGGATCCAGCTGATAACGCAGCTCACCACGCTATTGAGTGGAGTAGTGTGGGGTAGATTATTGGAGCTTACAGTGAATAGCTTGGTATCCAATAAACCGGAGGCAATGCTGGTGAACACACAGATATAAATAGCTTTTTATGCCAAATAGCTGGAGAAAGGTGATGAATAAATAAAAAGCAGTCCACTAGAGTCCTTCCTTGACGCATTTCTCTCCTATGTCAGGAGTTTTGGGCATAAAAAGCCATTTATATAAGTGTGATCCCACCTTCATCTCTACACGTCGGAGCACTTAGCCAGCGGGAATGGGCTCTCCATCCCGAAGTCTTTCGGCGCCTGGTGTTCCGTTGGGGCGTTCCTCAGTTCCTTTGGAGGCCATGAGATCTATCACCAATTACCTCTGTATTGCTCCAGGACAAGGGACCCCAAGGCAGTAGGAGCGGATGCTCGGTCTCTACCCACTCCATACAATCTGTTTCCTCCTTTCCCTCTAATCCCACAAGTACTCAAGCGCATCAAGCGTGAATCGGTGACGGCCATTTTGGTGGCTCCGGATTGGCCTTGCCGAGCTTGGAACTCGGATCTTCTCTTCCTCCTGGCGGATGATCCTTGGCCTCTTCCCCTTCGATCAGACCTCCTGCAGCAAGGCCCTTTCATTCACCTCGATTTACCTTGGTCCTCATTTGACGGTGTGGCTCTTGAAACTGGCATTTTAAGAAGTCGGGGCATTCCGAGGCAGGTGATTCCGACCATGCTTCGGGGCTCATAAGCCGGTCACCTCTGCTCATTATCATAGGATTTGGAAACCTTGTGTGTCCTGGTGCGAGTTGTGTGGTTCCTCCACTTCCTCTTTTCATTTACCTCGCCTCCTTCTTTGTTTTACAAAGAGGCATGGATGCGGGGCTTAGGTTGGGTTCCCTTAAGGTGCAGGCTTCTGCATTATCTATTTTCTTTCAGCGTCGGCTGGTGCTGCTTCCCCAGGTTCAGACTTTTCTCCCGGGAGTTCTTTGTGTGCAACCTCCCTTTGTTCCACCTACATCCCCATGGGATCTTAACCTTGTTGTTTCTTTTCTTCAGTCCATGCTCTTTGAACCTTTGGATGACATTGATTTGAAATACCTTACCTGGAAACTGATTTTGTTTTTAGCGTTTGCTTCTGCTAGGAGAGTTTCGAAATTGGGCGCCCTTTCTTGCAGGTCTCCCTATTTCGTTTTTCATGAAGACCGGGCAGTACTACGTACCTGCCCGTCCTTCTTACGTAAGATGGCATCGGCTTTTCATATCAATCAACCTATTGTGGTTCCAGCACTGAAGGATTCGTCGGGTGCCTCAGACCCTCTGGATGTGGTGCGGGTCATACGAATTTATGTATCTCGCACTGAGGGGATCCGTAAGACTGATGCTCTTTTTGTTCTTTATGAAGCGGCCAAGTGGGGTTGGCCAGCATCCAAGCAGACCTTAGCAAGATGGTTCCGTGTGACTAACAGTCAGGCTATTTTAACTAATTCTTTGCCCCGCCCATTTCCATTTCTGCGCATTCTACGCGCTCAGTTGGTACTTCTTGGGTGCGTAGGGGGGGCTTCCGCTTCTCAACTTTGTAGAGCGGCTACTTGGTCCTCTCTTCATACCTTTTTCAGGTTTTATACCTTTGCAGCCTCGGATGCTAGTTTTGGCTGTAGGGTGTTACAAGTTTCACAGCGCTCTTCCTCCCATGAGGGGGGCTTTTGGACATCCCCAGTGTTGTAACTCCAGTGTCCCCTAGTGGATGAAGGAGAAAACAGGATTTTGGTACTTACCGGTAAATCTGTTTCTCCGATTCCACAGAGGACACTGGACACCCTCCCAGCGCTGTTTCCTGTTGTCTTAGTTTCCTGTTCTGGTTGTTTTCTTCTGCACTCATTGCTGCAGTGTGTTGTGGTTTATGGTGTGACTGCTGTATACCGCGCAGTGTGGTTGCTTCGTGGTTGTGCTCTTATCCTTTTTCGCTATTCCTTCTCCTTTATGTGTTTCCTCAGTCTCCTCTCGAGCAAAGTTTTTTAACTGGGGCTGATGGGGCATAGAGGGGGAGGAGCCAGTCACATCTTTAGAATTTTTTTTAAAGTGCCACGCTCTCTCGACCCATGTCTATACCCCAGTGTTGTAACTCCAGTGTCCCCTGTGGAATCGGAGAAACAGATTTACTGGTAAGTACCAAAATCCTGTTTATTTGCATACCCTCTCATATTTGAACTTTAAATACCACAAAAACAGATTCTTTAGCTTCCTGGTTTGCTGGAACGCAATTGAAACACGGGGTGATTCAGCAAGGATAGCAATTGCAAAGCTGCACGGAGGCAGCAGTCCTTGCTATTATGCAAATGCAACAGGAGGTGTATGACACTCCCTGCTGCATACCGCCAGCCAGCTGAGTAAGCCTCAGCTTACTCAGACTGGTGAGCCCAGGACATTGCATCGGTTGATGCAGTCCCTGGTCTTACCACACGCAGAAAATGAGGTGGGAACGCCCAATCCAACCCAGATCCTTAAATGCCTCCGTCTGTCAATCAGGCAGAGGCATAGAAGAGTCTGCGTGCAACTATGCAGGACCTATTATCCACATTTAAGGTGTTTACACAGTTGCATTTATATACACTAAAGTCAGCGCCGGATATTATCTTGTATTGTACAAACATGTTCCAAGCCAGCATTTAAAAAAATATATATATATATATTTATTATCTGTGCATGCGGTGACTCAGGGTCCCATTGTCAGAGTTAAGCTGGCCACACACTACACCAACTTACATCCAACTTGTTGATTGGTTGGAATGAAAATCTGGTAAGGAATAGGAGTAAATGATGATCAGCAATTTGCTCCTAAATGCCAGAAAACAGATTAAAATGGTCGGTCAGACAAGTTTGTTAAATGTTTGATCTAAACAACAAATGTTTGTACAAACAACAGTTTTGGTCCATTTTCCAGCGTTTGGGAGCAAATTGCTGATTGTATTCCCTACCAGATTTTCATTCCAACCAATCAACTAGTTGGCTGGTTGGACAGATAATCTTTAGATGTGTGGCCAGCTTTACTTAAGAAAAATGAAATAGCAATCATGTACCACTGACAGGCTTGTCTGTAATAAATACTGAGCTTGATTCCAATTACATAAAAAAAAAAAAAAAAAAAAAAGCAAATCTGCTTAGTGGTACATGTTAATGGTCAGTTGTCTGCTAAAAAAAAAAACAACTATGGTGCGTTGCCTTGAAAAAACTTTTGAGGCAAACAAATTTATATAGCAGTGGTTCCAAAACTTTACTTCATAGCCCACTCGTCAGACAGCCACGATCTTTTTTTTCTACTGCAGAGAGAAGCGCAGTGGACGCTGTCACTAGAGCAGGCCAGACAGATGTGAAGGGATGTAGTTATGAGACTGGCGGCCGCATGGCCGCCAGTCTCAATCCCGAAACACAGGAATCTTGGCAAGGGATTTGGGGATGGGGGGGGGTTAGGTTTAGGGGGCGCCCCCCGGGGATGGGGGGGGGTTAGGTTTAGGGGGCGCCCCCCCCCGGGGAAGGTTAGGGTTAGATAAGGGGGGGGGTTAGAGTTAGGCACCCCCCCAGGAGGGTTTGGTTTAGACACGGGGTAGAGGTTAAGGTTAGGCACCCCTGAGGGAGGTTTAGGGGAAGAGGGGGGGGGGGGGGGAGAGGGGGTAGGTATAGTATACTTACCTGCACTGTCGGGATTTGAACCGCCGGGCTGTAGTCCGACGGTCATTAATACTGATGCCGATGTGAATGCTGGTTAGAAACACCTCTTATATTAGGTGGGGTTTCTTTGGTACATTTCCAGCACACTGCAAATTCACTGTTTACTTAAATCTGTCATCTGTCTAGTAAAGCTTAATGTAATATGCTAGCGTCACTGTCAGACCAGCCCACAGTGGCACACCGCTGGTGGATAGTGTTGGAATGACTGTTGGGTTAAAAGTAAAGATGGTCCTGCTAGGTCTGTAGGGTAGTGACTGCCGTCTGCCGTGGTGTCTCCCTAGTACTTGCCGCGTCCTGGGCGTGCGAGCAGGACTCGTACACCGGAGTTTAGAGCTATCCTCAGCACTCCAGCTGCTAGTTAGTATGGCGCTTGTCCTTCTCTGAACCGCCACATCCTGCTTGGGGCGGTTAGTGTGGTAACCTTTGAGTAGCGTAGTACTTTAGGGCTCCACATGTTGAAAAAGGGCCTATGATCTATATTAACTATGATGTCAGTGTGTATGTGTAACTAGTATTAGTTTCAAGTGGATGTAAGTTACCCAATGTATGCATTGATCTTGCACAGTTGAGTATTTAAAATATGATACAATTATACAAACAATTATCATTCACTGTAGAGCAACTTCAACCCCCGCAACATAAACACTAATTAGAGAATACAAATGTGACACTCCTAAATGAAGTCAACAGGCTGAAGCATGTATTCTTTTTCAATGGGCAATGCTGTACATTTGATCTATACTTCAGAATAAAAGGATAGGTGATAAAAAAAAAAAAAAAAAAAGAAGACATTGCCTTTTTGGAAAAAGCCTGCAATGTGTATTTTTTCATCTAACTTTTAAATCAGATAGTGTATATACAGTATTTGTGCTGTAAAGGACAAAATATATTTTTTATAAGTAATATAATGAATATTTGTTATAAATAAGTTTTTGTTTGTTTGTTTGTTATGGTGACCCACAGGAAAACCTTTTATACCTTTTGTACTGCAGCAGTAGCAGCTTTCTGACTATCTTTTTAAAATGTAATTCTTGTGGGGGGAAAGTGTTGTCATGGCACTAGTTGCAGAAACAAAATACCATTTACACAGTCCATTGCAAACATGCATCCTCTATCGCATGGGTTCTCAAACTCGGTCCTCAGGACCCCAAACAGTGCATGTTTTCCAGGTCTCCTTACAGAATCGCAAGTGAAATAATTAGCTCCACCTGTGGATCTTTTAAAATGTATTAGTGAGTAATGACTACACCTGTGCACCTGCTAGGTGACCTGGAAAATGTGAACTGTGTGGGGTCCTGTGGACCGAATTTGAGAACCACTGCTCTATCTATTATTTCTTTTTGACATGATGACTAATACTACCTGCAGCCTGGTTACATCAGCTAGAGATGGAATCATGCACAGAGCTAAAGGCCACCATACATCAGAGATTGATTGCAGCAATCGTGCAATTTGCAATCGATTGTGTAAAAATCTTTCCCTTTTTCAATCGATTGCAGAATTGCCTCAATCGATTAAATTTTGTTGTTTTGTTCAGGTGTGCAAACTAAAATTTGAACCAGGTTGGTCAGACAGCCCCAAAAGTAATCAAACAATTACTCCACAGGAGGCCACAGATCTCTGAACTTTTAAACAAAAGCTTACAGGTGCCATGTTGTAATGGCAAATACAGGCAGGTGCATAAATATTGGGACATTGACAGAATTTTCATATTTTGGCCTCTATTCACCACCACAATGGCTTTGAAATGAAACAAACAAGATGTGATTTAACTGCAGACTTTCAGATTTAATTTGAGGGCAATTACATCCAAATCAGGTGAACGGCGTAGGAATTACAACGGTATGTGTCTCCCACTTTTTAAGGGGCAAAAAGTAATGGGACTATCAACTCAAAAGCTATTTCATGGACAGGTGTGGGCTATTCCCAGTTATTTCATTATCAATTAAGCAGGTAAAAGGTCTGGAGTTGATTCTAGGTGTGACATTTGCATTTGGAATCAGTTGCTGTCGACTCTCAATATGAGATCCAAAGAGCTGTCACTATCAGTGAAGCAAGCCATCATTAGGCAAAAACATTAGGTGTGGCCAAATCAACTGTTTGGAACATTCTTAAAAAGAAAGAACGCACCGGAGAGCTCAGCAACACCAAAAGACCCAGAAGACCACGGAAAACAACTGTGGTGGATGACAGAAGAATTATTTCCCTGGTGAAGAAAAACCCCTTCACAACAGTTGGCCAAATCAAGAACATTCTCCAGGAGGTAGGTATATATGTGCCTCAAAAACAGGAAGACCAGATTAGAGTTTGCCAAACATCTAAAAAAAGCCATTACAGTTCTGGAACAACATCCTATGGACAGATGAGACAAAGATCAACTTGTACCAGAGTGATGGGAAGAGAAGAGTATGGAGAAGGAAAGGAACTGCTCATGATCCAAAACATACCACCTCATCAGTGAAGCATGGTGGTGGTAGTGTCATGGTGTGGGCATGTATGGCTGACAATGGAACTGGCTCCCTTGTATTTATTGATGATGTGACTGCTGACAAAAGCAGCAGAATGAATTCTGAAGTGTTTCGGGCAATATTATATGCTCATATTCAGTCAAATGCTTCAGAACTCATTGGACGTCGCTTCACAGTGCAGATGGACAATGACCCGAAGCATACTGCAAAAGCAACCAAAGAGTTTTTTTAAGGCTAAAAAGTGGAATGTTATGCAATGGCCAAGTCAATCCCCTGACCTGAATCCGATTGAGCATGCATTTCACTTGATGAAGTGAAAACGGAAGGGAAAATGCCCCAAGAACAAGCAGGAACTGAAGACATTTGCAGTAGAGGCCTGGCAGAGCATCACTAGGGATGAAACCCAGCGTCTGGTGAGGTCTATGCGTTCCAGACTTCAGGCTGTAATTACCTGCAAAGGATTTACAACAAAGTATTAAAAAGTGAAAGTTAGATTTAGGATTGTTTAGTTTGTCCCATTACTTTTGGCCCCTTAAAAAGTGGGAGGCACATATAGAAACCGTTGTAACTCATACACTGTTCACCTAATTTGGATGTAATTACCCTCAAATTAAATCTGAAAGTCTGCAGTTAAAGCACATCTTGTTTGTTTCATTTCAAAGCCATTGTGGTGGTGAAGAGAGGCCAAAATATGAAAATTCTGTAAATGTCCCACTATTAATGCACCTGACTGTATATACAGTATGTTGCAATGTGTTTGGGCCTAATATACATAACTAAAACCACTTGCTTAAAATTTGAATTATCCTTTAAATAATAATAATGTTCAACATTGAATTACAGTATGAAATATTTTAAAAATTGTGCATTATGTCATAGTCTTTAGTTTGAGTCCATGTGACCAGACAAATGAAACAAGAAATAAATACAGATATGTTCTCATACACCAAGGGGTATATTTACTAACTTGTGGCTTTTTAGAATTGGAGATGTTGCCCATAGCACCAGATTCTACTTAACATTTATCTAGCAGCTTATAGAAGATAATAGCTAGAATCTGATTGGTTGCTATGGGCAACATCGACACTTCTAAAAACCCACATTTTAGTAAATATATACCACCTAGTCTCAATACGCCATATGGCATGAGAAGCCCGCCTTGACTGAGCCACTCCGATATGTGTAGTGTACCATCTTTTTCATTTTTGAGTCTTAGGCCATATTTAATTTGAGGCGAAAAGCAGTTATTGATGACTTCATTTTCGCCTATTGTCAAATTCCCCGTATTCAATTACAAAGACTTTTTGCCGGTTCGAAAAGTCAATGTAAAAAAACAGGGATAATTTGGCGAAAAAAAAAGTGCAGAATTGGGGTTTACGGGTGCAGGCTTACAAAAAATGGCTTGCATCCCTGGGAATTCCCCCTAAAAGTAATGTATCTCAAAAAAAAATAAAAAAATTAGGGACACCCCAAAAAATTTACTTTAATTTTGGGGGTAAAAATATAAAAAAAATTAGGGACCACACTTAAAATAGCGATAATAAATTCAGGAGGGGTTCCAAAGTATGCGGCAGGTGTTCTCTTCATTGCGGGGAGTAGCAGCAGGTGCATTTTTGAAGAATTTTAAAAAATCAATCACTTAAGGGACTTAAAAATATGCTTGCACACATTTTCATGTACCCCAAATTTGATGGGCATAGTTAATTCCCCCCCAAAAAATTGCCAAATGCTCTTCTGCATCACCTTCTTCAAAGCCGCATTTATACACCTGCCACGGCTATTTAAAAACCCGACTTCCCTTCTGCATGCAAAATGGGGGTACCCATAGTGATCCCCCATGTCTGGACATCTTTAGGGGGGGTCCAGGATGATTTCCTGAAAATTCATTTTTCTTTTTTCGCCAATCCAAGTTCCACCTCTGCAATTCGCCCTGGCATGCTGTCAATCAACTTCTGGGCCACATACTGACTGACGCCCACCCATTCTTGCCTAATCAATGCTTGGAGTTGGAGTCTTCGTCCTGTGTCATGCCAACAGTAAAGCATCCTGAGACCATTCATTTGTGGGGTTGCTTCTCCACCAAGGGAGTGAGATCACTCACAATTTTGCCTAAGAACACAGCCATTAATAAAGAATGGTACCAAAATCTCCTCCAAGAGCAACGTCTCCCAACCATACAAGAACAGTTTGGTGATAAACAATGCCTTTTCCAGCAATATTGAGCACCTTGCCATAAGGCAAAAGTGATAACTAAGTGGCTCGGGGAACAAAACATCTAAATCTTGGGTCCATGGCCACGAAACTCCCCAGACCTTAATCCCATTGAGAACGTAATGTCAATCCTCAAGAGGCGGGTGGGTTTTTGTTTGTACACAAATTCTGACAAACTCCAAGCATTGATTAGGCAACAATGGGCGGCCATCAGTCAGTATATGGCCCAGAAGTTGATTGACAGCATGCCAGGGTGAATTGCAGAGGTCTTGAAAAAGAAGGGCCAACATTGCAAATATTGACTCTTTGCATAAACTTAATGTAATTGTCAATAAAGCCTTTGGCACTTATGAAATGCTTGTGATGTTACTTCAGTATACCATAGTAACATCTGTCAAAAAAGGTCTAAAAACACTGATTCCGCAAATGCTGTGAAAACCAAATACTTGTGTCATTCTCAAAACTTTTGGCCATGGCTGTATGTGTCCCACGTCTTGTAATCCATTATTCTGCATTTTGCGGAATTTCACCCCAATAATGACATGTCATAATTGTGCAAAAACATCTAAGTGCCTAATTAATCATTAAAGAGGGTAGTCCAGTGGTTCTGAATGAAGGCCCCACATTTGTACCTTACATAGGGATTTTTCCCAACTTTTCACCTGCTCTGGAGTTCCCGAAGAAAACAACAAAAACACATTTACCCCTATGGAGAATTAACACATGTTATAATTGAATACCTTCAAATTCACGTCTGCTGTAAAGAGTCACATTTACACACGTTAATGAGTTATTGCAGCTTATTCAATGTGGCCCTTAGTCTGCAATGTAATTTTTATGGATAGTAAAAGTTATCCAGAAACCTCAGCCTGTAGGGCTAAATATAGGACTAAAAACAGAAGAACAAAACACAGCGTTCGATAAGAATTTGAATATCCAAATTTCATCTTTTTTAATCTAGCCAGATTTATTCTAGAAACACTTGTCCCAAAATTGAAAGTTTAGAGCTAAATGGTTGGCTAGGACAACGGAGGAGAGATGTGCGTTTGGCGTTTGTTCTGTTCTGTGCTCTGGAAGAAAACGAATCCTGCTGCCTCTGATCTCGAGTGGCTTCTTCCCTGGCCTCCTCCTTTGTATTGACAGAGAAGAATTCCCTCACCAGGTCTTCTACTTCCCACTTCTCTGTATTGTGCTTTTTACAACAATGCAGTGCTGCCGGGTCAATTGGGTGGGCTTCCGTATTAAACACGTAGCCACCGGCCCCCAATACACATTCCCCATAGGGAGTCACAACTAGGTCAAACTCGGAACCATCGTTGTGGATGAAGTTATCCGGGTCAAACAACAGATAGAGATATTTGATTGTCTCTGCTACAAAGAAAGATTCCATACGATTGTCTAATTTGTGATCTCTGACATCCTTAATCTAAAAGAGAAAAATAGAACACTAAATAATAAGGCTTAAATCACATATTAACCATACATTTCTATGTGCACTGATGTCATTTACAAAGTACAAAAAAAAAAAAAAAAATAGTGTTCAGCACAAAATCAGCTTTAGTTCTATACAGGTGCCTCAATGTGTGTAAAGGCCCCCATACATCAGCAATTCTGCAATTTGCAATCGATTTTGTCTAAAAATCTTTCCCTCTTTCAATCGATTGCAAACTGCAGAATTGGTACAATCAATTGCTGATCTATGGGGGCCTTAAGTATATCTAGCTTTCCACCAATTATGGCACCATGTGCTGTGGAGTAGGCATTTGCATAAGCAAATGAAAGGAGCTGGGCTAAATAATGGCATTCCTGACTAAGTGAGGTGCAGGCAGACAGGGGAAAAAACATTTCATTGTGCAAAGCAAAATTACTGTAACAAAGACTGAATGGAAGGCGTGTGCGTGCGTGCGTGCGTGTGTGTATTATGCCAATTTCAATTCTGTAAAATACAAAATTTGAAATCAGCACAGAGCAGACAAAATTTGAGTCTAAGAATTTCAGCAGAGAAACACACAATTACCACATGCAATACAGATAGTTCCCATTCCCCCATCAGTCTCATGATTAATTAATGCCATAAATAATGCCCAACTGGGTAGTATTTTAAGAAAAACATGGAGAGAACCAATTATTCATTTCTATCCCATAAGTAACTAGAGTTCAATACACCAGTTATGTGACAGTGAGGAAGAAGTCAGTATAATTTGGAACAGTCATAGATGGGTACATTTAGGGCACTACACATGGATAACTTGATAACACTCTAAAGCTGGCCACACATCTAAAGATTATCTGTCCAACCAGCCAACTAGTTGATTGGTTGGAATGAAAATCTGGTAACGTATGGGAGTAACTGATGATCAGCGATTTGCTCCTAAATGCCAGAAAACAGATGAAAATGGTCGTCAGACAAGTTTGTTAAATGTTTGATATAAACAATTTGTTCAAACAACAGTTTTTGTCCATTTTCCGGCATTTGGGAGCAAATTACTGATTGTCATTTGCTTTCACACCTGGGCAGCTGAAACTTCCTGTCCGGGTGCTTCCATGCTGCCACCAATTGCTCGTCTAATTGGAGAGAAGCAGGAAATGTAACAGTGGA
Source organism: Taudactylus pleione (assembly GCA_031769625.1). NCBI lineage: Eukaryota > Metazoa > Chordata > Amphibia > Anura > Myobatrachidae > Taudactylus > Taudactylus pleione. Next base: position 16,470,295 of record JAUIMM010000255.1, on the reverse strand, counting down.
CCTTTGTTTCTTATCAAACAATGAGGAATCCAGTGACTCGGGTATCTCTGAATCTGAAATCTGCAGGACCACCAGGATAAAGGCTTCAATACCCTGTGCGTTTTTACGGGTTCCAGCGAGGACTCCTCATCCGATTCCTCCACCATCTCCCCCTCCTCCCCCTGAGGGGAGTGATCTGTGTCTGACTCCTCCTCCGACTGAAGAAAGCCGTGAGTGCCCTTTTCTTAGCAGGCTGACCTACCACACACTCTGTGGGTTTAGAGGAGGAACCCATCATCTGGACTAAACCATCCAACGAACGGGCTAACCCCTGAGCCAAGGGTGGTTCGCTAGTTGAGGAAGAAGTACTGGGACCTTCCCTGGCAGCCTCTCTCTCGCTGCGAGAAACAGCTAAAGAGGCCAAATCTGACATTACCCTGGCCAGAGTGGCTATCCAAGATGGTGTAACATTTTGGTTAGATTGGGCAGCCAAATTAGAACTGTCCGATTCACAGGCATCACACAAGGAAGAACCTGCGCGATAGACGCGGCAGCCCGCGCTGCCCACCTTAAGGTTTACCACAGCTCCTGCTAATCAGCAGCGGTGGGTATATACTCACTGGTTGCTGTGACCGGGATGCTGGACGGGGGTGTGTGTGGGGGGGGGGTGCATGAGGGGGATCCGGACATTAGTGGCAGTCACTGTGGTGGTACCCGCAGAGTCCGATGACTCACTGTGGGGGCCCTCCCTTCAGGGACAGCGGACACTAGCTGCAGTAGCCATGGCGGTTCCCTTTCCTGGCGGCTCTCCACAGACTGCCACAGTAAGTAAAAATAGAAATAAAATAAAAATTTGTAACAAAAAGGCTGGAGTCAGCCCAATGTGCACCGGCTCACACGGGCACATCTCTAAAACTGGGGCTAATGGGGCATAGAGGGAGTGGAGCCAGTCACACTTCTAAATTATTTTCAAGTGCCAGGCTCTACTATACCACCGTCTATACCCCAGTGTCTTAAGCTCCAGTGTCCCCTGTTGGATGAAGGAGAAAAAGATATTGTGGAACTACGGGTACCACCATGAGCAGTTCCACAATAGTATTACATTGCTTAACCATTGCATTAAATGGTGCTGGAGCGCAGCCAATTAAAAGTGTCCAACCTCCCCATTCACTTCTAATGGCAATATATTCCCTTGGCCATTCTATTCCATGCTAAGCACTTGCAAAAGCATTGATTTTGCTCAAAGAAGAACATAAATCACCATATAGGCCCGTATTGAATTTGCAGCGAAAAGTCCATTGCCAAACTTTGTCGCGGTTTTGGGTGCGAAAAAGTAGCGCACTCATCCCGGCTTATCCCCGTATTCAATTTAAAATCGGTGAAAACGGGACCCGGCAAAATTGAAAACGGCGAAAAGTTCTGTCACTTTTGGGGAAATCAGCCCGACACCCCCCAAAAGATGCTCTGACATGGGGGATTAATCTGGATACCCGCGAATAGCCCAGCTGAAGGTATTTGGGGTTTTTAAATAGTCTCAATCAGAGATATATAGCGTTTTTAAAGAAGTGGTGAAGAATAGCATTTTGGAGTTTTTTTCGGGAAAGTAACTAGTCCCATCAAATTTGGGGTACATGAAAATGGGTACTAGCTAATGTGAAGTTTTAACAAAACTTGAAAAATCCACCTGCCGCAAACACCTGCAATAAAAAAAACACCTGGGGCATACTTGGGGACCCCCCTGAGTCTATTTCGCTAGTTTTCAAGTTGGTCCCCCAAAACGAAGTTATTTTTGGGGTGTTTTAAGGTACTTTTTAAAAAAAAATTTTTACACAGATTACCTGTAGGGAACTGTCCAAGGGGTGCAGGGTGGTTTCGGGAAGTCTGCACCCCAAAACCCCAATTCTGCATTTTTTATCGCCACCTTTTCATAAGCGAAACTTTTCTGCCAGGTCTGATGCATTGACTTTTCGCACTAGCGAAAAGTCGGACTAATTGAAAACAGGGATAAATGAATACGGCGAGTATGTCGTCATCGGCGAAAAAGTATCGCCGAAACTGACTTTTCACGTCTAATTGAATACGGCCCATAGTCTGTGTATAATATAAATAGAATTTTAGATTGCAGTGTTAGGGGAATAAACAGTTTTTCACAGCAATTTTAGCTTATGAACAGATAGCTTATTGCTAGTTCTCGACCCAAGACTCAAATCACTCCTATCCATAACAATGGACCGAAGGTATAGTCTGAAATGACCAGGTGTCTAGGAACAGAATAATAAAAGTTTCCATTATCTGTTCTAGATCCTTTCTGTATCACTGACAGCCAAAGTTTAGTGATGGAAGCACGCTGCATCCACATTAAAGAGTGATTATAAAGGACATTTCTAAGTATGACAACTGCACATATGACAAATGTCACACTGCGGAATGGGTTTGCAACAGAGTTTTCATATTATTACAGGAATATTAAATCTAAAATACTTATGGGTGTAACATTTCCTCACAATGTACAGCAAACATGGACAAAACACGGTATGTCCAGTTTTAACTTCAATGAGCCTCGATTCCCCAATGTGAGTGTAACTAGCCCGGGATATACACTACAGGTCTCACAGTAGGAGGGGAGGGAGAGGGGGGGGGGGGGGGGGGGACTTACAGTAGCAAATCCACAGTCCACTTTACTTATTTTCTCAATGGACTCAATTGCATCTCTCCCGAGCTGCAGCAGTGTTGGGTCCTTTGTTGCTCTGTACAAATACATTGCACTCTCAATCAGTTCTGAAAGACAATGGAGAATGGATCTTAACATTACAGTATCTTGTATCTCCTTCTTATTGCTTTATTATGTTGCAGACGGTACAAGTCTCAGTGCAGAAATGGCTGACATGAGCACAAAGCATAGTTTGGGAGTTTTATGTGGGGAGGACATTGGTTATATCCACCACGATGCTGGTTTGTGTCTAATTCTAACTGGGTTATAGTTTAATAGATAGGTATTATTTATAGGCAACAGTACAACTGCCTTCAAAAACATGCAAGAACATACCTGGCCTTAGCGGATAGCCCTCTCTTTTATCCACAGTGAATCCTTGGGGAATGTTGTAGAACTCCGGTAATCCACCAAACTGCTTCCAGACCGTGTAATAGTTGTGGAATGTTCTCATGGCATTTCCAATGTCTCCTATTAGACTCTACAGGGGGATAAAAAAAAAAAAAAAAAGAGTCCCTTCATAACAAGTATTCTCCATGTAGATTTTTCTGCCTAAGACAGCCCCCCAAAAAGAATTTCTAGTTCAGAATAGATGAAAGCTGTAGAAAATTGCCTTTGCCAATAGATGTAAACTGCCTGTACAATATCTGTATGAGTGGCGAGTTCAGGAGCCATCACTACAATGTTTATTTAAAAACTTGTTTCATTGTGGCAAACCACACTGATCATGATTACAGGGATAAGAGGCCTCATGACTAAGGGGCCAGTGCATCAAACTACTTTTACAGTGAATCCTCCAAATACATCAGTTTTTTAGCAGAATGGCGCATTGTCGCTGGTATGTACTAAAAGGTTACTGCAGCATGTAGTGCTGCATTTGCAGGTATCAATTGCAAATGCAGCACACACAGGTTTCTATGGGGACTGCGAAGATGGAATTTGTTTCAAGCTCCAAAAAGTTTGGCTTTTTGGAATTTGCCTCCTGATAGTTAGCGGGCAAAAAAACAAAACTAAAAAAAAAAGGAAAACACCATTCATACCAATGAGAGACAGTCTACCAGCCTAGTAATACATTTTTCACTGTGGTTAGGTGGGTAAAGGGGGGGGGAAAAAAAATAAAATAAAAAAATACATAAAAAAAATAAAAATCAACACACACATTTTGGACTGCCATTGGAAGCAAGTGGTGCACCCTCTGGTGCTCACAAGCACTGTAAGAATGAACCTCCAGATGTTTCATTACAGACTAGCTCCCGGCTTTTCAAAATTTGGCATGCCATTAGGGGTTTTGTTAAAAGAAAACTAAGGGAAAGATTTAATAAAGCTTGGAGAGCTAAAATTGTAAGAGAAATCACCAACCAATCGGCTCCTGTCACTTTACAGGCTGTATTTAAAAAATGACAGTTAGGAGCTGATTGGTTGGTGCTTTATCTCTCACAATTTTCTCTCTCTCCAAGCTTCATTAAATCTCCCCCTAAATCCCATAAGCCCTTCCTGTATAACGAGAAAAGAGTCTCTCATATAGACTTAATTGCAGAGCAATAAAGGCATTCGGTGATCATATACAAAATTAGTTTGCTGGCATCACATCTTCGTAAGAGCGACTGCTGCAATACAGAACTATAAACTATACAGATATCTTTGTTACATGACATGTAAATCATGTGGCACAGAATCTCTCTCAATCAAGCAAACTCAATATATAGCCAGGTTCAGTCATTTTAAACTACATGATACGATTACCTGTAATCCTGGCCAGAAGGCCTCCAAGGACTGAAATATCGGCATGGAGACGGTGCCCTTATACATCTGCACCCACACGTACCAGTCATCATACTTTGTGTAATTCTGAATAGCTTTGTTGTATTCTAAAGCAAAGCAATATTTATGCATCACATCATATAGACCATCACAACAGGTGGTTTATGAGTAACTATGGATTTATATTGTACTATTTGGGAGGCAGCTTTGTTCATAAACAAAATTAAGATTATGCATTCATATGCGCTAAAGCAAAAAAGTATTCAAAACAGATTTCTTACTAATTACCCAGAAACATGGACATCATTTCTTCATCCTGCAGAAGGATGGCTCCTTTAACAAGATATTCAAAGTAAGAGTCAACACCAGCACCTATCCCCGCATCCTGAGCTACCCACTTTGAGGTCATGACATCTATATGGTTACCCACCTGTTTTAGGGGAAAATGTAACAGTCAAAAATCTGAAATTAAACAGTACAGAACGAATAAGACTAAACAAAGCGTGTGTAATATATACACACACACACACATATATACACACACACACACACACACACACACACACACAGTGGTCAAGCTGCACTCACATGAAACGATATCCATAAACAGCAGCTGGGGTGTCCACCCAGAGTGGTGTCCTGAAAACTCCACTAGTAATAGAACTAAAGAATAGGGGTGGTACTCACCAGGATTTCAAAGAAGATTAAAAGAGTCCAAATGTTTTATTCGTCACATTACCTCAAGTAGTCTCGACGTTTCGGTCAATATAAGACCTTTATCAAGAGGCACAGCATTCCAATAGGGACATAATATAAACAACCATCATCCTTTGGGTGTTTGTTTATATTATGTCCCTGTTGGAATGCTGTGCCTCTTGATAAAGGTCTTACATTGACTGAAAAGTCGAGACTACTTGAGGTGACGTGACGAATAAAACATTTGGAAACTTAATCTTCTTTGAAATCCTGGTGAGTACCCCTATTCTTTAGATAGATACACACACACACACCTATTGGAAAGAAGAAAAAAAAAATAGCTATAGATCTGTGCCCTTCCCTCTAGTTGTCACAAATGTATACGCTCATTCAGAGGGTACTTAAAGGACACTTGATTATGGTACAGAAAATTTCTGAGGAGCAATATTCAGGAATGTTCTAGGATGCCAATACAAAAGGTTGATTCTAAGAAAAAAAAACTTCTGAACTGCTATAATAAATGGTATATGCAACATATTTATTGATCTAGATGTTCAGATTGTTAAACATTCAGTCGCATGTAAAGGTGCCCATCCACTTGTAGATGCGGGGACGACGGCACGATTTCGACATCGAATTTGTGCAGTCGTCCTGAAGTGCATACATTGAACGTTCAGTGTATGCACATCAATCATCCCCGAACATGGGCAACCTGAAGATGGTCGTCAGGTTGACAGTCTTGTTCAGGCAATTATAGATGTCAGAAAAGACCAGCGGGCGCACACCTCGCTGGCCGTTTTAGACATTTAACTGCCCAATTTGCAGCCGATAACTATGCGATTGCATGATTACGATGTCGTAATCGTGCAATCGCTCAGTATTATCGGCTAATGGATGGGCACCTTAAGTCATTCCCGACATCAAATGATGAATATAACTAAGGGAATGCATTTGATGAAATAATTAGGTTCTTTAAGGAGAAGGAAGTGAATAGAAGACTTTGTTGGAGGCACTTTTAAAGTATTATGAATAGATTAAAACTTTTTATTTTTTAAAGGTTTTTCAACCTCAAATAATATTTAAATACAACCAATAATTACAAACAATCAATAAAGTTCACTGCCAATTTTTGTTAATACAGGCAAAAGGCGATTGTTGTAAGTGGTTAGATTCAAAACACACACACTAAATTATATTACAGAGAAAATATACACACACATATATATACACACACACACACACACACACACATATATATAAATGTATACACAAAAAAAGATTCAGAGGGCACTCACCATCTTAGAAAGTAAACAGTTTTCTATTTAGACACACACACACAAACAGATTATCACAGTTTAAATAGCATGAGCACATGCCATTTAATCTGTGATAATCTGTTGTGTGCGTGTAGCACCTTTTCTGATGGCTTGAACATTCTGTGGCGTCCTATTTACCTTGACAAAGGTCCCACATAGGATCGAAACGTCGGACATAGCCTGAATATTTTGACACTGATGGTATGTAACAAATAAAAAGAACTGTTTACCTTCTGAGATGGTGAGTGCCCTATGAATTTAAATTTTTTTGTATAAAAGTGAACCTCATTTTTTGTGACGGTTACATTGAGGTCGCACCCCAAATGGATGAATATATATATATATATTATATAAAACACGACAGGCTTAATCCACGGCACTCAACCATTATGGGGTGCCCTTGGCATGTGACCACACCATCTACATAGAAAATATCATAAAAACTCGGCACTCACTTGGTTTTCAAACTGCAACTCCTTTAAATACAGGGAATGTTGGTTCCAAAATATTGCAATAATTTCTTAAGCTGCCACCACTTCACAGTCATTCAGTGTAGGGACTGGCCAGATGGGAATGTCGAGTTTGTATGAAAGTATATTATATATATATATATATATATATATATATATATATATATACATACATACATATATATATACACAATGTTTTAATCTAACCACTTACAACAATCGCCTTTTGCTATATTGATTTCTATGTTTGTTTGTAATTATTGGTTGTATTTAAATATTATTGGAGGTTGAAAACTAAAATCTTCCCCCTTATATTCTAAAACCTTAAAAAAATAAAATAAAAAGTGAAGTTTTAATCTATTCACACTGCTAGAATTCTTCTGTAAAGAATCTCATCTGCCCTAATTACCTTGGCTGTCACCTGGTAGTTTACTAAATCTTCCACTGCTGTAAAACTAGGACTTGTTCCAATCTTAACAGCATACAACAGCTGTATGAAAACTGGGCTGCTAGGACCTTACAAATTGCATTACTCTATGAATAATACAAAAGTGTAATTCAGGATTAAGACTTGACTGCAAGAGAGGGTAAATATTGAGTTTAATACCACTTGGTATGGTCTACACACACAAGACCTACCAATATATTTATAGTCTCCTGTGTGTGGGATATTTTTCCTGTATTTGTCTCCCCAGAACTCTCTCTATGCTGCTATTACCGAATGGCTAAAAAGGTAAATTTTCTTCCAGAACCAACTACTACTCCTAATCAGGTGTCAAGCCATGTATTCACTATTCCTATAATTTCCCAGAATACCTAGTTTCTTCCTGTAATCATTTTCATATGATATCTGCGTATAAGGTACCTGGTTATCCTTATTTGAAGCTCTTCCATCAATCCTGGTTTTAACTTGTATGTTGTTTTACATAGTCGTGTAACACTTATCATTGACAGCACTTGTAAAGTGAATATTATTATGCTTCAATAGAATAAGTAAAAAATATACTATTCAGATTGACATAGGTGCTGGAGAAGGAGTCAGAAAGAATACTGGAGTTTAAATAAGCAAGAGATGCTAGCGGACAGGAAAAAAGAAAGGAGAGAAAGGTCCAAGTTGTACCCATCATCATAGAGACTTAAAACAGACAAAACAATTGTTTGGGTATAGGTCTTCAGTGTCTCTGTTTAGCAGTTATATAAAACCACCCATCAATTTTCCCTCACCAATCCAATCTCAGAACGGCTTTCCCACAATCCTTTGAGGGCTCGCCTTGCAACCTTCTCAAACTCTGGATCTCCTGTTAAGCGACTCAGTGTAGCAAACTCAATGATGTAGGTTCCAATCCCGGCTGTGCATGTCACTGGAGTCTCTGTAGGGTTGACTCCATTCAAGAGGTTAACGGTCCCATAAGGCATTCCAGTTTGTGTGTCAAAAGCTGTAGGACATTCATTCCATGTAATACCAATTAAAGCACAATAAAAAAAATCCCTTGTACATACTTCTACTTTTCAATGGTATGAAAAACAAAAAAAGGAAATCGAACTACTAATCATTCTCACTTCTAACCTGGCAGAAGTTTCCTTGCTGCATCTTCTGCCATACGAAGCAGGGGACCGGAACATGGCCAGCCAGGTTCCAGGTCAAGGCCAGCTTTCTTTGAAAGGAGGTGAGCAGAAAGAAGTCCACCTACCACTGAAAAAAAATGCCGATTGATATCACAATCTACGAAACCAAACATGCAGACAGTGCACTATGGAATAGAGTGGCCCGTATTTCCGTGATAAACAATGATCACACCAACTGGGTATTCCATTTAACAGGAATGGCAGGCACAAAAAAAAAAAAAAGTGCCAGTGAAGGAATAATACAGAACCATAAAGTTGCCCTTATAGTATGTTTGCGCGTGATACTGTCTACATTATATTAGATTTTTTTTTCCAGACTATACCTCGGATATTGGTCTCAAACACTGAAGCGTTGACATCAATGTCAAAATCCACAGTGTCCTGCAGTACGGTCACTACTCGCTGGAACTCTGAGACGTTACCAATAATCTGAAAATTCCAAAACAGTGTTGAAACGTGTAAATGTGAAATTCATTGTATGAACAAATAAACTTCAGGATTCAGATTTTGTTCATAGCTGTCTGAATTATAGCATGAGATTAATTAGATCTACTATCAAATATCTAACACACATTCTGAAGTAGGGCCTTTTCAATATGAATGTGACAAATACCTGGTTCCAAAACTCTGACCTTCACATCATAGAACAGCTCAGCTATTTTCACATATCTCCAAAATGGTGTATATTCTATCATCTGTGCTATATTGGACAATTCATTCAACTGCGATATTAAATTTAATTGACAATAAAAAAAAAAATATCCTGTGGAATGGTATGCTGATTAATGCAATACATTCAGATCTACACCAATGTGGAAATAGGGTACAGCAAGTAGCGAGCCCCAGAATCTGTGGAACGATGTAAGATCTCGGGCTACAAGGCGGAGAAAAAAAAAAACTGTAGCTCAGTCTCTGGAACTGTATACAACGCAGGGCTACAGAAGTGGATGATCTCAAATCTCCTTTTGAATTTTTAATTCATGTAATTTTCTTTGTGTTTGCAACAAATTTTGCAAAATAATTTAACAATATAAACAGTGGTATAGACCAGAGGTCCTCAACTCCAGCCCCAAATACCACCAACAGGTCATGTTTTGTGGATGTCTTTAATCATGCACATGTGAGTTAATCTATTTTGCTGGATCAGTAATTATTCCACCTGCTTCCACAAACAGAAGTTGGGAAGACTAGAGGGTTGAGGTTGAAGGTGCCCATCCACTAGCAGACGGAGAAACAATCGCACGATTACGACATTGTAATCGTGCGGTCGCTTCTCCGTCTGTGATGTGCCTACGCTGAACAAGCAGTCGTTCAGTGTAGGCACATCATCTGCAAACATGCTGAACCTGACGTTATCATCAGGTTGGCATGTTAGCCCGATGATAGATGTCTAAACGACCAGCAGGCAAACGCATCGCTGGTCATTTTAGACATTTTTCTGAACGATATGCCATAGGTTTTTAAACTATTTATGAACGATATAGTTATCTTTCAATTAAATCACCTAATGGATGGGCAACTTAAGAACCAAGACATTGAACCCAATTTACAAAGCACACCCTAACATATCTTGCAACAATGTACATTTTTTTTAAAGTTTCGGCAGATAAGTGAATTTTCAGGTACACTTGCCAACTAGAACAGATACAGAAACCACTGTACAGGAGGACTGTAAAAAAAAACAAAAAAAAAACAAAGCAATGTCAAACCATACATCAAATTCTTAACCAGACCCAGCACTTAACAGCCTTGGATGGTTTCCACCAATAGAGGGACACAACAAGCGTGGTGTTCCCCTGCTATCAGCAGCAGACAGCATCTCTGCTATCAATAGCAAAACCAGCGATGGTCGGCCATCATCCCCAGTGTACTGCACAGTGCAGCCTGCATCACAGTCTCACTCGATCCTCTATGGTAGTGGTTCCCAACTCCAATCCTCAAGGAATCCTAAAAGTGCATGTTTTCCAGATCTTTGTGGCTGGAGCATAGGTGTATTCATTACTGGCTGACACATTCTAAAGATTCACATGTGGTACTAATTATTTCTCTTGAGGTTCTGCGAGCAGACCTCAAAAACATGCACTGTTAGGGTTTCCTGAGGACTGGAGTTGAGAAACACTGCTCTATGGGCACTGAACTAAGTGACAAGATATGTGGGAGGCCTGAGTGACAAGAGGGGTAAGGTTTTAGAGCTATTCATTGTTTTTTTTTAAATTAGGGAGATTATGGGTAAAGCGCAGACCTTGAAGTGTATCAGGTTGCATTGTATAGAAGCCTGCACACCATCTGTTTCTAGGAGAAGGATCCACTGCATTACTAAAGACACCAATAGCACCCCTGCCCCATACCAGCTGGACCACTCCCTGTTCATCATTTTATCTCATTATAAATATTGTTTCACAAAATAAAATCTTGCATCGGCAGCGCAAAAAGAAGTGTCCCAAAGTGCCCCGTCTGTATTTCAGTGGGAAAGCCTTTACACCACCCAACCCCACCTATCTGCATGTGCAAAGATAGCGCAAATTCAGGTGTATGTACATAAATCAAGATGCATATCAAGCAAAGCTGTATTTGCACTAAAGAGCATTCTTTCCTTTGTAAATGACCACCACTGTTTCTGGAGAAAAGTAATTAGCAAGTAGCCAGAATTCATCTCTGCATGTTCAAAAAATAATATATGTTGGGCCTCTAAGAGTAAATACCCACCAACAATGTGTCCAGTGCATCAATTAAAGTCAAAGAAAAACTGCAATAAAAGAGAAAACCATAAATGCTCAGAGTAACCAGTAACTTACACAAAGACCTATCAAACTACGCACATATGTAGAATTGTAGCTAGCGTGTACAGCGAGGCTCACTGCTGAGTACAAATACGAGAGTTGGCCCAAAAAACCCAAAGGGGAAAAATAAAAAAACTGGTGCCCCCCAACTAAGCAAAAAAACAATGTATACCAAACTGGACTGATTATAATGGCTCCTGATATTTGTAGTACATTCATTTTCAGCTAAAATTGCTCTCGCTCCCATATGCATCCCACATCACTGGACTTGCCAGTGTGAACTGTTTCAGATTTGGGAGTAGTAATAAAGTTACACAGCACTGAACATTAGGTCTGTCGAGAAAAAATACTACCAATTAATCCCAATCATTTCCAACGAGAATACCTGATATGGGAAGGTTATCCATAGCTCGTCTAGGATACAAGAGAAGGACAGAGCAGGAGGAGCATGGAATTTTTCCAGCTAACAGAACAATCGGAATATGCAGTCATATATGAAACCATATACAAGGCAATAAATAACAGTAATATGAAGAAGGAAAATCTCTATAAGAGGAGTGGCTTCAATAACTCCAAAACACACCTCACCTTCCCCAGGTGTCCTGTCCATCGCAGGTCAGTGGTCTCAGCTCATCATATGGAAAGGCATTGTCTAGGTAATTGTTGTATGCATGATAAAACATGGACTTCACCCGATCCCTGGTAACAAATTTTCATCGTAAGTGAACAAGGCACATAAACTACACCACTATTCTTATCAACTACAAAATTATAAATATTAGAGCAAGAACAAAAAAAAAATAATAAATTCACATAGCAGCTGCAAGCAAATGTTTAATTCAGTGTTTCCAAAACTTTTTTGAATCACGGCGACCAAGAGTTTCCGCATTTTTTCCACGGCACCCCTGGGCCAAAAGTTTCTTATTGAGAAATTCAGCAAAAATGTAATGAAGTTATGCTTCTATCTCACCCTTAAGTCCTGTTATGTAGTGGTTGACATGGCTGTGTCTCTTTTTGTCCACACTGACTAAAATCATTTTGTTTTTAAAGTAATGTTTATTATGCAGATCATGTTAGAATACAGAACTAAAATAATTTTATTTGGTACCTCTACCACCAACCCGAGGCACCCCTGCAAGTGCCCTGAGGCACTCCAGGGTGTCACGGCACCCAGTTTGAGAACCACTGGTTTAATTAGTAGCTTGTGGACTGTAGGAAGACTATTCATGCAAAGTTTTAGGATACAACATTTAAATGCACTTTTCAACTACACAAGCGCCCGGATTCTGAGTCGGTTGCAAGGTGACAAACTGCTGGAAGCCAGATTTACTACCTTATGCTAGTGACTACCTGTACCTCATATATGGGTTGGGTACAGTATGTCAAAGTTCGGGATCCCAGCGGTGAGATTCCAGTCTCCGGCATCCCGACAGGATTAGGATACAGACACCTGTCGATCAGTATTCTAACTTTACCCCTTCCCTCCCCCCTCCCTAGTGCCTAAACCTAACCATTCCACTAACCCCACTACTTACCATCGGGATGCCGGCGGTGGGATTCTGACTGCTGGCATCCTGACAGCCGGGATAGACACTACCCTCAGAACAGCAGGGAACTCTGGCTACATGTCCACACTTGCATAATACAAATCTCTTGTGTGTGACACAATGTTGCTGTCCAGAACGCCAATGTTACCCTTGTCACACAAGGAGAAATCCAGCCAACACTGTCTGATTCAGATTCACCTGGAGAGACGTAAAAATGTGCAAACGTCCTTCTAGCATGAGTTTTAGCATGAAGAGTTTGCTAAAACTCACTATTTGACGTTGTATACTGCGCTGTAACCCACTCAGAATCAGACCCAAAGTGAAGATTACACCTTGATTGTACAATAACTGTTAGCTTGATTGTAAGCTAAATCGAACTGCATTACAATGATAGATTTTTTATTTTTTTTTAATTCAGCTACCCTACCCAAATTTCCAGTTTGAGTTCCTTTTTCCAGTGTTTTATTGCAATTCCATCTTCAACTTTTTCTGCAGCAGGGAAACTTGCCCCTACTGCTCACTCCTAACAAGACATCTAGTGACAAAATGCGATTTCCTTGCACAGAATAGGACTAGTGCAGCGAGGTAAAATCAAAACAAAAAGATAGACCCCTTAATGATTTATAATTCTATTTATCAAGCAGTGAAAAGCGTGGACAAGTGGACCAATGGAGAAGTTGCCCATAGCAACCAATCAGCTCCAACCTATTATTTTATAGATTGTACTTAATTAATGCTACTTCAACACTGATTGGTTGCTATGGGCAACTTCTCCACTGGTCCACTTCTCCATGCTTTTCACTGCTTGATAAATAGACCCCTAAATATTACTACAAGTATGTTTTTTAACAGGACATACATAGCAAAGATGTGTGCCAAAACAATTTCAGAACATTTGGGGGAAAGAAAAAAACAAACAAACAAAAAAAAACACTGTAATGCAATATATATTATATACACACAAGCTACACCATATAGTTTAATCAAAAATTCTACAATTATCCTCCAAATATGAATGGCTGCTGGACTCTCCAGATATGCCAGAAATTATAACAGTCAAAAATTGTGCTGTGAAAAAAGTGAAGTGAGAGAATAGCACTTTCTAGTGGTGTATGTTAAATGCAAAGTAAAAAAAAAAAATTCCAAAAGGTCTATGAAGTGCTTCCGTACCAAAATAGAGGATTAATAGGAGGCGATTCAATTCAGCGCGATGCTAATAGCACAGGAAGGAGCTTCCGGAGCTATTCGATTGACCACAGAGATGCTTATATGTGTCCTTTGCTGCACTCCCCCACTTTCCCGATCACAGTAATGTGAGAATATATGGCAAAAATGAAAATAAAACACAACAGATTAAGGGCCGGGTTCATTAAGACTCGCTAATTTACTATGCGGGGAAAATGGTGGCAGTCTCTGACTTTTACACCCCAGGCTATTCAGTAAAATGCCATTTTCCTCGTGTGGTAAGTCAGATTCCAGGATAGGTACCCAGAGCTATGGGTGAATGTGTTTGCGGCTGCTGCAATAAGGGCAGAAAGTTATATTTAATGCAGATTTCAGTTCGAGCCTCAGGAGGTGGTGAAGAGAAATCCATGTTAAGTGGCTGCCGCGGGCTGTAATTTCATAGACACAAGCACTGCATCGCAGGTAATTAGCTATTCCAGGATAATTGAATTCGGCCCTAAAACGGTATAATAAATATTATATTGTGCTCTCATTCAAAGGAAAGCAGCACACTCCCCGGGCACCCAAAAATACATTTAATATCCACCAACATGCAGTGTATTTGTGTACCAGTTAGAAACTTGAACCAATAGCTTATCAGTAAACACTGGCAAGTCCTTTTATGGATGAGGTTCATGTTCTCGCAAAAAAAAGACAAGGCAGAAATGCCCTCCAATTGTCCAATATGTGTTAACAACATTTTAATATATATAATACACAAACCCAAACTCTTACATAAGTGAATAAAAGAATGGCGTATGTGAAAATAGAATAGTCCGTTGAGGAGAGAAATTATTGCATTCCAATGGATTTCACCCCTTCTTGAAGTATAGGAACTTCTTCAGGGGAAGAACGCGGGTGCCTTGGCTATCAGGAGGGCGTATACCTCAACAGCTCCCAATGGTAGCGAGGAAGATGAGAGAGACCTAGGAGAATTGACCTGGCATATGCTGGATCATTTAAACTAGTAATATATAAAGCTGTATATAATGTATCTAACAGATGCGCAAGAGAGAGCCAGAGGGAGGCTATCTTCCCCTCACTAGCAGCTGCCTTGTGGTCAAAGCCATAGACAGCGCCTTACAATGCTTGGTACTGTTCCCCAAGTGTCATCAGCGCACAAAGCTGGCAAACCCCCAGAATTGCAGGGGAAAGTAGGTACAGAGATGAGAGACAGAAGTGTGGGTGAGGTGCTGAGGGACAGAGATAGGAAGGTGCGTGATGACACCAGTTAGCACTCGTGGAAAGTGTTGCAGTTGGGGGGTTGCCAGCTACAAGTTCAACCTCCTTGATCTATCAGGAGAGAGGAAACAGATCAGAGAGAAAGAAGTGAGGGGGGGTTCTGGCAGTCAGAATCCCAACAGGGTTAGGATACAGGCACCTGTCAGGTAAGTACCCTAACCCTACCTCTAACCCTCCCCACACCCAAACCCTCCCTGAATTTGCAGATAACGACCATTCGTTACAACAATTCTTTAAGTCGCCCAGAGTGTACACACTGTCAATGACGATCCATGCTCCAGCATGTAGGTCCGACGAGCGATATCGTCAGCGGGGGCCATCTGCCGAATGCAGCATTGCTCTCGCCATCGCTTATCATCTAGTGTGCACACGGCTTAACCCAGCCAGATTTCAACTGATTGTAAAACACACACACACTGCCGTTTCTAGAGAGGAGGGGTCCCGTGTGCAGTCTCCAACAGGGGCCCCCTCCTCTCCGCCTGGCAGTGCACTGAGCTGTTCGCTGCCAGCACCAGAGTTATAGACTCTGGGCACTAGAGTATGCACAGAGTCTATAATAAATGTACAGGTCACCGGGAAAATGGCCGTGGCAGCCATTTTCCCTTTACTGCGCATGCGCACACGACAGGAAAATAGCCACAACGGCCATTTTCCCGTCGTTTTACAGAGCCGGACCCCCACGACGACGTGGGACTCAGGAGAGGTAATATTATGGGTGCGGGGTGTGCGGTGCAGGGACCCCCTGGACCCAGGGGCCCATGTTCCCCGCACACATTCTAAATACGCCCCTGCACACACACACACTGACTGTGGGAAAACGTGGTAGTTCCGGAATGTAATTTCAATTTTTTTACAATGATAAAGTATTTATTCTACTAAATACAATTGTATTGACAAAAGTTCTACAGTTAGGCAACCACAACACTGCCTAGTGATGTAGTATACATTGCCACGTTGAGGTGCTTAGTGCACATACTCATGCGTGAAACACTGAATAGGAAGTAGATGAGGTGTGAGTAACAATCGGGACAGTGAAAGGACCGGGACTATACCAGACGGATCAATAAGCAAATACGTTCCGTCATTGTTCCAGCTCTCGGATTCATATTTAGGGCAGGTTAAGTTACAGGAGATAACATGTTGCCGGTGCCTCCGGTGTAAGTACCAGTCTTACCTATACTGAGCCATGTCTTGCTCGATGACCTGACTGTAATTAGCATCGTGAGCCGGTAATACAGCTACGAGCAGCCCCAAACACACAACATACAGCGCCGCCACCATGAGACAAAACCACGGTCCAGCTGCTGTAACCTCACATCATCCTTCCGATCTTCTTGATTCCTGACACAGGAGCACCGCCCTCTTCCTGGTTGCCGCACAGAAGCACGTGAGCGATTGGCTGATGCCTCTTCTGTATTGTTTCCTTCTTCCGCATTGGCCAGAAGTGATGACCAATCACACCAGGAAACATGATTTCACCCTCCATCTTTCTTCCTGGCAATCGCTTACACAACTCACTAGACCAGGCCTGGCCAACCTGTGGTTCTCCAGCTGTTGTGAAACTAAAAGGCCCAGCATGTCCTGTCTCAGTTTGACTATTAAGGAATGCTAAAACTGTGGCAGGGCATGCCGGGATGTGTAGTTTCACATCAGCTGGAGAGCCACAGGTTGGCCAGGCCTGCACTAGACGATATCTAGTGTGTGCGACATCGGCAGCGGCGGGACCCGGCGTCGGCAAGTGCATACACAATTGCCGATGCCAGCAGCGACGGAATGACAGAGGGGGCCATGCTGCATTCAGTAAGAATCCCAACAGGGTTAGGATACAGACACCTGTCACGTAAGTATTCTAACCCTCCCTCACCGTCCTAGTGCCTTATGCTGGGTACACACTGGACGACATTTTAAACAAATTTGGTGATAACGACCATTCGTTACGACGCTAATGTCGCCCTTCGGACCTGCATGCAGGTCAGACGGGCAATGTCGCTGAAAGCGCAGGAGCGCGTATCGTCAGAGACATAGCGGGTACACATTGGCTGGATTGTACAACATATCGTCTAGTTTGTACCCTGCATAATGCTAGGAACACACTGGAGCGACGGGTATTTGTTCTGACATTGGACCGAATGCCCATCAGCAGTGATTGTGCGCCCACACTGGACGACTTTAATGAACGAGGTAACGATCACCGTTACGTCATTCATTAACAATGCATTGGCCGCTAGTGATATAGCTAGGTTTGATGTGCAGCACATCAAACCTGGTGACCGTTGCTAGCGACAGCAGGAGTGCGCAACCATGCATACACACAGAGCAATGTAGGCGTTATGTCGTTACGAAACGGCATATCATCCCGACATTGCTCCAGTGTGTACCTAGCTTAACTGACAGCCACAGTGGCTTTAATTCTACAATTTCAATGCATGATTTTGTATCGGAAGTGTGAGTGTTCTGCACCACATCAGCTTTATACCTCTAGTGTGCTGTAGTCATATTAGAGTTTATGTTAGGTGGCGCCCAGGATCACATGATCGGACTAGGGGGAAATGTATCAAGTCTTCTAACGAGTGGAGAGGTGAGGAAGTTGCCCACGGCAACCAATCAGCTTTGATCTAGCACGTATTAAGTTAATTCTATAATATGATAGGTAGAAGCTGATTGCTTGTGATGGGCAACTTCTTCACTCTCTAGAAGGCTTGATACATCCAGTGGCGTCACTAGCGGAGTGCGGGGGCGGCACCGGGTGTCACCCACCAAGGGGGTGACACCAAAAGCTGCACACTCATGCCCACAAAACCCCCTCTGATAGACTGGAGTGCAGGGCAGCACCTTGTTCTTTAGCCCTGCCCCCTACGGCAAATTACCGTAATTCACGGGTCACTATGGAGGAAGCGGAGGCAATATGACACGATTCCATTAGAATTGCATAATTTGGCCTCGCCTCCCTCGAATGACCCACAAATTGTGGCATTTTTGCGGTGAGAGGGAGGGGCCTAATTACATGGTGGTGCCAACCTGCCAGGTCCTGTCCCCATCAGATCTGCTGCAAGGTAAGTATGTTTTTAATATTAGTGACATGAATGTGTGTATTTGTGTGTGTGTATATATATATATATAGTGTGTAGTGTCAAGGACATATTAAGAGAGGTGGGGGCCTATGTGCAGACTCAGTGCGGTTGGTGCAGCAGTAGATTCTGGCTTAGTGCCAGAATCTACTGCGCATGCTCGTGTACCTGGTAAAATGGCCACCAACATTTTCCCTGTAATTTTTGCTGCTCTTCAGTGCTGGCCCAGTGCTCTGGAGACAATGGACAGGTAAGTATAAATAATATATGGGTGCAGGGTGTGCGGTGTGGGCCTACCCTGGACACAGGGACCTGACCAGAGGCGGGGACTCTAACTCATTGGAGGTTTTCACCAGGGACCCCTCCAATTTGAATATAGGTTTTGCCGCGCCCAATGTGCAGGTCGCAGTCCCCTGATCAGGGACCCAGGAATTAGCAACTGACAGAGAGATAATGAAAACATCTGAGTGGCTGGAGATTATCTGTGGAGAATATCGGTAATCACCGATGTAACACTGAAGTATACCGGTAGGTACCGATGTAGAATAACACTGGAGAATATCTATAGTGACCGATGTAGAATATCACTGGATTATCGGTAGTGACTGATGTTGAATATCACTGAAGAATATCGGTAGTGACCGATGCTGAATATCACTGGATGATATCAGTAGTGACTGATGTTAAATATCACTGAAGAGTATTGGTAGTGACTGATAAATATCACAGAGACTGGTGAAGTGCACTGAGGATACAACAGCATGGAGCCTGGAACAGCGATCCGAAGCTAGCAACTACTGGAGAAGAGAAGTTGTTCAGGCGACTTCCTGTTTCCTGGAGGCCTGCTTTATACCCTTAGGTAGCTGTCCATTGTAGGAGAGAGTCAGCTGAGAGATGACCAGGCTACCATTGGTGGCGGGCCCAGTCAGGTGAGACAATTTGGCTGCACCCATGACCGCCGTCGCGAGAACTCAGATATGGGCCCTGGGGATAATACTGAGCGCCCAGGATCACATGATCGGACTCATTGCGTGTATTCTTCAATGGATCGGGAGGTTGGGCATCTTAAATATTAAACTCATAAGATGTGACCTCCCGATCCGACTGTTGGCAGGAGCGTTTTAAGCAGTTGGCTAACGCTTCTGCATACACACCTATACAATTATCAGGCTAAATCAGCAGATATCGATTTCTGATGACCATTTTCCTTTGAGAACAAAAGGGGAAAAAAATAAATAAAATAATACCTTGATGTGCAGTCACAACTCCATGAGAATTGTGAGTTCGGTACGCAGTGTTTTTCTGGGCTATTGTAAAGAAACCTTTATGTGTATTTTCCAGACCTTTTCTGATGTGAGTGAATGGTATGCAAGATTTCCCTCTACTAAACACACTTTGGGTGTGAATGTCTCCATTTAAAGATACCTTTTTAGGAGGCGCTCATATATATTCTATGTGAGTTGGGTACACATTATCTTAAGTGCACCAAATACCTTCTACTGTAAGGAATACTGGGTCTGATTCAGACCTGCTCGCGAGCGATGAGCGCTCGCAAGCGGGTTGATGGTGCTCTAGTGCGCATGAGCACGATGGAGGCTGCTCCGTCGTGCGTATGCACGAGACCCGGCTAGCGACGGGGAAGCCGTTGCTCCGGGTCTCGCACCAAAGGGGGCGTGCTGTCGATGTTGTTTGATAGCACGCCCCCTTTGGTGGGCGTGGCTGCCAGACGGAGGCGTTCCCATGGGAACGCCTACCGTCTGGGTCCGGCCCCACTGACATCACTAGTGATATCAGTGGGAGTGATTTTGGCTCTGATAGAGCCAAAATCACTCCAGGGCTTGCGGTCACCGAGACCCTACCGCAGGGTCTCGTTGCAAGCCCGATGGTCTTGACCATCGCGACCATCTTTTTGGCCGCTTGCATATGCTGTGGGTGGTCACCCACAGCTATGCGAGCGGCCAGGAGGCCGCTCCAAGTTTAGGTAGGAGGGCCCTGATTCAGAGCGAGAGCTCTGGTCAGAGCGTCCGGCTCTGAATCAGGCCCACTATCTGGTTGTTTTTTCTTCGTAAGAATACCCCCTCAGTGACAACCTATTTATCTTTCCTTGAATACACACCATATGGAGAGAATTTATGGCGGTGAATCCTGAGGAGGAATTGTGCATAAAGAAGTGTATGAAGATTTAATTTCAAGTATTAAAAGGACAGTCTCAGTTCATCACACACAATTTAAGTATGATTTGTTATTAGCGCCTGTTTGTATCCCGTGTTGCCTCTTATTATTGTGTCACTTTAATAAATAGTATTACACTACTAGGCGCATGTCTTTTTAACCTGTCTCTATTATATATATAGAGAGAGAGAGAGAGAGAGAGAGACACACACATATACACACACATTAATGTAATAAGAACACTGAGTCTGTCTGTTCCAAGTTGGCGCAAAAACTAAACCTATTTTCATGAAAACTGCATCATTTTGTAGTAAAAACTCCTATAAATAACCTGCACTTTGTTTCATCTCAATCCATCAAGTTAAATCTGAGCAATAACAAAAACAAAATGTATGGACATCATCAATGCAAGACACAGGTGTGGCACCATATGCGTAGCCGATATGGGGTGGGGGGAGCGGTGCTTTGGGCCCACGATCCCTTGAATAGGATACATGTGTACAGAGGGTCTCATTCAGACCCGCTTGCGAGCGCAGGACGCTCGCAAGCGGGTCGATGGTACCCAAATGCGCATGCGCACGACGGAGGAAGCAGTTGCTCGGGGTCTCGCACCAAAGGGGGCGTGCTGTCGATGGTGAGTGACAGCACGCCCCCTTTGGTTGGCGTGTTGGGGCGTGGCTGCCCAGACGGAGGCGTTCCCATGGGAACGCCTACCGTCTGGGTCCGGCCCCACTGACATCATCAGTGGGGTCAGTGGGAGTGATTTTGGCTCTGATAGAGCCAAAATCACTCCAGGGCTTGCGGCAGCGAGACCCTACCGCAGGGTCTCGTCGCAAGCCCGATGGACCATCGCGACCATCATCATGGACGCTCGCATAAGCTGTGGGTGGTAACCCACAGCTATGCGAGCGTCCAGGAGGACGCACCAAAAAAAATAATGCCCTGATTCAGAGCGGGCGCTCGTTCAGAGCGTCCGGCTCTGAATCAGGCCCAGAGCACACAGTGACATTGGTGTGAGTGCTGGGTGAAGGCACTGCTGCCACTAGTCTGTTTAGTGCCTAAAACCACACGAGACAAGCACTAACTACTTAGACAGGTTATTATAAAAATACAAATTTGTGTCTGTCTAATACCCCTTTCAGAAATAAGATACGGGAAATTACTGGGTCTATCAACCCAGCAAATTCCTGAGTCTCAGACCCTGGTAAAGAGCAGAGTCATGGACACGGGATTTCATCCCATGTTGTTTGCATTCACACACAGCAAAACCCGGGTCGATCCGATTTCACGTGCAAAAAAAAACAGGTTTTTGCTATGTGTGTGAAAGGTGTATAATCAACAAAATAAGTAACACTGACAGCTGCCTCTATTCACATAAGAGGAAACTGGAATCCTCTGGGACAATAATATTATAGAGTAAAAAACAACTAGAGGCGCTAGTCAGTTAGTAATTTTATTTCCTTAAATAACTCATAAGAACAGCACACATCAAACATTGCATAAAAAATGCACAAATATGAAATAAAGTCAAAATGTAGCTATAAAAAGGGTTAAATCAATGCAAAGTAATACATCTAGAACACCACAAAAGCGATTTCATCATGGACGACAGCTAGTGTGAGATATAGATATATATATATATATATATTGTTGAAGCTGAGTAATTGGCTGAGACAAGTTCAGTTTAAAACTGAATCGCGGCGACGCCATCTTGCGACTGGCCGCAATACGCCATCTTGAAAATGAGATCACAAGACGCCATTTTGCGAATGGACGCCTAAGCGCCATTTTAGATAAACTCACATTTTAGTACATGTGGCGATACTATTAGCACCATGCGATTGCATCTCCCATCATTTCTCATATACACGATAATACGCATAATAGCGCTGTTAACTAGTCACATATTAGCGAATGCACAAGACCCCGAATGAAAACACCGTTTAGTAGCTAAATGCGCTCGCATCCACACCAAATTAACTAGCGTCTTCATATCAAACCCCGTACACTCACACATTACATATTCACTTACAAGGTTCCATTAGCTTTAAGATATAAGATTTAAGTTTGTTCGGTTAATATAAATGCTGTGAAATAAAGATATTTGGTAACTAAGGTTTTATACATGCTAAGAAAGCCGTTTTTGGTTTTGTACTGATGCGTACTCTTTCCACAGTAGTCCGGTGTAATCGGTGGGGATATCGCATCATGCATTCTCGAGTTATGGATCGCAGAGACTTCAAGCAACAAAATGTATTAACTGTTAGGATGTTACAGGGGGCGGGAAGGGAGAGACCCCCAGCTGTTAGAGGCAGGGAGAGTCTATCTGAACCAGCCTGTTAAATGCTCCGTAACAGATGGATCCTCCTTGGGAACCAATAGCATCAGCAACAAACGTTGTTTTACCTATTCCTAGGGGGTATAAATATGTGTGCTCCAACACTGGGTTTTAGTCTTCGTGACAAATGCTGATAGACGAGGGGTTTCTTGCTGATGCCTAACATCTGGTACCGGAAGCGCTGCGCATGTATACTGTACTTGGGTCTGTATAATTCCTTTTGCGCCTAAATTGTGTCTGGATCAATTGCGTGTAACTGTCTGAACTTTTACTTGAATAATACTTGTGCTTTGGAACCACAGATTCCAGGTCTTTATTTACTGTATTAGCGTTATCCTTAGAAGGTATAGGCAGGATATTAAAATAAAAGGTATAGGAAGGTGTGTATAGAGGTTCTGATCCAGTATCGTTATATACACATATATATATAGCTACATACCACACACACAGTCAGGTGCATAAATATTGGGACTTCTATTCACCACCATAATGGCTTTGAAATTAAACAAACAAGATGTGCTTTAACTGCAGACTTTCAAATTTAATATGAGGGTAATGACATCCAAATCAGGTGAACGGTGTAGGAATTACAATGGTTTCTATATGTGCCTACCACTTTTTAAGGGGCCAAAAGTAACGGGACTATCAACTCAAAAGCTATTTCATGGACAGGTGTGGGCTATTCCCTCGTTATTTCATTATCAATTAAGCAGGTAAAAGGTCTGGAGTTGATTCTAGGTGTGACATTTGCATTTGGAATCAGTTGCTCGCAATATGAGATCCAAAGAGCTGTCACTATCAGTGAAGCAAGCCATCATTAGGCTGAAAAATCAAAATAAACCCATCAGAGAGATAGCAAAAACATTAGGTGTGGCCAAATCAACTGTTTGGAACATTCTTAAAAAGAAAGAATGCACCGGAGAGCTCAGCAACACCAAAAGACCCGGAAGACCACGAAAAACAACTGTGGTGGATGACAGAAGAATTATTTCCCTGGTAAAGAAAAACCCCTTCACAACAGTTGGCCAAATCAAGAACACTCTCCAGGAGGTAGGTGTATATGTGTCAAAGTCAACAATCAAGAGAAGACTTCACAAGAGTGAATATAGAGGGTTCACCACAAGATGTAAACCATTGGTGAGCCTCAAAAACAGGAAGACCAGATTAGAGTTTGCCAAACAACATCTAAAAAAGCCATTACAGTTCTGGAACAACATCCTATGGACAGATGAGACAAAGATCAACTTGTACCAGAGTGATGGGAAGAGAAGAGTATGGGGAAGGAAAGGAACTGCTCATGATCCAAAACATACCACCTCATCAGTGAAGCATGGTGGTGGTAGTGTCATGGCGTGGGCATGTATGGCTGCCAATGGAACTGGTTCCCTTGTATTTATTGATGATGTGACTGCTGACAAAAGCAGCAGAATGAATTCTGAAGTGTTTCAGGCAATATTATATGCTCATATTCAGTCAAATGCTTCAGAACTCATTGGACGGTGCTTCACAGTGCAGATGGACAATGACCCGAAGCATACTGCAAAAGCAACCAAAGAGGTTTTTTTAAGGCTAAAAAGTGGAATGTTATGCAATGGCCAAGTCAATCCCCTGACCTTAATCCGATTGAGCATGCATTTCACTTGATGAAGACAAAACTGAAGGGAAAATGCCCTAAGAACAAGCAGGAACTGAAGACATTTGCAGTAGAGGCCTGGCAGAGCATCACCAGGGATGAAACCCAGCATCTGGTGATGTCTATGCGTTCCAGACTTCAGGCTGTAATTGCCTGCAAAGGATTTGCAACAAAGTATTAAAAAGTGAAAGTTAGATTTAGGATTGTTTAGTTTGTCCCATTACTTTTGGCCCCTTAAAAAGTGGGAGGCACATATAGAAATTGTTGTAATTCCTACACCGTTCACCTGATTTGGATGTAATTACCCTCAAATTAAATCTGAAAGTCTGCAGTTAAAGCACATCTTGTTTGTTTCATTTCAAAGCCATTGTGGTGGTGAATAGAGGCCAAAATATGAAAATTATGTCAATGTCCCAATATTTATGCACCTGACTGTATATGCACACGCACATACATAAACATACACCGATCAATCATAACATAAAACCACTAACAGGTGAGGTGAAAAACATTATTTCATTACAATGACACCTGTCAAGGGGGTGGGATAAATTGTGATGGCTAGATGACTGGGGCAGAGCATCTCTAATCCGGCAGATCTTGTGGGGTGTTCATGGTATGCAGCGGCTAGTACCTACCAAAAGTGGACCAAGGAATGACAACCGGTGAAACAGCAACAGGGTCACGGGTGCCCAAGACTCATTGATGCGCGAGGGGAGCGGAAGCTAACCCATCTGGTCCGATCCCACAGATGAGCTACCGTAGCACAAATTACAGAAAAAGTGAGTGCTGGCTATGATAGAAAAGTTTACAAGGAAGAAGAGGTCAAAGTGACCTACAAAAAGACTATTGTGGAGCACTCTTATAGCCATATGTATACAATCTTTATGGAAAATATAACCTTTATGACATTCAAAAATTTAGTATAAAATGGACTTACAGGACAAACACTGAAAAAGGAAGAGATAAAATGTAAATAATACACAGAAGGGAATATAAGGGAGTGTCCCTTGTAGGGCGGCAAAATATGATAGACAGAACTACAAAACATACAGAATCACACACAAAAAAAAATAAAAAAATATGAAAATTACTTAAAACACCCAGGATTCAAATGTCACAATTGCCGTAGTCGCCAAGTACTGAAATCACTAATTAGTATTATTACATGTTGCCGAGATTTCAAGTTTCTATTATTGAATCTTCGATGACAAAATTATTCAAAATGACACTTTGTAGGTAGGTCAGCTGCATCAATGATTACCATTTAGTATAGAAGGATGAAAGATTAGGGTATAAGAGACCTGCTCTGTCACTGAGTCCTGCTGCTTCCCATCTTACACAAGGTAGCGGGTGGGGAGTGAGAGAGACCCATGATTCACAGTAACCCCAGGAAACAACAGTCAATATCAAATCCCTATAACAAGCATTAGTTTCTACTCCGTGTTAGTCTTGCTCAAGTTGCATAGGACAAACAATAAGGAAATTACTAGGTTGTAAGTGGGAGATGACAGGAGTGTAAAGAAGAAAAAATACCTCATAGATTATGAACAGTATATAAATTCAGAGGATATTGTCATATTAAATCTCCATCATTATTTAATCTACGATTAGCATAACGTTCCTTTCTTATACATAGTAAATGTTTGAGTAGTACCAGTTGGTATATAATGCATAATACTTTTTGAAAGAACCAAAAATACAAATTTATCCCTCTAAGAACAAAATAATGGAACATTTGCCATCATCTTGCTGGTGATAAATCTAAATGACGAGGATCTGGACAGTCCTTACTACATGGACATTAAATCTGTATAGTATACACACACATACATACAGTATATATAAAATAAATCACTAAATAATCAAGACAGGTATAATGCCACAATGATAGAAAAGAAAGTTCTCAATTGAAAGTGCACCTATTAATTAGGAGTGAAACTATTCAAATTACATATTAATTTAAGTTCACAACAAAGACCAGTATGGGTATAATTCCCTGATAGTATTCTCTTTTTAAATGCAGAGCACATACATCTAAACTGATTAAATGCTGGTACATACTTTAGATTCACAATGAAGTAGTTATCAGTATACAACGCAGCATGTCTGTAATGGCTGTGCCTGTGTTTATACACAAATAAACAGTCTCTATTAATACAAAATATCAATGTTAAAGAAGGTATCTAGTATGCAACCTGGGTGTAGGGGTGTCCTACACTGCGCACATGTAGGGCACCCTGGGGACCGACGAGCGAACGCCTGCGTGGCTTGATCACGGAGAATCAGCTGTATGATAGAAAGGTGCCAGAACACACAGTGAATCACAGCTTGCTGCGTACGGGGATCCGTAACCATAGACCGGTTATAGTGCCCATGCTGACCACTGCTATGTGGCTACAATAGGCACGTGAGCACCAGAAGTGGACCATGAAGCAATGTAGAAGGTGGCCTGGTCTGATGAATCACATTTCTTTTACATCATATGGACAGCCGGGTGCGTGTGCGTTGCTTACCTGAGGAAGGGATGGCACCAAGGTGCACTACAGGAAGAAGGCAAGCTGCCAAGGGCAGTGTGATGGTCAGGGCAATGCTCTGCTGGGAAACCTTGGGTCCTGGCATTCATATGAATGTAAAATTGACATATACAGCCTACCTAACATTCTTGGAGACCAAGTACACCCCTTCATGGCAACTGTATTCCCTGATGACAGTGGCCTCTTTCAGCAGGATAATGCACCCTGCAAAAACTGTTCAGGAATGGTTTGAGGAACATGACAAAGACTTCAAGGAGTTGACTTGGCCTCCAAATTCCCCAGATCTCAATCCAATCGAACATCTCTTGGATGTGCTGGAAAACAAGTCCGAGTCATAGAAGCCCCACCTTACAACTTACAAGACTTAAAGGATCTGCTGCTAACGTATTTGTGCCAGATACCACAGGATACCTTCAGAGGTCTCATGGACTCCATGCCTCAATGAATCAGAGCTGTTTTGGTAGCACGAGGGGGGGGCATACCCAATATTAGGCAGATGGTTTTAATATTACGGCTGATACACATGATATACACATTGGCTTTATATCAGTTTTTAATATGTTAAATACACAGTCTACATTTATCCTAAGACCATGTGTCAATATATTGACACTAAACACACTGGCACTTATTCCAGGCCAGTTAGCCCAAACTACTTTAACATGATAAAATGCCTATGAGTATTCATACAATAAATTATCTTACAGCTTATCAATTTTCTATTAGCAAAAATTTTTGCCAAATATGAAATTATGTAATTAATCTATGATAATAAACAAATAACAGTCTCTGTATAAGTTGTTGCAAGACTGAAAACTTTAATCCTTTTGTGCTGGGAAACACAAAATGATCCTGCATATGTCATATCATGTATATACACATAATAGTCCTTCTTGGCATCATATCAGTCTGTTGAACTATAACTGGTACTAGCATTTGCCTCCACCAGTTTTCTGGATGTCAGCAAATCACGGATGTAAAAGTTGGTCTCTAAACATCTGATCCCATTATGCCCAGGTAAGTGGATCCTTCACTCCACAGTGAGCTGAACACTGTCACTTTCACTATGTTGATCGTGTTTCCGTGCTGAAATAAAGAAAAAATTATTCTGACTGTCCTTTTAAAAGTAAAAAAAAAAGAGGAAAGCTGCTTAATATCACCATACAAGAGAAAATGTGAGCAGATCTGTACTGCAAATCTATGATGAATTGCAGGGCAGTATTGGAACACACAACTCAGCTTAAATCAAAGTCACTGAACCCAATGCAGTTTGAGCCATAAGCTAATGATGAAGCTCTCTTCAGCATCTCATCCATGTACTGCTCTTTGTGGAACAGATCACACGTCATAGAAACAGCTTTGTCTGAACTTCTTACAAAACTAAACCGTGACTACAAAAAAGTTGAGCTGTGTTCTATCAGAGGGCAATAAAAAAAAAAAACAACACAATTTTGCTTCTACATATAAAGTACTTAAAGCACTGCACAAAGATAATGCAAAGCTTTTAGCAAAAGATGTACGTTGGTATTTGAAAAACCATTATTTGAAGGAGGAAAACCAAGTAAAATACAGCAGCCACTACTAATGCGATTGCACATTTTAGTAACGTTGGAACATTCAGACCAAACGGATTATGCTGATTAAATACCTAAATAAATGAGTATTTTGGCTTGTTAAAATTTAGGAATAGCGATAGCCTAAACTTACCAATGTAATACATTTCTAACTGCTGACGTAAGCGAATCTTCTTCATGTCATCATAGAAATTAGGCTGTGATGGTGTTTCCACTATTGGTGGCACTGTAAAAATCCGCATGATCTTCCGTTTGTTCCTGCAATACAAAGATCTTGAAAACACTTTCTTCAAAGAATTCCTTGATTTGCATTAGAAAGAGTGAGGAGTTCCAAAAGACCCCTCCCTGTTCTAGTCACATTCCCAGTACTGCACAATAGATATGTATGATTCCACATAGCAGAACAGTTAGCTAATCTTCTGAAAAATTAAAGGTCCATTCATTTCTATTGGTTCCTTGTTTTTGCTACATATATAAATGCAATGTGATATGAACCATGACATCTTACACAAATACAATAGTTGAAAATAAATATGAAGAATTTAACATTTTTTATATTCAAATAAGTATGAAGTCAGGACGTTCTGTCACTATGTGGACAATTATGATTTTGACATAGTTAAAATGTTGACGTCTGGAAAATACATGGACAGAATGTCAACATATGAAATGTTAAGATGGACAAAATGTTGACATTAGCATTAGGGATACCTTACAAATGAATTGTCGAAATTAAATCAGTGTCGACATGCAGAATGTCAACATGTCAGACAAAATTGACACCATGTCGACATTCTCAAGGTCGACATAATATAAGGATCCCTTCTGTTGAATACCAAATGTTTTTACAAATATTTTGTAAGGTCCCACCTTAAAGCAGCAATTCCACATGCTATTTTTTACATAATAAAAAAATTCTAAGGGGCTTTCCAAAGTTTCTCTGCTCACAACATCATGTGTGATATGACTGAGGTAGTCAAATTACATTGTGGAAACTCAACAAAACTACAAATTAGTAACAAAAGCCTGGAAATACAAATTTTTAGTAACAAGGCTATTTATGGTGCGTACACACGGTACAACTTTCATGAACAATATGAACTATATCGTTCATATCGTTAACTTTTTTGTAGTCACCAACCTGACAACGACCAACGATGTGCGTTCCCGAATGGACGATAGAGATATCTTTCATCGTCCATGCATGCAGGCCAACTTGGATGATATTGTCAACTTTAGACACAAATCTCAGCAGTGAAACCACTGCAGAAACCTGGCGCTTAATTGTACTTTGATTAAAATCAGTGCTTGCTGCAAGTAATATGGGTTTAGTTACAACCCTAGAGACCACAATCTCTACAGAAAAATCAAGTAAAACAAAATTTACTGCGCTAAGCACTGTAAATATGAAGGCGTAAATATATAATATAAATAAGGTTTGCTGTCTGTTAGTGAACAGGAGGATAAAATAAAAATATAGTGTTTATTACATATAACATATCAATTTAATACTGGACATACAACAATCAAACAAATACAAATAAAATGATAAAAATTAATGCAATCACAGAATGGCTCTGATAAGATAACAATCGCTAGCTAAAAAGACTTTATATATGTGTATTTGTGATACTCATGTAACTGTATCAGACAGAGGTCCCAAGACAGTAAGTATCTATTAAAATGTCACTATTTGGCAACACTTTAGATGTAAGCATGTATCAGCAGCAGCAAGACTCCGCTGATAGATATATTTCTTCACTATTGGCGTCCCAGTGTGAGAATAGTGACAATTGAAGTTGGTAATTCAAATAAGCATAGTCAGTAATAAATTGAGTAGAGCTTTGTAGAGCGTGTCCACACTGTAGTCCATCCTAGCTCTGCTTTTCCCTGGTTGTGTGAAGCCGCGACTGGAGATGAACAGACTGCCGTATAGCGGCAGATGGTGAGTGGTCAGTAGGTCAGAAGACTCACCAGAAGGTTGCGTGGCAACAAACAGTGCTGATAGTGTAGGGTCCTCGTCTGTCTGGATGACGTCAACGCGTTTCATCCCGTGAAACACCGGGACTTTCTCAAGACTCACTTTATTTGTATCTGTTTGATTGTTGTATGTCCAGTATTAAATTGATATATGTTATATGTAATAAACACTATATTTTTATTTTAGCCTCCTGTTCACTAACAGAGGAGCAAACCTTATTTATATTACATATTTACACCTTGATATTTACAGTACTTAGCACAGTAAATTTAGTTTTACTTGATATCGTCAACTTTGCCTGTTCAGAGATGTGGCAGGATGACTTCACTGAAAGATATGTTTCAAGTCGTACCTTGTGTATGCACCATAACTTTTTAGATACCATTGGCATCTTTCATAGTAAAATAAATCAGGAAGGAGATATATGTTATCTGTAGTTTTATCCCCTGGATGTGATCATTAAGTGTCCTTTACAACAAATCAAGGAAAGGAGGATTCAGATTTGCTTAGCCGATTGCCAGAGATCTGGATGATCCTTGCTAAAAATGTTTAGGATTTGGCCAATTCCACACCAAAAGTCTGGATTCAGAGCATCCTAAAATAAAATATTAGTGCTAATATTTAAAACATATAACAGAAACGAACTCACTTTCTAGCGTACATGAAGAGGCCGAAGCTCACGAGAATCACTATCAAATAGACATTGGTGGCCTCGTTCCATGCCTCGTGTACAGAGTAGTCTATCGTACCATCATCCGCCATCACTCCATATCCACCGGCCATGCCCTGTGCAAGCGAAATCTAATGCAATTAAGGCAATGATATATTTAGCTAGGAACAGTGTTACAGTGATATACACATCAGGCAGATATAACCATTGGGCTTTTAATTCCTTTAGTCACTAACGGATGGTGACACAATTCTTAGATTAAAAATTTTTTTTTTTAAAATCGGTCATTAAATGTAATTAATTAGTTGCAATGTACAAAAGAAAAATGGAATTACAGTAAGGTGGAAGGCTTCAATTAGAATCAACATTCTTCTTTCTGTGCAGCAATGGGTATTTATGACAAATTAATTTAAACTGTAAATCAGGGCTCATACATCTGTGACGGATTACATTAATTCCCCGTTCTGCTGACATCGAGGCCAGGGGATCGGGGATATTAAACATGTTGAAAAACCTTGATTCCTTGATCCTGACCGGAAATTGTAACATGTTGAATTTCCTCAATATGCCCCACGGAAGTGGATAGATCCCCTTCAGTTTTTGTACCTTGACGTCATCAGCTACTGTCCAACGGGGATGCAGTTAAAAACCGGCGGTCGAAATGCCGACCGCCAAATCCCGGCAGGGGACTAATGACAGGCGTCCAAATCTCGAAGCCTGTCATTATACCTACGCCGGGAGCCCGATGCCCGGCATACCGAATGAGGGCAAGCCGGGCGCTGGGTGCGGACAGCCGCCGGGAGGGTTAGGTTAGGGACTTAGGGTTAGGCTAGGGGAAGGGAGGGTTAGGCACCCTGGGGGAAGGTTAGGCACCCACCCCCATGGGTTAGGTTTAGGCACTTACAGGGGCAGGTTAGGGTTAGGCACACCTAAGGGGAGGGTTAGGGATTGTTACTTAGCTTAGTCGGGATCCTGCTGTTCTGCTTTCCGGCGTCAGGATAACATCCACTGGGCTAACATCCGGCTGTATTTCATACAGATCCCGTCCAACGTCATTCCCTACTATTAACATGGGCATAATCTTGTGGCGAGCTACCGAGCCCGAAACGTAGCGAGCAAACAACTTACCTTTCCATCTACACATGGTCACCAATCTTTGGTGTCCACGGATCAGCGGTTTTGGTCACAATTGGCAGAACGAGACGGCGGAGATCCGAATGGGGAATCATGGCCCGAGTGTATGGGGCTCTTTTCTTAGCTATGCTTTACCCAGCACGCACTGATGTGCTGGTATACAGCGCCCATCACTTACAGGTTGCACATCAAGCAACAGTGTGGGAATAGAGCAGCCTCCACCACTACCCAGGGTATAACCAGTGCCGAATGGAGTAGCGGAATGCTGCAACCTTGGCAATCCTCCCTCCCCTGTTACTATCCTCCTGGCTCCTACACCGGCTCCTTTATAAAATAATACGAGCCAAAAAACACTGCCCTTACCGGATGTCCGGGTAGCAGCCGGGCCGAGTCTGCTACTTCTGTACACACTCACAAATCTAGCTGTAACCCTGCACACAGGCACTGGGGGCGAGGTCACGTGGACTCAGCGATGCTTCCAGACTGCATATAAGAGCTGTTCTCTTATTGGTCACAGCGGACAGCGCTCCCATTGGTCCGGCAGATGTTACATCGCAGACAGCAGCTCATCAGGACGCAGGGTCTCGCAATCGGCAGTGAGCACAGATGCACTCACTCTGACATTCTCACACTACAACAGCCTTAGCAGCAGGATAGGGTGACGTTGTTAGCATCTCCTAGGACCTAGAGTGAGAGAGTGAGTGTTAACTCAGTGTATAAGTGAAGAGGTACACACTGCTGAACAGAGGTTGGTTTTTAAAGCACCTGCAAATAACACATTATAAGATGGATTCTAAAGTACCACTTAGCAAGCAAAATAGAAAGAAAATATGCCCGGTATTCGGCTACTTCTCTGTTTTTACAGAACAAATTGTAAATAATGTTAATAATGCCAGCTGCTTGACTATGCAAAAA
Source organism: Taudactylus pleione (assembly GCA_031769625.1). NCBI lineage: Eukaryota > Metazoa > Chordata > Amphibia > Anura > Myobatrachidae > Taudactylus > Taudactylus pleione. The sequence goes on along the minus strand of JAUIMM010000255.1, from coordinate 16,436,922 downwards.
TAAGAATTCAGCATTTGTTCTTACCAGTGTAATTTTGTACTACAGAACTATAGGAGACAATGGAGGCGCCTGAGCACCAGCACTGAAGGGGCACCTCCTCCATTGACCACAATATATTCACCCCACTTAGGGCTGTAAATTTGTACCCGGAGTGTACCATCACTGCATATCCCAATACATGGCACCTCTTCCATATTTATTTTAAAAAAAAAATTGGGTAGGGGGGGGCACCAAATTATAACTTACCTCCAAGCACCTGGGATGAATTTACGCCACTGCCTGTCTCAGTACAAAATATGAAGTATCAGTTTAAATTTTAATATATAAATGTGTCCTCATACATTTATCCTTTTTGCGCTAAATGGCACGAGACACGGCACAACTTAGATGCTCCACTATGGGTAGCGATTTCTGGACTTTAGTACTTTTTATTAAATTTAGCATCGTAAATGCATCATAGCCACATACAATTTAATTTCCAGGGCCCTGGGCACTTAAAATTAGTATTTTTATTATAAACGAATTGATATTAAGTCACAGATTATGCACACCAATGCGTGGCGTGAGCACGGCTTGCTCATAGCGATCCTCTGTCTAGGTTAGCATCAGACTCACACAAAGCAGCTGCATACAATGCAATCGCCAGTATCTAGGGTACCCGTGCATTTTAATTTTGTCATATTAGTGATACAATATTTGGTAAATTACTATATCTAAGAATAAAATGACATACAAGGTAGGTTGAGACATGTGTCGAGGGTAGGGACACTCACTTTCTTGTAGGGCAAGAGGAGGTAAGCTAATGGGAGGGGAGGGATGTAGTTCAGTGGTCAGTGAGCCTGTACACAAGGTAAGGGTGAGCATACAGAATCAGAATTACTGAATGGACTTGGAGACAAAAGACAAGGAGCACAAGTGCCATGGATAGCGCTAAGAAAAAAAACAAGATTAAAGAGGGCCTTACCCATGAGAGCTTACATACTAAGGGGGTATGTGGACATTGGAGTAAGAACAGAGGGGGTGTGGACAGAAATTACGTTGGAGATGTAGGAAAGAGAGGAATGTTGGATGAGGCAGTTGAACTGCAGGATAGGGAGCCCAAAGGAGCTCCTGAGGTTTCCAAGGGAGGAGGTGTATAGGAAGAGGAGTACAGAGCCAAACACGTACCTTTGGAGAACATGAACAGGAAGAGGAAGGGCAATGGAGGAATCAGATACAGAGGAGTATTAATGCCCGAGGGAGCCACTTCTCTGAGCAGCAGAACCCCTAAGCCCTGCATTTTACCTTGCTCTGGCAAGCAGAACCCTCCTTCTCCGTGTTGCCCTCTTCCAAGTGATATTCTATGAGATGGCGCATGCACGCAAGAGTGCAAAGGCTCTTACACAGTGCCGGAGTCTTTGCTTTCACTGCGCAGTGCCATCTTCCCGAAGATATCACTGGGAAGACTGTGCCGTGGAGAAGGAGGGACCAGCTTTCTGGAGCAAGGTAAGTATACTTTGGGGGCAAAGCACCGCACACCCTGCACCCATTATAAGTATACCTATGCAGAGGCAAAAATTGAAAGGTTATGTGAGGCAAGAAGTGAATCTTGAAAGGACAGACTCACAGAGACTTAAGGAATGGAGGGTTTGAAGATTTAGTGGGTGATCAACAGTGTTGAAGGTGGAGAGATCTTAGAGGATGAGAAGTGAGAAGCTACCATTGGTGAGAATGGTGACATTGGACAGTTTCTGTAGAGCAGAGTGGAGTGGAGCAGACATGAATCAGATTGAAAAGGGTCAAGAAGAGAGTGAGAGGATAGGAATGTGAGTTGGAGATAGACAATACTCTCTAGGAGCTTGGAAGCATAGGGGAGGCGAGATAAAGGGCATTAGAAAGAGTGTTAGGGTTAAGTGTGTTAGAGAGCACTGCGTTACAGCACGGTCTCCTCTCTCTGCTATACATGCTGGGTACTAGGACCCAAAATCAGAGGGAGGCTCAACCTTCGAACTGATGACATCACCTCTGGGCTACTGCTCATGCCCAACTTTACTGTCTAGGACTTCATTGAACATTAGCACAGAATCACATTACTTAAATTATTGACCTGAATAAGGAAATCACCACGGATCCAGGACCTGCAGCCAGAGATAGACACTTGCACTGCTGCTGACCTTTTCTATCTAAAGGAATAGTTAAAATAAACTATTTACACAAGAAAAGAAGATACAGACTGCTCAAGTTTTTTTTATCTAAAGACTCACAGGGCCGCCGTCAGAGGGGGGGGGGGGGGTAAAAATGCCAGGGCTAGAGTCCCAGGCCCCCTTTCTGGGTGGCAACGGAGTGGATAAGCGGCAGGGCATTTTGAAAGTGGCGCCATCCGTGAGCCAAAAGTAGCTTGCGGACCTGCAGTCAATCAGGAGCAGCCACAGCGGTGGCTCCTGATTGGCTGCCGGTCCTCGAGCGCCGATTAACTGGCTGCTAGCATCAAATTCAAAATGCTGCCTCCCGACTCCTCTGTCTGGGTGAGACTGGGAGTGTGCCTAGAGCAAGAGCCACAGTCTGGCAAGCGTCAGCCTGCGGGGAGAGGCTGGGCTTGGAAGAAAGCCGGGGGGGAGCAGCAGGAAAAGAGCTATATACAGCTGCTGCCACACGATGGTGAAGAGGGAGGAGGGGCAGGAGAGACTGCGGGAGATTCAACTTCCCATCCAGATATTTTTGTGCCTTGGAGACAGACCAGGTACAGAGATTCCTGCTCTTCCACCCTCATCCTGCTGTCCCACTTTTATTCTCTCCCACTATAACCCCACTCTCACACTTTCACCTTTCATGCTGCTGTGAGTACAAGCAGTGCTATTTAACAGGAAGATCTGGAAATTGATACTCACGTGTCATGCTCCCGATTCCCGTGGTTTGCGTTACACCATGGGAACAGGAAGCTGGAAGTATGCGTTCCACCGCTGTTAGCCAGAACTGGAAGTCGTTACGGATGATGTATGATGTGAGGTTCACCGCAGGGCTCCAGTATCCATATTGGTGTCCTTATCTTGCAGTAGTTATGTGTGCCAAAGACAATAAGTGGGGTCATATGTTTTTCTTGTTTTTAATATAATTCTGGACCATTTTTTGAAGAAGGAATTTTTTAACCATTTATTCAATAAAACTAGTATGGTACTTAGTATTCCCATACAGTCCAACCCTCACAGGAATCTGTGGCTCTACATGATTAATTTATTTGTTCAATTCCTATATCTTTTTATGTCAAATTCAGAATTATTATGAACAGTCTTGAAATGTTCAAATAAAAGATGCTTGCAAAGGCCCTTTCTAATATTATATGTGTGTTCTGCCATGTGGGTCTTTAAATTCCTTGTAGTTTTACCTACATATAAAAACCCGCATGTGCACTCTAACAAATATATTACAAACCTAGAATGACAAGTAACAAAGCTGTTTATAGCAAACTTAGTATTATTTGCTTCAAATTATGTAATTTTTCTACGGGTAGTTCGACGGCTAGTGGAATGGGACATCAGACATGATCCCACACCTGTGGAAGCCTTTCGTTCTCTCACTAGTGGGCTTTAATTCATTCAAAGTGCTTTTTACTAAATTATCTCTTAATGATGGTGCTCACCTATATATATATATATATATATATATATATATATAATGGTTTCCCTGGGAGATTTTCCTTTAAAATAGGAAAGACTAGTCAGACTAGTATTTGTTTGTGAACCCGGTGTCTGATATTCATCTGTGTTGGTGTCTGGAGGCATGTACAGAAAGCTGGCAGGCCTAAGGAGACCTCCTGGCATGTAGTGAAGAACACTTCCTTGACCGTTAATCAAACTCGGGTCTCGGCGGGGAGATGCCGGATTGTACCCACTAAACCACCAGGGACGTCGGTGTTGTAGACAAGTTATGGGCAATCAGAGGAGAGTGTGGCAGTAGATTGACCAGGTTGATACTGAATTAGTACTGTAGATATATAATAAAAACACTGTTCTTACCGTAACAGGAATGCTGGAGTTTTAGATCTTGGAAATGTATTTACCAGGCTGAAACTGGGTTGTCGCTGTACTCTAGGATCCAGGAGCACTCAGATAGTAGCAGGACCAGATGCAAACAAAAGACCGGAATGGGTAGTAGGTGATGATACAGGAATGGCATCAAATGGAGCAGGAACCAGGAACACTCACCAAGTAGTGAGAAAGGTATACACAGGCGAGTTGTAGGTTTGGATAACAGAAACAGGTAGGTATTCTCTGCAACAAGTGGGATAGCTGCCTCAGGCATAGACAGAACTGGATTCAGACCAGACACCGGAATGGATAGTGGATGATGATACCAGCGACGGCATCAATTGTGCAGGAACCAGGAACGCTCACCATGCAATGATATTGGTGTACACAGGCGAGTGGCAGGTTTGGATATCAGGAACAGATTGAGATTCTCTGTGCAGCCAGTGGAATAGCTGCACCAGGTGTAGATCACTTGCAGGAGTCCATGTAGCAGAAGGAAGCAAAACTGCAGAAATGGGACACAAGTAAGTAACAGGAGCTAAGTATAGCTAACTCAATAGGAACTGAGATTTGACATTGTACTGGCAATTAGCAGCTGGGCTATATACCCCTGGACTACCTGGGATAGGCTGAGCAGAGATAGGTGGTACGGAAGCTCAGGCTATCACTCGATTGGCCGCTATAGTCAGGTGATCAGGACTTGTCAATGCAGGCTGAAGCAGGCTTAGATCTTGCTTGGGGCCTAGCAGGCAGAGAAACACCGAAGCCTGTGCGTTTGGAATGTGACAGAGAACGCTGGCGGAATCGGTTAGTGACCCGGCAACAGGGGAAACAGACCTGGGTTGTGACACTTCTTTCAAGACACCAATTTTTTGAGATGCTCCTTTCCAATTGTCTGAAATAAGAGCCATATTGGCTTATAAATGCCCATTCAAATTTTGAATTTCTTTCTTGTTTTTATTCTCCTTTAAAGGTTCTTCTTCTCTTAGTTTTTACCACTTTTTCCTTTGCTTTTTTGTTGATGTCCATGGAATAACACTTAATCTCAAACCGCTTGCCATTTCTTTGAATCGTTTCTTCACATACTGTATTTTTTCTGTACAATTTATTTTTGTTCTCTGAAATTTTCCTAAGGGAATGCCCTCTAACCATTTGCAATGGTGTTCACTTGCCATATCTATATATACGAATTGGAGTCAGGTTCCTTGCTAAATATTTTAGTACATAGTTGGTTCTCCTTATTATAAATAGTTAGTTCTAAAAAGGTTAATTCTGTGGGACTGGTATTGAAGGTAAAGGCTATATTAAAATCATTCTGATTTAGACTAAAACAAAAATGATTAAGATTTTCTTGATTTCCTCTCCATATGAAAAAAAGTAATTAAAACGGTCCCAGCATACCAGGTTTGCCCAATTGCTTTTTATGGGATCTATATTAAGATGTTCCCAATATACCATATACAGATTGGCATAACTGGGGGCAAACCTGGTGCCCATTGCAGTACCTTGTATATGTAAGTAAAAGGATTCATTAAAATAAAAAGAATCATTTCGTAAGATAAAAGCAATTGATTCACTAATAAAATCCTTTAACCAATTGCCTGGCACGGTTGTATCAGATACGAACATACCAGACTGGGCTTTACCTGACATGGTCGTATCTGATATGACCAGTCAGAAATGCCCACTGGGGGCCATGGGAAGCTAATCTTCCCGCAGCCGCCTATATCAGAGGGACCTCCTGGTCCCTCTACTTCGCATCTGACTCTCCAGCGTGTCCCAATCCCTGCTGGCCACAGTGATTGGGCACCTGGACCCACCCCCCTTCCAGCGTGGCTGACATCCATAGTTGCAGCAGCCACGGCTCCTGTAGCCACGGCTGCTGCTGAGTCCCGATCACTGTGGCCAGCAGTGATCGGGATGCCGGCATCACATCCCACAGTGCGGGTGCAGGGCAGTAGATACCTCACCTCCTTCCGCCAGTTCCGACCGCACTGCGATGTGTCTGGCCGGTGCCATCTCCCTCTCCACCCAGCTGCAAGGGCAGCCGCCACTTCTCCATAGAAAGCAGCAGCCGCTGCTCCTGCAAGCCACCCACAGCTGCTGCTGTGACCACCCAGCCTCACCTCACCATGCAACCTCACCTCATTCCTTCCAGCCAGGAGCAGCTCCGCCTCTTCTGCCTGCCTTGTGTCTAATCACTTCTGGCCACAGTTATCGGGCAGTAAAGAGTCACACAGTATATATATATATATATATATATATATATATATAGACACACAGTATATACACACGCACATATATACATGCAATATATATATATATATACACACACAGTATGTGAATGAATCTATATGTGTGTAATATAACTATACATATACACACTAGTGGCATGGCATCGATGACTAAAAAAACACGTGGTTTTGCCCTTCTGACTGGTACTGATGCACATCGATGTCAGCCCCACTGATGTCATAGCAACATCAGTGGCTGCGGTCTCAAATAATCAATTAATCTTTTAATCAATGGTTTTCCCACTGACCAAAGATTGGTACACCTGTCAATAGCTACCATTACAGTATACCAAAGGTTCTCAAACTCGGTCCTCAGGACCCCAAACAGTGCATGTTTTCCAGGTCTCACAGAATCACAAGTGAAATAATTATCTCCACATGTGGATCTTTTAAAATCTGTCAGTGAGTAATGAATACACCTGTGCACCTCCTGGGTGACCTGGAAAACTTGACCTGCATGGGGTCCTGAGGACAGAGTTTGAGAACCACTGCAGTATACCATAAACATTGCTATTTTATGGTATATTGTGTTAAAAAAAATAAAATAAAATTGTTTCGGATAAGTTTTAAGAAAGATGTTCTAGAAAAAAAACGACAATTTCTGAGTGGTTTTTGGGAAAATAATTTGTCAGTTAAGTGATGAAATCTTGAGAATAATCACTCTGATTAAGAAAGAAGGTCACCGCTTCACATCCTTTTTACCTACTTAATTATGGTATACAAGCAACTAACATCTCCACTTGCTAGGATGCATTTATCATTCCACTGTATGAGGTTAATTTTTCTAAGTGTATCTAGGTGTCCTTCAGATAAGCATTATTCTTAATCACTATTGGCTGCAAATAATAGTCAATTAAAGCAGAAAGATTTGAGGTTATACTGTTAGATCCTGAAACAATTGGTCTTCCGGGTGGTTTCATAGCATATTTATGAATTTTGGGAAATATACTCAAAGTTGGAAAGGATGGATTTGATATGTTAATAAAATCTCTCATTTTGTGTTATACTGCAACTTCCTTTTTTATATGCTTTTTCAGTGAGGTTCTTCAATTTCTCAATAATACTTGAAGTGGGACCACTTCTTAGTCTTTTATACATTTCCATATCATTGAGTTGACTATTTTCTTCCTTTATATATTCTTCTTTTATATATTCTTCTCTATCCATCACCCCTTTGTCCACCGGTTTTATTATTTGGTTATTGTCGCTTAAAGATTTTATGGCCTCATATTCCTTTTTTGTGGAATTTTTTTCATTTATATTTCATGTTTCTAATGTCTTTTTCTACTAGAGTACCAATCAATCTCTACAGTTATCCTTTACAATTTTAGCATAAAATGTTGATTTTGGTCTGAACCATGATTCAGAAATATTTGTCGACTCAATCTTCTGATTACTATCTTTTGATAAAAAAACAACTTTTCAATACAAAGCTTTCCAATATACTTTTGTATGAATGTATGTGTGTGTGATATATGGATCAAAATGGTTCTTAGTTGGAACAGAAGGTCTTTGATTTTCATTTTGTTGATTTCTATATTCTCTACGTGGCCACCTTTTCTGATTGTATCTCCAATTATTTCTATATTTATTATCCTGTTTTTTTAATTAAAATCTTTATGCTTATATTGTGATGTAAAAATATCCCTATAATGAGGTGTTCAGACAGTCTGTTATTTATAAAAACAAACAGAAAACACTAAAAGAAATCGGATGGTGCTGGAAAAATAAAAATAGGAAACAGACATACTTATCCCTTCAACTGCATAGTGATAAAACATGGGACAATCCTTCAATAGTAATGCAACAAGTCCACTGAAGTTCTCTCTCCAAACAAGTATATATAAAGTAGATGGAGAGAGAAAACAAAAAAGGACCAGGTTACCTATGATATTACATATAATATAACATCAAATGTCATACAAATATTTGTGGCAAAAGGTGATGGCATACCCCACTCACAACATTGTGGGGAATTATTCTACGTGTAAAGGTTTCTTTGTCCCGGATATAAGGGGTCTTTAACACCATATGTAGCACCACCTTCTATTGTAAATACAGATTGGGCATACCCGAAATCACATCTAATGGAGCTTAGATGTCCACTTCAAGGCATCTTTATATTTCTGGATCACATTCATTCATATATAATGCATGGATCTAAGAACACTATGATGTAAAATATGAAATTTATTAAATAGAGATAAAAAAAAGGCATGCCTTGAAAGATTCTTTAGGAATCAAAATGCATTGGTGAGGGGGACGCAGAACTTTCTGGATGTTTCTATTGTGGAACATTCTGGACTTATTAAGAAGCTACAACTGACTCTGGAGGTCCGGACCCTTTGTAAACCACATTGCATGTTGCTATTGCTTTTCCATCATCTTTGATATAGCCCAGTGTGCTCCATAGCTTCAGTTCATGGATGTAGCTATGGAGCACACCGGACTATATCAAAGATAGTTACTAAGACAGGTGGATGAAAATTGTGTAATTCTAATCAAGACAAACTGACACATGATGCAAGACAGTTTTACACATTTGAAGCACCATTTTGGTCTAGTAATAAGCCATGAATCCATTAGCCTATTTGGTTTTTGCTGTTGCTTAGATCCACCTCTCACAAAAAAAACTGGGGGCAAGAAGATTCTTCAGATTCCTAGCTTTGCAGAAGTTCACTATAGGGTGGTCGCCCACATGCGGGGCGAGAATTCTATCCATCTTAAGAAGGAAATTCTTTTTAATTATTTTTTTGTTCTCATGTGAACACCCATTAAACTGAGAAACAAAAGCCAATCGATATTGATTACTCATTCTTTTGTTCTGCGCAACTAAAAGAGAAGATCTATCACAATCCTCCACCTCCTTATAGGCTTCATATAACAGTTTGTTTGGATAGCCCTGCTCTAAAAGGGCCAGTGACAATTCCTCTGCTTGTTTTTTATACACATCATTATTTGAGCAATTGCATTTTAACTGTAAATATTGACCCTTGGGTATATTGTTCTTCCATTTGTGGTAATGGCAACTAGTGTAATTAAGAAACCCATTACAGTCAACATCTTTCTTGAATGTTTTGGTATGCAATTGGTTATCAATAACAGAAAGCAATATCCAGATAATTAATGTGAGAAGGGTGACAAGTGTGAGCAAACTTAAGACCAAAGTTATTAGAATTAAGGTAACAAAAGAAGAAGCAGATAAACATTCCCCATCCCAAATAATAAACAGATCATCAATGTATCTGCCATAGAGCACCAAGTTCCCCCCGTAGCTGCCATTCCATATATACCTGTCTTCAAGGAGACCCATGTATAGGTTGGCAAAACTTGGGGCGAACTTGGTGCCATGGCAGTACCGTGTAACTGAAGATAAAACAGAATCAAATAAAAAATAGTTGTGCTGTAAAATAAAATTAAAATAATTTAAAACAAACTCATGCCTGGCGGTCTCTAGTCCCGCATCAGACTCTAAATAGTGGCGTACAGCTTCATCCCCACATGAGTGGGGGGTATTGGTGTACAGTGTATCAGCATATAAGACTTATGCCATTTTATGCCCATCACCAATTTGAGGAAGTGGGTGGTATCTATGATAAGGGACCGCAGAGTGGAAACATAAGTCTGTAAAAAGGAATCTACAAAAGCTGACAGATTAGTGGTAAGGGACCCTACACCAGAAATTATGGGTTGACCAGGAGGTGAAGATAGAGACTTGTGTATTTTGGGGAGGTGGTAGTAAATGGGGGTTACTGGAAAAGGGTTGAACAACAATCCATATTCCTCCTTGTTAATTGCTCCCTCTGCTAGTGCCAACTCTAAGTGTACTTTAAATTCCTGTATAAATTTCCTTGAAGGATCACAGGGAAGTTTTTGATAGAATTTTACTTCCAATAATTGTCTGTAGGCTTCTTTCAGATAATCGGAAGTATCTTGGACAACCCTCCCTCCCCCCTTATCCACAGCTTTTTAAAAATTATTTAGAAAGCTCACAGAAAAATAAACACGGAAAGAAAACACAAGTATAATAAACATTACAAATGAGCCCTTTTTTGAATGAAATTAGTAGCAATAAGCATATGAGGGTGGGGTCAGTAGAGGGGTTGGGAAGGTGTTGGGGGGGAACAGGACTACCAAGAGAAGGAAAATACCATAAAAGAATACCAGATGTTTGACAAGTAGTATTAGGAAGAAAAAATTGCCAATTGGAGAACAGCAGAATAAAGTATCCGGTTAATTAGGGGGGTTTGTCAAAGAGGAGTTGGATTGGGGGGAGCAGACTCATCCAACATGCATGGATCACATATGGGTAGTGAGCATGGGGAGCAGAGGTGGCGAAGTGCTATCGTATGAGAGCCACGGTGCCCAAACCTAAGAAAACATGGCCTCTATCATGAAGATGACAGGTAACATTTTCCATTTCCACTATATGCCGGATTTGTGATTTTAGGGCAGAGAGGGTTGGTGAAAGAGGTTTTTTCCAGTTACGGGCAATCAAACTTCTCCTTATCCGCAGCTTTGATTGTAATTCATTTATCTTTCATTAAAGTTTTTAGAGCTTTCCTTTCGTTTTTATGCAAATTATTGTGTTTAATCATATCTTTGTTTTTATTACACAACAACCAAAACTCATTCAAAGTAAATGTATAAAAATACTATGAAAGCCCCTTTAAATTGTGTCGGATAGAAATGAGATTTGTTCTTGAAATGTTTGTTTTCTCTTTGATTATCTATATCAAACAATTTCACTGTATCCTTATCCATAGGATCGGTGACACTCTCTATTTTCAATTCCTCCAGCATATGTATAGCCTCATGATCACTTTTATCGAGTACAATTGGAACCCCTTGGATATCTCTACTTTTCAATTCTTTGTTCACAAAATATCATTTTCTACATAGGTCCTTCACATATTTGTTCAGAGACACAAATAATTCAAATAAGTCTGGTTTTGAGGTAGGTGCAAATTTCATCCCTTTAACTAAAATCAATTTCTTATGTCACTTAATATACTGGAAGATAAATTAAATAACCCTTTATTCCTTAGTTCAGTTTTGCACTTTTGCAGGGATTCCTTAAATCCTCCTCTGTATCTTTGTTTCTGGACCTTTTTGGAGACTCTATATTTAGCATTTCATAATGATTTAGATCTGGTCTTAGATAGTCCTGTCTTCGTCCTAAAAAATTATGTCCATGTGAACTAGTTCGGTTACCAATATTGCTCCACACTTGCTTTAGTCTAGCTCCCCTATCTTTAAAGGAATTCTCATAAGATTTTCTCCTATTTAAAGGGGATAGCATGGGGATATTTTTATATGGTAACATAACTCTGGTTATTTGTCTCTCCTGCCATGTATTTTTGTTCTTATTATCAAGATAATATCTTTCTCTTCCTATATATTTCTGATTGACATCCCTAATAAAGAGATTGAACATGCTTTTAAAATCTGATCCCATTTATTTTTAAATTAATGTCTAGCTTATGTGAAAGAAGGAGTTTTGGATATTAATAAATCTTTAGGTATCATATGTTCGGCTTGGTATTGTTCAAGGGATAGGATCTCCCACCAGATCCTGTTTTCTTTTAACTTACATTTCTCTAATCTGTCTAATACAGTATATAAATCCTCATCACTTACACTGGGATCAATATTAATATCATTCTAACAAAACATATTTAAGCAGTTCATTACGAGTTTCTCTATAGGAAAACATCCCTGCAGCAATATAGAATCCTTGGTGTTTATAGGTGAATACTATGTAAAACAAATAGATTTTTTTATTTTATGCACTTTATTACCTTAATGTTTACATAAGGCTAGGCACTGTGACACTTTTTAGCTTAAATTATTTTTAAATAAATGTACCATATCTTTTTAATATTCAAGAAACATCATGTAATGTGCAAAATAAGAGAGACTGTGATAGCAACTGCAAACCCGGTGCCAGCAACTATATGTCCTAGACACAGAAGAGTTTTGTGTGATGGCAACCTCTGAGACAAGTCAGTCTATGGAACTGTGGCACAGGCGGCAAGACCACCTAGGGTATGAGAACGTCCAAAAGCTACTTGATGGAATGATGACAGGAATAGCCAGCTGTCCCTTCCTAAAGTCAGCAGCAAGAGTGGAGATACCATTAGCATTGGTTCATACAGACGTGTGTTGTCCGATGGAAGTAAAATCATTAAGTGGATACTGATATTTCCTCATATTCATCAATGATTTCACAAGAATTACACACATTTACATAAAAAGACAATAGTGAAGTAGTGAACAAAATAGAATACAAAAGTCTGGTGGAGACTCAAACGGGTCAGAAATTAAAATCTTGAGATCTGACAATGGCAGGAAATATAAAAAAAAGAATGATGAATTAAAAGTGTTTTTAGGCAGAAGCAGTGTCTACAGCAGTATACTTAAAGAATTGTGCACCCACAATTACTGTAAAAGGCAAAACACAGCTGGAGGAGTATTCTGGAAGCAAGCCAAATGCCAATCATCTTGAAGTATTTGGATGCAAAGCTTATGCGCACATTCTAAAAGAAGAGACTCAAGCTCTGAATCCCAAATCAGTGAGGTGTATCTTGCTTGGATACTGTTAAGAGGGTAAGGGATACAGACTATGAGACATTACAAATATCATCCAAGGATGTAGTGTTCTGTGAAACAGCACCACCTAACGTGAGGCTGGAAAAAGAACCACTGCACAAGTTTTTTTTCATTGCATATGCCTACAGCTGGAAGTGTGTCTGAGTTGGAGACTGCCAGTGTGGATACCCAATATAAACAAAGGAGAGCCCTCCGAGAGATATCATGAGGAGTTTGCAAATATCACTTTCCGTGAAACACAAAATTTCCAAGAGGCAAAATCATGCAGTGACTGGGAAAATAGTTGTCAGCAATAGACAAAGAAATGGCATAATTTCATTGCCAGCACTGACAGCTCGTCCTCTGTGACAGGAGCTAATGTGGCACTGCAGCATCCTGCTCTTGTCACTCAGGAGGAGCCAGTACTTCCCACACCCTCATTGTGACGCCACTGAGGAAGCCCCTGCAAGTACTGGGTAAATATCAAACTCCACATAGTTATGGCTATTTATTCCTATAAGTCGCTATTTAGCGCTGCAAGTCGCTTAAGAAAGAATTGCTTTCCAGTCCAATCATGTGGTTCCAAAGCACAAAAAGTTATTTATGTAAACAGTGAAAGATTTAACAATTAGAATAAAAAGCAATGAAAATAGTAACAGCCAATACATACGCATGCGCTACTGGTCCCAGTATGCAGTCCTTCAATTCTGAATCCTGCCGTTACCCAAAATGGAGAATGACTGAACACTGAGACCAGCACACAGCATATATACGGTACAGGTTACAAGTATAACAAAGGGACAAGTTGGCATGTTTTCATTGGTTCTTACATCTAGTCAATCTGGTCATTGGTCATCAGAGGTATGGCTCAGTTTTCCAACATCTTTTTATAGCTTCCCGCTGAAGAACTAGTTAAAACTGGCTACAGACACTGCATACAAGTAATAGCATTCTAACCAATAACTCCCTATAATCCATAACTAGCGACCCGCAAGATGCGAATCCTTCGCCGATAGAAACGGATGTCTGCAATAAACAGGGATTTAGTATGATACCAAACATGACATGTCCACTGTACCTTTAATAACTCTGGTTATTAACTATGTGTGGGAACCACTTTATACATATGCGTTCGCATATGTGCATCTGTGCATTGAAATTGCAAATGTGCATATGTATGTGTGTGAATACGCATATTAACGTCTATGTGTACGTATGTGAATATACATTCGATCGTCTATGTGTATATGTATATATATATATATATATATATGACAATATAGCTGACCACAAGCGCCTCCTAGTGCATATACAGTGAACCAATTAAACCTGTGCAAATCTCGCAACCTGTGCAAAAACAATTTTTTGTGTTTATATCCTTGTCCTTATCCAGGACCGTGACATACAAGTGACTTTGTGCAATAAATACAACCGTGTAATATATATGAATAAATATATTTAAAACTGCATAAATAATGTGCATAAAATTTTTTTATTTAAATAAAACAATTCATAGACAACACACAATGACATAAATACACAGAAATAATGGATAAAAAGCTAGTACTAAAAGATAATAAATAGCGATTTTTAGTGAAAAATAAATATATATTTTCTAAAATAAATCGGATTTATAGCTTATCTTTTCCAGCAGTATTTTGGGAAGAGTTCATAAAGTGCAAGGTCAGGGTCCCAACGCGTTTCGTCCTCTGGACTTCATCCCCTTGATGAAGTCCAGAGGACGAAACGCGTTGGGACCCTGACCTTGCACTTTATGAACTCTTCCCAAAATACTGCTGGAAAAGATAAGCTATAAATCCGATTTATTTTAGAAAATATATATTTATTTTTCACTAAAAATCGCTATTTATTATCTTTTAGTACTAGCTTTTTATCCATTATTTCTGTGTATTTATGTCATTGTGTGTTGTCTATGAATTGTTTTATTTAAATAAAAAAATTTTATGCACATTATTTATGCAGTTTTAAATATATTTATTCATATATATTACACGGTTGTATTTATTGCACAAAGTCACTTGTATGTCACGGTCCTGGATAAGGACAAGGATATAAACACAAAAAATTGTTTTTGCACAGGTTGCGAGATTTGCACAGGTTTAATTGGTTCACTGTATATGCACTAGGAGGCGCTTGTGGTCAGCTATATTGTCATATTGTTTCCTGTACCAAGGTGGCCTAGCCATGGCCACCATTTTTTGTTGACCAAGCAGACACCTTATACTTATCAAGGGAGTGCTACATATACAAATAGTATATGTATATATATATATATGTATAATATTTCTATTATATTTCTATTAGATTTACCAATAAAAAAACAAAAAACACACACTTGTGAAAGGTATTTCACGTTAAACAGAGTGGACAAATTTGGCGCTGTTTTCTTCTATTGATTTATATATATATATATATATACGTGAGGAGGTTTGGTCCAGCACTCCTTAAAGTAAATAACTTGCTCCGGTGCCCTCAGCAAACGCTGAAATTCTAGAACAAAAAAAGGCTGCAGCACTCTGAGACTTATAGCAAAATAAATATATTACATATTGTCACATAAAGCAAACCAACGTTTTGGAGCGTTAAGCCCCTTTGTATTTTTTGGATTCACATTTTAGCGCATCTGGTTGCACCGACGCAAAGTAGCATCCTAGTAATACATCATCAGACCATAGACGACTATATTGTCAGATAATAATTGTACAACAATCATAACCAATTTTACTTTAACAGTCCACCCTTTGATAGCAAACCTAAAACTATCACATTCTATTCTTAACCTTATTAGTCATGCATAATAAATTAGTATTCAATGTTCTAAATGGCATGACACAATTTGGTAATTGAACAGTCAATAATGCATTTCAGGAAGGGTAAAACAACCCTTACACGCCATCTGCGGATCTATAGGGGACCATTGGTAGGATGTGGGACCTTATCGAACCTATAAAGGAAGTTTGAGGGTTGAATTGAGACTACATTACCTGTGATGTTTAACGGAACATTTACAATACATTTTATTATACATGACCAAGCCTATTCGCAAGTTTTTATCTGATGGTACATTAAATTTCAGGATTGTAATACAGTTCTTTATCAACCTTAGTACCTATACCACCACCACTCACCACCATCATGATTTTGTTTTTACGGTTTACCTTGGTGGTACATTTTCCACATTTTACCACAGTAAGAATACATCTGACACATAAACCAATTACTAAAATTACAACAATTATAAGAATAAGGAGCTTACCTATACTAGCAACCATCTCCTGTACCCACTCTCCCAGACCGGTGAACCATTTGACAGGGTTTAACCACGAGAACCATTTCTCTACCTTTACCTCAGTCTCATACAAGGAAGTATTATGGTCCTTCCTAAATTCCCACTTCAGTTGTAGGATTTCATCCATTTTCCGGTCTGCCACCTCTTTGGGGTCACTAGTATTATTGGTGATGTATGTGCAACACTTGACACCAAATTGGGTAGCCAATGTCACACAATATCCACCCGTAACCAGGCAGTTTAACACTAACAAAAACTATTATTATACAATAATAAGGAGCGCAAAAAATATGTCAAGATATCAAAAAGATATTTAATAAGCAAAACATATATCTATAAACAAATTCATAAAATAACAATTTACACAATGAATATTAGTATACATTAAAAGACATAATAGTAATATCTTGATAAGAAATAATAAGAGCGCTATTAATGTGATAAACCAATAAAATTATAAATAAACCAAGGAGGGAAAGAAGAGAGAGAAGAAAAGAAAAAAGTTTGACAACACCATAGATGATTTATAACTCTTTTGAGATAAATTCAGTGGAGACCTAATAAGTTCCAAAAAGATATAAAAGGGATCACATACTGACTTTCCCTACCTCTATCCTGAATTGGAAGTGGCAGTAAAGTCCCGTTGGTTTTGTCCCGGCGATGATGCGATCCCTGCCGATGGTACTGAGGTGTTGCTCCCCGCGCTCCTTCCCGCTGCTGCCTCCTGGTGGTAAAGTATCTCTCACGGCTTACAGCTGTGGATTGTTTCCGGCGTTCTATCTCGGCGTGACCGGCCCAGCCTTGCGCTGGGTGATGATGTACTTGGTGGGTGCCGCAGATGACGGTGTAAATGCGGGGAGTTCTGCTAGGTGTGCAGAATGTCCTGGTGGTCTCCACTGATAGCCTCCAATGCGTTTCATGTGATAGATGCACTTTATCAAGTGCGTCTATCATTATTTATAATTTTATTGGTTTATCACATTAATAGCGCTCTTATTATTTCTTATCAAGACATTTATTTTATATAGAGCTGCTTTTCATTTAGCGCGGCTACACTGTACCTGTTCTCAATAATAGTAATATCCTCAGAAGTAATTAATAAAATGTGCTGAAAAATTAATGAACTCCGTCTAATGAGAGCTCAATTTTAGGAGCAGTCAACTAATGTACTTTTTAAACAAAATGATGTTCAGTTGCCTTTATATGGATAGTCTTATCCTTCTCTCCAGAGAAAATAATTTCACCAGCAGTGTTAGATCTCCACTCTCTTTATATTTAGTGTCCATAAATCCATATTTAGCAGTCCATAGATGACAAAAGATTTTAAAGTCAATCTTACCACTGCCGCTGTTGGAAGCAGTGAGGGTTCTGCTTAATCAATCTCCACTGTTCTATAGAGTATAAATTGCCGTTCATGAAGGCAGTAAAGCTGTGCTTAATCTGCTGCTGCTGTTCCAGGATGCAGGCTGACAGTGAAGAGAAATGGCACACTTCACAGGAGGGAGTAGAATGAAAAAGTACACTTAGCCAGCTTCTGGTCAAGAGATCTGGTCTTCCGGCAATAGATCGCCTTATGCGGCTGCTCTAAGACGGAGAGTCCCTGCACCTTAACAGGTTTCTCTGCTGTTTAGGGTATCGGTTTCCTCAGAAGGCAAGAAAATAGACAGCTATTGTCTTGTCTTCTGAGGAAACCGCTACCCTAAACAGCGGAGAAACCCGTTAAGGTACAGGGACATTTCATTCTGCTCCCTCCTGTAAAGTGTGCCATTTCTCTCCACTGTCAGCCTGCATCCGGGAACAGCAGCAGTAGATTAAGCACAGCTTTACTGCCTTCATGAGCAGCAATTTATACTCTATAGAACAGTGGAGATTGATTAAGCAGAACCCTCACTGCTTCCAACAGCGACAGTGGTAAGATTGACTTTAAAATCTTTTGTCATCTATGGGCTGCTACATATGGATTAATTTATGGACACTAAATATAAAGAGAGTGGAGATCTAACACTGCTGGTGAAATTATTTTCTCTGGAGAGAAGGATAAGACTATCCATATAAAGGCAACTGAACATCATTTTGTCTAAAAAGCACATTAGTTGACTGGTCCTAAAATTGAGCTCTCATTAGACGGAGTTCATTAATTTTTCAGCACATTTTATTAATTACTTCTGAGGATATTACTATTGTCTTTTAATGTATACTAATATTCATTGTGTAAATTGTTATTCATGAATTTGTTTATAGATATATGTTTTGCTTATTAAATATCTTTTTGATATCTTGACATATTTTTTGCCCTCCTTATTATTGTATAATAATAGTTTTTGCTTGTTTATCTAGAGTATTACAGATATACTCTGTAGGAGCAGCAGAAAATCACTGTCATTACAACTTAATTGCAGACCAATTTTATATTAAGAGTTTTAACATATATGCGCCTGAATTTTATGTTTTGTTATTGTATTCAGTTTAACACTAGCCTATGTTGTACCAATTCCTTTTTTCTAAGCCTGTAGCTCCTCACATACATCTCGGTGATGTTGTCTATTATTTAGCCAGGTCTTGTATGTATCTAAAATTTAAAGTTCCCCAAGTGATCCTGGTGGGATCTAATGCTACCAAAATTTGGAAGCCAGTTGTTTCACTAATCAACTGTGTGGCTATATGTTCTTCACCAGGGATCATATTTCTTATTTCACGATTTTCATACTGTTTGTGTATGTATGAAGGTGGTGCGGTTTTATGGATACCAATCATTTCATCATGTGTAAGAGTCATAACCTCTGGGACCAATTTACCTATGAAACATAAACCCTTGGAACTCGGAGATAACCAAGAATAAGCCTTCCTTCCAAAAACATAGTATACATTATCTGGGAGGACATATGGTATATATGGTATATTACGATCCTGCACAATATCACATAAAGTTTTTAACAAAACTGCCTATGCCTATTGTCCTCATATGCTCAAGACACGTTTCAGCCTGAATAACATTTCGACAATACACCATAGGAACTTTTCCAATAGATACCACATTCGGTTTGTTCCTACGTCCTCGCCTCTGGGGTTTGTCACTACTGGTGTGGCGAGCCATTGTCTGATCCAATACATCTGCTTCCCAATTCTCCAGTGTATGAAATGTATAGATACAGCAAAGAATGATCTATGAAGTATTGGCACAGTTTTAAACTGGTAATGTTATACTTCCCACCTATGGATCTCCCTCCCCGTAATTCAAGGACCTCAGAGAAATTTAATGGGAATGGTACTAATCCTACATTATGTTGTCCCTGAGGCACGTGAGTGCACACCCAATATTCAGTCTGATTTAAGACCTTACCCAGTAAGGAATGGTAATATTCTAAAGGATGCTTGCCCAAATACAAATTACTCTTGGACTGGCATTGTTGGATGCATTTCTCATCAACTAGGGATCCACAGTACTCACAAATACAATATTCCTCAGACAATAACCCCTCACACTGTCTCTGAGTTCCATGGCTAACAGATCTCTTAACAATTCCTAAACTGAGTTTGACCATAGGTTGCCCTTTTATCGCTCTCTCCTCCGACTCCACTCTATCAACATCACTATCGGCCTCCCTCTCAGTCATCTGTCCTCCGTCACAGAAATAGGAAATCCCGAAACAAATAAGGATGAGAGAAACCCTGGAACAAAATAAGACACAAAAACAGATTGCCACTCCATTGCTGGAATAGTAATCTGCGCACGTCTCTGGCTCAGGTGTTTCACTGCAGTCTATAGTTTTCCCGGTACAAGCTCACAATTGACAGGTCCACATTGTCTGTCTCGACTTCGCCTTGTACCTCCTTCAGGTGGTTGGCCTTTCTGCAGTGGGTGGAATGAACCCAGGTATCTCTTTCTGCTACCTTCAAAGATGTAGTACTTGTCATCAACACCTGGTATGGACCTTCCCACCGGTCTGTCAAACAACCTGAGCGTAAGAAATTTCGGATCATAACATATTCTCCAGGTTCAACATCATGACAGTTTCTTTCTGGCATATCAGGTAACAACATTTTCAATTTCTGTTGCTGCTGTTTCAGCTGTCTACTCATTATTATAAGATATTTCACAGTTACCTCATTATTACTCTTCAGTCATCCTGTGGAAATATAATCAAATGAGGTTGCCTTCCCAAAAGTATCTCAAAGGGGGACAGATTAAGAGGAGATCTGGGAGTGGTTCTGATGCTATGGAGGACGAGTGGTAAGGCTTCTGGCCATCCTAATCCAGTTTAAGCCATGATCTTACTCAGTTTGTTCTTAATGGTACCATTTACCCTCTCCACCTTGGCACTGGCTTGCGGTAGGTATGGGGTGTGAAGTCTACTATTGATACCCATAAGCTTACACATGTTCTGGAAAACACCAGTGAAATGAGTACCCCTATCACTTTCTATGATTCTAGGGACACCATATCTCCATACAAATTCCTGAACAATCTTTTTAGCAGTAAAAACAGCAGTATTAGTGGCAGCTGGATATGCCTCTACCCAATTAGAAAATACATCAGTACAAACTAATACATACTTGAGATTCCTGCTAGGTGGTAATTGAATTAAGTCAATTTGTATTACCTGAAAAGGACAGTCTGTCAGAGGGATATGGGATGGCTCAGTGGGTATTGTCTTCCCGACATTTTTCCTCAAACAAGTCAGACAGGACATTGCTCTCTTTCCAGCTTGAGAAGAAAAGCCTGGTGCCCACCAATATGCTCTGACCAACTTGCACATACCTTCTGTCGAAGCCAGATAATTGGCTGAGACAGGATCGGTTTAAAATTAGATCTGCGTGACGCCATTTTGCGACTGGCTGCCCAGCGCCATTTTAGTCAAACTCGCCATTCTAAGTACATATGGTGATGCTATTATTTAGCGTCGTGCGATTCCCACACAATAGAAAGAAGTTAAAAGTCCTCACCATGTAAATACAGTCACTAAAATATATAAAATAATTATCCCTGCAAAACACGCACCATAATGTACTCCACAAAACATATAATCGCACAACGCTAACTAGCGTTTTTTCCCAATTCCCCAATACTTACACACTGCACACTTACAAAAAAGGTTCCCTAGTATTAAAGTGTAATATTCAAGGTTTATTCAGTAATTAATAAAGGTTATTTGTTAGCTAAGGTTTAGTACATGGTAAGCAGACCGTGTCTGGTGTTGTACTGATCCACTGTGTCTCCACAGATTTCTGGTACCATCAGTGAGAAGATCGGAACCTGCGTCTGCAAACTATGGACTATAGAGAGTTAAAACATTAAAATGTACTCTGTAATGTTAGCAGCTTAGATTAGCATGCAGCGGGAAAAAGGACACAAAGGGCAGTTGGAGGCTGTTTGTGTCCATTTGAAATTGTCCTATAAGCTATCCTGTAACAGAAACACCTTTAAGAAGAACCAATGGAATCATGCCAAACTTGTCTATCCCTGAAAGAGTATATATGTGCGCTCTCTGACCCCAATTGAGAGTCTTCTTGCTGTGCTGTTGACGGAGGTTTCTAATGCTGATGCCGGTATCTGGGCACAGAGCTCGTGCGTATGTAACAACTGTACCTTGGGTCTGTATGATTTATTTATGCTAATTGTCTTTAGAGCACAGCATGTAACCATCTGTTTTTATATTGAATAATAATTTTTTGTGCTTTGGAACCACATTCAAAGTCTGAAGGCATTTATTTACTGTGCGACTCATTACACTAAATTGCGACAATTTTAGAAGGTATAGGCAGGATTTAGAAGGTATAGGTAGGATTGCATAGAGGTTTAAATTAGGTATCAATACTTCTTTTCCCAGGTGAGTCAGACCATGCGCTGCCTCAGCCAAGCTTGGGTAGTATGCCTTGGGAGCAACAGGCCTACCTTGTCCATCTCTCCAGAGTCCGGAGGACTCCTGAACACATCCCTTCGATCTCCAGACTGCCTTTTCGTGTAGGGAGCACACATTTTGCATTTCAATTAATTTCTGCGTGTCTATTGTCTGGAAGACCATCACTTTGTTAGTTATGTTCATGCATAACCCTGCTGCCCATTTGGCAGCTTCATCTTCTCTGTTACTGCCCATTGACACCAGCTCTTCTTTGCATGTGTGGGCTTTGCATTTGATGACAGCTACTGCTGTGATGTGAATGTGCGACTGGTGTTCCTGCTGCTGTCAAAGTTCCTAAGACGCCAAAGAGCCCCAAAATCATGTACTACCCCGAAGGCGTACCTAGAGTCAGTGTAGATATTAGCTGATTTACCTTCTGCCAGCTCACACGCTCTCCTTAATGCCACCAGTTCAGCCACCTGGGCAGAGTGATGTGGACCAAGTGGTTCAGCTTCTTCAACATCCTTGTCATTTACAACAGCATAACCTGTGCATAATTCTCCTGTGTCTGTCTGCCTATGACAACCTCTATCCGTGTAAAACGTCAAATCTACATCTTCTAATGGTGTGTCACGTACGTCTTGTCTTGCAGTAAAGGTCTGATTCAAATACTCCATACAATCATGTGTGTCAGTATACCTGCAAAACTCACCTTCAACCAGAGACTCCACCCTTTGTGCATCTCGAGGCACATATGGTAAGTACATAGCTGGATTTAACATATTGCACCATTTAATGGTGATATTTGCAGGTGCCATTAGAGCTAGTTCCCATTTCGTGAACCTTGCTGACGAGACATGTCTGGTTTGGGCAGAATTTAACAAAGCAGATACTGCATGTGGTGTATAGACAGTTGTATCATGCCCTAATATTGCATCCTCGCTCTTATTTACCAGAAGCGCAGTTGCAGCTACACTTCTTAGACACGTTGGGAGGGATCTTGCTACAGTGTCCAATTGTGCACTGTAGTATACTACAAGTCTGCTAGCATCACCATGTTTCTGTGTGAGGACACCTGCTGTGCAGCCATCAGCTTCCATACAATATAATTCAAAGGGTTTTTTATAATCTGGTATTCCCAAGGCAGGTGCTCTTGTCAGACTATCCTTAAGGTTAAGGAAAGCCTGCTTTGTCTTCTCAGTGTGTGTGACCCGGTCAGGTTTTGAAGATGAAACTAAGTCCTGCAATGGTAATGCCAAAATAGAAAAACCTGGGATCCACGTCCTGCAGTATCCACACATGCCCAAGAAGGTATGGATATGCTGCTGGTTTTGCAGCAGTGTCATGGTCTGTATGGCCTGAATTCTGTCTGTTGTCAAGTGTCTTAGCCCCTGGGTTAGACAGTGTCCCAAGTATTTAACCTTAGTCTGGCATGGCTGTAATTTGTCCTTTGCAACCTTGTGCCCTCTTTGTGAGAGATGAAGCAACAACAGTTTAGTATCATTTAAACATGACATAAATGAATCAGAGCACAACAACAAATCATCTACATATTGAATGAGGACAGACAGATTGCTTGGTTGAAAAGATTGCAAACAGTCGAGTAATGCCTGAGAGAAAATACTGGGGTTATCTATGACACCCTGGGGCAATCATGTCCATGTATATTGCCCAAGGGTATATACCCCTCTGTAGGAGAATGCAAATATATATTGACAGTCAGGGTGAAGTGGAACAGAGAAGAATGCAGAACATAGGTCAATGACAGTGAAGTGGGTTGCAGACGGTGGAATCTGCATGAGGATGACAGCTGAATTGGGCACTATGGGGAATTGGCTTTCAACAACTTTATTAATCCCCTAAGATCCTATACTAATCTATAGCCCCTCCCCCCAGCCTTCTTCACTGGAAAAATTGGACTATTGACTGGACTAGCTGTACGAATTAAAATCCCCTGTTGCAGTAACCTTTCAATTATGGGATACACCCCTAGATCCACCTCTGGCTTTAATGGGTACTGAGAGATTTTCGGTGCCTACCTACCACTCTTCAAGGTAACCATTACAGGAGCTACATTTGCCATCAATCCAGTGTCCTGTCCATCTTTGGTCCAGAGTGAACCTGGTATTTGTAATAACATTTCTTTTACCTGAGATGGACTCTGTTCTAGAATGGCAGAGTGCAACATTAACCTTTGTGGTGTATCCAATATATCCTGTACCTCATGCGCAACCTTCTCCGGTATATCTAGGTATATACCATCAGGGGTACAGTACATGACACATCCCATTTTACACAGCAAATCCCTTCCCAGCAGGTTAGTAGGAGCTTCCACTGCCAGGAGAAAGGAATGCTTGGTTTGCAGCGGCCCAATAGTAACTTCTGCAGATCTGGTTAGAGGGTAATGCTGTACCCTCCCCGTTACTCCCATTGCTGCTATCGTTTTGTTGGTAACCTGTAAATTAAATGGAGAAGTTATCATGGATCTGGTCGCCCGTATCTACAAGAAAAGTGTGTTTTAGTACCAGATATATCAACTGTCATTGTAGGTTCTTCCCTAGTATTCTCAGTTAACCTGACTGGCTGGAGACTACAGGTATGACCTGACCCCTAGCACTGACTCACTTTCCAGCAGAGCATTTGCTGTCAATATGTGAGCAGGTAACTGTTGGAAATTTCCTGGATTTTGGGAGTGCCCTCTGTGTGTATCTAGGGGTTCCCTTCTTAGGTGGCCCCAAGTTTCCCTCTTTTTTCTCAGGTGTCCCTCTTTGTTACAGTTAAAACACCTTCATGGTTTGTATGTATTGTAAGTTCGTGGCTGTATATATTATTCCTCTATAGCCTGAATGCTCACTGCCATTAAACTCTCACTCTGTGCCTCTTTCTTCCTGCAAATGTTCTTGTCATGTTCTATGGCAGACTCTCTAAGAGCATCTACAGTAATTCCTCTCCAGTTAAGTAGAGAAGTTTGCACCCTGATATTTAGATAGTCTGAGACCATCCATTAGTACAGCTACCTCCCTGTGGAGGTGGGGAGTTTGACTGGTGCGGTACACCTGTCAAACCGTAACGCAGGTGTCCTAAGGCGAGCGCAGGGTGGACAAAAACCTTCCGTGGAGCAGAAGGGCTATCCCTGTATACTGGGTTATTGCTAGCAGCATTCTGGCACAATAATCTGCTGCAGATTCACTATCCTTTTGTTTAATAGTGAAAATTTTGCTCCAGTTCACTACCACTGAAAAACATATAGCTAATTGTGTGATTATACGTTTTATATTCACCTGGTTATCCTCATCCGTTAAGGATTCATCCTCCTCCAATACACAATCCTTAATAAACTTTTGTACATCAGTATTGGAAGGAAGACAATCCCTTAACACCACTCGCCAATCTTTATTAGTTGGCTCATGAGCATTACCTAAATCTTTACCAAATTTCTGGTATTTGGCTAACTGTTTCCTAGGGTCTGGGAAGTCTGACATAATGGAATGTAATTCTGCTCTCGTCCATGGACAATGCATTACTACATTCCTAATAGGAACTATACCATCTTTGTCCGATTTCCCATTGGGGACTGCTATTGTACGAACAGGTTGCATACTTACCACATCACTATGTTTAGGAATTGCTGGACTTACTGTTTCGGTACTTAGAATGTTCCCTCTCCTACTACGCTCTACACTAGTCTCACAAATTTCAGCTGCTGTCCCTGCTGGTTGGATCATTGCCTTTCCTTGTCTCTGTTGAACATCTAGCAAATTAACAGCTTGGGAAATGGCTGAAATAACAGTGGGGTCATCATCTTCTACAATAAAATTTTCCTTGAGGTGACTTAAAACAGGGTATAGGTTACTTATTACGATTTTTTTATTTTTGGTATCGGCTGTACTTCCACCAGTGGCGGCGGAGGTGCGCATGTGCTATCTTCTTTGTGCATGGTAATGCTACCTTGCAGCGTGGGTATGCTACCTGGTGGCGTCTTGCTTTGCGGCATGAGTACGCTGTTGGGCGGTGTGCTACTATACCATGTGTGTGCACTATTTTGTGGCGTGAACACGCTACTTTGCAGCGTGTGCACGCTGCCTAGTGGTGTGAGTACGCTGCTTTGCAACATACATACACCACCATGCTACGTGTTCCCCTCGTGCTGCCACAACTTTAAACAATCATTATACTTAACTCTTTTCTTCAAAGATTTGACTAAACATATGTTGTTATCTCTAAAAGTATTTAGTACCTCCGAATCGAAACTACCAACTTTAGGAAAGGGTTTCATACATCCTTTGGTCATCTTGACCCATATGTCGCAGTACGCTGTAGCATACGCGCCATATTTCACATTCATTATATACCTTGCCGAACCGGCCGGCCCTTCCATAAGCAGCATCTCCTCGACCATCCCTAGCGACTGCTTAGCACCCATGGGACAATGCTTTTGCTACTTTCGCTAGAGCTGCGTCCACTCACTTCCTCCCACTGTGCACCACCGACCGCTAAGCCTGTTTTATCAGTTTTACACAATGAGGAAACAGACTTTAGCCTATGCTAATACCCTGCTCACTGGACAAATTCACAAGCTTCATCCAACAGCTTCCTACTGGTAGCACTTAAGTATTCCAATAACACTTAACCTTGCCAGTGATTCACTTTCACACATCACCAAGTCACAATCACAGTTTTTATACGCAACCATGCGGTGTGTACGCAACTGTGCGGTCCAATCACATTGCCTATAGATACTAACTTATCAATAAGCTTTGTGATTACTATTGGGCGTGTCTGCTGCAAACCCCTTAATTTTCGTCGAAAAAACAGAAATCCCTGTTCTCACTGCCAGTATACCTGCTGTGTATACCTACTCGGTAGTCGTCGTGCCTCGTCAGACACCTACCGAGTCTCTCCTGTCTCATTCCGACAGTGAAGAAAAACCTTTTCCGTTTTTCTTTTCCCTTATCACATCACAAGCATACGTTCACTCATATACCTTTATTTTCTGGCCAGAAAAATGCTTTCCCTCGTGGCAATACATATTCAGGGGTTTTAACAAGTGATACAAGACTATCAATCAAAACAATTGCTTAAACATGTGGCAGTAATACAGGGAAGACGCATACGCTATTTGGGAATAGCCTATTGCAGCGCAAAACTGACAATAAAAGAAACTGACTTTTCTCTCTTGTCGCTGGATTCTAAATCAGCGCTCCTTAGATCACCCAAAAACTGATATTCGGTTTCAAAACACAGAGTACAAAATAGTAATTTCCAGTAGCGTGACCTCAAGGCCGAGCCCCCATCTATTGATTCCTATAAGTCGCTATTTAGCGCTGCAAGTCACTTAAGAAAGAATTGCTTTCCAGTCTAATCATGTGGTTCCAAAGCACAAAAAGTTATTTATGTAAACAGGGAAAGATGTAACAATTAGAATAAAAAGCAATGAAAATAGTAACAGCTAATACATACGCATGCGCTACTGGTCCCAGTATGCAGTCCTTCAATCCTGAATCCTGCGGTTACCCAAAATGGAGAATAACTGAACACCGAGACCAACACACAGCATATATACGGTACAGGTTACAAGGATAACAAAGGGACAAGTTGGCATGTTTTCATTGGTTCTTGCATCTGGTCAATCTGATCATTGGTCAGTTCATACAGTGTCATCAGAGGTATTGCTCAGTTTTCCAATAGCTTCTTTATGTAGCTTCCCACCAAAGAACTAGTTAAAACTGTCTACAGACACTGCATACAAGTAATAGCATTCTAACCAATAACTCCCTATAATCCATAACTAGCGAACGCAAGATGCGAATCCTTTGCCGATAGAAACGAATGTCTGCAAATAAACAGGGATTTAGTATGATACCAAACATGACATGTCCACTGTATTCTGAACCTTAGATCTCTTTTAAGTACATATTACATTATAATTATTAGCTAACAAATACATTTAAGAACTCTGGTTATTAACTATGTGTGGGAACCATTTTATACATATGCGTTCGCATATGTGCGTCTGTGCATTGAAATTGCAAATGTGCGTATGTATGTGAATACGCATATGAGCGTCTACGTGTACGTATGTGAATATACATACAATCGTCTGTGTATATGTATATACTGTATATATGTGTGAGTTATGTGCGTTAGTGTATGTACGTGATGGATTTGCATTTTAGCGCATCTGGTTGCAACAACGCAAAGTAGCGTCCTAGTAATACATCATCAGACCATAGACAACTATATCGTCAGATAATAATTGTACAACGATCATAGCCAATTATTTGACTTTGACAGGGCCATATTGGGAATCAAAGCCAAGGACTCAGTGCTGTAAGGCAGTAATGCTAACCAGTACACTAACCGTGCTGCACCTTTATTACTATTTCACATGTTTTCTTCAGTACAATATATTACCAGTCAGTCTCTAGCTGGACAAAAGTATTACTGGACATTTTAAATGTTAAAGCTACTGATCCACTATCCTGGCATATTAGATATTGATGGGCATTATCACTGACATTTCAGGTTGAACTTGTCAACATAGTTATAGTATACATAGGTATAGCGTAGCTTAATGAGTATTAATGGCACATTAGATTTTGTTTATAACATCTATGGATTGGATTTAATTCGTTGCGAGTTCTGCGATGTGCGCTCAAATTAATAACTTGCACACTTGGTGTGTTATCTTGAAGAATAGCATTGGAACAAACCATTTACAAGTTTTGCCTGCAGTTTTTGCTACTGTAAACAGTAACAACTTAATTAGCGGCTAAATTTAATCTGCCCCAACATTCTGCCCTCTACTGTGGGAACTACACAACCCAGCATGCCCTGCCACAGTTTTGGAGTTAGGGCATGCTAAAACTATGGCAGAGCATGCTAGAATGCATAGTTCCACAGCACCTGGAGAGCTGTATGCTGAATACCCTTGCCGTAAGTTAATGCTTTTGAAATCGTGAACATATGCTTTATCTTTTCTTTTAGATCAATCTAATTACATATGTAAGAATAAATGAGTAGTCAATCAATACTTATTAAAAGTTATTTAGATAAATTGCTACTAATCATGGAAGCACTTCACTTAAAATGACCTAAAACAGCAGTGGCACACTGGCATGTGTCATGGTATGAGTTAACAGAGAAGGAAGGAGGTGTCATAATTTGGAATTACCTAGAAAAGTGCAATCTATACAGCCTTGTAAGTGGGTGTGTTATTTGTATTAAGACAGGTAACACCCTTTCAATAAATCAGTTGGTGGAAGTTACATGCGGATTGCCTGATTAAGAGACGAGGTAGACCCGTTAATTATAATGATCCATAATCCTTTACTCATGTCACATGTGCCAAGAATCGGTGCATAAGTCATGTTAAGTTTGAAAAAGGAGATTTAGGTTCTTACCTGGTTAAATCCTTTACTTCGACTTCCATAGGGGACACAGGGACAATGCTGGGGTATAGGGCTGTAAAGGAGGACTGGGCACCAAACAGTTATTCTTTACATACCTCAGAGCAGCCCAGCATCCTTCTCCCCTATACCCCGCCCCCAGCCAGGCCAATTTAGTTAGCAAGCCCAAGGCAGGAGTGAGAAAAGGAGAAGACCGGCACACACACACAGATCCAAACACACTGCAGAGATGGACAGGGGAACCAGAAACAGAAGAAAACCTTCGCAAGCCAGGTGCATCAGGGTGGGCTCCCTGTGTCCCCTATGGAACTCACAGAAAAGGCTTTAACCAGGTAAGAACATAAATCTCCTTTTCCATAGGGGACACAGGGACAGTGCTGAGGATGTCCCAAGCTGAACTGAAAACTCATCCCCCAAATTCCGCATTTGCGGAGGCGAAAGTGTCAAAGGATTAGAAATGGACAGTGTTTACAGAAGACCACATAGCCGTCCTGCAGAGCTGCTTTGCCGAGGCACCCCGGTGAGCTGTCCAAGAAGTACCGACTGACCTGGTGGAATGAGATATCACCATGGCCAAAACAGGGTCAAATGGAGCCAATGAACCAAGGTCCGCTTTGTAGCTGGCCAGCCCAGTTTGTGAAAACCATAAAACACAAAAAGGTAATTAGACTTCTAGAGATTCCTATTGTGGGCTACAAAGATCCAGAACGCCCGCGCCACATTCAAAGTGAACTCCTCAGGAGAAGACTCAGGCGACTGAATATCCAGAACCACAATCTCCTGGTTGATGTGAAACCGAGAAATTACCTTCGGAAGGTAGCCTAAGCTAGACTGAAGAAAGGCCTGGTCAAAGTGAAAAACTAAAAACAGAGAGCGACATGACAATGCACCCAAGTCTGAAACTCTCCGGCTGATGCTGTGGCCAGAAGAACAGCATTTTAAACGCGAGCCAGCGAATGTCCACAGACTCCAAAAGGAGAAAACTGAAGCTAAAAACTAAAATGACAATGCCCATGGAGCCCCCGAAGGAACAAAGGGGAGCTGCATATGGAGGACACCCTGAAAGAAGGTCCTGATGTCAGGCAGCAACGTAATCTTAATCCAGGCCTGCCTGCAGGAAAGAGAACCTGAGAGAGACGAAAGGACTGTGGGTTAAGGCCGATGGCCGAACACCAAGAAAAATTAATCCTCCAAACCCGGTGATAAATCTTAGCTGAAGCGGGTTTGTGGGCACAGAGCATGGTACAAATTATGGTGGTCGCATTGTCAGACTGAACCTGGACCGGACGATGCTGGAAAAGAGGCTGCGTTAGACAGAGCCCAGAAAACTGCTCAGAGCTCCAGAAAGTTGATCAGAAGACTGCTCTCCTGAACACTCCACCAACCCTGAAAGGACTGCTGGCAGGTTATGGCTCCCCACCCATGCAGACTCGCATTGGTGGCAAGAAGGACCCAATATTGAACCCTGAAGGGTTGGCCGTTGTCCAAGTGGGACCTTTGGAGCCACCACAAGAGGGAGAGCCATATGTCCCAAGGGAAGATGATGGTCTGCGACCTGATAAGGAGATAGGAACTGTTTGGGATAGAGCTGCCCACTGAAGTGGTCGGGAATGAAACTGGACATTCTCCACCATGTTGAAGGCAAAGCCCAAGATCCACATGCAGGAGTGAATGGACACTTGCCAATTATGTAAGAATCTGCACACCTTGACCAGAGGTTGGCATAGAAGCCTGTGCCTCTCTGAGCCTGGGGCACTGGAACATTTACCTTGGAGGCCAGAAGGGAGGCTTTTGACTTTCCTGGACTCTCTGTAAGGCCTGTGGAAAAGAGCCACACCGGAGGACGCCTTCAGAAGAAAAGAGTATAGCACTAAGAAACCACCTCCCGAGCCCAGGCATCCGATGTGATCGCCAACCAGGTCTCGGAGAAAAGCAAAAGCTGGCCTCCCACATGGGTCAGCCAGATGGAGGCCCACCCCATCAAGCTGAGCTTGTCAGCAGGCTTGGTGGTGGGATGTCTGGCAGCCCAGGGCTGTTTACCTGATGACCTGAAGGAAGAACCCTGGGGCCTGGAGAAAGATTGACCCCTGGCCTTTCCTTGTGGATGAAAGGAGCAAAAAGAAGACACTCATTACCTAGGGGCCACTGCAGAAGGCAGGAATGATGCCTTGGATACAGCCACCATGGCAATAATCTTATCCAATTCCGGACCAAAGAGAATGTCACCAGCATAATGAAGAGCCTCCAGAGCCTTTTTAGAATCAGAGTCAGTGCATATATGGTCTTTAGTAACATTTAATATAGCATAAAAACATTAAAAAACCAAAAAAAACAAAACAAATGCAGCAGTCCTATATCACTGGGAGATGGAATAAAAGCATATGACCTGATCATCTGCAGTAAAATCTGGCCAGGATACGCTCATGATAAGTACACAGCACACATCTCCTGTCAACGCGTTTCGGTCCTAAATGGACCCTTTCCAAGATGTAATTACATTAAGTGTGACTATTTGTTTTCATTCATTGGAACTAGATTTATACTCACCAAAGGGCGCCATTCATAGTCTACCTCATCTTTTGTGTTTTGGGATTTTCAAACAGTTCTTGATCTCAGCCAGCTCAAACAACTCGTATTTAGACCAGCGGTTTTCAACAGCTGCCGCAGCGGTCAGAGCTGCCGGTCACACATTGCAGTACATCAGAGTGCTGACCGTGCTGCTGCTGAGCTCCTCTGGGAGGCTCAGATGCGCCCTGGCTGTGACCTGCCTAGACGCAGCGACGTGACATCACTGGTCACGCACACCGCGTTGCAAGCTAGCCCTGCCAGTAGGCTCTCCCTTCCGAGTCCCGTCCACTGCTGCCAACTCTGCACTGTGTGCGGAACAGATTTTTGTTTTTTGGTGGTTGATATTTATGTGGGGGCCAGCCAATGATTTTTTTTCATATCTCTGGGGCCAATGTATGTGCTGCTATGGGAACCACCAAAATTAAGGTATATAAGAGGCAATTAATACTAGCACATCTTACAGTATATATAATTGAATAAATATATCAATAACTGAACCGAAGTCTCACTATTCCAAATAAAATAATTAGTAGTAGAATAGGGTAAGACATGTAAATAACTTAGTGAAAAAATATATGGATTAAATGGGTTTAAAAGATATGAATCATCATATAAATGTACCTATCAAAATAGATCAGAATATATGTGAAGTTCAACCATCTAATACCGGTATACAGAACATATTCTGTAGAAACAACACACAAAGAAATATCAGGGAGCTGGTCTAACTGGTTACAAATGATTAATAAAATTGCAGCTTTTTAAGGGTATTGCTCCCTTATACTTAACTCAAAACATTTATAAATACAGTATTCCAGGATAATATTTCAAAGATTTTTCACATTGCTCAATAATACAACTTGTTGATAAGGAGATTTTTCTAACAGGCAAGTTCTTTCTGGCAGATATCAACATTTGTTAATTATACAGGTCTACAAAATATAAGGTATTGAAAGCTTTTATTGTAATACTTTTATATTCTTAATTATACTCCTGTGTACATCAAGAAATAGTATATTAAAAAAAATTACCACATCACATTTACCTATAAGGTGGTTACATACATTTTTAAGAACAACCAAGAGGTTTAATTGTTTATGACATATTAATTGTGAAATACGAAGAAGTGTAGATGATATCACTGTGTTTTTGTCTTATACATAATAAAATAACAATAAAACTCAAACCATAATAGAAACAAAACCATAATTATTGAAAACAATCGGTAATATCTTGTTTTGTCGCTTTTCGCTTATAAGCTCTGTGTATCATCCAGCAGTAGTCAGCCATCATGCTGACGTCCCAACGACCCTGGTATCTTCTTTCTACATCTTTAACGTCTTGGTGGAACCGTTCACCCTGTTCTTCACTGTAGTCTCCGAGATTATTCGGGAAATGCTCAATATGGGAATTCAAAAAAATGTACCTTTAAACTAATATTGCAGAAAAGGTTTCTGTATCTATTAAGCATTTCCCTGACAAATGCCTTTGTAGTTTGGATCCTTAACATTGCCTAAAAATTTTGAAATCACTTGTTTGAATGAAGTCCATGCTGAAAGTTCCACAATATTCATTACATGCCCGAAATGTTCATCTTTTATTAACTTTCTAATGTCAGGACCTGTAAAAATGCCTTCCTTCAGTTTAGCATCGGATAGGATAGGAGATTTGATGCAAAGATATTTGAAAGTTTCTCCATCTTAAGGCAGTGCTTTTACAAATTGTTTCATCATTCCTAATTTTATATGTAGAGGTGGAAGTAAAACTTTATTTTGATCTATAAACTGTATTTGAGGACATTATTTTTTCCAATTTCTAAACTTTTTTAGGCAGGGGTTCAAATGAGCCAGCACAGGGCAACTATGTTGCATCTGTTGTATTTGGTTCCACCTTCGACAGCTCACCTTGTAGTTGTTGTGTGCAATGTTCCTTTAGACAGTATGGGGTTTAGGCTCTTTGTGAATTTCAGCTTCAGGCCCATGCTGGCACTGGGCAAGGGGAAATTTTATGATGAGAACTGAATTGCAACGTTATATACAACCGATTTAATTAATGTAAGACAATCTTTTATAATAAATGTAGGCAGAATACATTTCTTACTTTAAAGAATATGAAAACAAATGACTTATTTATAAATACACTTTTGCAGAAAAACGTGATGTGATATGCAAAATCGGGAGTCATTTTCGTGTTCAGAAGCAAAAAATCTATAAGTATCACATAAATTTGTTAAAAAAGCTTTTTCAACTATTGATATCTGACTTTAATTTTCCGCTACTTCCTACTTCGAGTGGAGAAATCTTGAGTCAAGAAATAACGCTACAGGAGATACATCATGTAATTGCCTCTTTGAAACTGCATAAATCCTCAGGTCTGGATGGGCTTACTAACGAATACTACAAGATATTGCAGGGTTATTTAGCTCCTGCATTACTTGAATTATTTAACTCAATTCTAAAAAATTACAGTTGTCCCGCAATTTAACAATGCTTATACGGTTTTAATCCCAAAACCCGATAGAAATTCCCAATTGGTAAACTCTTACAGACCAATTACCCTATTAAAGACAGATACCAAAATAATGGCTGATAGACTGCAATCATTGATGCCTCAGATAGTGACGGATCATCAATTGGGATTTATCAGAGACAAACAAATAGTGAAGGGAATTAGGACGGCAGTGACGGCGGTTGTGGCTTCTTATGGCGCTGTTAAAACTGACAATCTTTTAATCAGCTTAGATACCAAGAAAGCGTTTGATACGGTATTATGGCAACATTTGTTTAAAGTGTTACAAAGGTGGCAGTTTCCACCCGTATTAATAAAACTAGTAAAATTTCTTTATACTGACCCACACACCTCTTTATCGATGCATAGGGGTACCAGACAGGGGTGTCCCCTCTCTCAAATACTATTCAATATTACTCTAGACCCATTGCTCAGAATGCTACAATCCAGTAATTCTTTTCAGGGTATTCGAATAGGTAGAAAAGAGATCAAAATTACAGCTCGGTGAAATATCAGAATTGAAAGTAAATATTAATAAAACAGTGGCGTTGCGCTTAGGTTTCCCATCGTCCCGTGCTCCATTTATATCAGATATCCCAATTACTTGGGCGAACAGTGAGCTCACTTATCTGGGGGTAAAGGTTTCTAAAAACCCACATCTACTTTATGATTTAAACTTTTCTGCTGCCATTAGGTCCATTTCTTTGGAACTGGAGGGTTGGAAAAAGTTAATGCTCTCATACACAGGCAGGGCAAAATCTAATTAAAAGTGGTTTCTTTTCCAAAAATTATGTATCCAATACAAGTTCTGCCATTATTAATTTCTAACAAAGATGCCCAACAACTTAATTATGTTTTCAGGAAATTTGTGTGGAATGGGAAAAGGCCTCGCATTGGCCTACATAAACTGCAAGGTATCAACTTTCCTAATGTGCAAGTATATTCCTATGCAGCGCATCTGAGGTACATTAAAGATTGGTTATTTAAATGTGATTTGTATGCCAACACCTCTCTTGAAGAATTTCTTGAAACAGGTAGTCTTATTAGTTTCTTACATGCCCATGATCAGAAAATCCCGCAGGAAATCAAAGAGAATCCCTTGCTTTGGTTTACAAGAAAAACATGGCACATTGTTAGACATAAATTTAATTTGAAATCTCATAAGACATGGTATCTTCCTTTTCTTGAAATCCAGATTACCAGCAGGGAGATGCTGCTTACCCATTTACATTATCCCGAACACTAGAAATTGACAATATTGACAAGTTGACACAAAGAAGATGGGAGGCCCCTCACATTCCAGGAGGCTAGGGACAAATATCCAATACTGACGAGGCATCCACTTGCTTTTTGTCAAGCGAAACATTATGTTGAGATAACGGTGCGGAGTTTCTCAGCTCTATATTGGGATAATTCTTTAGGCAACCTTCTACACTCACTAAACACAAAAGCTATCACTCGAGTTTCTAATATCTTGCACCCAGTTTTTATGCCTGACAGTTCCATGGCAAATTATGCTAAGTGGATATCCCAGCCTTGCGGATCAAAGACTTAAAATCGATCATACGAACAAAGCCTGTACATTAATGCCTTATTCATCTTACACTACTATCTTCCTGAATATTCTATATATATCCTATATCTCACCTCGAAGAAGTTTCTTTATAGGCATGTCACAGAATTCAAATGGTTATAGATGTGGGTCTCCTGTGGTGGACATCTTTCACTGTATGTGGTTTTGCCCTACAATACGTGGGTTCTGGATGCAGGTGCACATATGTTACTAATCATCTGATTAATTTTGTCCCACTGACGCCTGAATGGGCTATATTTGGTGTGCTTCCTGAACATATTCGTACCACTACAGGAGGAAAACGTTTATTATTGGCTATAAGTGCAGCAGCTTGTAAAACAATCCTACACACATGGATAGATTCTCAGTCTCTACCATTAGCACTTTTCAAGGCAAAATTGCACCATCTCTTTAGAATGAACTGGATGGAAGTGATGTTGGAAAAATAAGTCAAGATAGCTCTCCCACATACCAAAAAATTGTGCTATGTGGATACTCTTTCAGGAGCACTCAGTCTACAGCTTCATAGATCATTGCAAAATTCTTCATGGTATTTATTGCAATGTGCAGTGGGAGATCCTCCAATTAGACTAGATACATGATCAGTTTCCTTATTGAGGAATTTCTTTTGAGTGTTTGGCCAGAGGACACATGGGTAGCCCATCCTTTTTCCACTTATTAAAATATTTGAATTCTGTGACACACAGTTCGGAACAAAAACATCCAATTTATTTTCATTGTTTTTCTTTTTGCAAATGTATTGTCTGTTTTTCAAATAGTCAGTTACTGGTTTTTTAATTCCATTTGATCTAATATGATCAATTATGTTAAATTCCACATGATCTACTGAAACCATATTATATTAATTGATAATAATTATATGTATACGGTGTTGAAAGGTCCAGATTTTTTTTGTGTGTGTGTCATGTATAATTTTGAATCAACTCTGTAAATTCATGTTCAGTCACGATTGTATTTTTGATGTTCAATGCTTTGAATGACAATTAAAATAAAAAAAAATTCCAAAAAAAAGCTTTTTCATCACAGACCTGTGTTAT
The DNA here is from genome assembly GCA_031769625.1 of Taudactylus pleione. Taxonomy (NCBI): domain Eukaryota; kingdom Metazoa; phylum Chordata; class Amphibia; order Anura; family Myobatrachidae; genus Taudactylus; species Taudactylus pleione. The sequence continues at coordinate 16,399,767 of JAUIMM010000255.1, read as the reverse complement.
TGGTTCCTTTCCACAATTTGTTAATCTTGGGATGATTGATAATGTACAGCCAGCAGTCTATTTTTCATATATAGGAACACTTATTTCAAAAATCTTGATCTTAAAAAAATATGCTGATTAGAAAAAAACTGATAAGGCCTTGTTTATATCAAAAAAATTCCTTTATGAACAAACATTTAGTAATTATGAGATTCAATTGATTATTAGGATCATGCTCACAATTTAATTCTATTTATGATGTTACTTTATAAAACTGCATTCAGTCTCTTGTATAAAACACACTCTGGCAGGCTTTTTAATTGCTGAATATAGACACAGTCCAGGTTCCCAGTGAGGAAGGTTAAATCACTTATATCACCTGCTGCTGGTATTTCCAATAGTGCAACCAAATAAAAGTCGGTATTAAACAGTGGATACTTCTCATGCTGGTCCGGTTTTCCTTGTCCTCCACTTGAGCATTCAGGCTCTTCAGAGTGATAGGGCTTATAACGCGTTTCTCCACCTACACACAGCATCTTCCTCAGATATAACCAGTCTCCTTACTCCGATATTTATAGCGGGGATCTGCCCAACATTATTTACTGTTCGCGCATGCGCCATCCACGCTAGGGGTTTTAAACCTCACTGTGGGTTGCTCCATATATAACGCTTCGGCCGCCATCTTTAAATGACTGCCAAGCCTCATTCCAAAATCACGGTGGCCATCTTTGAACTCTCATAACAAGGGTCATGGTAGCCATCTTTAAGCTTCCATAATACGCATCACGGTGGCCATCTTTATACTCCCATAATATTGATCACTATGACCATCTTTATCCTCCTATAATATAGGTTATGGTCTCCAAATTTATACACTCAATGCTCCGATTACGGCAGCCATCTTTGTTCACCTAAAACATATACAAAGCATTGCCAGCCCAAATAACATAAATAACACCTTTTTATCAACTCTAAAATTTGTATTTAAGGCTGAGGAATATTATGAGAGCAAGATCTATAATTGTATTATGATATTGAATAAACAGAAATCTTTGTATACCAAGCAAGTAAAATAACTTAGCGATCATACATCATAGTTCCTGTAAAAATTATTTCTAATCATATTTATTGCCATCTATAAAATATGAATAGTATAACTCACCTCCATAATTAAAAATATTGATTACATTCCTATATTGTCACCAGTACTTATTTTATACTAAATAGCTTAGATCTTAGCTCAACATTTTCTAGTATATTGTTTAATGTAAAACAATTCACAAATAGAACACGAGTAAGCAAAAGGGAGATTAGACAATTTAAATTCAATAGTATCATTTAACCCTTGTGGTACCAGTGTTTTTAATAAAAATTTCAGTATGCCTCCCTTCTGCATAGTCTGTCTCCACCTCTTATGGTATTGTTTACTTGTTCTATTGCTTTGATATTGACACACTCAATATCTCCCTGTGGGCATTCCATAATATGTTTATATAGTGTATTGTTTCTTAATCTCTTTACAATGTTTTGTTGATGTTCCATGAACCTAGTATGTAAAGTTCTTGTGGTTCGGCCCACATACTGCAGGCCGCAACCACAAGTTTATACATTTATCAAGAATGTCGAACTACAGTTCATAAAGGTTTTTATTTGAAAAATCTCTAGAGATACATGGGATTGGAAATCTATTTTCCTTTTTGTGTGTTTACAAGTGTCACACTTATCTTTTCCACATTTATGGAAGCCCTTCGGTTTTTGAGGTATCCAAGTGTCTTTTTGTTCAAAAATCCTGGGTTTTTAATTTTTATAAAGACTAGGGGCCAATTTACGTTTTAAGTTATCTGATTTTTTTTATTTGACTACCACTCAATTCAGGAATATTATTCATGGTTTCATCAGGTATTAATAGGGGAAAATTTATCTTAAGGATTCCTTTAAACTTAAAAGCTTCGCTGTTGTATTTAGTTACAAATGACATCAATCTGTCTTTGCCCTCTCGCTTATCCTGCTTGTTATCACCAATGCTGGACAAACACTATACAATTATCTGTCAGATATCGGTCCAATCTGGCTAGTTGAAATTAAAATCTGATGGTGTATGGCAGCAAATGACAATCGGCTATTTGCTCTCAAACACTGGAAAACAGACAAAAATGGTCATTCAGACACACTGGTTAAAACACACGAATTTAACCAATTTGAACATTTGTTTTTTTGTCTGTTTTCCAGTGTTTAAAACCATATGATCGACTGTAATTTGCTCCCATACAGTACCAGGTTTTCATTCCAACCAGCCAGATTGGACAGATATCTGTATAGTGTATAACCAGCATAAGCAATGTGTTCCTATCTATATATTTGATGTCTTCTAATGCCTTGTCCAATTCCTCTACTGCAGTGCCCTATTCTTTAAATGCATGGTACATATTAACTGTTTGTTTAGAAAATAGATCTAATGTGGAACAATTCCTTTTTAACGTAAGGAATTGCCTCTTAGGGACATTGTACTTCCACTGTTTGAATGGCTAATTTTATAGTTTATATATCTATTTTGATCTACTTCCTTAATGTATGTTTTAGTCATATTGCTATTTTCCTTAGCAGAGAGTGCAATATCCAAGAAATTAATTTGTCGGGTGTGTATTACTTGTAAACTTAATTCCAAAGTGATTGTGATTTAAAGTTTCCAAGAAAAGATAACTTGGTTAAAGTGCCTCATCCCAAATAAAAAATAAATCATCAATATATCGTTCGAAAAGTACCTGCCCCGCCCCCAGCCAGCTACGCCACACGTCCTCGAACCTACCCATGAAGAGGTTTGTGAAGCTGGTCCCCATCACCATCCCCCGAATTTGTAAACAAATTGTTTTTTTCAAATATAAAATGATACAAAATGAATCTTATAACCCATAATATAAATTCTCTCATGTAATTTGTAATAGATTTGTCAAGTACTAAATAGTACTCCAAATACTGATCACAAATTAGGGATCAAAGAAGTGAATAGTGATACTACATCACGTGATAAATACAAATGTAGATTTCCATTGAATATGCTCTATCAGTCTCAAGAAACATTTTGAATATCATTAATATAAGATTTAAAATTCAACCAAACATGAAAGATTATTATTTGTCATGGATCCCACTCCCGAAATAATAGGTCTCCCTGGTGGACAAATTAAAAACTATCTCCAGTAAATAATAAAAAGTTGGTGTAACTGGATCTGATATAAACAAAAAATTAAACACCTCCTTGGATATTACACCCACTGCCAGGGCCTTATCCAAGATTGATTTGAATTCTCCTTGGAATTCACCACTTGGATTCTCAGTTTCCTATTGAACAATTAATCATTTAATGGTCTATATGATTCGACCAGATAATCAGACGTATTTAAGATGACAACCCCTTCCCCCCATCTGCTTGTTTTATGATATTTGGATCACTTGATAATATTTTAAAGCAGTTCTTTCTTTCAATTTCAGATTATTTTATCTTGGTCTTTTCTCCACATCATGATGCAATATTCTGAATTGTTCCATTTAAAAGCTCTCAATATAGGGCCCTCTATATTGTAAATAATAGAACTCAGACTTAGGTTTTAATCTATTAATATTGCCCTCATGTTATAAAGCAATTCACTTTTACTTTCTTCTTTTGCCTCTGCAGCTAGCGAATAGAACATTTCTAATGCCAAATTATCAGTGTCATCCAGGACGATAGGGGACCCTATCTCTCCTCGTGTATTCAAAGATTTAAGGCAAAGAAGCGTTTTCTGCTAAGGGTCAGAATTAACCTATTCAGGTCCACAAATAGGTCAAATAGATTAGGTTTATTTGTTGGGGAGAAAGTTTAGACCTTTTTCTAACTATCTTTTTTCGTCATCAGTTAGTATTTTAGAAGAGGGATTAAACACACCTTTTCTTTTTAATTCAGACACATTTTTTTTCAGGTTTGTTTCCACTTCCCCTCGTTCTTGGTCCCTTGATCTTTTTGTGGCCCACCTAGATTTACTTGGGTCAGATTCTGATGATTTAGAAATCCCTGCCTCCCCCCCCTAAAAAAAAATCCTCCTCTTTGGGGACCTCTCCTGATGATAGTCAAAACCCTTCCATGTAATCCTATTTGTTCTTTCCTGTTTCCATTCTGGTGTATAATCTCTCTGTGGTGTGTTATCTAGAATCTTGTATCTATTACTAAAGCTGGCCATCCACTATACAATTTTCTGTCAGATATCTGTCCAACCTGGCTGGTTGGAATGATAACCTGGTAATGTATGGGAGAAAATGACAATCATCCATTTGCTCACAAACACTGGAAAATAGCCAAAAATGGTCGTTCAGATAAATTGGTTAAAACACACAAATTTAACCAATTTGAACATTATTTTTTTGTCCTTTTTTCAGTGTTCAAAACCATATGATCGACTCTCATTTGCTCCCGTACATTACCAAGTTTTTATTCCAACCAGCCAGATTGGACAGATATCCGACAGAAAATTATATAGTGGATGGCCAGTTTAAGAGGGGTGTATCTTTCTTTTGATATTTTCCTCCCCCACTGAGTATTCCAATACCCCCTAGAAGCTTCAGATCTGAAGGAATTATTCTTATTATTGCGAAACCCTTTCGGTCTCTGTGTATCCCATGATCTAGTATAACTATAAGATAGTTCGCTCATTCTGGAATTTGATTTGATTCTTCTACCTCTATTAAAGGAATGTACTTAATTCTTTTCATAATAAGTTTTGTCTCTATTATGTCCTGGAACCCCTTTTCCCATGAGAAACCTTTTCAATCTCCAATTGTATCTCTTTCACCCTGTTTTTTCTATAACTAATACGTCTCATCAAATTCTTTGACAATTATCTAATATAGAATTCCAATCCTCATTGAACTGTTTATCATCTTTAATGTTGATGTTTTTAGGATTCTTAGTCCTCTAGGAATTAACCCTTGGTCTAAATATTTCTGCAAAGTTAATTGGTTCCACCAATGCCTGGTCTCATCTAAACATACATTTTCCAATATACAGTCAGGTGCATAAATATTGGGACATTGACAGAATTTTCATAGTTTGGCCTCTATTCACCACCACAATGGCTTTGAAATGAAACAAACAATATGTGCTTTAACTGCAGACTTTCAGATTTAATTTGAGGGTAATTACATCCAAATCAGGTGACCGGTGTTGGAATTACAACGGTTTCTGTATGTGCCTCCCACTTTTTAAGGGGCCAAAAGCAATGGGACAAACTAAACAATCCTAAATCTAACTTTCACTTTAATACTGTTGCAAATCCTTTGCAGGCAATTACAGCCTGAAGTCTGGAACGCATAGACATCACCAGACGCTGGGTTTCATCCCTGGTGATGCTCTGCCAGGCCTCTACTGCAAATGTCTTCAGTTCCTGCTTATTCTTGGGGCATTTTCCCTTCAGTTTTGTCTTCATCAAGTGAAATGCATGCTCAATCGGATTCAGGTCAGGGGATTGACATGGCCATTGCATAACATTCCACTTTTTAGCCTTAAAAAACTCTTTGGTTGCTTTTGCAATATGCTTCGGGTCATTGTCCATCTGCACTGTGAAGCACTGTCCAATGAGTTCTGAAGCATTTGACTGAATATGAGCATATAATATTGCCCGAAACACTTCAGAATTCATTCTGCTGCTTTTGTCAGTCATATCAATAAATACAAGGGAACCAGTCCATTGGCAGCCATACATGTCCACGCCATGACACTACCACCACCATGCTTCACTGATGAGGTGGTATGTTTTGGATCATGAGCAGTTCCTTTCCTTCTCTTCCCATCACTCTGGTACAAGTTGATCTTTGTCTCATCTCTCCATAGGATGTTGTTCCAGAACTGTAATGGCTTTTTTTTAGATGTAGTTTGGCAAACTTTAATCTGGTCTTCCTGTCTTTGTGGCTCACCAATGGTTTACATCTTGTGGTGAACCCTCTATATTCACTCTTGTGAAGTCTTCTCTGGATTGTTGACTTTGACACATATACATCTACCTCCTGGAGAGTGTTCTTGATTTGGCCAACTGTTGTGAAGGGGTTTTTCTTCACCAGGGAAATAATTCTTCTGTCATCCACCACAGTTGTTTTCCGTGGTCTTCTGGTGTTGCTGAGCTCTCCGATGCGTTCTTTCTTTTTAAGAATGTTCCAAACAGTTGATTTGGCCACACCTAATGTTTTTGCTATCTCTCTGATGGGTTTGTTTTGATTTTTCAGCCTAATGATGGCTTGCTTCACTGATAGTGACAGCTCTTTGGATCTCATATTGAGAGCCGACAGCAACTGATTCCAAATGCAAATGTCACACCTAGAATCAACTAAAAGACCTTTTACCTGCTTAATTGATAATGAAATAACGAGGGAATAGCCCACACCTGCCCATGAAATAGCTTTTGAGTTGATAGTCCCATTACTTTTGGCCCCTTAAAAAGTGGGAGGCACATATAGAAACCGTTGTAATTCCTACACCGTTCACCTGATTTGGATGTAATTACCCTCAAATTAAATCTGAAAGTCTGCAGTTAAAGCACATCTTGTTTGTTTAATTTCAAAGCCATTGTGGTGGTCAATAGAGGCCAAACTATGAAAATTCTGTCAATGTCCCAATATTTATGCACCTGACTGTATAAAATAAACCATGCATATCATTCATATTAATATTATTTTCTTCCAATTGTATTTTCTTTAAGATAAACATTTCTCCTCTCAATCCTTTCGGATATGCACTTTAGAAAAGCCATTGAAAAAAAGACCTGCTACACCTAATAATCAATATAAATCACAGTAACAACACACAAATAAATATCAGGGCGCTGGTCTAACTGGTGACAATAAATGGTCAAATTCCACACACCGCCACAGCAGAACACCCTCACCCCAGCTTGCCTCTGATTGCAAGGTACTTTCTTCTCAATATACTCTTTGCAGTGAACCCTAATTGCATCATACTGGGGTGAGTTAAAACGCACTCAGCGTATCATCACCAGGCACTTTAACATTTGTTTTAAAGGACATTATTTTCTGAAAAAAATCTTCTTTGTGTTGGTATATTCCGGGGGTTGGGTATGATATCTTGGCTGCCGGGATGCCGCTGTTCATAATACAGACAGCGGCTTCCGACAGCCATAGGAACGCAAGGTACGCATTTTCCCTACCCCTTCCAGGTGCCTAAACCTATCCTCCCCGGTGCCTAATCCTAACCCTTCCCCCTAATGCCTAAACCCGCTACCTTACGCTAAGCTCCCCATAAACCCCGATACTTACCCTTCAAGATGCCGATGGTCGGAATACTGGTGCCGGGATCCGCACTTTCGGGATTTCGGCGCCAGTATTTAGAATGCGGGTATCTCGCACGACTGATGCCGACTACATCTCTATTCCAGAACACTTAGCAATCACCGGCATTTCCTGGATTTTATGTTTTACCTATGTGGTATTTTTATGTTGATGTGATGTTTGTGGTCATGTGATCCTTCTATATGTTCCATTTTGATATGAATCATATAAAATGTACCTATCTTTTAAGCCCATTTAATACATATGTTTTTTTTTTTACTAAAGCTGGCCATACACTAGTACGATGCGATTCATCGTACATTTTCCCTTTAACTTCCCGGCAGCTCCCTGCCAGTCGAGGCCTCACGATTTGGTGCTTTTTTCACACCCATTCTGCATACAATTACGATAGATAATACAGGCTGCATATCTGATCATACGATACGATAGAACAGCGGCGGGAGCGCGCATTGAATCGTACCCTACCTAAATAATACCCGATTTTGACAATTCAAAACGCGTCTAAAATCGTACATATCTTACCCTATTGTACTAATAAATTAAATTTTATTTGGAATACTGAGACTTCGGGTCATTTTTCATTTATTGATATATTTATTATAAATTATATATTTATACTGTTAGGTATGCGCTAGGAATAATTGCCTTTTACATACACTAACAGTCCAGGTTTTAGTGATATCTATGCCTGAGCACAGATGGCTAAATCAAAATAACGGAGGTACTAATTAAGATACCTGTGCTCAAGTATGGCTATCCTTGAAACCTGGACTGTTAGTGTGCCATGAGGACAGTGGTTGGGAACCCCTTCTCTAGGCAGTAAAGATACTCTTCTACCTAAATAGATCTACAAGATGCCCTTCTGCACATCATGATTATAGCGAATAAATTCCTCAGGTTTTTCATTCTCCATAACCACTGTCAGTGCATCTGTCTTCCATTCAGAATGGTATTGAAATACTGGTGGCTAACCTCCACCAGTGGCGCCTAACCCTAAACCACCCCCCTCCCCGTAGCTAGCAGTTAAGACGCGCCAGACTCGATTGGTCCACTGTGTCTTCTAGCATCGGGATGATAAGACGCCTATCTTAAATCCTGTGTCAGGCTTTAGACGTCGGTATGTAGAACAGCAGCATTAAGTCCACCGGTCTAATAACTGCCTCCCATCCATTCAGACTGTCCATTTCCACAAGAATCTTTAACAAGGTGCTGGGCAGCACTTCTGGCCATTCTCTAAAAACTTGTTTTGGCCTTATCTGGACAACGTTCTTGTGACATGACAGTTGAAGCAATTCAAAAGACATGACCATTCAGTTTCAGCAAATGGTTCCTGTAGGAATTTTTTCTTCCACTATAAAAAAAAAATATTCTTTGGGCAAGACCTTCAAGCTGCACCTAACTCACTTAGTGGCATCACAGTTGAACTTCTCTAGATCACGTCTGTTGCAGAAGAATTCTATTCCAAATAGCTAACTTGGCCTTTTGTGTGTAAAACCCAGTTTTGCTGGTTTTCATTAACACATGAAGAGACTTGGGGGCATATGTATCAAGTTGATTTTTACATAATTATGCAGACGTACTGTCGTTATGTACTAATGGCACAATGCAGTAGATTTTACAGAATTCTCCAGCAAAGTGCTCTTTAGATCAGTCCCCATTATCATCAATGGGGACTACGATCTGACCCTTATGTACTGAACGCCAAAAAGTAAAGCTTTTCAGAGCTTATCCCAGGTAGTTTACACCATCATCAGAAGGTGTAAACTGCTCTAAGCCTATGGAGGCTCCAGGTGCAGGAAAGAGATCTTTCGATCTCCCTCGCAGCCCCCGGCCGGCTCCAGAAGCGGACACCTGGAGAAGTCTCACTTCTGTGAAAGACTTCTACACTTTTCCGGTTATATAACTCGCAGGGACAGTGGTTACAGCAACCGCTGTCCCTGCGAATTCCCCTTGGTACATAGCCAGGATATTTTCATTAGAGATGAAAATAGACTGATACATAATAATCGCAGCAGTACTGCCATTATTAGTACATAAACACTTTGGACACACACAATGGGTCAGAAAGAAGCTTTATTTTCCCCACTTCATATGATCTATACAGAAAAGCTAAACAGCCTGGACACACTTGATGTAAAAGCTAGAGGAGGTGATCAGGCCTGTAAACTGCATTGATCATAAGTATGCGTATATTTTACAATTACAACTAACAAAACCCAAGTTTCTTATTATATTGCATTACTTATATTGAACAGTTAGAATAAACATATGTGAGCAAATTGTATTGCGTGTAATGGAATATATATCCAAGTAATTATTTGTAACTAAAAAGGTGTGTACTGCGTAATCCCATTTTGATATAGTAAATAATTTTACACTGAACTCTGGGCATTGCATGTTATTTCATGTGTAATTCACTACTTTGGAACTCCTCCCTCTCCCCAACAGACTCTGCACCTCTCTACAATCATTCAAACAAGCTCTTAAGACCCACTACTTCATTAAAGCCGTCCAGCTCTCATCCTAACTTGCTGCTACATCTTCCTTACTCCCCGCCTACCCCATCTGTTTCACTCTTTGTCTGCCCTCAGTTAAAGAATGTAAGCTCTTTCGAGCAGGGCCCTCTACCCTCTTGTGCTTCTCCCTACTGTAATGTAATTTACTCCCCACTAAGGAAACTAACACTTGGCTGCTTATGTGGGTGTAAAGGTCGCTAATATAGCAAATGTTTATTGTACAGGTCCGTGTCCTGCTTTATATTGTAAGTCACTGGTTACTTATTTGTTTATGTACTTTGTAAGGCGCTGCAGAACACTTGTGGCGCCATATAAATAAATAATAAATGTGGGGAAAGGACTAAATTAGGTAAGATTTAGAAAATGTAAAGTGCGAGTTTGCTTAGATTCATTCAGGGAACAGTATATGGAAATAACGTCATTAGATTTACAAATGCTACAAGGAATCCCGTGAATGGTGGCAAGATTCCAGACTAAATGATCATAGTTTCCAGCTCTCAGAACAAGAATTACTTTGACCAGAGTCCAGCTCCAAAGGCTGCAGCTCTCATCTACTTACAGTAGTACAAGGAGTGTGGCCCCAGAGCAAAATATCCCTGCAGATGAACAGTCCAGAAAACAAGAAATATGGTAAGAACTTACCTTTGTTATCTCTGTTTCTACGAAGTCCATAGGGTCCACAGGGTTGACCTTGGTGTATAGCTGGATCTGGATCCACGGCGGGCACCACGCAGTTAAAGCTTTAGCTGCTCCCAGGATGCACTTGGGACCGTCTTCCTCTACACCCTGCCCCCGAGCCACAGGCACCTCAGTTGGTAAGCAGCCAAGGCCGGAGGAGGAGACTAAACAGAGAGAAAGAAGACTGGAACACACAAGAAACCATACTCACAGAAACCGGTGACCAGCAACACAGCCCATTTGAAGCCAGGTGCGTCAGGGCGACCTTGGGGATGTCCCAAAGCAGTTCAACTAAGGGCGGGGACACTCCTGTGCAGAAAGGAGAATCCTACGCCCGAAGGATGCATCCTGAGAGGCAAAGGTGTCAAATGCATAAAACCTCAAAAACGTCTGAATGGAAGACTAAGTGGCTGCCTTGCACAGCTGAACAGCGGAGGCACCACGTCTAGCAGCCCAAGAGGGACCCACAGACCCGAGTGGAATGAGCCTTAACAGAGGCTGGAACAGGTAAACGTTCCTATATATAAGCCTCCCTAATAACAGAACAAAGCCAAGGGGCTAAAGTTTGTTTGGTTTTCATAAGAGGGGTTGGCCTGCCAACAAAGAGGATAAAGAATCGGACCTTCTAACAGAAGCAGTCCGATCAACATAAATTCTGAGAGCACGGACAACGTCCAATGAAGCCTCGCCAGCTGAAAGATCAGGGGACTGAAAAGCTGGCACCACCAGTTCCTGATTGATGTGGAACTAGAGACAACAACTTTAGGCAAAAACTCAGGACGAGTGCGAAGCACTGCTCTGTCCTGGTGAAAAATTAAGAAGGGGGGACTACAGGAAAGTGCCCCCAACTCGGATACCCTCCTGGCCGAAGCAATTGCCAGGAGAAACACAGTTTTAAGTGTTAACCACTTGAGGTCAACCGACTCAAGAGGTTCAAAAGGAGGTCCCTGCAGGACCCGAAGAACCACCGCCAAGTCCCACGGAGCCACAAAGGGAGGCTGGATAATTACACCCTGGAAAAAGGTGTGAACGTCAGGCAGTTTAGCGATGCTACGTTGGAACCACATAGACAGAGCCGATACATGAACCTTCAGGGAAGCAAGACGTAAGCCCAGGTCAAGACCTGACTGCAGAAATGCCAAAATCCTAGAAACCCTGAACACCTGAGGATCAAAGTTTCTGGACTCACACCACTGAAAGTAAGTGTGCCACACTCTGTGGTAAATCCGTGCAGAGGCAGGTTTACGCGCCCTCAGCATGGTACTGATGACAGAGCTTGAAAAGCCCCGGGACCTTAAGACGGCTGTCTCAAGAGCCACGCCGTCAAAGATAGCCGACCCAGATCTGGGTAAAGGCAAGGCCCCTGAGACAGCATGTCCCGACGCTGATGCAGAAGGAACGGGGCATCTACGGACAAGCTCCTGAGACCAGAGTATCAAGGACATCTGGGCCACGCTGGAGCCACCAGCAGAAACGTGCCCCGTTCTGTTTGATTTTTCTTAGTACCCCAGGTAGCAGGGAGATCGGAGGGTACAGGTACGCTAGGTGAAATGTCCATTTCACCGACAGCACGTCCACCAGGCTTGCGCCTGCGTCCCTTGTCCTTGAGCCGTACACGGGTAACTTGTAATTGTGACGGGACGCCATCAGGTCCAACTCCGGCAGTCCTCATTTGTCCACGAGAAGTTGAAACACCTCTGGGTGAAGCGACCATTCCCCAGGATGCACGTTGTGACGGCTGAGGAAGTCTGCCTCCCAATTGAGGACTCCCGGGATGAAGACTGCCGAGATTGCTGGAAGGTGGCACTCCGCCTAAGCCAGGATCTGAGACACCTCCGACATCGCAACTCGACTGCACCTGAACTGCCCTTCCGTGAAGAGCGGTGCCTGACGACAGCAGAGCCCTGTACACGGCCCGCAGTTCCAGCACGTTTATGGGAAGAACTGCTTCCTCCGCAGACCAACGGCCCTGAAGGGACAACGAGACGGTCACTGCCCCCCAACCCCGGAGACTGGCATCTGTTTTGAGCAGAACCCAGTCCGGTATCCAAAAGGGGCGACCCTCGATGAGATGAGCTGGCTGAAGCCACCAGCTAGAGACTGGCGCACTTCCGAGGACAAGACCAGTGTCTGGGATCGGATCCGGTGATTTAATCCGTTCCATTCCGATAGAATCTGCCCCTGCAGGGGCCTGGAATGGAACTGGGCAAATTCCACCATGTCGAATGCCAACACCATGGACCCTAGGACTCTCATGGCCGAGTGGACCAACACCCTGGCACTGCTCAGGCAACTGCGTATCCACAGTTGTAGGGAGGACACCTTTTCCGGAGTCAGGAAAATCCTTTGCTGACGAGAATCCAGAAGGGCTCCCAAATTAACCATCCGTTGTGATGGGATCAGAGATATCTTCTTCCAATTAACCACTCGTGTGCCTGAAGACAAGCAATGGTCAGGTGGAGATGTCGAAGAAGTACCTCCGGGGAGCGCGCCAGCAGAAGATGATCGTCCAGATACGGCAGCAGGCATATACCGTGGCCCCGAAGGTGGGCGGCCATAATAGCCATCACCTTGGTGAACACCCTCGGAGCCGTGGAAAGGCCAAAAGGCAACGCCCGAAACTGGTAGTGATGTTGCAGGATAGCAAACCTCAGATACCGCTGGTGTGCAGGTGCTATGGGCACGTGGAGATAGGCGTCCTGGATATCCAGTAATCCCCGGGTTCCATTGCCAGAATGATGGAACGTAATGTTTCCATCCTGAATTTGGGAACCCTGAGGTATTTGTTCAGAGACTTCAAATTCAGGATAGGGCGATGAGAACCATTGGGCTTCTGTACCAGAAACAGAGTAGAATAGTACCCCGTCCCGTGTTGAGACTGCGGAACGGGAACAATGACCCCTGCTTGTAGCAAGGATTCTATAGCTACCTGAATCTGGGAAGCTTTGGTCTTGTCCAGAGAGGGACTCGTGAAAAATAACCTGGTGGGGTGGCCTGAGCCGAAAGGACAGGGCGTACCCCTGAGAGACTACCTTGAGCCCAGGCATCCGTGGTGGTATTGTGCCAGCACTGGGCGAATTGGAGAAGTCGGCCTCCCACTCTGAGGTCCCCCAGTGGGAGGCCCGTCCCATCAGGCAGTAGGTTTATCCTCCTGCTTGGAAGAAGGGCGTCGAGCACTCCATGCCTGTTTCTTGGGCTTGGGTGCGGCCTTGGTCGCTGAATGTCTCGGGAAGGACTGACCCTTGGCCTTACCTTGAACCCGAAAGGCAAAGTTCCTTACCTTGGTCGGCGCTGAAGTCAAAGGAAGGAAGGCCAACTTGGATTTAGCCAAAGTAACTACCATCTTGTCCAAGTCTTGACCAAATAGTAACTCTCCATTAAAAGGCAAGGCCTTCAGACCCTTTTTAGAGTCCGTATCTGCTCGCCAAGACCTCAGCCACAAGGACCGACGAGCAGACACAGCTGCAGCCGAAACCCTAGAGGTCAGCAGGCTAGCATCCAACGACGCTTCCCCTATATAGGAAGCAGCATCCCTCATTTGCCTAATTAATGCTCTCTAGATATCCGGAGCATCTTCTGGAAATGAATCCTCCAAAGCGTTAGCCCAGCTCTCGATGGCTTTAGCCACCCACGAGATGGCCATGGACGGGCGCGCCACCGCCCCTGAAAGGGAGTAAATGGATTTCAAACAGATCTCTACCTTCCTGTCCGTGGGATCCTTTAAAGGAGGAGATAGACGGCAACGGTAGCGTAGCACCCTTAATCAAAACGGGTGACATGGGAATCCACCGCTGGTGGGGTTTCCCACTTCCTGCAATGAGCTTCAGGAAAAGGGTAATTAGATGCCAGCCTCTTTTGAGGCTGGAATCTCTTACTGGGCATCTGCCAAGCCCCCGCCATATGATCCGTCAACTGGTCAGACAAGGGAAAGACACTCGGTTACCTTGGTCTTTTTAAAATTAAGGTACTTAGACTTAGGGGCCAGTGCATCATCCTCTTTATTCAGGATAGCCCGCATCGCCCTAACCAATGCCGGCACATTTATGGAGGACTTCGTCTCCATCTCCAGGGCCATGGCGTCTGAGTCAGAGTCCTTGTGGACTTCTCCGTCATCTGAGGATACATCAGAGTCCGACAGCTGCGCCGTCAGAGAACTCACTACGGGACGCTTTGACTCCTTAGAGGGCAAATCACTCTGCAACATCGACTGAAAAGCCGAAGATGAGGCAGCCAAACTCTGTACAGAGTTAGAGAGGACATCCACCCATGGTGGAGGAGCCGCTTGAAGAAAACCCGGAAAAGGCACCACAGACTGCTGCGTCACAGGGGGGGGACTGGACATACACAGGTAACCCCGCGTAAGGACCCACAGTCTGAGACCCGGGGGGAGACTGCAATAATTGCGGAATACCCGGGGAATGGGGGATGCTATGCTGGGGCAACGCCCTGATAGGTACTGCAGACAGAACGGCTAAACGGTCCACAATTGACGCTAGCACCTGTGAAAACATCGCCCAAGGAGGATCCTGCGACATAGGGGGTTTAGAGGGGCCAGGTACCAGCTGGCACCGCCCGCACAGACCATCCTGAGATAGTTCCTCCCTATCCACTCCTGCAGAACAGCGTATGCAGGAAAGCAACACAGGAGCCACGGAGTGCACAATTTCCTCGTCAGACATGACACAAGAAATATGCAATAAATCTGTATCACAAGAGATGTTATAACACCAGCGCACTCACAAGTATGCAACACAAACAGTCCACGATATGGCACTGAGTAGCACACAACTGTATGTGACCGACCTCACAAATACTTGATTTATATAAGTGAGGTCCACAGAAAAGTCCTTCCCCCACACACCTATTGGGCCGTAGGAGAAGAAAAGGGACAGGTATAAGCTGACAGTAAGTAGAAAAAGCACAGACAGGCAGCACTAGCAATAGTCACATACAATGCAGAGGATATGTTATATATTCTCACTGCACCTTTACACTACAATCAACCTCCCAGATTCAGTGTCTGGGAGGGCTATAGCGCTGTGTACACTGTCCTCACAGGGGAGAGGTACGCAGGGGGACCGGGTCAGCACCGCCTGGGAGATCTGCTGCGTTGATGCCAATAGAAGATGGCCACCGGAGAGTTCTGAGGAGTGGCTACAGTAGGAGCAGCTCAGCGACGCCAGCACACGAGAGAAGGCACGCTGAACTGAGGGGAGGAGCCGCTAAACCAGGGAAGGCTGCCGCCCCTGGCTAGTGTTTAACCCCAGGGATGCCAGTTCCCTTCCGGTCCTTACACCCTGGTGGTCCAGCGGTCACGTGGGGTATTCCTGTGAAGGGGGAGCCCGCCGCCGGTCTCTACCCAGAGACCGGTGGCAATAGACTGCATTTTTCCCGCAAGCAGTGGAAGCAGAGCTGCTCGCGAATTACCTTGTCCCCGTGAGCCCGGCAGCAGTCAGTGGAGGTCCCGGAGCCATGCTAGTACTGACTCCGGGGTCCCGCTGCGATCCCGAGGTCAGTACTGGCATTGCAGCGCCAACGGGGATGTTGGAGCGGCAGCTTGGACGTCCAGATGGACGGTCTGATGCTGCCGCTCTGAAGATACAAAAAATAAATAAAAAAATCTTTAAAAAAAAAAAAAAAAAATGAAATATAAGCTTAGAAGCTGCTACTGCAGCCCCACTACGCCAGGGTGAACCGACTCCGGCCGGGCACCAAATAAAACTGAGGTGCCTGTGGCTCGGGGTATAGAGGACGACGGTCCCAAGTGCATCCTGGGAGCAGCTAAAGCTTTAACTGCGTGGTGCCCGTCGTGGATCCAGATCCAGCTATACGCCAAGGTCAACCCTGTGGACCCCCTATGGACCCTGAAGTAGAAATAAGGACAACATTGCATGCTATTCAGCAATTTCAACCTCATTTTTTCAAGGATCTTTTCTGACCATCAGACATTGGTTGTTTTCATAAAAAGTCAGAAATGCACAAAGGTGGACCATGATGGCAGGAGTATTGAGTCATGGGCAGATGAAAAGGTTATCTCTTTCTGCATTGCACGTGGCAGGCAAGACAATAGGATAGCAGATTCTGTGTCACCATCAAGTTTATCCAGAATGGAGTTTGCACAAAGAGGTTTGACTACAACTACAGATATTAGGAATACCTAAAATAGGAATAGAAATGAATTACCTTGGTGCTGGAAAAAGTAACTTCTGTCAAATGTTCATCATGGGCCAATTCTTCAACCCTTTCCAAAGGTCTTCTCCTTGAGGGTGCGGAGATTCAGCAGTTGTTCAAAGATGCTGCGTGCCTCTCCCCTCCAATATCTTTTTCCTTTAAACTTTTGCAAGAGGTCTCTTAAATGGTTTAAACTTAAGGTGTTGTTTCTGGTAGCAATCCTGTTTACACGTGGAGTAGGAGAATTACATGGCCTATTGTATAAGGAACATTTTTTGAAATCTACATGGCCAAAGTGGTGTTGCAAGCTAATGACACTTTCTTACCAAAGGTAGGTTCAACTATCATATCAACCCGGAAATCACATTTGTCCCTGGGCCTGATTCAGTATGGATCGCAACTGCGATCTCAGCTTTGTAATGACACGCAATGCAGCTGCGAAAATATGCTAATGCCTGCAAGAGCTCAGCCAGCATAGAGATGCCCACTGTTGCTTTCTCACATCCATAATTACGTTTTAGTCCTGTATGTACATCAGTACCATAGAAGCACATCGGCCCGTTATACACATACAGCATGTCTTACCAGTAGCACAAATTGCACGTCTCGTTGCACGCAGTGAGTACTCAATCTGCATATGCAATACTTAATTTATGCAATCCCATGCAATGGCGTTCAATGGGACAGGCACGCTTGCGTTTCTCCGCCCACTCCCCCGTCACCACCCCCAAATGCTCACGGCTTGTCACTCACTGTGATGAATTACTATGTGCGTGCTCGCAATGTGATTGCAGCACACGGGCTGTAGTGCATACGCAGTGCAATCAGCCGATCTGTGTACGTAGTTGCAATTGTGTACGCTGCTGTATCAGGCCCTCTGTCTGCAACAATAATAAACGATTACACATACTGTATTTTGCCAGTGCAGATTCTGTGCATCCCTCCCAGAAGTATGAATTCAGGAAGATAGATCAACTTCATTCTTGTAGCACCTAGTCAAGAACACGTTCTGTCCCAACAGTAAAGATAAATCAATGATGTAATTGAGCAGACTTACAAGAGGAATGGATGTATGGGGACAAAAGTAATAAGGGCACATTCTACAAAGGCGGTGGTTACCTCCTGGGTACACAGGGCTCAGGCCCCAGAAAACATATCCAAGACAGCAGAGTGTTCTCTCTTCTTACCTTCTGGATATATATCATTTGAAGGATTTTCCATCCAACCTAAGCATCAGCAGTTACTCACTGTGCTTCATTTTCTTTGCACGATTACTGTTTATTATACTTCTCTTACTACTCTCTTTTACAAGTACATTGCTGTATATGTAGTAATAAGTTTCGGCTGCCATGGTGTTGGAAAGAAAACAGAATTACTACTGTTCATTCCATTTCCTTAAAATCGTACATGATCGCACAATATTCCCACCCGTCTTGTCTGGTTTTTTAGGACAACTTGGAAAGATTCTCATAGTACCCGTAGGGGACTATTATACACCTTCATGAAAGGTTTCTTTTGCCTGTCTCTGCAGACAACTAAGGAGCTAAACCATAAGTTCTGGTAGCTATGGAGTATTTCAAGGAAATAAATTTAACTGTAATAATACTTAGAGGGTCTAGAATACATTTTACATAAGATTTTTTCATGAATCACATCACAGCATTATCTTGAATATTTCAAAATGTTACTTGTGACAACCAGCAAGCACGAGATGTGCAACAGATGGTGGTCTGAGCCACGCTTGTGTTCACATATAAGAATAATAATGCCGTTCACTGGGTTTATATGCTTCAATACAGTTCCAAATTTACTCGCATAAAGTCAATGTTTCAATACAATAAAAGTAATATATACAACAAAAGTAACAAACAATATCAAGTCATGATTCCATGGCCAGCCAGGATGGTTTTCCAGGTGTGTATTTACAGGTTGGCAAGGCTGGACATTCCTGTTGGGGCATGGCATAACATATGTAGTACATAAACTTTTTTTAATTTAATATTCTGTACTTTTTATTAAGCCACTTAATTGTGCAAAATAATAGGCTGGTTTTCTCCAATAAAATATTTGTTTTATTTTTATCAAGTCCGGTTTTTGGAAAGGACATGTGAAAAGAAGCAAATAGTGGTTACAAAAACAATGTGTACTTCAGGTTAGTGTTCCTTTAAAGAACTATCTTTTAAAATATTGACTTCAGGGTTGCTGGTGCCATTTCGGTTATAAGGCCATGAATAACGACTTAATGCATCTCATGTACATTGATATATACACACTGCATGGTTTTACGCTATGTTAAATATTCACAGTCAGCATCATCATTCATTGCTACAGCAATAATTTCTCAAAGTTCAGAAATACAGTTAAATATATATTTATTTTAGGAAGAACAGTTTCAAAAAGGAAAAACTCCTCTTCAAAGAAAACTTTAAAGCAGCTTAAAAAAAAAAAAAAAAAGTGATCGTGGCTCTGCTTTGTACCACTAAATAATTTACAATCCACTGCATTTAAAGCATGACTAAACTCTCGCACTTATAAAATAAAATAGCCAACCAAACAAATCTTCAGTGAAAATATTTTAGTCTGTTAAAGAGTTACACAAATTTGAGGGTTTTCGAAACAATATATTTTCTTTTATCTAACACAAATAACTTTGAGACAAATTTGTTGTCAGGAGTATAAAAGAAAAAGAAGGAATTTACAGCATGAATAGAACATAAGAAGCTGAAAACAGGAGTATCTCATAACAAATGATTGGTATCTCTTAAGTTAGCTGGAGATTTAGTATATGCCTTCATAATAAAAAAAAAACTCCCAAGCAAAACAAAGAAATCTTTTTTTTTCATCAGATCATACAATTCCTTTACAGTTTGTTGCATGTTGAGCTGCAAGTATACTTGGTATTTTGAAAGACCCATCCAACATGAAAATGTCAGTTAATTGGATTTAGTTTTACAAATCTTGTGAATTCATATGAATGGGTTGCATTTGTTGGCAAATAAACCATGCCTAAAATAGTGTAGCTAGAAAAAAAAAAAACTGCATATCTATTTGATTATCTTTTACACTCATACTTCGAGTTGTGCACTACCACTGGCATTCTGGCCGTCCTTTGGACTTACACATTAAGTCATGTTGAGCTCACAAACAAAAACAAGCTTTGAAAATAAGAGCTCACTTAGCCCTGCATCATCTACTCAAGCAGCGTCAGGGCAAATAAATAAACATACATACTATAAAATAAAAACAAACAAAATCATGCTGTATGTAATAATCTATAGAACCGGGCAATTTGTGCAGAAAGTCGGTGGCTTTAGTACATTCATACAAGACCCTACACCTAAAAAGGCAAAGTTCAAATGGACACTATAGCGTCTAAGACTTGCTTATGAACAATAGTCAACCTTCAAGTGCTCTCTGAAAGTAAAACAAGCTAAGTACCTGTTCTGTGATCAACTGTTCACACTAGGTTAGTCCTGAAGGTAAAATCCCAACAAGCGTCTCATTTTACAAATTGTAATGCTGTACACAGCATATTTATATAACTACCATATATTGTTTAGTTTCCTCACTCTGTAGGCACAGCTTGACCATAACTTATTACACTATAATTATACAAAAAGCATTACGTAGACCATTTACTAAGTTGCCTCAAGTCATGCCCTAGTAATAGTATAACAGTGCTCATGTACCAATACGGCAAGTACAAAAGCAAATTAATTGGAACATAATACCTACAAAACATAGCAACAAAACACAACGAAAAGAAAATTTCTTACTGCAATATTTAAGCAAGAAGCCAGGACTACAAATTCTCCGTGATTAGATACTGCATAATGCATCTATAAAATGGGATATGGTAATAAACACTTAAAAGAGGGAATAAAAAAAAAAAAGTCAAACAAGAGGGTTAACAAAAAAACGATAAAATTTTTTGGCTCCCTAAGCTGTTCTCTAAGTGGCAAGTTTCAGGTTAGTTTGGACTAACTCCTTTGTTATCTATCCTGCTCTCACATGGTAATGTATAGATAATACCTTCTTTAAGCAAAGCTCTTAAAACAGGAAAGAAAAAAAACAACAGGCAAAAAAGCAACAGACAAAAGAGAACAAAATGTCTAACAATTTAGGACAACCAAGAAAAACAAAAAACATTTTATACAAGCTTCATTACATTTGGGTAATATTCCAGCCTGTTAAATAGTATGAGCAACCTGCTCAGTCTACTAATATCCTCCATTAACCCAGCAGTCTGTCCACATAACACAGTCTGCACGTTATACTCAAGGCTTTGCAGTGCTGAAAGACCTTGATTCTGTTTGATGAGCAGTTTCCATCGCCAACTGTAGTCTCTTCATGTAGAACAAAGAGCAATTTGCTCTACTTTGCCAAGGTCCATTAGAAGTTGTTTGATCCTGTGCTTCAGTTGAGGAAGCCGTGCAAGTGGTTCTGGGGGCTCCAGTTCTCCTGTGTAATCCAAGAAACTCTCTAGAACTGCAAAAGAGAAGCACAAGTTTCTTAATAAGTACATTTGTATCACTATGAAGTCTAGAGTAAAACAGATCAATAATCGAAGCCATTACTCTCTAGTGCCAAAACACCAGAGACCAAAAAGATAAGAATTGAAAATTAACCATTAATGAAATAATTTGAAATAAGAAAAACACAAAATTGGGGCGCTACACAACCAAGGAGGAAATATTAAACAATAAAATATTGACCAATAATAATAATAATCTGGATCCAATGTAAAATAAAGAAGAGACCATACAAAAAGACAGATTGGACATGCTTCATGTGATTGCTGCTACCAATAGAGGACCCTCTTATAAAAACAAACAAGACAAAATTGGAGCGCCATCTCTGAAAACCTAGTGAATGATTCCGCTAATGGGTAGAAATGACACAAAATATAATAAAATATTGAGAATCTTATAAATGGTAAAAATCTTCATAAGTATTATAATGACCCAAAAAAGCAAGGAAAGTTAAAAGAAAAAAAAACCCCAGGTACAAATAAAATAATACACATGAATTACAATGACATTAACATAAAAATTACATTAGCATAAATAACTCTGAATAATCAAAAATAGCAATAGCTAGATAATAAGCCGGCCTATAACCAAATGTTGGCTGGATGGCCTCGTATGTCTTCCTCAGGGGCCTACCCATCCACCAGCAGGAAAGCATCTCCGTCCCGATTGAAACCCTTCCAAAGACCTCGAGGAAGAAGGGAGACCGGAGAACACAGGTACACAAAGTGTACCGACAAAGAGTCACTGAAGGTTGCTTCAGAATCCCCAGAGCTGGACTGTAACACCATAGTGTGATAAAGTCAGAATGCCATGAGGGTCACCTCAGGGGGGCCCCCCCCTGCTCCCCAGGAGATGAAACCTCTCTTGGGAAAGAGCCTAGTCCTCGGGATGCACGTCGTGACGGCTGAGGACTCCCGCTTCCCAATGGAGAACTCCTGAAACGAACGCAGCCGAGACGGTCGGGAGGAGACCCTCGGACTATGTCCGAATGTGTGACATACCTGTCATTGCCACCCAACGAACAGTGTTGCTAAAAAGGAAGCCACTGTCCTGACCCTGTCGGACTGAACCTTTTCAGGTTCCCCGGGAAACAAGAGTTATGCCAGAGTGAAGGCCCAAGACAGGCTAAAGTTCCAACAAGTTAATTGACAGGATGGAATCGACAGACGTCCAACTGCACTGAAGTGAATGCGAACCAGACACTCTCCATAGCAGAGGATACCCTGGACGAGATGGCCATAGCCACCCGGAAAGGGACAGACTTGCCTCCGGAGAGAGCATCATCATTTGAACAGTGATCCGACAGAAGAAAAACTCGTTCCATCTGGAGATAAGCCAATTATGGAAAGGCCTGGAATGGAACTGAGCCCATTCCATCCTTCCAAAGGCAGACACTGAATATTTGACCATGCATCCCAGAGTGTAAAGACATATGTCGACTGCGTAGACATCCATGTATTCCTAATGGAAGAGTGGAGATTCCGTCTTCCGCCAGAAGAATTCTCAGATTCTGAGAATCCAGCAGGGCTGCTAGATGAAGAATACCCAGAGAGGGATGCAGGGAGGACTTTTTCCCCGTTGATTAAATGTCTGCACCCTGAAGAAGCCACGGTCATGACCTGGCTGTAAAGTACCCCGGTGATCCCGCTAAGAGCAGGAGGCCGTCCAGGTACAGGAGCATTGGGATATACTGAACAGGAGAACTGTCAGAAAATCCAAAACGCTGGTAAACCCCTGTGGGGCTGAGGACAGTCCCAACAGGCAGAGCCCGAAAAATTGTAAGTGTTGCTGTGATACAGCAAACCTCAGTCCATGCTGATGAAAGGTCTCTGTAAGTACCCGTAGGCACGCATCCTGGATATCCAGTGATACCATTAAAGTCCCCAGGTTCCAAACATAGTATGATGGAGCATAGGGATTGCCTCCTGAGCCCAGGTAGCTTTAGGAACTGGTTCAGAGAATTGAGACAGAATAGGCCAAAGAGGACAATTCAACCACCGCACCAGAAAGAAAACAGAACAACCAGTCCCTCGCTGAGAAAGTGGGGATGGCCTAATTAGCTCCGCTTACCGCAATCACTGTATAGCTTTCTGGATTTGGAAGGCCCTGGTCAGTCTGAATAAGGGTCCGCGCATGTAAAGAGGCCGTCTGAGCAAAGAGAGGACGTACCCTCCTACCCACGGCAACTTGACACTAGTACCGGGCGAACTGAGAAAATCGGTATCTCCCAGTGGTAGGCCTGTCTCGTCAGGCTGAAGATATATCCGTAGATACAGAAGCAGGATCGGCTGGTAGTCTAGGCCTGCTCGGTACTGGATATGTTGGCCCTTGTAGAGGCCGACAGTCTACGAAGAAACAGACCTTTAGGCTGACCAGAGGACAAAAAGACTTAACAGACTTAGCCTGAGGCCTTGTAGTGGGCATAGCTGAAGGCGGTAAACTTGTCGTTAGTAATACTGCCAATGTTACTACAATCTTGTCAAGGTCAGGCCCAAACAAGATCTACCCTATAGATGGTATCTGCTCCTCTGCATTCCCAGAGCGCAGCCATAGGGTATTACGGAGGATACAGTCGCAGCCGGAACTCTGAAAGTTAGGAGACTGGTATCCAATAAAGGCATTTCCACCTATGACAACTGCATATATCACGTGAGCGACCAAATACATTTGAACCCCAGACGTGTTGGAGGGGAAAAAAACGTTGCAAATGCGTCAGCTCAGTATGCAATAGTATTAACCAACCATGCTATAGCCATGGTAGGATGGGTTAACAACCCCCGAAAGCAAGTATACTTATTTCAGGCAGAGTTACCACATACGGATCCGAAGAATCCGACCACGCAGGAATGGGAGGCGTAGTAACGTCTGTAATCAGGCGAGTAACACGCCCATCCACCCCAGGAGGGGCTCGTGATGACCCTCAGGGAATTTGGGACAGGAGGCCTAACACTGTTGTAATACCTCGTATCTGGCAACAGCCAGAGTCCCGCCATGCGATCCACCCGCTAGTCAGCAACAGGGAACCCGAAGGCATGTAAGACTGAAGGTGTATGATACAGGTGCAGGTCAACATTCACTAACCAGAATGGACCTGCTACCAGCCCTAAAGCAGGCATAATAATACCTGAAATAGGCTTCCCCCCCGTGTAAGAGGGAAAGAGCCCAAAACAGTAACCAGTTCACGCAGAGCCAACTGGGAAGTAACCACAGTGCGTCAACCACGCCAATTTGCGCTTCGTAGAAAACGACATCCTGTGGTAATCCCTACAAGGGGAATGACAGACTATTGTGGCACCAGGGGGAATTCATATACTGCGAAAAAACCCTGCAGGGAGCGGTAGTCTGTGTCACAGGGGAAGAGTGCAAGAAACTGTGAGATACCCTGAGATGAAAAGGGCAGTATGGTGAAGTAACCCCAAGTGAGGTACAACAATGGGGCCCGCCTGGCGATCCGCAATTGAGAGGATCCCGAGAAAACAAACCGCCCAAGGGGGGCGTGAAAGGGGCTGGCACCAGATGACGCCACATACAGAACCCTTTATGAGTCAAATCCTCCGCACTAACACCTGCAGCACATGACTTGCAGGATAGTAAAAATGGGTGCAGTATAACGCTCTCTCTCCTGGTCAGACATATCTGACCAATCTTGGCGGAAATATCAAGCAGCGCTATACTGATCCTGACTGATGCCAAAAATTAGCTGCAGGGAGCCATTTTCCACGTATGCAACACACAGTTCCATCTAAAATATGGCAATGTGCAGCACGCAACAGTATGTGACAAACCTCACAAATATTAACAAGTATATAAATGTGAGGTCTCAGAACCACCCTAAGTACAGCTGTATTAGGGCAGATAAAGAAAAGGGATAGATATATACTGACAGGTGAGAGAATAAAGTACAGACAGTCAGCACTAGCATAAGTCACATACCATGCAGATATATACATAAACATGTCATATAATATACTGCACTATGTCACTGCATTTAACTGCCCAGATTCAGTGTCTGGGAAGGCTACAGCGCTGTGTACACTGACCTGATGGTAAGGTACGTAGGGGGACTGGACTCACTGCCATCTCCGGAGCTCTGCTGCTGCACATAGAAAATGGCCGCCTGGAGACCTCAGAAGAAGCGTGGCCCATGGAGGAAGCAGCTCAGCGACGCCAGACTTTTGACACTGAAAGGCGTGCTGAAGCTGAGGGGAGGAGTCGCTGTAATAGGAAGGCTTGCTCCCCTGGCCGGCTATTAACCCCCGGGACGCCGGCTCCCTGCGCCGATCGTTAAGTCCCTGGTGGTCAAGTGGACACACGGGGTATGGGGGGCCCGCCGCCACCTCCGGTCTGTCCCCAGAGACCGGAGGCACAGGACTGCATTTGAAATGCGCGGATCACCGCAAGCGGTGATCCACGACCTTACCTGCTCCTCGTGGATCCGGCAGCAGTCCTGGGCGCCCACAGAGTCCGGCTAGTACAGACTCTGGGGTCCCGCTGAGCGGGGTGATGGAGCGGCAGCTTAGACGTCCTATGGACAGTCCGACGCTGCCGCTCTGAAGAGTCCAAAGTTGGAAAAAAACTTTGTCCCTAAAAAAATAAAATAAGCTTAGGGGCTGCTAATCAGCTCTCCCTGCGCGAATGGTGACCCGACTCCGGCCGGGCACCAACTTAAACTGAGGTGCCTCTGGCTTGGGGGTGGGGTTATAGGGAGAGTAGACCCAAGTGAATCATGGGAGCTAAAAGCTTTAACTGCGTGGTGCCCGGATTTGGTTCCCAACCTATACCCCAAGGTCAACCCTGTGGACCCTGAAGTAGAAACCTGGAATCTTGGACCACGCTGTTAAGGACTTTCCCGACCGGTGGGGAATATCAAATTATTGGCCAAAAGAGAATGTCCTTACTAAACCGAAGATAGTGGAAGGAACAATATAGTAATGAATGCATATGCAAAGCGCAGAGTCAAAGGGCAATTCAAGCCATAGCAGCTATAGCAGAAACCCCGGAAGCTACTTATTTATTAACAGTTTCTTATATAGCGCAGCATATTCTGTTGCGCTATACAATTGGAAACATAAATAGAACAAAACTGGGTAGTAACACACAGATACTTGTGCCCAGTCTTGCCTGGCCTCTAACACAAAGCCTACTGTGAATGTCCAGCAAATTCAGCAGGGAATCCCAGGGCGAATCACTGAAGCCCATAAACTGATTTGTCAGCCAAAGTGGTAATAAGCTCATGCCACCCATATCGTGGCTCACCAAGACCGGATAACAACCCTGAAACCATAAAATAACGAGACAACCTTCCAATGTCTAGCTAGCGGATCCCTACAGGACACGGAGCCCTGCGGTGATCTAAATGGCCACTCCAGCATCAACCGTGGGAGATGCATCCACTTGGATACCCAATCAAGTGGAAGTTAATGTGCGAGGAATGGAGCCATCTGAATCGACCATCTGCTAAGCCTCCCAAGGAGAATGGAGAGATTTGCTGAAGGAAAAGTAGTGACTTCCCATAACCAACGCTTGTACAGACCCACAGCCACAGCTGGGGAATCCATATCTAAAGCTCCTACAGAGTGGTGCATAGCAGCAGTGAATCGAAAAGGACAGGCGGTCCTCCCCCTTTTGAACAGTGCAAAGCCTTATAAGTTCCTGCACATGCAAACGTTTAACGGGGCACTGGAAGGAGGACAATGCCTTCAAGACCACCCCACCTGCGCCTTGCATAGCCGAGGGTAATCTGAAAAACGTGCAAAATGAGAGGAACCAGTCATAAATCCGGACGTTGCACACTACAAAGCATGGAACCAGAGAGAGACTCACCGTGGTCGGGAACTTAATCCTATAGAGGGGGTAAGAGACGAGGGAATACACAATCCGGTACTTGGTTTCCTTGTGAAGTGCAACCAACACCACTAGGGCGTACACAGACCTGATTAGAACCTGAGATCACATAGGTCCCCTCCGGTGGAAGCAGCACCAACAGATGCCTGCATGTCACCGGGCCCATACACACAAGGCGCTCGAGGCTAACTTGCCCGGTACCCAGTGCAGGGGAAAAAACATTGCTCAAAACACAGCAAAAAGCCCTGCATACAAACTCCACACAGATAGGGCTGCAGCAGAAAACGAACCCACGACCGCCATGCAGTGGGGCCGTAATGCCAACCATTACACAGTCTGATCTGCCCTTGTGGTTATGCAAACCATTACACCGTCTGATCTGCCCAAAGACAGCAGTTGCGATTCACTTTAGAACAGGCACTTTTAACCAAGATTCACTTTAAAACAGTGTTATAGTTGCGTAGACATAAGCGCATAACACATTATCAGCTGAACACATAGGCAGCTAATACCATGACAAGTATAAAGTACTTAGCCTTCCAGGACATATAGGAGAACGAGTAGTCCCAGCACATCACACGTCCCTCCTGCAATCCCACAATTAGTTTTTAAGTGCTTCAAGGAGTAGGGCAGGTTTTACAGGGCTGCTAGGCAGTAGCTTCGGTTTTTCATTTTCTTTGTACATTTTTACTTTGTTTAGTTAGGGAACTGTGCGCAGTCTGCTTTTGCCAGCGGCCCGGGAGTGGGGTGGGATGGGGTGCACATCACGGGACCCCCCACAGCACTCCAGTCTCCAGAGAGACCACTGGGGACTGGCGCATGCAGTCGCCATATTAGAGGGGGCCGGCTAATGGTGTAGCCCCAGATGGCAGCTCCTTTCCTGCAGAACAGAGGGTGCATGCTCGCAGACAGGCTGCCCTTGTGTCAACCAGGGCTGGACGATTGAGTTTTTCCCAACTCTTGGAAAAACTCCTGGACGGAGGAGTGTGGAGACAAAGGGGACGGAGCTTCAAGCGCTGAACTCCCCCTCCTCTGCCGTCAGCAGGAGATGCAGCAGAGCGTCCTTAAGTACCAGCTCCAGCCCCAACCTACAATCCCATTGTCCAATGTTCCCCAGCCTTGCTGCAGGATAAATACTAAGTGAGGCTTATATACTCTATGCCTACATCCAGATAAAACTTTATAAAAAACAACATCACCCCCATATGCATCAGTCAACCATCAGTCTTCATTACATTACATTGTTTAATCCTATTCCACTGAAGAGAGTATTTTAGGATTGTATTCAAAGCATGGAATTACAGATGTGCGCTACAAGTCGCGTTACACAACATGTGAGTGCCATGTGACGCGGCAGCGCTGAGAGTCTTTTCATGTGACTTTTTACCTTTCAAATGCATCTTATTCGCAAGACGGTACGAAAACAGAAAACAAGCCGCTTCTGCTAATTAAAATGATATGCAGCATGCCTGTGTTCTGTGTGTGACTGCAGGTATATCTGCATGCTAAATGTTGTGTTACAGTGTCAGCGGCTATGACATGTACAGACTCATTTTATTAAACGTCTTCATATCAATAATGGCATGGTAACACATCAGATTCAATTTGAAGTGCTTACCATCAAGTTCTTTCTCTATAAAATCCATTCTGTGAGTGACTTCATCCTGCAGGGACTCCAGATGTGCCAGCAGATTCAGTTGCCACTGCAGCTGTGAACTGACTGTAGCATCACCATTGTCAATGGTCTGTGCATGTGGCGACTCCTGAGGTGGATTCCTCTTTGACAAGCAGTCTCTGACCTAAAAAGTACACTGCGATTACAAATGGTCTATTCTTACCACTTTTTCACCATTACTTACATCCCCCTTAATAATATTAACGTCTGTACTGGTTTGGGGCCCAACAGAGGGTAACCTGGTGAGTCCCAGACTTAGATGGGTCCTTTGTTACACCCACTGTTGGTACAATGGCTGGCAGTAAGAAAGCAGAGAACAGCACAGAAAAGGTTGCTCTTTAACACCTCTGTATTGTTGGAAACAATGTCCAACTAGAAAGCTATAGTGATCACTATGATGCATTCCACAACAGGCCCTCCAAGGAACACAGGTTACATTAAAATTTAAGTTACAATGCTATCGTTGTAATGGAGAATACAGATTTATATAATTGTTTATGGGCATGCCCCTTGGTGAGAGTTTTTTGGCTTCGCATTAAAAAATTTGCGACGGATACCCGTTAAATTATCTACCTTCCACTGCAGAGTTGGCCATTTTAGGAATATTACCATTAGACCAAAGCGTATCTAAAGGAGGACGCAAATTATTGTTAGCCATAAGCGCGGCTGCGCGGAAGACTATACTCCAAGTCTGGATTCAGCTGGAAAGACCCCATTTTTCTTTATTTAGGGTGAAATTGTTCTCGCTCTCTTTAGGATGGATTGGTTAGAGGCGTCCTTGGAAAGGGAGGCAAGGGTTGTCAAATTCTTTGAAACATGGGAGAGCTTTATTACTACTCTACCTCTGAATACACGACAATTACTTCATAAGTGCTTTTTGTCCACTTTATGGTTTGAATTACGAATAGTGGACACCGATCCACAGATCATGCTATAGGGGGTTATGAAGTCTAACATCCAATTTTGTGTACCTATCAAGAATTGTTTGTATTTTGTGTAATCTTGATGGTTACATTGTATTACTCACTGTATATTGTAAACTGTAAGATATCATGTATGTTAATATATTTTTATCTTGTTTCTCAAAAATTCAATGTGATGTTGAATGTATACTACGGAGTCCAAAATAAAATATATATAAGAAAAATTTACGTTACAAGACAGACCACATCCAATAAATGAACGCAGAAAGAAAGATAATAAAATGGACAAAGGTTTGCGTAAAGTACAGAAAACATTATAGCAAATAAACATCGCTGCATCTATGATGACATCTAGGGCCGTATTCAATTAGCATCGAAAACTGACTTTTTCACCATTGGCGAAAACTGACATTTTCGACAAAAAACTGCTAGATTCTCACCAAAAAACAGGCAAAAAAAAATCTGGAGAAGTAAAGGTTTCTCAATCCCAGACCAGGCGGAGAAAAAAAAAAAAAAATAGAGCAATATACCTATTTTTGGCTAAAGAGTATTATATGCCCCAGTGGTCTAATGGAGTTGTGGGCGCACCAGTGTCCACATCAGCGCCTCCGGTCTGAAACCGGAGGTTAGACTGCGCAAAAATGCGGGTCCCCGCCTTATCTGTCCCCTGAATTCCAGCCTGCAGTCTGGGGTCCGGGGAGCCTGCTAGCTAGTCCATCTCTGAGCCCCGCTGAGAGTACCTAGCACAGCCTCGGACACCAGGAGGGAACACTGTGTGGTAGTACGCAGCATCTTGCGTGCAAAACTGGCATATCTGGATGTAATGGTGTCTAATCTATAAAATGTTGCAATGACCGACTGGGTCACCACTCTATACAACTGCTGAGTGGAGGCAACATGCTGAATCACCCAAGAAGTTCAAACAGATCAAGTAAAGTGAGCCGTAACATGTTCAAAAACAGGTTGACCTTCTGCAATGCAAGCAAGGATGACATCTTTAATCCACCTGGCAATGGTCCGCTATCTTTTTTGTGAAACATACAATACAAAAATCTCTGTTCAACGTAGATCCGCCATACATCAAATATTAATATGGAGTGCTCTAACAACGTCCAAGACACAAAGCACCAGTCCCAACCATTCGACAATGCTAAATAATGGCTGTCCGTCTGCTCCTCGGAACTATGGGAGAGATGTAATGACGTCTCTCCCATAGTGCGCATGGGGAGAGCCGGAAACTGGAGTTCAGAAGAGAACTCTAGCCTCCGGCTAACGCGGCACTGCAGGGAAGGAGCCGGGCGCACGCTGGTAATAACATCTCAGCGGGCGTCCGGCATAGAGCCTCCCTGCGGCACAGCCAGGCATGCATATGAATCATTCTATATTAAAGAATGATTCAAATGCATGCCCGGCTGTCCGTCCATTACCCCCAGGAATATTATTTTTACCCCATGTGGGGTATTTACCCCTGTTCCCTGACCACTGGCTTATGGGCTGATTCAGCATTGCACGTATGTACAGAACAGGTCCTGCGTAATCACACACAACTCCTTCCATGCCTCTGCCTGATTGACAGGCAGAGGCATTTAAGGGGCGGTGCGGGAACGGTCGGCGTTCCCGGAAACATGGGCGTGTCTGCCCAGTTTTCCGGGAGTGGCAAGGCCAGGGGCTGTGTCCAAGGACGCAGTTTCCTGGCCTCGCAACCCGGCTAGCTTGCGTAAGCTGTGGCTTACTCAGCTGGACTGTGGCCCCGTCCACCATGTGGTCGCAGTGCTGGGATCGCAAACGCAGTAGGGGGTGTCATACATCTCCTGCAGCATTTGCAAATTAGCAACTTTGCAATTCCATCCCAAGCTGACTCACCCCCTTTGTCTGTAAAAGTGCTCAATCCTGGTGGAAAGACAGGAATGAAGCGCTACAAGACAAGGCCCTGGAGTTCTTATTTAGCAGAAGCTATTGCCAAAAGAAAATCTAGTTTGATTTTTTGCAAATGTTTGAATGGTTCCTTTTGTAAATACTCAACAAGGTATAGGTAGGCTGAAAATGAAGCACACCCTACTGAGATCTAATCACAACCAAGAACACTGTATACAGTCCCAGGAACCAACAAGAAGAAATCATAAGGCAAACCAACATGTACAGGAGAGGGAGGTAGAGAGACAGGCATAATTTTACTAACAGAGAATTCTACAACATTGGGCGATAAACCTGGAAACGTAACCTAACTAGGGATGTGCAGGCTCGGATAGGTTCGAGTTTTGCATCATCATTCCTGGACAAAAGTCCAGGAATGATGATGTTCGTCCATGCAAGATGACGTTTTGCCTCTTTCTGAGTTCCGTTTTTTTGGAGGGAAAAATCCGAACTCAACATGCAAACTCGAACCTATCCGAGCCTGCACATCCCTAAACCGAACAAGGAAAAATCTATAATATAAGTAGCTTAAATTCTGTCTCTACAGTTGGACGTCCTATCCCCTTCAAAGCTCTCAGTGGCTGCTTGAAAGACTTACCGTGTGACTGTCCGCCACCACGACACAAATAACTGTCTGCACTGAGCCCGGTTAGCGCCGCCCCTAACTTGCGGGCAATGCCTAAGGGCGGCACCCTTTCCCCCTGCTTCCCAGAACAGGAAAGAGAAGGGGGGAGCAGGACATAGATGAAAGAGCTAGACAAGGGGACACAGATGAGAGAAACAGACAGGTGGGTGTGTGGAAGGGGAACAAAGATGGGAAGGTTGGGATAGGCACCTGTCAGTGTTTGGAGCTGGCAAGAATCCTAGTACAACACCCCAATAGTTCCACCCCCCTCCCCCACCTGCAGTCCTACAAACCCCACACCCCAACAGAGATACGAGAGAATTTGGAGTGGGGAAAGATTAAACAGACACAAGGGAAGGCATGAGGATGCTGCGATATAGCAGTAGCAAACGGCTGTTGTACATGAAGAACACTATGAATGAATGGCTGAATTCCATAAGGCAAGGTGATGCACAAAACAACAAGGCCAACACTTGCACCTTTAGATAGCCCAAACGCAACCCTGCGTCCAAGCCCTCCTGCAGGAATAACAGGATACGTTAAAGGCAAAAAAAAAAGGAATGAACACACTTCACACCAAACGACATACAGTCAGGTGCATAAATATTGGGACATTGACAGAATTTTCATATTTTGGCCTCTATTCACCACAATGTGCTTTAACTGCAGACTTTCAGATTTAATTTGAGGGTAATTACATCCAAATCAGGTGAACGGTGTAGGAATTACAACGGTTTCTATATGTGCCTCCCACTTTTTAAGGGGCCAAAAGTAATGGGACTATCAACTCAAAAGCTATTTCATGGACAGGTGTGGGCTATTCCCTCGTTATTTCATCAATTAAGCAGGCAAAAGGTCTGGAGTGGATTCTAGGTGTGACATTTGCACTTGGAATCAGTTGCTGTCGACTCTCAATATGAGATCCAAAGAGCTGTCACTATCAGTGAAGCAAGCCATCATTAGGCTGAAAAATCAAAACAAACCCATCAGAGAGATAGCAAAAACATTAGGTGTGGCCAAATCAACTGTTTGGAACATTCTTAAAAAGAAAGAACGCATCGGAGAGCTCAGCAACACCAAAAGACCCGGAAGACAACTGTGGTGGATGGCAGAAGAATTATTTCCCTGGTGAAGAAAAACCCCTTCACAACAGTTGGCCAAATCAAGAACACTCTCCAGGAGGTAGGTGTATATGTGTCAAAGTCAACAATCAAGAGAAGACTTCACAAGAGTGAATATAGAGGGTTCACCACAAGATGTAAACCATTGGTGAGCCACAAAAACAGGAAGACCAGATTAGAGTTTGCCAAGCAACATCTAAAAAAGCCATTACAGTTCTGGAACAACATCCTATGGACAAATGAGACAAAGATCAACTTGTACCAGAGTGATGGGAAGAGAAGAGTATGGAGAAGGAAAGGAACTGCTCATGATCCAAAACATACCACCTCATCAGTAAAGCATTGTGGTGGTAGTGTCATGGCGTGGTCATGTATGGCTGCCAATGGAACTGGTTCCCTTGTATTTATTGATGATGTGACTGCTGACAAAAGCAGCAGAATGAATTCTAAAGTGTTTCGGGCAATATTATATGCTCATATTCAGTCAAATGCTTCAGAACTCATTGGACGGCGCTTCACAGTGCAGATGGACAATGACCCGAAGCATACTGCAAAAGCAACCAGAGTTTTTTAAGGCTAAAAAGTGGAATGTTATGCAATGGCCAAGTCAATCCCCTGACCTGAATCCGATTGAGCATGCATTTCACTTGATGAAGACAAAACGGAAGGGAAAATGCCCCAAGAACAAGCAGGCACTGAAGACATTTGCAGTAGAGGCCTGGCAGAGCATCACCAGAGATGAAACCCAGCGTCTGGTTAGGTCTATGCGTTCCAGACTTCAGGCTGTAATTGCCTGCAAAGGATTTGCAACAAAGTATTAAAAAGTGAACGTTAGATCTAGGATTGTTTAGTTTGTCCCATTACTTTTGGCCCCTTAAAAAGTGGGAGGCACATATAGAAACCGTTGTAATTCCTACACCGTTCACCTGATTTGGATGTAATTACCCTCAAATTAAATCTGAAAGTCTGCAGTTAAAGCACATCTTGTTTGATTCATTTCAAAGCCATTGTGGTGGTGAATAGAGGCCAAAATATGAAAATTCTGTCAATGTCCCAATATTTATGCACCTGACTGTAAGCTCTCCAAATTTAATGACGACAATCCAAAACTAGCTTCTGGGCCATCAGCAGTCAGGAGGACTACCGCCGGAATCCTCTAGGCTCCCAAGATGGCGATCTCAACATCTACGCCATCAAATGCATCCAATGTAATATGTGGTGAACGAAGAGGCCTTGTTGAAGAAGGTCCAATCAATCGGGAAAACAACAGGAAGTGTCCACCAAAAGACCTTGGGAGGTCCGAGTACCAGGACCGCCGAAACCAATCAGGGGTCACCAGAATGACTGTCGCTCGTTCCCTCTTGATTCATTTCAGAACCTGCAGCAACTGTGACAGTGAGGGAGGGGGGGGATATCAGGCAAAAAACCCACGGAACCGAAACGGCGTTGACTAAGAGGGTTGCAGGATCCAGAGTCATGGCACAATACAGCAGCACTTTGTCGTTCTGATGGCGTCTCATCTGAACAACTGCCATCACCTTTGTAAAGGCCGAAGGGGCTATCGAAGGGCCAAAGGATAGATCAATGAAATGGTAATGAGTGTCTCAAATTGCAAACCTCGGAATGGATTGGTGAGGTTCCCAAAAGGGAATGTGGACATAAGCACCCCTGATGTCTATGTACACCAGAAATTCCCCTTCCTCCATCCTGAGAATAACTGAGCTGAGAGACTCCATCTTGAAATTCCAAATACATAAATGCACATTCAGGGATTTTAGATTGAGAATGGGCCTCACAGAGCTGTTCAGCTTTGGAACCGCAAAGATTTGAATAAAACACCTGTTGCTGTTGGTATGCAGGTACCGGGATCACGACGCCACACACAGAGAAGATTCTGAACAGCCTCTCACATAAAAGTAAGACGCTATTGATGAGACGCCGGCAAACCCGTAGTGAAGAATCTGAGGAGGAAGGCCCAACAGCTCTATTCTGTAACCCACAGAGAGGATGCCTTTCATCCAGGCATCAGAAGATATCCATAACAAGGCATCCCAAAAACGAAGACAGGTACCCATCATAGGATCTCCTATTTCTGTGTGCAAAAGTTTGTCTTAAGGAAAGTTCTTAAGGCTGTGTCCAGACCAGGATTAATGGTCCCTAGAACTGTGAAAACACGACTTACCGTAGCGACGAAAGGACGGTCTCAAAATTCTCCTTACCTTAGGAGCTGAACAAGGGAGATCTTGTCCATTGTGGCCAGGGCAATGATCTTGTCCAATTCCGATAGAAAAGGACATCCTCAGTAAATGGGAAAGCCTCCAAAGATCATTTTTGTTCAGTATCGGCCTGCCAGGACCTTAAGCAGAAAGCCTGGGAAGTCACAACTACTGAAGCAGAGACCCTGGAACAAACCAAACCTGCATCCATTGCTGCCTCACCCAAATAAGAGGCAACTTCCCAGATGTGCTCAATCAAGGAATCAAGTCATAGTGCGGAGTACCGGACGGGAGCCCCTTGACCAGGAGTTCCACCCATTTTCCTTCAGTCTTGTTTGCCTAAGCGGGGACAAGATGGGGAAGTCCCAGCTGCAGCATAGATCTGCAAAGTGGATTCCAGTTTACAATCCGAGCTATCCCAAAGAGAAGAGGATCTCAGAACCAGAATGGTAGTCTTCTTGGACAATCTGGCGATCAAGTGGTCTACCTGTGGCTGGCATTCAGACTTGATCTACTGCATCTCCAGCCAGAAACTGGTGGAGAGATAACATGCTCCAAGAAATCTGGAGCTTACGATCCAGATGGGACTAAGCCATGAATAGGAACCGTAGAGAAGGAGAAAAGTTAACTGTCCGCTTCCGGCTAAAGAAAGACCCCTCCTAAGACACTGGTGTCTCACATCTGAGACCTTCAAAACTTCTTGAATGGCCTTGACTGAATCCTCGACACCCTGCACATCTTTATAATCATCTTCAGTCACCGAGGGAAGCTCCACATCCGGTTCTTTTAAACGTTGTTTAAAGAATAATATGGCTGCATAAATACAGATTTGAAAATACTTGGAACACCAAAGAAAAACTACTTCACAGAGAACATATTTCACTGTGACATGGCCTAGGGATGTATTCTCAAATTAACAAGCTTGAGATGGCCAAAAACAAAACAAAAAAAACATAAAAAAAAAAAGATGTAGACAAACAAAATGAAAACATTTGTATGTAACCAGTCTTCTTGGTGGACAGATAACCCGATATAATTACATTCACTCTTAACACGATATGCCTTTATAAATTGTCAAATGGCAGATATTGTAAGCTAAAACAAAATACTTCTCTCCCAACAAATACACCCCCCCCCCCCCCCACACACACACACACACAACACCCCCCCCCCCCCCAAAAAAAAAAAAAACCACACTTTTTTTTTTAAAAACTACTCACCTTACAGTAATTATGTTTGGACTCACTCTCTGTCTTTAGCAATTCTCTGTCTAACTCCCACCCAAGCCTTTCTGCAATGGAGTCTTCCCTGCTCTGCCGTATCCGATCTACTCCACCATCCAATGAGGAACTTCGTGTTTCCACAACCAGTCTCTGCTCTACAGCAGGGTAATAGGTCCGAGGTTTTTGGTAACAGTGCTCACTGGTGATATAAGATTCCTCCACATAAGGAATAGAGGAAGGTTTATCCACTGCACCATTGTAAGTCCTGTAGTTCATTGAGTCCATTTTGCAGGCGTTCTCCTCCATGCTTTGTCTAATGTAACATTTGTTGTTCATCATATGCTGCTTCCATGGCTGTCCCCAGAATTTGAGGTCTGGATGCTCCTTGCTTCTGTGTAAATTATAATTAGCATTAATGGTCTGTACATTACCAAGAAATAGAGTAATAACTTAATTAGTGGATGTGTAATCTAGCAATGTGAAATATAAGTCAAATGTGAGTAAATTAAAGTCTGGTGTAAAAAAAGACAAAAACAGCCATAGTATCTTGGAAATCGGAAAGAGTTGGCAGGTAACAGGAATATATGTAGGCAAGCTTTAAATAAGATTTGTACTGTTAAAAATATGAGATATGGTAAGAACTTACCCTTGCTATCTCTATTTCTACGAAGTCCATAGGGTTCCACAGGATACCTTGGGGTATAGGTGTGACGTCAGTCGCAGGGCACCAAAGAGTTAAGCTTTCAGCCTCCCAGGATGCACTAGGTCCCCCTCCTATACCCCGCCCCCGGGCCAAGGCACCTCAGTTAGTTACCAAGCCATAGGCCGGAGGAGGAGAAGGAAGAGAGAGAACAAAGATCTGGACACATACAAGAATCACATTCTCACCAGAGGGAGACGGAAAACCGGTGACCAGAGCAAAGCCCATCTGCAGCACAGGTGCGACAGGGCGGGAGTCCTGTGGAACCCTATGGACTTCGTAGAAATAGAGATAACAAGGGTAAGTTCTTACCATATCTCATATTTTCTACTTCAGGGTCCATAGGGTATCCACAGGATACCTTGGGGATGTCCCAAAGCAGTATCCTTTAAGGGTGGGGACGCTCCTGTGCAGAAAGGAGAATCCGCCGCCCGAAGGAAGCATCCTGAGAGGCGAAGGTGTCAAACCTGTAATACCTCACGAAGGTATGGACAGAGGACCACGTAGCACCCTTGCAGATCTGAACTGCCGAGGCACCACGTCGAGCTGCCCACGAAGGACCCACAGACCTAGTGGAATGAGCCTTCAGAGAAGGAGGGACCGGTAGGCCTTCATGAAGATAAGCTTCAGAAATAGCCATACGGATCCAGGCTGCCAAAGTTTGCTTTGAAGCAGGCCAACCCTTTTTACGGAAGCCATAGAGGACAAACAAAGCGTCCGACTTCCTAAACAAAGAAGTGCGGTCAACTTAAGTCCTTAATGCCCGCACAACATCCAAAGAGGCCTCACCCACGGAAAGACCCGGTGAGTTAAAGGCCGGAACAACTATTTCCTCGTTAACATGAAACTGGGAAACAACTTTGGGAAGAAACTCGGGCCGAGTGCGGAGCACTGCCCTGTTCCCATGAAAAACCAAGAAAGGGGGTCTACAAGAAAGAGCCCCTAACTCAGAAACACGTCTGGCCGAAGCAATGGCCAGAAGGAAAACAGTCTTAGCTGTTAGCCATTTAAGATCCACTGAGCCCAGTGGTTCAAACGGCGGTCCTTGGAGAGCCCTCAGGACCACAGCCAAATCCCAAGGCACCACAGGTGGAACAAAGGGCGGCTGAATGCGGAGAACACCCTGCATAAAGGTGCGCACATCCGGGATTGTAGCAATCCTACGGTGAAACCAGACAGATAGGGCCGAAACCTGTACCTTCAAAGAAGCAAGGCGAAGCCCATGATCTAGTCCCGCTTGCAGGAAGGCGAGAATCCGAGACAGACGAAACTCCCGCGGTGCATAACCTCTCGGTCGACACCACTGGAAGAACGTATGCCACACGCGATGGTATATCCTCGCGGAAGACGGTTTCCGAGCTCGTAACATGGTACGCACCACAGAGCTGGAAAACCCCCGGGACCTCAGCATGGCCGTCTCAACAGCCACGCCGTCAAAGACAGCCGAGTCAGGTCCGGGTGAAGGCAAGGACCCTGAGACAGAAGGTCCGGTCGTAGCGGCAACCGCAGAGGACTGTCCACGGACAGACCCTGAAGGTCTGAGAACCAGTGCCTTCTGGGCCACGCGGGAGCTATCAACAGGAGCGTCCCTCCTTCCTGTTTGAATTTCCGGATTACCCGTGGAAGAAGGGAGACCGGAGGGAACAGGTATGCGAACCGGAACGTCCACCGGACGGACAGAGCATCCACCAGAGACGCCCCTTCGTCTCTTGTGCGAGACCAGTACACCGGCAACTTGTTGTTGTGCCGGGACGCCACGAGGTCGATTTCTGGAAGACCCCACCTGTCCACCAGTAGTTGAAAAACGTCCGGGTGCAGGGACCATTCCCCCGGATGAACGTCCTGGCGACTTAGAAAGTCCGCCTCCCAATTTAGCACTCCCGGGATGAAGACCGCTGATATGGCCGGAAGATTGCGCTCCGCCCAAACCAGGATCCGAGAAACCTCTACGAGAGCCGCCCGACTGCGAGTTCCTCCTTGCCTGTTTATGTAGGCCACGGTGGTAGCGTTGTCCGACTGGACCTGCACCGGGCGACCCTGGAGAAACCGCTGTGCCTGCTGGAGAGCATTGAAGACCGCACGGAGTTCCAAGATATTTATTGGAAGCTCCGCTTCTGTCGGCGTCCACCTGCCCTGGAACAAGTGTGGACCCGAAACTGCTCCCCAGCCCCGAAGACTGGCGTCCGTTGTCAACAGGACCCAATTTGGAACCCAGAACGGACGT
The DNA here is from genome assembly GCA_031769625.1 of Taudactylus pleione. Lineage (NCBI taxonomy): Eukaryota > Metazoa > Chordata > Amphibia > Anura > Myobatrachidae > Taudactylus > Taudactylus pleione. Next base: position 16,360,097 of record JAUIMM010000255.1, on the reverse strand, counting down.
CCCTTGTTGAGGTGGGTCGTCTGTAACCACCACTTATGGGACAGGCGAACCTCCGGGGTGAGCACAATCATCTGGGACTTCAGAGACTGAGGCAGCCCGTTCCACTTGGACAGGATCAGGTGCTGCAGAGGTCTGGAGTGAAACTGGGCGTATTCCACCATGTCGAACACCGACACCATGGAGCCCAGTAACCTCATCGCCGAGTGTAAGGACACCCGGCGGCTGTGCAGACAACTGCGCACCCTTGACTGTAAAGCAGAGATCTTGTCCTCCGTCACGAAGATCCTTTGCTGTCCCGAGTCCAATAAGGCTCCAAGATGCAGAATCCTCCGAGACGGGATTAGAGTGGACTTCTGCCAGTTGATTAGCCAGCCGTGCCGTTGCAGCAGTGCAATGGTCAGGTCCAAGTGGTGTAACAGGAGCTCTGGAGATCCTGCCACCAATAACAGGTCGTCCAAGTACGGCAACATGCGGGCTCCTTGCAGCCGCAGAGAAGCCGCCATGACCGCCATCACCTTGGTGAAAACACGTGGTGCTGTTGCCAGGCCAAAAGGTAACGCCCGGAACTGGAAGTGGTCGCTGCGGATTGCAAACCGAAGGAACTCTTGATGGCGCAAAAGAATAGGGACATGCAGGTAAGCGTCCTGTATGTCCAATGACACCATGTAGTCCCCAGGTTCCAGCGCCAGAATGATGGACCGTAGGGTCTCCATCCGAAACTTCGGGACCTGCAAAGACTTGTTGAGTGCTTAGAGGTTGAGAATCGGACGATATGACCCATTGGGTTTCTGTACCAAAAATAGATTTGAATAGAAACCCTGGCCCCTCTGGGAGAATGGAACAGGCACTATAACTCCAGCCTGGAGCATAGTGTGCAATACCTTCCGCAGCTCCGTAGCCTTGTTCCGGTCTGATGGTAGACCCGTGGTGAAGAATCGAGCCGGGGGTCTGTGCGTACCCGTGGGAGACCACCTCCAGAACCCAAGTGTCTGTCGTAGTGAACGACCAACACCGGGAGAACTGCAACAGGCGGCCTCCCACCCTGGGATCCCCCAAGGGGAGACCCGGACCGTCAGGCCGCAGGCTTGTCATCTGGCTTGGGGGCCGGACGTCTGGTACTCCATGCCTGTTTCCGGGGCTTGACCAATTTCTTAGGGCCAGCCTGTCGAGGAAACGACTGTGGTTTGGGCCTGCCCTGGGCCCTAGATGACCGAAAGGACGATGGTCCAGAACCAGAAGGAGCAGCGGCCGACGGGAGACAAGCAGATTTGGCTGCCGCCAGCGTGGCCACAATCTTATCCAGATCCGGACCGAAGAGAACTTCTCCGGTAAACGGTAACGCTTCCAGACCTTTCTTGGAATCTGCGTCCGCCTTCCAGGATCGCAGCCACAAGGTGCGACGAGCAGCTACCGCTGCTGAAGAAATTATAGACACCAGAGTACTAATGTCTAGAGCCGCCTCGTTGATGTAGGTGGCCGAATCACGGAGATTGCCAATCAACTCCGCCTGTTCGGCCGGACAGTCGGATTCAAAAGAAGCCTCTAATGAATCCGCCCAGCGCTCCATCGCTCTGGCAACCCAGCAAATGGCCATAGCCGGCCGTGCTGCCCCCCCTGCAAGGGAATAAGCGGACTTCAGGCAGATTTCTACCTTGCGGTCCGTAGCATCCTTAAGGGAGGACATGGATGGCATCGGCAATGTGGCACTACGGACAAGACGGGTCACGTGAGAATCCACCTGTGGAGGGGATTCCCACTTAGCAAAATAATTATCCGCGAACGGATAAGCCACCGCCAGGCGTCTCTGCGGCTGGTATCTTTTGCCAGGTTGTTTCCACGCCTACTCTAAATGGTCCACCAACTGACCCGAAAGAGGAAAGACTGTGGCATCGCCCTTCACATCTTTGAAAAAGGCATACTTAGATTTAGCCGCTGGGGGAACTTCGTCCTCAATCACCAAGGCTGTGCGGACCGCCCGAATAAGTCCAGGAATATATACTTTGGACTTAGCATCAGCGTCCTTAGTATGGAGAGGTTCCTGATCGTAAGGATCCAGAATCTCCCCATCATCAGACGTCCCTTCGTCATCCTCATAAGGAGCGGACAGAGACGCCACCGGCCTTTTATGAGGCCGCATCACAGACTCCCCTTGCAACACATCCGACAAGTGCTGTACAGAACTCGTCAGGGAGTTAACCCACGCTGGCTCCTGAGAACCCGGGAGCGGGGAAATAGGGAGACTGTGGGGTACCACCAATTGTCGTGGGAACCCCTGCATGGGTGACGACACCACAGACTGCTGGGACAAACCCATCGGAGTAAACGCGGGCTGCGGAGCTAACTGGCCCATTAAAGCTGTTAACGCCTGAGCGAAACAAGCCCAGGGCGGCTCCTGTACTGGTGCTGTAACCGTAATAGGCCGCGCCATGGACAAACACTGCCGGCAAAGGCCCTCCGCGCTACCCTCCCCCTCCGCTAACGGTACTTTGCACGTGGTACACTGTAGCCAGAGGGGAAAATCACTTTCAGACATGATGGCACCACGTATGTGACCTCTCTCACCAACTAAGTATTAAATAGGCGAGAGACCACCCTGCAGCACCGCACCGCAAGGGCTTTAGCAGAAAGAACAGGGACAGTAATAAAGCTGACAGTTTAGAGAAGAAAAGTTACAGGCAGCGCTAGCACAGTCACATACAATGCAGAGAAATAACAATTCCTGCACTAACAGCGCTGATCACTCAACTACACAGACACAGGGCCTGGTAGGACACAGCGCTGCATACACAGACCTGAGCCACAGCGGAGGAGAGGTATGCGGGGGGACCCAGACCACAATGCTTCCTTCCAGACTTCCAGCAGCGTTCACCATGCGTTGCAGAGAAGATGGCCGCCGAGGAGCAGAGAGAAGCTGGCCTGGGGGAGGAGCGCTGACACAGGACCAGTCAGCACAGTGCAGAGAGGGCTGTGTGCAGCGGGGGAGGCGCCGGCTGTGAGACAGGGAAGGCGCGCTCCCCTGGCATGCATTTAACCCCTGGGACGCTGCAGCGCTACCGCTCTGCTGCGGTCCGCTGTCCCAGGGGGGTAGTGGAAAGCGCAGGTTCAGTACCTGGCTCCACGCTGCAGCCAGTCCCCAGGGAGCCCCCTGCCTGGGGACTCAGGACCATGTGACCAGCGGGGACCCACCGCGGGACCCCGCTGCTTACCTTTGTCCCCCTTGGATCCGGCCATGGTCCGAACATCTGGGGTCACCGCTAGCTGTGACCCCAGATGCTCACCAGCATCCCCGGATCGGTACCGGCGTTCTGGTACAGGCGGGGGTGTAGGGAAGACAGCATGGACGTCAGGACTGACTGTCCATGCTGTACATCCAGATGTGCAGCCACAGCTGCACTGAAGAAAGCTTCAGGGGCTCTTCTAGCCCCCACTCCGACAGGTGCACCCGACGCCGGCCGGGCACCAAACTAAACTGAGGTGCCTTGGCCCGGGGGCGGGGTATAGGAGGGGGACCTAGTGCATCCTGGGAGGCTGAAAGCTTAACTCTTTGGTGCCCTGCGACTGACGTCACACCTATACCCCAAGGTATCCTGTGGATACCCTATGGACCCTGAAGTAGAAATGTCATTTTAAAATGATCTATTTACAAAGAAGGCACGACCTGTGCAAAACATCTTAAGCAGGACTATGACAATGCACAATTATGTACTCACTGCAGTATGCTCATCTTCAGCTGCAATCCATGCAGAACCTCAATAACACGCTGCACATCTCCTAAGAGCTGGTGCGTGGCCACAATTTTCTTTGCATTCTGATGAGAGTAGTTTTCCTCTAGGAATGACAAACCATGCATGCGACCTTCATTCAGCCACTCTTTATCATACCAGTACTTCAAACTCAGGCGCTGACCTGCAAAAAAGCATCGAGTCAGATGCTTGAGAAAGCAAACCTTCCCTCTACAAGCAGCCTGCTACTCTCTGCACTCTAGTCGATTTACAGTGTATTGCCATGTTGAAATTGGTGAGGAAGAAGGGGCTCAAAAGCCTGATATATACTTTTGGTTAATCATGCCAACACTTAAGATATACTACAGGTGGGGACCTGACACTCACTTTTGTTTGTAGGGTTTGGCCAATTACAAAGTAGTAACTGAAAACCTAAAGCATTTGCAAACTAGGGACTAACACTTGGAAACGAATGATAACTGGACCCTTGTATGAAAAGAATGTGTTAGAAGAAGTTACGAAGATGGGAACCATTCTGCATGTTTCAGAAGTCAGGAGATAACCATTTGGGCTTTCAAAAGTACAAATTGAAATCAACGCAAAAGCTTGGGTGAGGGAAAGTGGTAAGATGTCAAAAAAAAAAAAAAAGTTGTAACAGACTAACACATAAAATACAGTTATGTAACTGAAAGATTTCTAGAAATTTAATTGAACTATGTAGCCAATGGCAGAACCCCCCCCCCCCCCCCCCCCCCCCACAATGATAGGTTTAGTTTCTTATCTGCAAGACAAAACAAGCACATTTTATCATTTGTTTGAGATGAAAAATTTAAATCTATAACCTACAGTCACATGTACGATTTAGAACAGAATCCTACCTGGGGGATCTTGGCATATATAACAGGTGTATTTTTCAGGGACGTTGTCCTCTAGTAACCCCATGCAGACACCATGCTGCCAGCACAAACATTCTTCACACTGCACAATAAAAAATAAAATAAAGATAAAAACAGTTTAGTTTGACAACTTATTAAAAATTGTGTGTGTATATAATATATATTTTCGGTACAAATGTAATAAATGGCACAAACCAAACAAAGATCCAACAGGTCTCAAAACAATGTTGTTGTGTGCAAATTCCTGATTTGTTTTCCTTCCTCATTCCTGGTGTGCCATCTGCTATTTTTTCTTTATTATTTTGGATGATGGCCACTTTGACTAGTTACACCTGCTCGTTAATGCAAATATCTAAACAGCTAATCATGCATAAAAGCGTGCAGACATGGTCAACAGGTCCAGTTGTTATTCAGGCCAAACACCAGAAAGGGGAAGATATATGATCTCAGTGCTGTTCATGATTATTGATGCCAAACCTTAGAGTACCTCAGAAACTACTAATCTGCTGGTATAGTCAAACACAAGTGTCTCTAGAGTACAGAGAATCATGCACAAGACAAAAAAAACATCCTTGAGTGGCATTTCTGTAGATAAAAGTAGAAGTGCACCTCTGAATAACAAACCTTGAAGTGGATGGACTACATAAAAAAAACAACACCGGATTCCAGTCCTGTCAACTAAGTACAGGAAACTGTGGCTACAGTGGGTATAGGCTGAATAAAACTGCACAGTTGAAAGATGTCACGTGGTTTGATAAATCTTTTTTCGCTGTAACTTGCAGGTCAGATAGAATACTTAAACACAACATGAATCCATGTAAAAAATAATTCAGGGAGTTCTGGGGCAAAGAGGTAACCTAACCAGTACCAGAAAAGTGTACTTGTTTAAAGGGGCCTATCCATTAGCAGATAATTTGAACGACTGAACGAGATATCGTTCAATTTATCTGCTATGGATAGGCCCTGAACGATGACAGATGCGCACCCCCGCAGCCGATAAATTGTATCTTTCATCTCTCCAACATGTTGGTCAATTATCGCATATCGCTGCCAGATATTAGAAATATCTAGCAGTTTATAAGCGGTAAACGACGAAAGATATTAGCAGCAGCCAGAGCGCTGCAGAGAAAAAAAATCCACTCCCTGAATGATGTCATGCGATATCGTTCATCTTTTGCCAAAATCTGTCATGTACATGACCGATATCTATTGAAAATTTCAGTGGCTGTGCTGAAAGATATCTTTAGTCTTTCAGAAAAAGATCTGCTAATGGATAGGCCCCTTTAGTCTACAGTGATTTTTTTAAAACATTTTTTAATCAATTATTTTACACACACACAGAGTTTGTATAAATAGTGACTTGTACTTGAATCATGAAGTCGTTTTCCTCCTGCACCTCACACATGCAGCGCACAATTTCACAGTCGCCCTCTTCCTCCTGAAATTCTTCGTCTGCATTTGTGACATCAATCTCTTCATTGTAATCATCATCACTCCAAAGCAAGCTTTCTGTGCATGAATCACTAAGCGTCTCCTCATCTATTCAAAGCAAAAACACAGAAACATGGACCCATTACCCTCACAAAAACGTCCATATTAACATTTCTACAAATTAGTTACCATTTCATTTAATATTTTTTCTAAACTCTCAATGTGCTTTTATTTTGCACCAGACCTGTGACCTTGCAAGGGTGTGGTGTAAAAGAGACAATGTAAAAGTAGACAGTCAATGGTCGACACCAAATGGTCACCAGTTTTTTGTTTTTTTCTTAATTTATCCCTAATCCTAACTCACCCCCTAGTACCTAACCATAACCCGCCCCCTGGTGACTAACTCTAACCCAAGCCTAACCTTAATCCTAAAAATGTCTGAAAAAAAACAAAACAAAAAAAGTCTACCATTTGCACCTGTGAACCACCTTGCACACACTTAAGCATTTTCTTGCGCCTGCTGGGCATTAGTTTAACAGGCAAGTAATAGTCATAATCCTATTTAGGAGCTCTGTTTAAATTCTTGTGTCCCATATTGGACTCACTAAACGTAGCTCTGTGCAACAGAGTAACATTATGCCCAGCTGTGAAGCATAGTAATTCTCAAAATTGTTTTAAAACAATAACTCTCCGCATACCAAGCCTTGTAGCTCCGCTAAATTAAAGAGTTGCAAACTGAGAAACGGCTATATACTAAGCTGACTGCTCACATACCACGTCTGTACTGGTGTCGGCTTGCACAAGCAATCGCTTAGTCCGTTTTGGATAGACACTTATGCATTGACCTGCACTTGCTTAACCCTCTATGAAAATGTGGGTGGGGAAATACAGTCAGGTCCATAAATATTGGGACATTGACAGAATTTTCATATTTTGGCCTCTATTCACCACCACAATGGCTCTGAAATGAAACACACAAGATGTGATTTAACTGCAGACTTTCAGATTTAATTTGAGGGTAATTACATCCAAATCAGGTGAACTGTGTAGGAATTACAACAGTTTCTATATATGCCTCCCACTTTTTAAGGGGCCAAAAGTAATGGGACAAACTAAACAATCCTAAATCTAACTTTCACTTAATACTTTGTTGCAAATCCTTTGCAGGCAATTACAGCCTGAAATCTGGAACGCATAGACATCACCAGACGCTGGGTTTCATCCCTGGTGATGCTCTGCCATGCCTCTACTGCAAATGTCTTCAGTTCCTGCTTGTTCTTGGGGCATTTTCCCTTCAGTTTTGTCTTCATCAAGTGAAATGCATGCTCAATCGGATTCAGGTCAGGGGATTGTCTTGGCCATTGCATAACATTCCACTTTTTAGCCTTAAAAAACTCTTTGGTTGCTTTTGCAGTATGCTTCGGGTCATTGTCCATCTGCACTGTGAAGCGCCGTCCAATGAGTTCTGAAGCATTTGACTGAATATGAGCATATAATATTGCCCGAAACACTTCAGAATTAATTCTGCTGCTTTTGTCAGCAGTCACATCATCAATAAATACAAGGGAAACAGGTCCATTGGCAGCCATACATGACCACGCCATGACACTACCACCATTCTTCAATGATGAGGTGGTATGTTTTGGCTCATGAGCAGTTCCTTTCCTTCTCCATACTCTTCTCTTCCCATCACTCTGGTACAAGTTGATCTTTGTCTCATCTGTCCATAGGATGTTGTGTAATGGCTTTTTTAGATGTTGTTTGGCAAACTCTAATCTGGTCTTCCTGTTTTTGTGGCTCACCAATGGTTTACATCTTGTGGTGACCCTCTATGTTCACTCTTGTGAAGTCTTCTCTTGATTGTTGACTTTGACACATATACATCTACCTCCTGGAGAGTGTTCTTGATTTGGCCAACTGTTGTGAAGGGGTTTTTCTTCACCAGGGAAATAATTCTTCTGTCATCCACCACAGTTGTTTTCCGTGGTCTTCTGGGTCTTTTGGTGTTGCTGAGCTCTCCGGTGCGTTCTTTCTTTTTAAGAATGTTCCAAACAGTTGATTTGGCCAAACCTAATGTTTTTGCTATCTCTCTGATGGGTTTGTTTTGATTTTTCAGCCTAATGATGGCTTGCTTCACTGATAGTGACAGCTCTTTGGATCTCATATTGAGAGTTAACAGCAACTGATTCCAAATGCAAATGTCACACCTAGAATCAACTCCAGACCTTTTACCTGCTTAATTGATAATGAAATAACGAGGGAATAGCCCACACCTGTCCATGAAATAGCTTTTGAGTTGATAGTCCCATTACTTTTGGCCCCTTAAAAAGTGGGAGGCACATATTGAAACTGTTGTAATTCCTACAGCGTTCACCCGATTTGGATGTAATTACCCTCAAATTAAATCTGAAAGTCTGCATTTAAAGCACATCTTGTTTGTTTCATTTGAAAACCATTGTAGTGGTGAATAGAGGCCAAAATCTGAAAATTCTGTCAATGTCCCAATATTTATGGACCTGACTGTATATAGCCTTAAACAGAAATCAGATATTTGAAGCTCTAGTAACTGTGCAATTACTTCTTTCACACAGATGCCAGGGCTTGAATCATGTGTTTATCTGGCATTTGGAGCACAGGTCAATTTGCGGTCCCAGGCCAATACCCCCTTTCAGACAGAAGATGAAATTGCCGGGTCAAGCATTTGGACCCAATAATTAATTTGGCAGGTCAGCCAGAGTTGTTGTTCTGTGTGAAACGGTCAAACACGGTTTTAATTCTCTGGCATTTCGACCCGGGTTGACCATTCCACACTGAAAAGTTGGCCCGCCAAATTAACGGGTCCTTTCCTCTGTCTGAAAAGGGAATTATTGAGCAATTTACCAAGTATCAGTGTGTGGCTCCAAAACAACTACCCGATCAATTTCTACTGAATGGATCACACTGGACAGGTTATTAGTTTTGATCAGCTCCAATAAATCCTAAAATCTGAGAAGAGAAACAGCTGTACTCAGCTTCAGGATTAAGTAGCTAGGAAAAAAAAAAAATCCAGTTTGGCTGTTTGTGGACTCTTGTGCGATTCTTTTAATTGGTGCAAAGGCTGAGCATCAAGATACTGCTGTATGTGCAGGCTTTCACCAATAAGACTCATTTCTCTTTGTCCTTATTTTGGCAATAGTGTCCCTTTAACAGAACGTCAAAACCACTGTGGCAAACTAAATAGTTACTTACCGCTAATTTTGGCTGTCTCTCGACGCTTCCCATTATCAGGTGTTTTGATAGAACAAGGAGTCTTACAATTGTTATTGAGCTTTATTGGGGTTTTTTGGGTGGGTGACAGCTCCTTTGAAGCAGTGACTGTTTCCTCACTACTAGACAGATCTGAATTTGGGAGGGGAAAGAAAAATGAACATAAGCTGGTAATAGAAGGGAATTATGTTTACTTCTTGCGTTGTATAAAATAAGAGGAGAGGAGTGGACAGGTACAACTTAAGTACAAAGACATCAACGGATGTTATATAAAACGGGTTCCGGACTATAGATAGAAAGTAATTAGATAGACAATGTCTAGATAGACACCAGATGTTAGACAGGAACTGAAGACACTAAAGTTTGACGTGTAAAAAGGTCAACAATCAAAAGTTCGACATGAAAATAGTTGACATAAAAATGGTCAAAACTTTTTTTTTTTTTTTGTAGGGTTAGGTACTTTCAGGAGGGTTAGGCACTTACCCACATGGTTAGGGACCAAGGGGAGGGTAAGCGTGAAGATTAGAGCTAAAAAAACACAACAAAATTGTCGACCAGTTTTATGTCGAACTTTTGACCCTGTCGACCTTCTGTACCGGTCTACCTTTTTACATGTCGAACTTCAGTGTGTCAGACAGTCAATAGTTATACAGGGACAAAAGTCAAACATCTGGTGTCTATCTAGACACTGTATCTCTTATACCATACCCATATAAAAACACACACATGGGCATTATGTGGACAGGCAGAATTACATGCATAAGGATTCAGGAGGAATCAAGTGGTGGTGGGGGTGATAATCACCCATGCCACTCTGCAGTAGATAGCGGAGTATGAACATCAGAACATAAAGAAAAAAAGTAAAGGGCATACAGTACAACTGGATACAAAAAATGGGTAGCAGTGGAAATATAAATGGTAAAGCTTTTTCCCCCCCAAGAGGAAGCTATACAGTATACCGGCCTCTCAATGTCTAGAAGAAAAGGGGGTTGTGGTTTCTTTTATAGTATAGCATTTCTATCAGTAACTAAAAAGGAGAGTTAAGGTAAAACTTACCTTTGTTAACTCTTTCTTTGAAGTCCATAGGAGCCACAGGGAGACATTGGGGGGTGTATTTGAGACCTGGAGGACCAGACACCAACAGCAAAGCTTTTCAATCTCAGGATGCTCCGGTCCTTCCCCCCTAATACCCTACCCACAGCCTGAGGGCACTTCAGTTTTGTTAACAATCCCAAGGCAAGAGCAGGATAGGACAGAACGAAGACTGGTACACTGAGTTGCCCACGAGGGACCCACAGAGCGAGTAGAATGAGCAAATACTGTAGCCGGTACAGGAAGCCAAGTCTGCGTGTAAGGCTGTGAGATAGTCATGCAAATCCATCTGGCCAGAGTCTGTTAGCTGGCCATCCCTCCTTGTGGAATCCACACAGGACAAAGAGGGAGACAGATTTCCTGATGGATGTAGTACGGTCCACGTAGATCTCCAGAGCACGGACCACATCCAAAGAGGCCACACCTGCCGAAAAGTCTGGTGATTTAAAGGCCGGAACCACAATTTCCTCATTCAGGTGAAAGCGAGACACCATCTTGGGAAGGAAGCCAGGGTGTGTTCGAAGAACAGCCATGTCCTGAGTAAATATTAAAAAGGGGGAGCGACATGAAAGCGCCCCTAAATCTGATACCCTAGAGGCAGGTGCGATAGCCAGAAGAAACAGTCTTCGAAGTGAGCCACTTGACTCCAGGGGTTCAAATGGAGGTTCTTGAAGTGCTTAGTACCACTGACAAATCCCATGGACCCACAGGAGTGACAAAGGGAGGTTGTATACATAGAACACCTTGCATGAAGGTGTGAACATCAGGTATAGTACACTTCTACACTGAAACCAGATAGACAAAGCAGAGAGCAGCACTTTCAAAAGATGCTAGACGGAGGCCTAGATCTAATCCAGCCTGAAGAAGGCAAGAATTCGAGAAACCTTAAATAATTGAGGGTCATAGTTTCTTGGAGCACACCATTGGAAATATGTATGCCAAATTCTGTGGTGAATCCTGGCCGGTTTACGTGCTCTGAGCATGGTCTGGACCACAGAGCTGGAGCAACCCTTAGCTGTCTCAAGAGCGAAGCAGTTATAGACAGACGGGCTAGGTCCGGATGCAGACATGGACCCTGAGACAACAGGTCTACACGTAGAGGTAGGTCTATGGAGAGCCTTTGAAGATAGGAGTAGCAATGACGTCTGGGCCAAGCCGGAGCTTTGAAATGGACTGTGCCACCCTCCTGTCGGAACTTTCGAAGCACTCAAGGAAGCAGGGATATTGGAGGGAAAAAGATATGCCAAATGGAAGTTCTATTTCACAGACAATGAGTCTATGAAAGCCACATCGGGCTCCTTGGTTCTGGCTCCATAAATTGAAAGCTTGTTGTGTCTTGAGGCCGTGAGTTTCACTTCCGGAAGAGCATTTGTCCACTAGAAGCTGAAAGACTTCTGGATGTAGAGACCATTCTCCTGCATGCACGTCGTGACGGCTGAGGAAATCCGCTTCCCAATTGAGAATCCTCGGGATGAACACTGCGGAGATGGCTGGGAGATTGAGTTTGCCCCATGTGAGAATGCCAGACACTTCATTGCTGAACGACTTCGAGTGGCCCCTTGGTGATTGAGGTAGGCTACAGCCGTGGCGTTGCGGACTGTACGTTTACTGGCCTGTTCAGAATATTCTGAGCCAGAGAGCTTTGTAGATGGCTGGAAGTTCCAGGATGCTTATTGGTAACACTGCCTCGACTGGGGAGCATCGGCCCTGGAAGGAGTGCTGGCCGGTTACTGTGCCCCACCCTCGGAGGCTTGTGTCCATGGTGAGAAGAGCCCAGTCCGGGATCCAAAAGGGACGACCCTTGTTCAAATGGGAAGTCTGTAGCCAGCAGGTTGTGGACAGGCGAACCTCTGGGGAGAGGCTCGTTGTCTGAGATTTGAGCAGATGGGGTAGCCCATTTCACCTGGAGAGTATCGGGTGTTGTAGGGGTCAGAAGTGAAACTGGGGGAACTCCACCATGTCGAACGTGGACACCATTGATCCAAAGGCCTGCATTGCAGAGTGAAATGACACTTGGTGATTGTGGAGCAGTCTGTGTAGTCTGTGCTGGTGCTGAAATCTTGTCCACTGTTAGGAAGATTCTCTGAACTCGAGAGTCCAGGAGGGCTCCCAAATGTACCATCCTGTGAGAGGGTGTTAGGGAAGATTTTTTCAAGTTGATCAGCCAACCATCCGTTTGAAGAAAGGCAATGGCTACCTGCAGATGGCGGTGAAGTCTCTGGGGAGCTGGCCCACAGCAAGAGATCGTCCAAGTATAGGAACAGTCTGATCCCTTGAAGACTAAGAGAAGCCGCCATAACTGCCATGATCTTGATAAAGAGCCTGAAATTGGTAATGCTGCTGTAGTATAGCAAACCGGAGATATTATTGACGAGAAGGCGCTATAGGTACATGTAGGTAAGTGTCCTGAATGTCTAGAGATACCTTAAAGTCCTCAGGCTCCATAGCTAGGATAATGGAACGGAGAGTTTCCATACGAAACCTGGTCACCCTGATAAGCTTGTTTTGAAATTTGAGGTTGAGGGTAGGCCGATGAGACCCATTGAGCTTCTGAACTAATAAAAGCATCCACTGCTGGGGGAACTTCCCATTTAGTACAATCAGTAGCTGAAAGAGGGTAAAAGGAACTAAACGTTTTTTGGAATTTGAAACCTTTTACCATGCATATTCCAAGCTTCACTCATGTGATCAGATAGCTGGTCAGAGTGAGGAAACTCTGGTAAAACTACCTTTCGTAGTTTTAAAAATGCATGTTTTTTTCTTAGGAGTTGGTTCATCCTCTTCTGTTTGCAAAATGGATTTTACAGCTGACAAGAGAAGGTATATCTAGCTTAGGAGGGTGCTCCTCTTCTCCGGGAACGGAGTCAGAGTGAGAGAGGCCTGCGTTTTCTGCCTCCCCAGACGATATCTCAGAATCAGATAACGGAATGGACTGGGAGGATAACAGAGCACGTTTAGAGGGTTTAGTAGGTAAAGGCTTTTCCCTTTGTAGCATTTGCTGCAAGGCTGTAGAGGTAGTAGCCAAACTGTGTATTGAGGTAAACAGCATATCTACCCATGGGGGGAGGCAAAGGATTTTCAGGGAGTACCTGCTGTGGCCATCCCAAAGGGGAAGACACCATGGGGACCACTCTCTGTTCCGTAATTTTGGCCAGCATCTGTGAAAAGGCCGCCCAGGGTGGATCGGGACCTGGGGCTGTGTAACAATTAGTGCAAAGCCCATCCTGAATGAAGTCCTCTGGGGCTGAGCAGGAGTTAAAGGACAACATAATAGGGGCAGGATCCTGAGGCTGTTATTCTTTCCTCTGCCAGCCATAGTAACGATACAGTGCAGTGAACACCCTGCAGTATGTGAAAAATGGCACAATGTATTTTGCAGTCATGCTATATATGACCCAATATAATATGCAACAACACTATATATGGCACAAGGTAATGTGCAACTGCACAATATATATAGCACAATATAGTGTGCAACTGCTCTACTGGTGGCCCCCTGGAGCAACAGCACTATATATGGCATAAGGTAGTGTGCAATAGCACTACATATGACACCAGGGAGCATGCAACTGCGTTAGATATGGCACAATGTAGTGTGCAACGCTGTATGAAGTATGTGATAGCCCTCACAAGTGAGGTACAATGACCCTTACAAGTGTGAGGTACAATACCTTACTACACAGGTTCTCAAACTCGGTCCTCAGGACCCAACCAGTGCACGTTTTCCAGGTCTCCTCACAGAATCACAAGTGAACTAATTAGCTCCACCTGTGGATCTTTTGAAATGTGCCAGTAAGTAAGGACTATACCTGTGCACCTGCTGGGTGACCTGCAAAATGTGAACTGTGTGGGGTCCAGAGGACAGAGTTTGAGAACCACTGCCTTAGCATGACAGGGTATAGAAGAAAGGGATAGTTATAACCGACAGTATAGAAAAACAGAGATTAGCGCTAGCACAAGTCACAAACAAATCAGAAAAGAACATTACGTTTGCAATGGGCACTTAAGTACACAGACCGCAGTGGCTGGTAGGATATAGCGCTCTATAACCTGGCCCTTGGGAGAGGTATACAGAGAGACTGGACCCGATTCCCGGAGACTGCTTGCCTAAAATGGCTGCCGCGCGTCTCTGAGGGGGTGAAGGGCGAGGGAGGAGCAGCCCAGGGAACACCAGGATCGCAGTGGAATCGCGCCCTGAGCTGGGGGAGGGGCTGCAGGGAGAGCGCCTTATCCCCTGGCTGACGTTAACCACAGAGTCCCCTGGCCTTAATAATATGTCCTGCGCCAGTATGCTAATGTCCCGGTGGTATAGTGGAGTAGTGGGCGAGCCAGGTGCCCACATCAGCGCTTCCGGTCTGTCTCCTGAGACCGAAGGCAAGACTACGCTAATACGCGGATCCCCGCGAACGAGGTTCCGCCTTACCTGTCTCCTGGATTCCGGGCTGCAGTCTGGGGGTCAGGGGAGCCTACAAGGTAGTCCCCCTCGAATCCCCACCAGGAGTACCTAGCGCAGGCTTGGTGTCACAGCGCCGCGGAGGGGTGATGGGGTGGCAGCACAGACGTCCAGAGGACAGTCTGGTGCTGCTCATCCTTCTGGTAGAAAAAAAAATAAAGGCTTGGGCTGCAAAAGACAGCCATGTTATAATAGTAGTCCAGCTCCTTGCCGGACATCAATGAAACTGAAGTGCCTTCAGGCTGTGGGCGTGGTATAGGGGGAAGGACCGGAGCATCCTGGGATTGAGCTATTGGTGTCTGCTCCTCCAGGTCCCACCTACACGCGAATGCCTCCCTAATGAGCCCTATGGACCCTGAAGAAGAAACATTACATGTCTGCAATTGGCACTAAAATCAACTACACAGACTGCAGTGGCTGGTAGGACATAGCGCTATATGACCTGATCCATGGGAGAGGTATACAGGGAGACTAGACACAGCGTTCCCGTAGACTTGCTTCATAAAAAGGCTGCCGCGGGTCTGAAGGGGCGAAGGGAGAAGTAGAAGCAGCCGAGGTAACTCCAGGACTGCAGTGGAATGGCAGCCCGGGCTGGGGGAGGGGCTGCAGGGAGAGCGCCTTCTCCCCTTCCTGACGTTAACCCCCAGGTCCCCTCGTCTCTACATATGCCTTGCGCCAGTGAATAATGTGCCCCAGTGGTTTAGTGGAGTCATGGGCACACCAGTGTCCACATCAGCACCTCCAGTCTGTCTCCTAAGACCAGAAGTAAGACTGCGCAAAAAGGCAAGTCCCCGCGAATGGTGTTCCGCCTTACCTGTCCCCTGAATTCGGGGCTGCAGTCTGGGGGGCCTGCTAGCACCCGTCATGGCCCCGCGAAAGTATCCAACACAAGCTTGGTGTCTGGAGGACAGTCTGGTGGTGCGTGCCCGTTATAGTAAAAGTAGAAAATAAAATCTATATCATAAAATAAAAGCTTGGGCTGCTTAATGCAGCCTTGTTATAATGGTGATCCAGCTCCTGCCGAACATCAACTAAACTGGAGTGCCCTCAGGCTGTGGGTGGGGTATAGGGGGAAGGACCGAAGCATCCTGGGATTGAAAAGCTTTGCTGTTGGTGTCTGGTCCTCCAGGTCCCACCTACACCCCAATGTCTCCCTGTGGAGCCCTATGGACCATCGCGACCATCAGGCTTGCGACGAGACCCTTGTGGTAGGGTCTTGTCTGCCGTAAGCCCTGGAGTGCTTTTGGCTCTATCAGAGCCAAAAGCACTCCCACTGACATCATTTGTGATGTCAGTGGGGCCGGCCCCAGACGGCAATGCCCCTGGCACGCCCACCAAAGGGGGCGTGCTGTCACTCAACATCGACAGCACGCCCCCTTTGTTGCGAGACCCATAGCAACGGCTTGCCCGTCGCTATGCAGGTCTCGCGCATGCGCACGACGGAGCCGGCCCCCTCGTGCGTATGCGCACTTGGCCAACATCGAGCCGCTTGCGAGCGGGTCTGAATCAGGCCCTTCGAGAGAATGAAAAAAAAAAAATATCTTTACTGGCACTTGAGAGTTCAGAGAGAAGGGAATTTGACAACCGCGAACAAGGCAATTGGAGGAGCAGAAGAGGGGACCACAACTTTTCTTAATTACTTTGGGTCATATTGAGTCAACCAAAAAAGTAGAGAGAACTGTTAAGTAAAACATTCCCCTATATATCAGATCACCTAATTCCACCATAAACAATTGTTGTGTTTGTGTGGAATAATGAACTACTAAAACCTCAGTCCTACCCACTATAAAATAATTAACAGTTAACATATAGGGAGGAACTCAATTAGCCGCAGTAATTTACAGTAGCTAATTTATCACCAGGGGCTATTCAATTAGCCTCAAAGCCGATAGTTATGACCCCGTTTTCACGCCTGCAGGTGCAAACACACATGGTCCGTGAATTTAAAGGATTGTGTGTGCATTTGGGCAAATTACGGGCTTTTTTTTGCACTGAAAAAACGAGATGTAACTGCCTTGCACGAAAACAAAATGCAAAAAAATTAGATATGGTAAGAACTTTCCTTTGTTAGCTTTCTTTCCTCGAAGTCCATAGGGTCCACAGAGAGACCTTGGGGGTATAGGTGATGCAGAGTCATCCGGGCACCTTACGCAGTAAATTTTTCTCCCAGGATGCACTTGGGTCTTCTTCCATAGGCTCCTCAGTGTCATATCAAGCCGGAGGAGGATAAAAGAAGAAAGTTTGGAACACTCAAGAATCACATTCTCACACAGAAGGAAACGGAAAACCGGTGACCAGTGCGAAACCCAGCTGAAGCACAGGTGCGTCAGGGTGGGTGCCGTATGGACTTCGAGGAAAGAGATAACAAAGGTAAGTTCTTACCATCTGTCTCATTTTCCTCTTCAGGGTCCATAGGTCCCAAAGCAGTCCCTTTAAGGGTGGGGACGCTCCTGTGCAGAAAGGAGAATCCGCCGCCCAAAGGAAGCATGCCGAGAGGCAAAGGTATCAAATAGATAATACCTCAGAAATGTCTGGGCAGAAGACAACGTTGAGCTGCCCACGAAGGATCCACAGAGAGTAGAATGAGCAGTAACAGCGGGTGGCACTGGAAGGCCCTCATGAGTGTAAGCCAAAGAGATTTTCATGCGAAGTCACCTAGCCAAAAGTTTGCTTATTGGCTGGCCATCCCTTCTTTTGGAATCCGTAGGACAAACAAGGAATCTGACTTCCGAAGGGAACTGGTACGGTCCACATAAATCCTAAGGACACGTACCACATCCAATGAGGCCTCAGCTGCAGAGAGGTCTGGGGAATTAAAGGCCGGTACAATAATTTCCTAATTAATGTGGAAGCTAGAAACCACCTTAGGAAGGAACCCAGGGCAAGTCCGAAGCACCGCCCCTGTCCTGGTGAAAAACTAGAAAAGGGGAACGGCAAGAGAGCCCCCAAATACGACACTCGTCTGGCAGAAGCGTTAGCCAGAAGAAAAACAGTCTTGGCTGTAAGCATTTGAGATACAGATTCCAGGGGTTCAAATGGAGGGCCCTAAGGACCACAGCCAAATCCCAAGGCGGCACAGGAGGGACAAAGGGAGGCTGAATGAGAAGGACACCCTGTAGGAAAGTGTGGATATCAAGAAGAGGAGCAATCAGTCGAGGGAACCACACCGAAAGTGCAGATACATACACCTTCAGCGAGGCAAGGCAAGGCGGAGACCAAGATCCAAACCCGCCTGCAGGAAAGCCAAAACTCTGGATATCCGAAACACCTGGGGATCGTAACCTCTGGGACGACACCATTCAAAGTAGGTGTTAAATCCTGGCAGAGGCAAGTTTCCGTGCTCTGGGCATGGGGTTAACACCACAGAGCCGGAAAAACCCTTGGACCTTAGGAGGGATGTCTCAAAAGCAATGCAGTCGAAAACAGATGACCCAGGTCCGGGTAAAGGCAAGGACCTTGTGACAACAGGTCCGGATGTTGAGGCAACAGCAATGGAGTGTCGATGGAGAGACTCTGAAGATCTGAGTACCGGTGATGTCTGGGCCATGCTGGAGCCACCAGGAGGACAGTGCCTCCTTCTTGCTTGAACTTCCGAAGTACTCGAGGAAGAAGGTAGATTGGAGGGAACAGGTATGGAAACTGGAACACTTAACTGACAGAGCGTCTACCAAGAGAGCCTTGGCGTCTCTTGTCCTGGATCCGTACACTGGCAGTCTGATTGTGTCGGGAGGCCATGAGGTCCACTTCCGGAAGGCCCCACTTGTCCACTAGGAGTTGAAAGACTTCTTGGTGAAGACACCATTCCCCGGGATGCACGTCGTGAAGGCTGAGGAAGTCCGCTTCCAAATTGAGTACTCCTGGGATGAACCCTGCAGATATGGCTGGGATATGACCTTCCGTCCATGTCAGAATAAGTCAGGCGGCAATGACAAAGGTGTCACGTAGAGTTCCTCCTTGACGGTTGATATAAGCCATGGTGGTGGCGTTGTCTGACTCAACTTGCACGGGCTTTCCGTAAAGTATGAGTCTGGCCTGTTGCAGGGCCCTGAAGACTGCCCAAAGTTCCAATACATTGGATTGGCATGGGAGACTCACCTGCCATCCATCTCCCCTGAAAGGAGTGTGGACCTCTCACTGCGCCCCAACCCCGGAGACTGGCGCCCGTCATCAGGAGGACCCAGTCCAGAAACCAAAAGGGGCGCCACCTGGTGAGGTGGTCCGTCTGCAGTCACCAAGCCAGAGAGAGACTTACCTCTGGAGCGACCACCATCGTTTGTGCCTTTATACGATGGGGTAATCTGTCTCACCTGAAGAGGATCAATTTCTGTAGAGGCAGAGAACGAAACTGGGCATATTCCACATGTCGAAAGTAGATACCATGGATCCCAGTAACTGCATTGCCGAGTGGATGGAGATCTTTAACGCAGTCAGAAAGATCCGCTGCTGTTGCGAATCCAACAGAGATCCCAGATGGAGCATCCTCTGGGATGGAGTCAAGGAGGACTTCCTCCAATTGATCAGCCACCTGTGTATCTGTAGCACAGATAATCAGCTGTAGGTGGTGGTGAAGTACCTCTGGAGACCCTGCCAACAGTAAGAGGTCGTCCAGGTATGGTAACAGGCGAACCCGCTGCAGCCGCAGATGGGCTGCCATTACCGCCATCATTTTGGTAAACACCCAAGGTGCAGTAGAAAGGCCAAATGGTAGACCCTGAAACTGGAAATTTTGTAGTACAGCAAACCTGAGAAAACGCTGGTGAGCTGAAGTAATCGGAATATGCAGGTATGCATCCTGAATATCCAGTGACACCATAAAATCCCCAGTTTCCATAGCCAGTATAATTGAGCATAAGGTTTCCATCCTGAACCAAGGTACCCTGAGGAATTTGTTCAGGGACTTGAGATTGAGGATAGGTCGGTGGGATCAGTTTGGTTTTTTTAACCGGAAAAAGCTGGAATAATAACCAGTTCCCCTCTGGGATAATGGGACCAGTACAATGACCCCTGCCTGAAGCAAGGATTGTACTGCCTCTTGAATTGCTAAGGCCTTGTCCTTGTTTGACAGAAGGCCTGTGCAGAAGAACTGATGGGGAGGTCTTCTGCGGAAGGAAAGGGCGTATCCGTGAGAGACCACTTCTCTTACCCAGGTGTTTGGTAGTCTGACACAGGTATTGGGCGAACTGGAGCCCGATAGGTCCGAAAGGACGAGGTCCGAGATCCAGAGGGAGCAGGGGCAGAAGGCAGACAAGATGTAGCCGCTGCCAACGTATCCACAATTTTATCCAAATTATTGCCAAACAAAACTTTACCGTTATAAGGCAAACCTCCACCTTTCTATCCGTAGTATCCTTTAAGGACGACATGGATGGCATACGGAGGGTTACGCTTTTAACCAAGCGCGTCACATGAGAATCCACCGCTGGTTTCCCATTTGGTAAAATAATCCTCAGCAAAAGGATAAGCATAAGCTAGGTGTTTTTGCAGCTGGTACCGCTTTACAAGTGTTTTCGACGCCACCTCCAGGTGGTCCACCAGCTGGTCAGACAAAGGAAATATGGCAGCGGTCACCTTTATGTCCTTGAAATAGCCATATATGGACTTCAGTGCTGGAGGTTCGTCCTCCTCTATGAACAAAGCTGCATGGACAGCTTGTATCAGACCCAGAATATAAATTTTTTAATTTGACTGTCCTCTACACGAGAGGTGGAGCCTGTGTCATCCGAGAGCACCCCATCATCAGACGACGTCATCATATTGATTAGATTGAGATGATGGCAAAAATTCTTTTAGCCGGTCTAATCTGGGGTACCTCCCCCTGCAGCACCTCTGTCAGATTCTGCACCGTAGAGGGAAGCGCATTAACCTGCAGGGATGTATCCGGCTGAAGTAGGCTCTGGGGGGCATAACACTGCTTCTGTGTGAACCCCAGCGGGGGAAACACAGGAGGGACTGCCAGACGTCCCGCAATGGCCGTAAGCGCTTGTGCAAAGCACGCCCAAGGGGGCTCCTGCGGAGTGCCTGATACAGTAGAGGGACCTGGAGTGGCATAGCGCCTCAAACATAATCCTTCAAGGACCATGTCTCCCACAACTAATCCCGCTGCACACATTTTACATGACAGCAGGTCAGAAACCAAATTTAGCATATCACCCTCACTACCAGACATTGTGGAGAGAATATTAATATACTTTATGTGACCCACCACACAGGACAATAAATGGAGGCTCAAGATGCACCCTGATAACACTTGCACTTGGGCTCAGTGACAAAAAAAAGTCAAGTAAAATGGCTGACAGAGGAAAAAAACTCAGACAGCGTTAGCGTAAAGTCACATACAATGCAGAATAAACAACACCTGCACTTAATGGCACTACTAATCAGCTACACAGACTCAGTGTCTGGTAGGATATAGTGCTACATACACTGACCACCTGGAGGAGAGGTACGTAGGGGGACCCAAACTCCACACTGCCTGTGTGATCTGCGACGCAGCCAAGGAGAGATTGGCCGCCCGATTTCTCTGAGGGGGCGGATCCGGAGGAGGAGAGCTGCCACAGCCCAGCCAGACCGCGGTGGAAAGGTACGCTGTGCAGCGAGGAGGAGCCGGCTGTTGAACAGGGAAGGCTGCCTCCCTTGGCTAGCGTTTAACCCCCGGGACGCTGGACCACTTAACGCATAACTAATGGAAGCGCAAGACTTGGTGCCTGGCTCCACATGCTGTCATCCCCAACCCTGGGGGAAAAAGGACTGCGTCTCAGCTGGTCACCAAGGTGACCCGCCGCTTACCTTGGCCCCGTAGCGCCTGGCCGCAGTCCAGGGATCCTCCGGGGTCCCTGCTGGCCAAGACTTCGGAGGCCCACCGAGATCCCTGGATCCGTACCGGCGGGTGATGGAGCAGCAGCGTGGACATTCCCTGGACTGTCCGCACTTGAAACAAATCTGTTTAAGAAAAAAAAAAAAAAACTCTTCAGGGGCTGTTAATCAGCCCCCCCACGTAGCAGTGACCAGACTCCGGACGGGCACCCAACGAAACTGAGGTTCCTCTGGCCCGGGGTATGGAGGGAGACCCAAGTGCATCCTGTGCCCGAATGACTCTGCATCACCTATACACCCCAAGGTCTCCCTGTGGAGCCTATGAACCCTTTTTGCGTGCATAAAATGAACAGAGTTCTCATAGTGTGCCTAGATATGTAATGTTTATATACTACATAGTTACATACTAGTTCTTAATTGATTATAAAATTACCTGACTTTGATCTTTTATCTTTCCTCTTGGATTGCAGGCTTATAAAGTCTTTACACTTATCTTGTACTTTTTCTTTAACTGTAAATGAAAGTTCATTAGTTACATCATACTCATACAAGCGCAGTCCTTACATTGAATAAGTATAATTGCTTCTACAAATCCATCATTTATCCAAACTTGTCTGACCAGCAAGGAAGATAAACAATGGAGCATAAGCAGGCTGTAAAAGGTACACATGCGGGCATAATAAGTACAGTCTGAATTTATAAACGGTTACTTGCATCATTCAACCTCATTTGTCGTCCACTCAATTCTGCCTGCTTGCAACATTACACATTTGTTACTTAGTCCTAAGCTATATGGAGAGTAGAAATGAACAGGAAAAAGTCTATAGATTACATTATTCAGCACCACATTTGTGGTGCCGAAGAAGGGTTTGGCAAAAACCCACACACCCATCTTGCCAGGACAGAATACATTTTATTTACAATTTCTTCACTTCTTGGTTTAAGCATTTCAAATACTTGGTTATAGCAAGCAATTACAATGATTCTTACCACTATCTAAAACCTTCTCTGGCCTGCGATGCACCGTCTGGATTTGATTTTCCTTACTTTTCTCTTTAAGCGAAGCACGATAGGCATTTGAGCTGTTTGTTGCTGGAGTTGAATGTCGTCTCTTCTCACACATTCGGTCTTTGCCATCATGGGACAAACTTCTTAGAGAGGTCTGAAGTGTAGTGGGGTCTAAAGGGGAAAATATAAACATAAAAGACCTAGCAGAGGGTATACCAAACACACCAAGTCAGTGACTAAATTGCTTCTAGTGAACAGAAGGGAAACTAAACTACTGTACATACTGTACTACTTGCACAATACGTATGCAAAATATATATGTACTTCAATGAACTCAAACCAGGGTTGAGACCACTAGGCAGACTGCTGAAAATCAGAAGAATTAGTCAGTAAATAAGAATTAACTGGTTCCAACACACTTCCAGAAAGTGCTTCATAAAGGCAATTTCATGTATTCGTTATGAAAAATTTATGTTGTGCTCCCCCCCTCCATCCCCATTTTATGAACATTACTTTAGTAGCATTTATCAATAAATGATTTCGTTTTTTCTTAATTATACAAAGCTAACAAAATGAACAAATAAGTGAATTTTTCTTGAATTATACTATAGAAATTAAAAAAAATAAAAATACAATCCTGCATAAGTACATCACTAAATGTAGACATTAATCTTGATTAGTGGTGTTCCACTTCAATATATGATAAACTTATATGAACAATTTCAAAGACTACTTATTTCTTGCACTAGGATGTTACTGTGAAATCCTTATTTAGAGGGACACCCAGAAACACTCAAAAATGACTCTGCGGGAGCAATTCACTTAATTCACATGAATTTAGCCCAGTAGCAATTGTGACTAATCCTGAGGCTGCACTTATCGCAGATTTCTCCTTGTATCTCCCCGAGGTTTGAGCAGAAATCTGTGTTAAGTAGGGCTTTGGGGCTAGTTGCAACCCAACCGCTGCATCGCGTTTGGGAACTGCAGCTTAATGCGGCTACCCCCAAGCATTATCACGGGAATAGTGATCTTGGCAGAAAGTAATTGAAAAGTTTCCGAGGCACTAAGGGGTCTATGTACTAAGCCTTGGAGAGAGAAAAAGTGGATGGAAATAAAGAACTAGTCAGCTCCTGTCACTTTACAGGCTGTGTCTGAACAATAACAGTTAGGAGCTGAATGGTTGGTACTTTATCTCTGGAAATTTTCTCTCTCTTCAAGGCTTAATACACTGGCCCCTAAAGGTGCATACACACGTAACAATTTTGTAACCCACGATTTGCTTTCAGATTTTCCCTTGAAAAAGTGAACGATTTTTTGAAGTGTAATGAACGAATAATGTTCCTTCCCTTAATGAAAATAGTCTTGTTGGACAGTCTGAAATGGACGATAACTACAAATGGGAGTGCTCATTTGTGATTATCGTTCATCGTTTTGGTCCAACTCTATATGAGCCCCTAAGTCCTAAGAAATAAGTAGGACCATGAATATGAATTATAAAATATGTACATCAGCTGGAGATCTACACAACAGTATTAAATTTAAAGGGACTTTTGCTCAGCATTTTCCTACAAGAAAACAGCTTCAGTTCTTTTTGTAGGGCAGTGTATGAGAGGCTTTTGAGAACTAATTGACCATAAGTAGTATCAACTGTAGAAAATCTATTTCTACAGCTGCCAAAATATTATGTGTTGCTGAGGAAGCATGAAAAGTGTCAGCCATCTCAATTTAAGACCATGTTTGGCCGTTCATATACCCGAATTATTAACATTTAACAAAAATGAGATTTAAAGTGACCAATAAGAAGGTTATACTAATAATGTGAACCAATAATATATGCCTAGGCCAGGATGTGAACAAACAGTATAAATCGAAAACAGAATTCTAGTACTAAATACTTTTTTTTTTACACTACCTACGGCAAAATTTTAATAATGGGCGAGTCCCCTAGCTGGAGTTCAGGTACCAGCATCCAAACATTATACTGAATGTAGGGAGCACTGAAGTGAACCTACCAGTCCTGCAACTCCTCCTGACATAGCAGACAATGATTCTCAATAGATTATCTCCGCTTCCAGATAATCCGCCAACATCAACTGCTACCTTTATGTCCACTATCAATCTTAAACACATGGGCAAATCTCATCCTTATTGCCATCTCATTTCTTTGTCAAAATCCAGGTCATGCAATCTTGAGAGTCAACTTTGTGTCCTAGAAACATTTTTGCTTTGGTGTCTACAACCAGTCCCACTGACTGACAGAGAAACCGTTTGGGAAATATGTTACCAATCAAATACTCTGAGTTATGGTGCATACACACGATCAGATTTTTCCTTCAGATATGAACGATAACGATTTAAAAATCGTTCAGTCGTTCATATCTGAAGGAAAATCGTTCATATCTGACATGCCTGAACGATGGACGATCAACGATGCGCGTTCCCGTTTGTCAGATAACAATATCTGACATCTGATGGGTTTGCAGTCAGACTTGGACGATTCCATTCATTTTAATGCAGTCAAAAATCGTTCAATCGTTCAAAACTTTGGTAAAATCGTTCAAATCGTTCAGATCGTTTAATCGTTCAATCGTTCATCTGACAAATCTGACCGTGTGTACGCTCCATTATGGTGCATATACACGATCAGATTTTTTCTTCAGATATGGACGATAACGATTTAAAAATCGTTCAGTCGTTCATATCTGATGGAAAATCGTTCATATCTGACATGCCTGAACGATGGACGATCAACGATGCGCGTTCCCGTTTGTCAGATAACGATATCTGACATCTGATGGGTTTGCAGTCAGACTTGGACGATTCCATTCATTGTAATGCAGTCACAAA
The DNA here is from genome assembly GCA_031769625.1 of Taudactylus pleione. NCBI lineage: Eukaryota > Metazoa > Chordata > Amphibia > Anura > Myobatrachidae > Taudactylus > Taudactylus pleione. The sequence goes on along the minus strand of JAUIMM010000255.1, from coordinate 16,334,589 downwards.
TCGTTCAAATCGTTCAAAACTTTGATCAAATCGTCCAAATCGCTCAAATCGTTTAATCGTTCAGTCGTTCATCTGACAAATCTGACAAGTCTGACAAATCTGACCGTGTGTACGCTCCATTAAGAACCAGTAAAGTCCACAAGAAAAAAGGAACACTGAAAAAAAAAAAAAAAAAGCCTGCAAGTAATACCACCACCAGATAAATATACCAACAGTATTTATGAAGGGGATCATTAACCTTTAATTATATAGCACCAGCCTACCCCACCACTCTGTATATTCTTCCTGTGTTTCTGTTGTGTTTTTTTTCCTAATTATTCAAACTCCACAGAAATAGTGCCCTGGTCAGAATTTAATGCATGGCCTCAAGACTGAGGCTGTAAAGCTAACCATTATGCCACAATGTCATCAAGTTTGAGGCGATGACATCCACAAAAAGGTAACAGAAAGGTGTTCAGTAAAACGAGAGGTAACACACAATGATGGTTAAGATAAATAAGGTATCATCTGCATAGAGGCTTTACAGAAAACTGACAGAAACTCAAGTTTCCTCAAGAAGTGTTAAAGACAGAAGAGGAGAGTGCCTAGCACAAAGCCTTTTGGTGCTCCAATTGATAAAGCAAGCAGAGAGGAGAATAAAGATGAATAAACACTGTAGTAATCGCTTGATCCACAGGATAGAAAAAGGTCCTGAAAACCTACTGAATGCAACATTTGTATGAGAGGAGGTAACTTTTAGATGTAGTAATCAAAGTCCAAGTAGTCCAGTGTAGGCAATTCTCTCAAAAAGCTTGGTGGAACATGAGAGCATAATGGTAATCAGTATTTGGGTGTGATTTAATTTTTAAAACAGGAGCAATAACTACATGCTTCATTAAAGATTGTTTATTTAGCACAGGAGACAGTGATTAACTGAATGAGAGAATATGGTCTAGTGGACATGTAGAAGAATAATGGTCATATCAGATCAAATAAAGGTGGCGCAAGACAGGAATGGTGCAGGCTATTTGGGAAAATGCAATCAATTTATGCTGGATTGTGACAATCTTGTCTTTAAAGTAAGAACATGTGCAGTGATGGTAGCAGAGAGGCTTGTATGGGAGGGTTTAGTACATATTTTAAAAAGGTATTAAAGAGGCATTTAGGAACAGAAGTATATTTGTTTGACAGGCCAAGGGCAGGGCTATTAAGAGTGATAGATCAAAGTATACAGTATTTGATGAAAACATGATAAACAACTTTTGCAAAGCCTTACCCGTATGCGATGAGGGTTTTTTTTATTTTTTTATTTAGTGACAGAGCGGACATAATCTGGTAATAAGTTGTGGTACCAATCATTCATTTATTTGTTTAGGAGATTACAGTTAAGGATTGAGGATTGGCAAAGACAACTAGTGAGGGGAAAACAGATAAGGATGTGTAATGCAGGGAAGGGGAGGAGGTTATCAGAAAGAGGCTACAATGATGCGAGGTCTTTAATAACGTTGAATTTACAAGTGAATGCTTATACTTTTTATTCAAACTGGAGAAGGGAAGTGTGATTTTGCTATTCTGGTTAGATGAACTAATGCTGAATGAAACTTTAAGGAAAAAACCCATACCACCAGTTTTTTGGGCATTTTGGTAAATTTTAATTGACATTGTCCTAAAAGAGTAATGGTATTTTCTGAAAATACAAAGTCCTCTGGAAAAAAAACTAAGACATGGTATACTGTGTGGGTATGACAAACCGCCCCCTCCCAAAAAAGAAAAAAAAACTGATATTGATGCTGGAATGTGACCAGCGCGAACATTAAAAAAAAAAAAAAAACGACATTAGCACAGGGATGAAACAAGGTGCAAAGGGGTTAAAGTACACGGCTTATAATAAACAGGTTTCATATGTATATAAAGTTGGCAGTATGCAAGGTTTTACAAAAGCACTACTTATTAATAGGCATTTATGGTGGGTACATACTAGATGATATATCATCCGATCCCACGGAACTGCGCGACATATCAGGTACATCGTCTAGTGCAGCGATGGCCAATCTGTGGATCTTGAGCCACATGTGGCTCTTCCGTTTTTCTGATACGGCTCCCCTGACTGACACTGATTGCCTTGTTTGATTGGCGCGCAGCTGTAGAGGCGGCTCGTCCTTTGTGGCAGCAGTCTGCTCCGCTCCGGAGTCATGTATGGGGCGATGTGGTGATGTCACGCCGCGAAGAGGAGGCGGTGCTCAACTTGTGACTGAACCTGAAGCCACAAGGATGCGATCACAGACGCCGGATGCCTACCTACGTGACACAGACAGTCGCAACAGGGTAAAAACTGTTTTTTTATTTCGTTTTTTTCATTTTATTTGTGACATGTGGGGGGGCTGGAGTGGCCAATGGAGTGGGATGGAGTGTGGGAGAAGGTGGTTGGACTGGAGTGGCCCGAAAAGAGAGGGAGGGGCTGTTGTGGCACATAAGGGTCTGCTGTTGTGACACATGAGGGTCTACTGGAGTGACAAATGGGGGTTGCTGGAGTGACAAATGGGGGTTGCTGGAGTGACAAATGGGGGTTGCTGGAGTGACACATGGGGAGATGCTGAAGTGACACCAGGTGGGGTTGGATTATAGTATGTGAATTAGTTTTTTTTTTTCCCCAGTGTATTTCTTGTTTCTTCTTATGTGGATATGGCTTGTTTCACTGTATTTTATATGGATCTGTTTTTTTGTCAATGTTTTTTATGTGGTTCTGGCTTTTTCTTTCCCTTTAATAGTTACCTCCACAGTGATTGAGTGTATGTGCTTTTACATGCTCCTACAAACATCATACCAGGGGCGTGGCCTAGCTGGTCACGCCCATTTTTGCATGTGCGCCTTTGCGGTGCACATGAACTCGGCACTTTGACTTACACACAGATATTTTTGGGCACTTTGCCTCCGATTGGTTGGCCACCCCTGGTCTAGTGTGTACCCATGATATGCGCGCTCCAGAGAGTAGTTAACTACATCTCCAGTCCACTCTACTGCAGGGCCGACGGGGGATGTCGCTAACGGTGTTGCAGCATGACACGTCTCTCCCCCGTCAGACCAGGCATTGGCAAGTGTGTATGCACTTGCCGCATGCCGGGTCCCATCACCGGCGATATTGCGCTGGATGCACATCAGCTAATGTGCACCCAGCTTTAGCTAGCCTGGAGGTGCCCCTTCCATGTAGCACCATCGACCTGTTTGTAATCACATTAGTGTAGATATTAGAAAAAAAAAAAAATAAAGTCACAGACAGGATGTAAAAAGAGAATAATCAATTAATAAGTTAGATTGGGAGACATTACAATTACAGAAAAAAAACAAAAACGTATACCCCCTCAATAGGCTAGGTTTATAAAACCAAACAAATAAGATTCTACCTTAGTTATGGAGGATATCATGGATATTAGTTACCAAGGATATTCTGGAGAGAAAGATTCTGTAATTTGAGGGTATTTGTCATAAAGAGTTCTGCTAAATATGGTGGAACAACCACATTGTGACAGCAGTCTGATAAAACAAGAGATATGGTAAGAACTTACCTTTGTTATCTCTGTTTCTACGAAGTCCATAGGGTCCACAGGGTTGACCTTGGGGTTATAGCTGGAACAGGATCCATGGGCACCACACAGTTAAGCTTTTAGCTCCCAGGATGCACTTGGGTCCTCCTCTATACCCCGCCCCCGAGCCACAGGCACCTCAGTTGGTAAGCAGCCTAGGCCGGAGGAGAATATGGAACAGAGAGAAGGAAGACTGGAACACACAAGAAACCATACTCACAGGAATGGGAGACGGAAAACCGGTGACCAGCCACACAGCCCATTTGAAGCCAGGTGCGTCAGGGCGGGCGCCCTTTCTACTTCAAGGTCCATAGGGGGTCCACAGGGTTGACCTTGGGGATGTCCCAAAGCAGTACAACTAAGGGCGGGGACGCTCCTGTGCTGAAAGGAGCACCCGGCGCCCAAAGGATGCATCCTGAGAGGCGAAGGTGTCAAACGCATAGAATCTCAAAAACGTTTGAAAAGAAGACCAAGTGGCCGCCTTACACAGCTGAACAGCAGAAGCGCCACGTCTAGCAGCCCAAGAGGGACCCACAGAACGAGTGGAATGAGCCTTAACAGAGGCTGGCACAGGTAAACCCTCCTGTGCATAAGCCTCACAAATAACGGAACGAAGCCAACGGGCTAATGTTTGTTTGTTGGCAGGCCAACCCCTCTTGTGAAAACCAAAGAGCATAAACAAGGAATCAGACTTCCTAACCGAAGCCGTCCGGTCCACATAGATTCTAAGCGCCCGGACCACATCTAAGGAAGTCTCACCAGCTGAAATATCAGGGGACTGAAAAGCTGGCACAACAAGTTCCTGATTAATGTGGAACTTCGAGACCACTTTGGGCAAAAACTCAGGACGAGTGCGGAGCACCGCTCTGTCCTGGTGAAAAATCAGGAAAGGAGGGCGACAGGAAAGCGCCCCCAATTCAGACACCCTCCTGGCCGAAGCAATTGCCAGGAGAAAAACGGTCTTAAATGTCAGCCACTTGAGCTCCACCGACTCAAGAGGCTCAAAAGGAGGACCCTGCAGGACCCGTAGAACCACCGCCAAGTCCCAAGGAGCCACGAAGGGAGGCTGGATTCGGAGAACACCTTGGAAAAAGGTGTGAACGTCCGGCAGCATTGCAATCCGCCGTTGAAACCACACAGACAAGGCGGAAACATGAACCTTCAGCGATGCAAGGCGTAAGCCGAGGTCCAATCCTGATTGAAGAAATTCCAAGACCCTAGAAACTCGGAACACCTGAGGATCATAATTTCTCGACTCACACCACTGAAAGTAAGTGTGCCACACCCTGTGATAAATCCGTGCTGAAGCAGGCTTGCATGCCCTGAGCATGGTACCAATAACCGAACTGGAGAAGCCCCGAGACCTCAAGACGGCTGTCTCAAGAGCCACGCCGTCAAAGACAGCCGACCCAGATCCGGGTAAAGACAGGGCCCTTGAGACAACAGGTCCCGACGCTGAGGAAGAAGGTACGGAGCGTCGATGGAGAGGCTCCTGAGATCGGAGTACCAAGGACGTCTGGGCCACGCCGGAGCTACCAGCACTAGCGTGCCGCCGTCCTGCTTGAATTTCCGCAGAACCCGAGGAAGTAGGGATATCGGAGGAAACTGATACGCCAGGTGAAACGTCCATTGCACCGACAGCGCGTCCACCAGACTTGCGCCTGCGTCTCTTGTCCTTGACCCGTAAACGGGCAACTTGTGATTGTGACGGGAGGCCATCAAGTCCAGCTCCGGCAGTCCCCACCTGTCCACGAGTAGCTGAAACACCTCTGGGTGAAGCGACCATTCCCACGGCTGAGGAAGTCCACTTCCCAATTGAGGACTCCAGGAATGAAGACCGCCGAGATCGCTGGAATGTGACCCTCCGCCCAAGTCAGGATGCGAGACACCTCCGACATCGCTGCCCGACTGCGAGTTCTTCCTTGGTGGTTGATATACGCCACCGTGGTGGCGTTGTCGGACTGCACCTGTACCGCCCTTCCGTGAAGAGCGGGGCCGGACGACTGCAGGGCCCTGTATACAGCCCTCAGTTCCAGGATGTTGATGGGAAGAAGAGTTTCTTCCGCAGACCAACGACCCTGGAGATACAATGAGCCGGTCACTGCCCCCCAACCCAGGAGACTGGCATCCGTCGTGAGCAGGACCCAGTCCGGGATCCAAAAGGGGCGCCCCTTGACCAGATGAGCTGTCTGAAGCCACCAAGCCAAAGATTGCCGAACGTCCGGAGACAACACCAGCACCTGAGAGCGGATCCGGTGAGGTAACCCGTTCCATTCCGATAGAATCAGCCCCTGCAGGGGCCGGGAATGGAACTGGGCAAATTCCACCATGTCGAATGTCGACTCCATGGACCCCAGAACTCTCATAGCCGAATGGACCGACAGGCGGCAACTGCGTATCCGCAGCTGTAGGGAGGCGACCTTCTCCGGAGTCAGGAAGATCCTTTGCTGACGCGAATCCAGCAGGGCTCCCAAATGAACCATCCGCTGTGATGGAATCAGGGAGGACTTTTTCCAATCTATCAACCACCCGTGTGCTTGCAGGCAAGCGATAGTCAGGTGGAGATGTTGAAGCAGTACCTCTGGGGAGCTCGCCAGCAACAGGAGGTCGTCCAGATACGGCAGCAGCCGTACATTCTGGTTCCGAAGATGTGCGGCCATGACCGCCATAATCTTCGTGAACACCCTCGGCGCCGTGGAGAGACCAAAGGGTAGCGCCCGGAACTGATAGTGGTGTTGAAGGATAGCGAACCTCAGATACCGCTGGTGCGAAGGTGCTATCGGAACATGGAGGTAGGCGTCCTGGATATCCAGGGACACCATGTAATCCCCCGGTTCCATCGCCAGAATGATGGAACGTAACGTCTCCATCCTGAACTTGGGAACCCTGAGGAATTTGTTCAGAGACTTCAAGTTGAGGATAGGGCGATGAGAACCATTGGGTTTCTGCACCAGAAACAGAGACGAATAATACCCCGTCCCTCGTTGTGATTGAGGAACGGGACCAATGACCCCTGCTTTCAGCAAGGACTCTATAGCCTCCTGATTCCGTAACGCCTTGGTCTTGTCCTGAGAAGGACTCGTGCAGAAAAACTGGTGGGGTGGTCTGTACCGAAAAGACAGGGCGTACCCCTGGGAGACCACTTCTCGAACCCAGGCATCCGTGGTGGTATTGTGCCAGCACTGGGCAAATAGAAGTCGGCCTCCCACTCTGAGGTCCCCCAGAGGGAGGCCCGTCCCATCAGGCCGCAGGTTTATCTTCCTGCTTGGAAGAAGGGCGCCGTGCACTCCAGGCTTGCTTCTTGGGCTTAGAGGCAGTCTTACTCGCAGATTGTCTCGGGAAGGACTGACCTTTCGCCTTCCCCTGAACCCGAAAGGAACGAAAAGCCGAACTCCGAACCTTAGCAGGCAGTGCCGCCGAAGGGAGGAAGGCTGACTTGGATTTAGCCAGGGTATCCACAATTTTGTCCAAGTCCGGACCAAATAGTAATTCCCCATTGAAAGGTAAGGCCTCCAGGCCCTTCTTTGAATCAGAGTCCGCTCTCCAGGACCGCAACCATAAGGATCGGCGGGCAGACACCGCTGCAGCCGATACCCGCGAAGTCAGCAGACTAGCATCTAAAGAAGCTTCTCCAATGTAAGAAGCAGCGTCCCTCATCTGTCCCAACAACGCCCGCTGGACATCCGGAGCGTCATCCGAGAAGGTATCTTCCAATGCACTGGCCCACCCCTCAATGGCCTTGGCCACCCAGGAGATGGCCATGGACGGTCGGGCCACCGCCCCGGAGAGGGAGTAAATAGACTTTAAACAAGTCTCAACTTTCCTGTCCGTGGGATCCTTCAGCGAGGATATCGACGGTAATGGTAAAGTAGCGCCCCGAGTTAAACGGGTGGCATGGGAATCCACCGCCGGTGGAGTTTCCCATTTTTTACAATGTGCCTCAGGGAAGGGATAATTAGAAGCCAACCGCTTCTGAGGAAGGAATCTCTTACTGGGCGCCTGCCAAGCTACCGCCATATGATCCGTCAACTGATCCGACAGGGGAAACACCGCAGAAGCCACCCTAGTTTTTTTTAAACTAGGAAACTTCGACTTAGGAACCGGTGCCTCATCCTCTATAAGAAGAATAGCTCGCACCGCCCTAACCAGTGCTCGCACATTAATGGACGACTTGGTATCCATTTCCTGGACCGAGGCGTCCGAGTCAGTGTCATCAGGGACCTCCCCATCTGAGGAACCCTCTGAGTCCGATACCTGAGCAGCCCGTGCCATGAGTGAGCGTTTTGAAACCCTAGAAGGCATGTCAGTCTGCAACATTGACTGAAAAACCGAGGAAGCGGCCGCCAAATTTTGTACTGAGTTGGAGAGCACATCCACCCAGGGTGGAGGAGTCACCATAGGGGCCTGAAAAGGTACCACAGGCTGCTGCGGCACAGGGGAAGCCTGTATATACATAGGCAACCCCGCATAGGGACCCACCGACTGAGACCCAGGAGGACTCCGCAATAACTGCGGGACACCCGGGGAATGGGGGATGGTCGGCTGGGGTAACGCCCTAGTAGGGAGAGCAGTCGGGACCGATAGACGGTCCGCAATAGACACCAGCACTTGAGAAAAATCGCCCACGGTGGTTCCTGCGTCAGAGAAGGTCTGGATGGGCCAGGAGCCACCTGGCACCGACTACACAGACCCTCCTGTGACAAATCCTCCCTATCCACTCCTGTAGAACAGCGTCCGCAGGAGGCCAACATCGGAGCCACTGAGCGCTCAACCTCCTCGTTTGACATGACAGAATATATTATATATCTGGCACCAGGGTAGAAGTAAAACGCACTCACCGGTGTGCTGAACAACAGCCCACAATATGGCACTGAGTAGCACACAACTGTATGTGACGGACCTCACAAATACGTGATCTATATAAGTGAGGTCAGTAGAAACACCCCTCCCCCACACACCTGTAGGGCTTGTAGGAGAAGTAAAGGGATAGGTATAAGCTGACAGTAAGCGGAAAATAAGCACAGACAGGCAGCACTAGCAAAAATCACATACCATGCAGAAGTATTACTCACTGCACCTTTACACTACAATCAACCTGCCCAGATTCAGTGTCTGGGAGGGCTATAGTGCTGTGTACGCTGTCCTTAATCAGGGGAGAGGTACACAGGGGGACCGGTCCACATGCTCCCTGAGAGTTCTGCGCTGCCACTGTGAGAAAATGGCCGCTGGAGACCTCAGAGGAGGAGTGGCCGAAGAGTCTGCAGCTCAGCGACGCCAGACTGCGTGCTGAAAGGCGCGCTGAGCTGAGGGGAGGAGCCGCTGACAGGGAAGGCTTCCTCCCCTGGCTGGCCATAACCCCAGGGATGCTGGCTTCCCGCTTGCCCCTTTATCCCTGGTGGTCTAGTGGTCCCACGGGTTATGGGGGGGGACCGCCGCCACTGCCAGCAGCCTCCGGTCTGTCCCCAGGACCGGAGGCTAAAGGACTGCATTTAAGGCATTCTGCGCGCCGCCGCTAGCCAGCGACGCGCGGCTCACCTGCATCCCCGGCGACTCCAGCAGCAGTCCTGGGAGGTAGACAGAGTCCGGCTAGTACGGACTCTGCCCTCCCGCCGCGATCCCCAGATCAGTACTGGCGTCGCGGCGCCAGTCGGGGATCAGAGCGGCAGCGTGGGCGTCTGTACAGACAGCCCTTCGCCGCCGTCTGTAGTAAAAGAAACTAAAATAAATAAATAAATAAAAAAGCTTCTGGGAGCTGCTCCTGCAGCCCCCCTGCGCGGTGACCGACTCCGGCCGGGCACCAGCTTACACTGAGGTGCCTGTGGCTCGGGGGCGGGGTATAGAGGAGGACCCAAGTGCATCCTGGGAGCTAAAAGCTTAACTGTGTGGTGCCCATGGATCCTGTTCCAGCTATAACCCCAAGGTCAACCCTGTGGACCCCCTATGGACCCTGAAGTAGAAATGGCTGTTAATCTCAACAAGTGTAGGACACCACAGTTCACACATTGCACATCCATAGGACCCAAAGAGTAGGGCTGTGGCGAATATGTCAAACCCAATGCAAGGGGCGTTATCATTTGATCTTGTCTTTGGTTGTGATAATATTCTCGACCAAGATTTTTGAACTGCGTGCTCTAGGTGACCAGTAAGGGTTCCACCCAGTCGATGTCATTGAGGCTGGCTTCTAGGCATGTTTGGTGTAAACATAGCTTGGAGAAGTGAATAATGAAATAACAGCAGTTGGTGTTTGAGGTCCCTGCAAGACATGTGGCTGCAAATAAACGGTTACAGTTTCCAGGCGTTCCAGTAGGTCACATGTTCTAGGTCATCCAACAGGTGCACAGGGAGAGTTCAACAACATTTTCTAGAGCACCATGGTGATGGCATTGTAAATGTCGCACAGACGTTTTGCCACATAACTAGTAAACAAAGCACCAATTACAAAGCCAATATTTTACTGCAAATCTACGGACCAAGGCCCTCATTCAGAGCCGTACGCTCTGAGCAGAGCGCACGCTCTGAATGAGGGCCGGGCTCCATTTTCATGGAGCGTCCTCCTGGACGCTCGTATAGCTGTGGGTCACCACCCACAGGCTATACGAGCGTGCATTTTGATGGCCGCGATGGTCGTGACCATCGAAATTGCGAGCCGGAGCCTGCGGTTGAGGTTTTCAACCGCAAGCTCCGGAGTGATTTTGGCTCTATCAGAGCCAAAATCACTCCCACTGACATCACTAGTGATGTCAGTGGGCCGGCTTCTGACGGGAGGCGTTCCCGTGGGAACGCCCCCGTCAGGGAGGCACGCCCCCGGCACGCCCACCAAAGGGGGCGTGCTGTCAATCAACATTGACAGCACGCCCCCTTTGATCGGACACAACGAGCGAAGGAAAGTCCTTCGCTCGTCGTGTCTGGCGCATGCGCACGACGGAGCTCCCTCCGTCGTGCGCATGCTCAGTGCGGACCATCGACCCACTTGCGAGCGGACAGCCGCTCGCGAGTGGGTCTGAATCAGGCCCCAAGTCCTTTAATTTGGTATAGGTCGTTCTATGCTCAGACAACGGTATCATAGAAATATGTCCCTCATAAAAGTTGTCCTTCTACTATTAATAGGTAGATAACAAGCACAGCCGCTTAAGTCTGGCATAAAAGCATTATCTACAACTATAAATGAAATTTAAGAATGCAATTCTTGCAGAGATCTAATCAAAACACAATTTGTTTGTTTGCTTTGGAAATAAGAGTATTAATTTCTTTTAACCACAGTGTTATCCATGCCTAGATAAGTTATACAACGAAGTGTAAATTCATTTTACTTGTATTCACTATATTAGGTTACTATACTGTATGTAAACAGGGTCTAGTGAAAATATTTTTAAAGCCAAGACCACCATTTTTAGACTGGTCTGCTGTGAGCATTGGGATCAAGTGTTTTACTATAGTTAATTGCTATGGAGGGTATACTACTTGCACAAGGTAAATCACATGATCATGCCCATTGTATACAGGAAGGTTATGTGTATGTTTACATGTGCCAAAATCATGTCCATTTCCACACTTTTTCTTTTATCTACCTAGTGAAACATACAATTTCAGGAAAAGCATGGCACAAAAACAAATAAATGAATGAATGGTACCATAAGCAGCACTGAACTATGCACTTTGTTTTTCTGAGACTGTAAAGGCATGAACATGTCTCAAAGAGCAAAGAATAATAAAAAGAAAAAATTCATACATTATATATATATATATATAAAAACTTAAAATGAAAAACATGTTATTCTTCTTTTCCTACTATTGGACATTAAAATATCTATTACAAAAGTGAAGATGTTGCAATTTATCAGTTACAGCATCGCTGATCGATGAGAACAGTGTGCTATAGTTTACCACTCTGTATCCATAGAGGGAGTGGAAGTGTAGCTGAAAAGAACATGCACAGGAGCTCAATGTCTATAACTACTCACAAGACTGTGCCCAGTATATAATTTTTCAATTACTACATTCAGGGAACACCCAGTCATCACATGGGGGGAGGTAGTTGAAATCCTGACTGTCGGGATGCAAGCTCACAATGCCGGCGCCAGCATCCTGAGGGTAAGTAGTGGGTATAGGGGAAGGGTTTGGAACTAGAGGGGAGGGTCAGGGGGAAGTTTAGGCTTAAGGTGCGGGGAGGGAGGTTAGGATGCTTACCGACAGGTGTCAGTAGCCTAACCCTGTCTGGATGCCAGGTCAAGATTCTGATCGCTGAGATCTTCAGCGCCGCCATCCCGTACCTAACCCATCACATGGTATCCGGTCAGAAGGCCGACAGTAACCATGACGACATTTATAATGGTGACACCACAATGTCAATATGGCTCAAACTGCCGGCAGGCAACAGTTTAGGAATAACAATGGTTAAAGTTAAGCACAGCTGGGAGATTAGGATTAGTGGGGAAAATACTCACCGGTACGCCTCTTCTGAGACATCGCTGCCAGGACCCGGAAGACGACGCTGGAGCAGCTGGGACAAGGTAAAACAGCTTGACCACAAAGGACTGTTTGTCGACAGTTCATAGTGTCGACATATGATATAATACATAACTGTCGACCAATCATACCCACCCTGATCACATACTTATATTAAATTGACTGAGTGAGATGAGACAAAAAGATAAGATAGCTGTTGAAATAGAAAATAAAAAAAGTGTACATTTGATTTTTGATTTTTTTTTTGGTGGTGAAAGGTTCTTCCACTTTGATTCATGTTTTTTGACAGGTGCTAATGAAATACTTTACCTTACATATACTGTATGCTCTTTTCGCCCCAAACAACAGATTCTGAAGGCCAAGCATCTGCTCAGTTATCGAATACAGCACAGCTGTGGCTGTCACATTTACAGTAAGGAGAAAATTGTATATTCATTGTAAAGAGGAAAAAAAAAAAAAAAAAGATTATGCACTACTCTAGTAAAATGAAACATATAGGTCAAGTATCACCTGTGTCTCAACCATGATCTGGTTATTAAAGGACACTATTACTACAGCACTACAATCTACACTTGAACAGAGCCACAGGACATAAAGGCAAACTGTCTTACGCAGAGAACCAGAGGTGGTGCGTCTCCTCTTTGAGGTTTGCTGGTTGGCCTTTTCATGAGCTAAAGAGCCTCTTGTCTGCATATGCCTGGTCATAGTGCTCTGATCCTGCTCTGCCTTTTCAACTCCATGGAAATACTTCATATGGTAATGAAGCAGTTTGGCTTTGCGAAAAGATTTGTTGCAATCCAAAATCTTGCATTTAAACCTGTTAGGGTCCAGTTCCATGGTCACAGCTTTGGGAGCTATATCATCAGGTTTCTTCAAAGTATTTGTTACTGTAAGAACATAAAATTAAGAAAAAAAAAATAGAAAAAATAAAATAAAAATGAAAGCAGTATTTGACCTAAAATTAAAGAAAAAAATAAAGACAAAATAAAACTAAAAGGCAAATAAAAAACAAACAAAATGTACTCAAATTTAACAAACTACATAGTTTCTGACACATTACAAAAATAGCTTCAACAACAATGACAGACAGCCAGGTTAAATGTTCCTACAACTAAGCAGTTTAGCACATATTTCAAGACTACATTATCCTGCTACCAAGCAGACTTAGATCTCTGGACTTAAAATTAAATCCACTTGTCTCAATCTATTTGGGGGGACACTAGGAACGTGGATTGTAGAGGGCGTAAAACTCAAAACTTGGTCACCATCACCTGTAAATAGGGTTCCAAAATGGATCCAGACCAGTAAATTTAACGTGAAGTCCAAAAATCCCTTTTTTTTTCATTCACCTTCTTTGGGGGACTCTGCTACCATGGGAAAATTAAAAAGCTTTCCCTAGGCTAGGCTCAGACAGAGCTGCTCAAAATTTTCTGCTAAAAATTGGCATCCTTCGATATAAAAACACTGAAGGTGTGTAGTATTGGTAAATGGATGACAGACCAGGTTGCAACCAGAAGTGTTCGATTGAGGCTCCATGCCGGCCTGGCTAGAAAATACTCATGATCTGCCACAGTGGGCTGCAATGTTATCAGGAATTAGATTGTTCTCAGAGGTATACATCTAGATGTGATTCAACCTGACCACCAACTGTTTTGTATTGACATAAAGAGCAAGTAGACTATACACGTTTATACAGAGAGATTTTCTGTGTGTAGATTCTCAAAACTATAACTACTGATTTAACAATTCTCTCAACATTTCCTATACACGCTGAAGCTTTTCTCCAGGTAATATATCCAAGAAAACTCCGGGACTAAAGCTGGCAACACACTATATGATATTTGCCCCAGCAACTATATATTGTGCGTGCTGTACACTGCATGATCTGGCATACGACAGAACGATGTGTCATTATATTCTACATGTAACATCCCTGTGTCATTCATTGCGTCGTCTCACATTAAACAATGTGTACGATATATCATTTCCGATCCACGTCGGTACGATATATCGTAGAGTGTGTTCCCAGCTTAAGGTTTTGAATATCTCGGAGACAAAAGTAACTGAGGTGGGACCTAAGCAAAAGTCACTAGACGAAGGAGAAATCAGTTCTTAGACCTCCCCCTGGCATTTTGGCAAAGGAGTCTTTGTCAACTCTAATGTCTTGATATAGGTCTGCACCAATCTATGGCGGAAATGCAATTGTTTTTGAGCACACGATCTATCTAAACTGACATGGTGATATTCAATTGCTAAATGTTTTTGAGCATGTCCCGTCCAAATAAACAGGGTTTAACCCCATGTAAAGTGGCTAAAAACTTGTCTAAAGCTCAGCATAATGTGCCTAAATGTTAGTTTGGTCACCCAGAACAGGAACAGCGACTATTTCAGCTCGTCACTCAGGAGGGTGTGAGCGGATATCATGCACCCGCACTAGTTGGCAGAAACAACCGAATAACCATGACGACCAGGACTTGCAACAACTGAATCCCCCCTAGGAGGTAATTTGGCTTGGTATTTGGAACACATGAAATACACAACACTTGGAATGGTCTTTATTTAAAAAATTTATTTATTATATTGTAGCATGAAAAGGAATGACTGGAAAAAGTCAGTACTTAATATATTAGAGACAGAAAGTTTATACACAGTACAGAGCTCAGATATGTAGAGATATCAGGCACAACCAGATGTTGTACAAAGCAGTAGGAAGAGCCTAAACTGCAAAGAGCAGAGATTCAACGCAATTCCCAGTCAGAAAATAGCTCCACTTAGGAATATCTGCCTATGGATTCTGGTGGACTTTCCACATAGGAAAGGCCGCCAATGAGCTGACCCCTTATATGGGCACCTTCTACCATGAGCCCAGTCTTGGCTGCCATAGAGGTTTATATAGCAGCAGTGAAAAGCATGGAGAAATTGTACTCCATAAATGCTACTTCAAAGCTGATTCATTTCTATAGACAACTCCACTGGTCAGTCTATAGAATAGGTAGGAGCTGATTGATTGCAATGGGCAACTTCTCCACACTTTTTACTGCTTGATGCATAAACGCCATAGGAAGAGAACAGAGTTTCAATGAGCCAGAGCTGCTGCACCTAGTGTGGGGTTCTGTGCACCAGTGCTCTGGGGTACCCGCTGACAAAGAAAGTCAGTGACCAGGTGACACCATCCATCCAGAAGCCACTAAGCGTGGGGTGCGTGAAAACGATTAAGTGCTTATTACTAGCTCTTACCAGCTGAGTTTTTTTTTAATAGAGCATAGAAAATATACACTGCTGCAGCTAAAAGAAACAGTGAATACTCCTGGGCTGCTATGTCGAAAATGGATCTCCAACTGGTGAAAGGTTGTAGACAAACTAAAAAATAGGTTTTGTACTCCAGCCACATCCCCTCTACAAAACAAGGTAGCAGAGCCTCTCAAAAAGGATAAATGAAAAATCAGAACAGCAACTTAAACACTGCTGGGGACAAAAATGATGTAATTTTTGCAAGTGCCTACAAATAATTGTTTTTAATAATTTTGCTTTCTTTTATGATTGATGGCTGTATGTGAGATGGTATGAAGCCACTTATGTAAGTGTAACAAACATCTAGTAAGAATTTTCATTCAGGGGTGCACATTATAAAATATACTTTAAAAGTTCCATTGCTACGGTCGGTATGTTACCAATTTAAAATAAATATTTTGCTTAGCACAGTAAACACAGAATTGCATCTACACAATTATGCGACAGTTTGAAAAAAGAAAATAGGGAGAAAAAAAACAAAACAAAACATTTTCGATGGCATCTCAATCACAAGAAAAAGTAGTATATAAGGCTGCTCTCATCACTTGTCACTTGATGGCAGCTTAGGAAAACAGGGATCTACCTTCCCTGAAACAGATATAGGAAAAATATGGCGTCTCCCAGAGCTTCATTGTATCAATGAAGATATATTAAAATATTAAATCTCGTACATACTAATACCTTAGATATAGTGTGGCAGGGCTAGCACAGAACTGACAGGGATGTAAGAATGCAGGGTGTCAGATCCAGGCCAGGTATTATGTGTTCGAGTCTGAGCAGCAGGCTTGATTGCAAGCACCTGTCAATGGCTGGTAAAAACACTTCAGACACAAAGAACAGTGTTCCTGACGATGGACAAGCCGGCTAGGCAATAGGCTGGGGGGTTTGGGCTACGCTAGGGACTATAGGTACTCTGTACCAACTTTGCTAAGAAGATTGTAACTGGTTATGCTGTGACCTGTGTTGCTCTTTGAAGACGTTGTAAACTGCCTGTAATATCTGACCTGTGAAACCTGCATTGTCCTGTGCAACCTGCCTGTGGTGGAGAATAAAAGTGAATTGGATTCTACCCTCTCTATGTGATCCTGGTCACAAAAGATACTTGAGGCGTGCCTTCAATAATGGGAAAAATATTTAAAGTATAAAATTAATGTGTGATATGAATTGTTGTGTCGCACCTAATACTGGTATACATATGGCAATACATTCACAAAACAACATTTAACATATAATAATGTCCATAAGGTGCAGGTAAGTGGGAGGAGATGGTTGATACGCTTGATAGGGAATTACTCTACAGGAGGTGAAGCTAGTGCTGGAGAAAATACCAAACGTGTTGACACTCATATTGGACTGTGCAATGTAGATTTAAAGAAAGCTGGCCATCTCCAAACCTCAGTGTTAAAGTAGTAGTTTTTCTAGAAGAGCGAGTTAAAGGGAAAGGAGGGGTGAACCCCAAAAACCTTCATGGATAGACCCACACAGTAGGTAATGCCGGTTTCCCTAATCACATGCAGGTGAGCTAATAGATGTACGTGGTTCCAGCAATTCCCATACAGATAAATACTTTACCTACTGGGTGTCAAGAGTTTATTTACCCCTTGCAAACTTTATGTTTAAAAATGAGAGTTATGGTAAAACTTACCCTTGTTAACTCTTTCTTCGAAGTCCATAGGGCTCACAGGGAGACCTTGGGGCGTAGGTGGTGAATGAGGACCCTGGGAACCAAAGGCCGGAGGAGGAGAAGAGTGAAGGAAGACTGGTACACACAAGAATGACACTCTCACGGAGAAGGAGACGGGAAACCGGTGACCAGAAACACAGCCCATATGAAGCCGGGTGCCCTGTGGACCCTAAGGACTCTGAAGAAGAAAATTAGTTATGGTAAAACTTACCTTTTTAACTTTCTTCAGAGTCCATAGAGCTCCACAGGGAGACCTTGGGGATGTCCCAAAGCAGTCCTTTAAGGGTGGAAACGCTCTTGCGTTGAGAAGAGAATCTGGCACCCAAAGGAAGCATCCAGAGTGGCAAAGGTATCGAAGCTCAAAAATATATGAACAGAGGACCACGTGGCCGCCTTACAAAGCTACTCAGCTGAGGCGCCACGGCAAGCTGCCCACGAAGGACCCATTGGAGTAGAAAGAGCAGTAACAGTAGCCGGTACAGGAAAACCTGCCTGCGTGCAAGCCTGTGAGATAGTCATACAAAGCCATCTAGGCAATGTTTGTTTGTTGGCTGGCCATCCTTCTTCTAAAAAATCCATAGAGCACAAACAAGGAGTCTGATTTCCAACATACCGTATATACTCGAGTATAAGCCGAGGTACCTACTTTTACCACAAAAAACTGGGAAAACTTAATGACTCGAGTATAAGCCTAGGGTGGGAAATGCAGCAGCTGGTAGTGCCCCCCAGTAGTAATTCCCCCTGGTAGTGCCCCCAGTGGTAATCCCCCCCTGGTAGTGCCCCCAGTGGTAATCCCCCCCTGGTAGTGCCCCCAGTAGTAACCCCCCCCCCCCCCTGGCAGCTCCTCCAGTGGTAATCCCCCCTTTTAGTGCCCCTTGTAGAAATCCCCCCCCTGGTAGTGCCCTCTGTAGTAATCGCCCCCTGGTAGTGCACCCAGTAGTCCCCCCCCCGTAGAGAGAGACGTGATAAGGGTAAAAGAAAAAAATCACTTACCTGAAACCCCCCGCTCCTTGTCCCGCCGCTAACAGCTCCTCCGGCCGCTTTGCATGGGAGAGAAGTCATTATTCATGACGTCTCTCCCATTACCCACTGCGGGAGCCGGAAGATGGCTGAAGTCTGACAGACTCTCAGCGGCTGCTGATTACAACAAACACACAGCTGCCGGCTCCGGCGGCTGTGTGTTTGGCAGTGTGTAGTGCTCACCGAACTCCGTCCGGTCAGCGCTACACACTTCACTCGAGTATAAGCTGAGGGAGTACTTTTTCAGCAAAAAAAATGTGCTGAAAAACTCGGCTTATACTCGAGTATATACGGTATATCCTAAGGGCACGGATCACATCCAAGGAGGCCTCACCTGAAGAGAGGTCTGGTGATTGAAAGGTCGGGACTACAATTTCCTCATTAATGTGTTAACTAGTAACTTTTGGAAGGAACCCAAGGCGAGTCCTAAGTACTGCCCTGTCCTGGTGGAAAATTAGAAATGGGGAGCGACGGGAGAGCGCCCCTAAATCTGCCACTCTTCTGGCTGACGCTATAGCCAAAAGAAAGTCTTCACTGTTAACCACTTAAGTTCCACAGAATCCAGGGGTTCAAATGGAGGGCCCTGTAGGGTGCGAAGAACTGACAAATCCCAAGGAGCCATTGGAGGGACAAAGGGAGGTTGAATTCGGAGGACAGCCTGGAGGAAGGTGTGGATATCTGTTAGTGGAGCAAGTCTATGCTGGAACCAAATGGACAGAGCAGAGACATGCACTTTCAGTGAGGCCAGGCGGAGTCCTAGGTCCAATCCAGCTTGAAGAAAGGCCAGGACTCTGGAAGTCCTAAACCATTGGGGGTTGTAGCTTCTGGTACTACACCACTGGAAATATGTATGCCACACTCTGTGGTAGATCCAAGCAGAGGCTGACTTATGCGCTCTGAGCATAGTTTTGACTACAGCGCTAGAGAAACTTTTGGAGCTCAGGAGCAATGTCTCGAGCCACGCCGTCAAAGACAGACGACCCAGATCCGGGTAAAGGCAAGGACCCTGAGACAACAGATCCAGTAGCAAGAATGGAGTGTCGATGGAGAGACTCCGAAGATCCGAGTACCAGTGACATCTGGGCAAAGCTGGAGCCACCAGCAGGACAATGCCTCAGTCTTGTTTGAACTTCCGAAGAACTCGAGGAAGAAGGGAGACTGGAGGGAAGAGGTACGCAAACTGGAAGGTCCACTTCATTGACAATGCATCTACAAAGGTTTCCTGAGCATCTCGTTCTGGATCCGTACACAGGCAGTTTGTGATTGTGTCGGTAGGCAATGAGGTCCACTGGTCCTGAAAGGAGTGCGGACCGGTCACTGTGCCCCAGTCCTGGGGTAACCAGTTCCACCTGGAGATCATCAGCCTTTGCAAAGGCCTGGAATGGAATTGAGCATATTCCACCATGTCGAAGGTGGACACCATGGATCCCAGAACCTGCATTGCTGAGTGGATCGACACTCTGCGACTGTAGAGACATCTGCGCATTCATAGTTGAAGTGTGGAGATCTTGTCTGAGGTCAGAAAGATTCTCTGATCCCGAGAATCCAGCAGGGCTCCCAGATTAATCATTCCCTGTGAGGGATTCAAGAAGGACTTTTTCCAGTTGATTAACCATCCGTGCTTGTGCAGGAAAGCAATGGTTAACTGCAGATGGCGGTGAAGCAGTTCTGGGGACCCTGCTAGGAGCAGGAGGTCGTCCAGATAAGGTAACAGTCGGACACCCTGACCACGTAGGTGGGCAGTCATGATTTTGGTTAACACCCAAGGAGCTGTGGATAGTCCATAGGGAAGAGCCTGAAATTGGAAGTGTTGCTGTAGTATAGCAAACCGGAGATATTGCTGATGTGATGGCGCTATAGGTACATGTAGGTACGCGTCCTAAATATCCAGAGATACCATGAAGTCTGCAGGCTCCATAGCTAGGATGATGGAGCGTAGGGTTTCCATCCTGAACCTGTGTACCCGGAGGAATTTGTTCAAGGATTT
This sequence comes from Taudactylus pleione, assembly GCA_031769625.1. Lineage (NCBI taxonomy): Eukaryota > Metazoa > Chordata > Amphibia > Anura > Myobatrachidae > Taudactylus > Taudactylus pleione. The sequence goes on along the minus strand of JAUIMM010000255.1, from coordinate 16,314,581 downwards.
GAGATTGAGGACAGACCGATGAGACCCATTCGGCTTATGAACCAGAAAGAGAGTAGAATAATAACCAGTCTCTCGCTGAGATAGTGGGACTGGCACAATTACCCCTGCTTGCAGCAAGGACTGTATGGCTTTCTGGATTTGTAAGGCCTTGTTCAGGTCTGAAGGAGGGCCTGTGTAGAAAAACTGGTGGGGAGGCAGTCTGAGAAATTGAGGGCGTACCCGTGAGAGACCACTTCTCTTACCAGCACTGGGCGAACTGAAGAAGTCGGCCTCCCACTCTGGGATATCCCAGAGGGAGGCCCGTCCTGTCAGGCTGAGGGTTTATCCTCTGGTTTTGAAGCAGGGCATCTGGTGTTCTAGGTCTGCTGGGTCCTGGGTTTGGTGGCCGTAGTGGAAGCTGACTGCCTAAGAAAGGACTGACCTTTAGGCTTTCCCTGAGGACGAAAGTACTTAAGTGATGTAGTCCGAGGCCTAGTAGAAGTAGTTGCTAAAGGCAGAAATGCAGTTTTTGATGCTGCCAAGGTGGTTACAATTTTGTCAAGGTCTGGGCCAAACAAGATCTCCCCATTGTAGGGTAACTCTTCTAGGCCTTTCTTGGAATCCGCATCTGCCTTCCATGAGCGTAGCCACGGGGTACGGCGGGCAGACACAGCCGCGTCCGAAACTCTGGAGGTTAGGAGACTGGCATCCAATGTCGCTTCTCTAATATAAGAATCTGCATCTCAAATGTGAGCAACAAGAGACATCTGATCCCTAGAAGCATCTGAGGAAAATGAGTCTTCAAGTGCGTCAGCCCAGCTCTCTATAGCTTTAGCCACCCATGCAATAGCCATGGTTGGACGGGCAACAGCCCCTGAAAGAGTAGATCGATTTCAGGCAAGCTTCCACTTTTCTATCTGTAGGATCCTTCAAGGAAGTAACTGTAGGAATATGCAACGTAGCGCTTTTAATTAAACGCGTAACATGTGAATCCACCGCAGTGGGTGTTTCCCATTTTGCACAATGAGCCACAGGAAAAGGGTAACATGAGGTCAGGCATTTTTGTGGTTGAAACAACTTACCAGGCGATTGCCAGGCTGCAGCCATGTGTTCAGCTATTGAGCCGATAAGAGGGAATTCTGCTAGAGCCACTTTCTGTCGTTTAAACAGAGGGTGCTTGGACTTAGGGGCTGGCTCGTCATCTTCTATTAATAAGATGGGTCTGACAGCTCGTACCAAGGCAGGAATATTAATTTTTGACCGACTCTCATCCTCCTCCAGAGGGGAGTCAGGGTTAGAGAGATCAGCATCTACTGCCTCCTCAGATGATAATTCAGAATCTTAGAGTTGCGTGGACTGTGATAACAACACAGGATGCTTAGAGGGCTTACTGGGTAGGGGCTTCTCACCTTGCAACATTGTTTGAAAGGCATTAGATGTACCCATTAGACTCTGCACAGAGTTAGAGAGTACGTCTACCCATGGTGGGGGCACAGTAGGTACCTGTATCGCCGAAACTTGTTGTGGCAACCCCAAAGGGGGAACTACGGCCTGCTGTGATAACCCCATAGGGTGAACAACAGCCGGAACCGCCAGGCGGTCCGCTATGGTGGCCAGAATCTGAGAAAATGAAGCCCAGGCGGGCTCTTGCACAGGCGCTGGGTTATCTGACGGGCAAGGTGGAGTATAACACTTGCTACATAACCCATCTTGAATCAAATCCTCCTCACTTAAGCCTGCAGCACATAATTTGTATGATAGCAGTATGGATGCAGATGCCTTTTTGCAGCTATGTCTAGCAAAGGCAAGAGTAACAGAGTAATATGGCACACAATATGGCACTGGGTAAAATGCAACCACAGTGTATGTAGGATACTAGTAGGAATGAAATATACTGGTTGTCTTATGCTTGGGAGCTGCAGGAGCACACAGCCCAAATATGGCACAGTGCAACGAACAACTGTATGTGACAAACCTCACAAATACTTAGTTCTATAGATGTGAGGCACAGGAAAACCCCTTAATACACCTGTATGTTAGGGCAATAGTCAGAGAATAAAGGGAAATATATATGCTGACAGTAGATGAGAGAAAAAGACAGACAGCGCTAGCATAAGTCACATACAATGCAGAAATAACCAATAACTGCAAAATGGAACTACAATCAACTACACAGATTCAGCGTATGTAGCGCTATAGCCTAGCAGACAGAACACAGGGAGAGGTATGTAGGGGAACCAGACCCTGCATATTCCTGAGAGTTGCGGCTGTGCCCTTGAGAGAAAATGGCCGCCAGAGACCTCAGAAGGGGCGTGGTAAGAGAAGGAGAACAGCTCAGGGAAGAGAGACCTCAGTGGAATGGCGCCCTGAGGTCTCTGAGGGGAGGAGCCACTTTAACAGGGTAGCTGACCTCACCATGCTGATTATTTAACCACTGGGACACTGGCTCCAGCACCATGTGTACCCTGGTGGTCTAGAGGATCGCGGTGGCTGGAGCCTGCGTCCACACTTAGCACCTCCGGTCTGTCCCATGAGACCAGAGGTATGACTGCCAAGGTGTGGGTCACCATAAGCGGTGGCCCGCCTTACCTGTCCCCTTAACATCCAGCTGCAGTCTGGGTCCTTCCAGGGGGCCGGCTAGCAGGGACCCCGGGATGCTCGCCAATGATCCCCAGTCTGAACTGGCGTCTCGGCGCCGGAAGGGTGATGGAGCTGCAGCGCAGACGTCCTATGGATAGTCTGCTGCTGCGCGCTCTAAGTAGATAAAAAGTAAATGAAAGGAATCATAATATAAACAGCTTTAGGGCTGCCTAAGCTGCCCCCCGAATAATAGTGACCAGACTCTGGCCGGACACCAACGAAACTGAGGTGCCTCTGGCTCGGGGGCGGGGTATGGACCGATGCATCCTGGAAGCTAAAGCTTTAACTGCGTGGTGCCCGGTGTTCTCATCCACCACCTACACACCAAGGTCTCCCTGTGGAGCCCTATGCACCCTGAAGAAGAAAATTACATTTCTGAAGTTACAAGCCTGTTCATACCCAGACCAATCCTTTTCTGGCGTGTGCTTGGCAAAAATGGAGCAAAGTGTCTGCAGGAACACTGGGGAAGCATGCCTGTCTCTCCAGGCTTTGCCAGGAAGCAGAGCGTTCAATTAAATTGTTTTATCCCAGTCTTGGTCCAGATCAGTTCATCACTTCTGCCCTTAGTCAAAAGGGCATCACTTCCACCCCTCACAGCTTACTGAATAGCGATGCTCCTAACTTCTTGGGCAATATATGCACAGTCCAATTGGAGTGTCAATGTAGAGTAATTCCCTCTCAAGCACATCACTCACCTCCTACCACTTCCCTGCACCTTATGGACCATGTAATTTTTTATTTTAACCATTATTGAAGGCACACCTCAAGTATCTATGTATCTATTTTTTTAGTATATATAAGATTTAATATATCTTTATTGATACATCCATTATTAATAAATCAAATGCTTATTTATAAACACGTCGTTAAATTTTTTTAAATAAGCCTAAATGGTGAGAAAATAAGTGCTAGGAGACCCCATATTTCTCCTATCACAAAACCCTTACGGGTAAACGTGTACGATGAAAAGTAATCAAATAGTAATAACACTTTTAAACATTCCGGGAAACTAGCTACATTACCAGATATCCTTTTTTAGCGAACAGGACTATCAACCGTAATCTATAATTAAGAAGGAAAAAAAAACTTGCCATTTTTCATTTACTTCTATATTCCAATGGATCAGGCTGTCATTTATTGGATTACCAATTTACAATATAAGAGATTGATCTCCTATCCGTTACAAGAAAAAAAATATATAAAAAACCACTGCAAGACATCCACCCCAAAACACCACAGTCACACATTTTGATAAACATCTAATGTTTTACATACCATGCTTTTGTCTCACACAAGAAAGTAAAAGTGGTTACTATTAAATGCAACTGATGCTCAAGCGTCCCATACGTCGCCCACCCCTGCAATAGTCAGACCATAGCAGATTGTTGGTTATTTTATAATCAGGGAAGCTTAAAAGGGGCTTTTCACGATAAAAAGTTACTAAATTCCTTAATCTCCAAATAACAGCAAATTGGTTAACGGGTCAAGCCATTGAAAGCCTAAAGGTGCCCACACACATACCGATCTGCCCACGATCAGCCGATGTGTACGATTTGTGTACGATTTCCCTTGAAACTCTCCCCGGCAGCTCTGCACACGATCTCCACATGATTTGGTGTCCAATCTTCAAATGATCTCTCCTGCAGTCAGACTTTTTACAGTGCATCGCGTCCTAAATTGTCAGATCTGCCCTACTGCACGGCAGATCTGAAGATGCGATGTGCGACCAGCGGGGATGCGCATCGCATCGTGAGTGGGGACTCATGATCTCCTCACGATTTGGCCATATTTTACACGATCTGTCGTTCCAATGTGTCGGAATCGGCCAGATTGTGTAAAATATCGCTATGTGTGTGGGCACCTTCACAAAGTACCATTTGTATGATCACTTCACTATTGTGCAGATTGGACTCCTACCAATCGCCTTCAGCCCTGCTCAGCTCTCGCTATCGCAAGGGTGATCTGATACAGCAACTCTAAAGCTGGTCACACATGGTGCGATATGCACCGAGCGACGCAACGGGGGATCTGATGTCCGACATATCGGGAGGTCCCCACGCGCATTGCGATCGGATGGCTGACCGCCCGATATGCTGGTTCCCCCCTTGCGCTGCATGGGATCGCACATCGCATCCCCAGACCGACTGAACCTGCAGTAAGATCTGAGGATGCGATGTACGACCCCACGGGTGCGCACATTATTCGATATCATGCCCATACACGGTACAATATAGCAGCCAAATCGTATCAATCAGTCGTATCGGCTGATTTATCACACAGTGTATGGGCACCTAAAAGCTATCAAAAAGAGCTATTGCATCAGATCTCTCCGTTGCTACAGAGCAGAAAAGATGTGTCTCAAGGTGCCTACACACATAGCGATGTGCTGACGATCCGAGATTGTGCACGATTTCCCTTGAAAACTCTCCTCGGCAGCTCTGCACACGATTTGGTGTTTGCAGTGTCCAATCTTCAAACGATCTATCGTGCAGCCAGACTTTTCTCCAGAGCATTGGGTCCCAGATTGGCAGATCTGCCCTACAGCACGGCAGATCTGACAATGCGATGTACGACCAGCAGGGATGCGCATCGCATTGTGAGTGGGAACTCACGATTTACTCATGATTTGAGCATATTTTACACGATCTGTCGTTCCAATGCGTCGGAATCGGCCAGATCGTGTAAAACATCACTGTGTGTAGGCACCTTCAGCTGATCAGCAGAGTTACCTGGACACTGCAAATAGTTAGGTTTCTAAAGTACCATTACTTGGAAGGGAGGTAAAATTTAGTAGAATTTCGAAATAAAGTTGACCACCATTAGTGATGTCAGGAAATGGATGTGCCAGCATTAACTGAATTGTGCACCTCTGAATAATAGTTTCTTCTAGAACAAGACTAAATAAGAGCAGTGGCACAGGGAGCAGAGAAGACACAGGACCTTATTAGTAATATTAAAGGAGGAATGAGTTGCACACAGAGGATAGAGGGTAACAAGAGAGATACATGTACAAGCTTAGGAGACAAATTGACAAAACTATACTAAACATTCACTAGGTTCTACATTAGCTTCTTGTATGGAAGAGGACTGTACACATTTGCCCATACCAGGGCTCTCAATATAGAACATGCCCAATAAGTATCCAATTCTAAGATCTGGAAAACTAACTCTATATATTTCTGTTGTGCAAGCCACGAGAGTCCAAGCAAAGTCTCAATACTGCACATGGTCACTTTCCAATTTTGCAAAGGGTGTGACATCTTGCTAACTTATGCTGGGCATACACTCTACAATTATCTGTCAGATCTCTGTCCAATCCGACTGGTTGGAATGAAAATCTGGTAATGTATGGGAGCCAATGACAATCGACCATATGATCTTAAAAACTGGAAAATGGGCAAAAACGATTGGTTATATAAAATTAATTTGACCAATTTGTCTGGATGACAATTTTTGTCTGCTTTTCAGTGTTTGTGAGCAAATGGTCGATTGTCATTTGCTTCCATACATAAAGTAGTATTTACTCCAGAAGAGTGAGTTAAAGGGTAAGGAGGGGTGAATCCCATAAACCCTTATGTGTAGCCCCAACACAGTATTTAATGCCGGTTTCCCTAATCACATACAGATATAGCGTTCCGTGCCCTGCCCTATTTCTAAAGAGCAGAAAGCACCCTGCCCTCCGGTGCGGCGCCCTGCTGAAACAGCCTGCGGGATCTGTTCCCTTCCGCGGGCTGCAGTGTCCTGCGGGTAGGGCAAACGGCGGTGCAGCAGTCATTGCCGGTGGATAGACATGCGTCTGGCATCCATTCACAGTGACCGCTGCGCTTGGAGGCTGCCCGGCATGTACGTAAGTGCCGAGCACACCCCCAGGAGTAACTAAAAGTGAACGAGTCATCAAGACACGCCCCTTTTCCTTAGAGCACTAGAGGGGGCGTCTTTCTCTAGGTCCAGCGCCATGCCCGGCACCGGACCTAGAGTGAACACTACAGATAATAAGAGTTATGGTATAACATACCTTTGTTAACTCTTTTCCTTCGAGGTCCATAGCCATTATGTTGGGGTACGAATCCTGGTCACCAAACAGTTAACACAAACGAGCTCTCTGCTCCCAGGATGCACCGGGGTTCCTCCTCATATACCCCACCCCCTGCCTCAGGTAGCCAGTTCGTTACCAAGCTTAAGCAGGCGGAGACAAACAAAGGGTAAGAAAGAAGAAACCCATAACTCATGAGTCCAGACTCTCAAAAGGAGAAACTACGGAAACCTCCCCCAGAACTACAGGTGCGTCTGGGTGGGTGTCCTGTGGACCCCAAAGAAAAAGAGTTAACAAAGGTATGTTATACCATAACTCTTATTTTCTTCTTCGGGGTCCACAGCCATTACGTTGGGTATATCCCAAAGCACTAAACCTACGGGCGGGGACGCTCCCTACTCTCGGAATAGAGGAGAACCCTATGCCCGAAGGAGGCATCCTGAGAGGCAAAAGTGTCAAAAGGCATAACAATTGACAAAGGTGTGGACGGAAGACCATGTGGCTGCCCTGCAGAAGTATTCAGCAGAGGCACCCAGCAGGCCGCCCACAAAGGCCCCACTGACCGTGTGGATGTACTTTTACTGAGTCTGGCACCACCAGACTAGTCTGACCTGCGGAATCGTCATATGAATCCATCTGACTAGCGTCCGCTTATCGGCTGGCCAGTCTTATGACTGTCATACAGTAGAAAAAGGAACCTACCTCCTCATGCTGTTGGAGCGATCCACATAATTGTGTAGCATATCCAAGGAAAGCCTCACCTACCGTGAGGCTTGTAGTCTGAAAGCTGGGACCACAATCTCTACATTCATATAGAACCAGAATACCACTCTTGGAAGGTATTCCGCCCTAGTATGAAGTACCGCACTCTCCCGATGACTTAGTAAAACGGGAAAGCGGGATGAAAGTGCTGCTAGATCAGAGACGCTCCAGTCTGACGAGAAGAACATACTCGAGAAATCTAACCCCCTAGGGCCACATTTTCTCAGTTCACCCCGGAGAACATACAAAGTTTTAATAACTGCAGCCAGAAGTAAGTTTCTTATACTCTGAATTACAGAACATCCTTTCTTCAAGGCAGAGGTCTGAAGAACCATGCCGTCCAAGATGGACGAGTCAGATTTAGATACAGGAAGGGATCCTGTATTAACAAGTCCGACCTTAGCCGAAGGCCACGGAGTGTCTATGGAGTGACTCTGCAGGTTGGCGAACCAGCAGCGTCTGGGTCAAGCAGGGGCCATCAGTATTACTGTTGCATATTCCCGTTAACCCTTAGAGGGAGGGATAGCGGGTGAAGCAAATACGCTAGTTTGAAGGTCTACTCTACTGCCAGAGCATCCACAAACACTGTGCCCGTACCTGGGGACCCTGTGCTTGTGACTCAAAGCCATGAGGTCTACCTCTAGAAGACCCATCCATCCACAAGGCTCTGAAATACCTGTGGATGAAGAGCCCACACTCTCTGGCGCGTATATCCTGCTGGCCTAGGAAGTCCACTTCCAAATTAAGGACTCCTGGTATGAACACAACCAATCTCGCTGGAAAATGACATTCTGCCTCCTGATGGATGAGGCAGTCTACTGCGGTGGTGTTGATAGATTGCACCTAGACCGGCCTGCCCCTTTAGTATTTCCTGAGCTTGAAAAGCGCTCCTGAATACTGCCCTTCGTTTCAGAACGTTTTCCCTGGCCGGGCAAATAACAGCTCCTGACAGAGAAAGACTGCCCTGAAACCGGCTTCCAATCTCTTATCAGTGGAACATTTAAAGGCGAATGCCAATGGTACTGGAAAGGGATATTAGGCCTCAACCTTTCTGGTAATATGGATTTTCCTGCCCGGAGAAAACTCCCTACTACGTTCCCTACAACCCCTGGTATTTCAGGTGGTCTCCCATCCAAGTACTAACTGGGCTCAATGCTGCCTAGCCATCAAGATCAAACAATCTTGGGCATGTCCAGTATGGTCTGGCTGTAGTCAGATTTGGGAGGCTTTCCCAACTTTCTGGCATTAGAACACTGGAGCCTCTCCTTATACTGGCTCCACAAGCATCGCTTTGACCCCTCTGATCAGGGAGGAGACGTACTGTTGGAAGACTGTCTTCCTCTCTTGAGAGTGACTCCTGGGAGGAGACCTGTGTGTCCCTAAACACCAGAAGATGTACCAGAATCTGAGGGCTGGACGGAGCGTGAGACCAACCGCCTTCTGATTCTTTTGGCTGTACTAGCCTAGCTGCTTGCCATAACTGCTGGAAGGCTGCTAAGGACGAAGTCACCTTTTCATCCGAGTGAGCACACATGTCCCTCCAGGACAGATGCCCAGGAAGCCTAAACATGGTAGGTTGCAGCTGCTGAAGATACCTTAATATCAGGGTTAACGCAGGAGTCGCCAACCTGTCCACAACCTGCGCTATGATCTGGTAGATTTGACTACTGTGGTGACTCTTTAGAACAGTGACCACCACAACCCATTTATATTAAGTCCAGTGAGGGCACCCCCATCGCCCCTCTCTGTGGCCTGGCCCGCGTAAGGGGCCGACGCCATCTGGTCTTTGGCTGCAAAGACCTAGCAGCCTGTAGTAATTGTTGAACGGCTACTAAAGATGATGCCCTGCCTCAACCACTGCCTACAGCACCTGGTATTCCCAGGTGGTCTCCCATCAAAGCACCAACCAGGACCAACACGGCATAGCCTCCAAAGTCAGATGAGACTACGCATGTCCAGTGTGGTATGGCTGTAGGTGAAATGTCCATTCATGATGGAAACAGAGGGCATAATCCACAGGGGCTGCTACTACAGGTCACACTTGCCACCAACTCAGGGGCCCCAGCCATCTGTCTTACCTTTTCATTGGACATACAAGGTTTATCCAATGTCTAGTATTAATGTGACCATCATTTTACATCCAATGTACCCACGTATCTTTGTAGCGGGTTACATGAGGAGAAACAGTAGTGATAGACTTATACTGACAAGGCAGCATAATACAGCAGATTTCATAAGTCACATGTAATGCACATGATACATAATTATATATAAACATATATATACATACATATACACACATACACGCATATTCACTGTTCATACACACTAAGCTCTCTGGCCAACTACCAAACACCAGGTAGGACCTAGAGCTCTGTATGACCTGATCACCGGAGTGGAGGCATATATACATACATACAACAAAACTTTTAGTCAACTACAAACAGCCGACAAGGCTAAGTAGGACATCAAGCTCTGTATAACCTGGCCATCCACAGAGAGGCACCCAGGAAGATGAACCAAATCTCCGGAGAACATTTGCAAGTAACCTACAACAAGCGTCGGCTTACAGAAAACAGACGTGTGAAGCACTCTCTAACCCAGTGTTGGCTAACCTTGACACTCCAGCTGTTGTGGTACTATATATCCCAGCATGCCCTGCCACAGTTTTAGCATGCCCTAATAGCAAAACTGTAGCAGTGCATGCTGGGTTATGTAGTTCCATAACAGCTGGAGTGTCAAGGTTAGCCAACACTGCTCTAACCCCTAACCACAGTTTAGGGGTTTAAGAAAAATAACATTTTTAACAGTAGCACATTCATGCCTAACTGACTAGTTTTGCAAAATCTACCTGTAGATTTGCCTCAATCGGTACTGAATCCAAGCAACAAAAGTTGGTAGGATACCAATGTTATGCACTTTCCTGGGAACAAGGCATACTCAGGGATAGCCAACTTCCCCCCCCCAATCAGTACTGAACTCAGCTGAGTCTTCCTAATTAGGAGAGAGGGGGGGATGGGCAACCGAGCCCTACCAGTATATGTGAACTACAGTATAGCCCATATAGCCTACAGCTGGGGCCAATGTAATATGTTCATCTTCACACACAGTCTTTCAGAAACAAAGGCAGCATAACTCAGCAAAACGTAACACATTTAAGCAGTACGTTTGCCATAGGCTCTTAATCATAAAGCACACCAGCTTAATAGGATATCTGAGCCTGTTCAACCTACCCGAAGCAAGGTATTTTGGTCCATAATATGGGAAAAGGAAACCCAAGGGAGTGCCTATCCAGAAGCTGGGAGGTTTGTCTACTTGACATAGTAACCACATAATCAGATTGTATGAAATCCTGTGGGGAAAACCCCCCCCCCAGCACAGGGACTTAAGCCGCCTGTCCTTCAGACTCTGAGACATAATAATGAAAAGTTCTGTAAAACCTGAACCAGCAGTAGGAAAAGTATACAGGGAGACTGCCCAGCGTCCTGAAGGAGCAGCATTCAGAGAGCAACTGACATACACTCTGGCTGCCCTATGGAGGCTGGGAGTGGCAACTCACCATCACTGCGCCAGAGGACTGAACTAGTGTGTGGATTGGGGAAGGGGCCGCCGGGGAAGCACACCTCCCCTATGCTGCTTGGACCCCTTATCCCGGCGGTCTAATGTAGGAAACAAGCTGTATGCCTCCCGACCGCAGCTTAACCTGTAGGAAAAAGGTAAAGGGGAAAGACAGTGATTGTTGTTTTTGTGGATACTGTTTCTTATGTAAAAAGAACTGTGACTCCTGTAAACTATCACATGTCATGCATAAACACTCTGCGAGTCATATGCATATAAGCTCTCACTACCACAATCAGCCTAGGCTTAGGTAGGATAGAGCCCTGTAAAAACCTAGACCAGCAGTAGGGAAGGTATACAGGGAGACTGCCCAACGTCCTCTCTTGTAGGAGCAGCGATCAGACAGCAACTGACATACACTCTGGCTGCCCTATATGGAGGCTGGGAAGCGCAATCCACAATCAACTGTGCCAGAGGACTGAACTAGCGTGTGGATTGGGGGAGGGGCCGCCGGGGAAGCGTACCTCCCCTATGCTGCTTGGACCTGCCCGGTAAACTGACCTGGCCGCCGCCACAAGCCCCAGCTGGTCAGGAACATCAAATTCCGGCGGTCTAGGCTAGGAGAACAAGCCGTATGCCTCCTGACTGCAGTGCGCCTCTGGCCAGTCTCACCGCCGGAGGCCGGACCGCCGCGTGGTCCCGACGTCAGAGGTCGCAGCGACCACCTGCTTACCTGCCATCCCCTTGATCCGGTTGCAGTCCAGGGCCAGAAAGCCCCTGCCGACTCCCCTGCCAAGGACCTGCAGAGGCAGCGGTGCCGGAGGAGGTAGTTGCAACGCGTGGCCGATGCGTCTCCAATCAGGCGCGAGGCTGCTTCCAGGACCAGGACAGCTCAGACCACCCGCTGAGAAAGAGTAAAACTCTTTTTCTTTTTTGTTACTCGTCTGCAGGACTGCTCCAGCAGTCCCACTGTCTATGTGGTGAACACACCAAACAGGAAGAACTGGCTACCTGAGACAGGGGGTGGGGTATATGAGGAGGAACCCCTGTGCATCCTGGGAGCAGAGAGCTCGTTTGTGTTAACTGTTTGGTGACCAGGATTCATACTCCAACGTAATGGCTGTGGACCCCATGGACCCCGAAGAAGAAAAATACTTTATCTGCTGGGTGTCAAGAGTTTATTTACCCCAAACTTATAAGCCTGTTAAACAAGTTTAGAAACAAGACTGGGTATTATCACAAATTGTAAAGGGCTGTGGAATTGAATGGTTTGTTGTCTTTCCCAGAAGGGATGTTATTAATTATCAATGCAGTGTTAGGAGTAACTAGAGCATTGCAGGGATACAGGGACCCAAAGAATTGTCTGGTATGTTGACCCCTAAGTACCATTCTGTGACCATGTGTAACTTATCAATCACCGCTTATAATATTTAAGTTTCACTTCTAGGTACAGGTAACTTAATACTTTTAAAATATTTAGGGCCATGTCACTTTATCCAATAAATTTAAACTAAGCAGGTTTTTGATCCTACTGCTCAACAGTGTGCTACCACTTCATTTATATATAATAAATGAATGAATAGTTTAACCAGTTCTAGATTAGGCAAATTTATGTTGAGCTTTAGACTATAGGTGAATTTTTAAAGCAGCACTCACATTAAGTGTAAACCTTGCCGGGCTTTATACTTAATGTGAGTGCAGCTTTAAATTTTCACCTAAAACCAGCGCTAGGTCTTTTCAGAGTTGTATACAATTTTAATTGCAGATAGATATGGCGATTTTTAGCAAATTGTGAATGCGTTGTGGCTTCCATTAGCAATTTAGAGAAATTACGAGCAATTCAGTCATTATCTCCTTTGCAGCTGGATGGGCTTGCTGGCAAAGGAAAATTTGCATGTAGATAAGTGGACGTGTAGATAGAATTGCAGCCTAATCAGAATTGATCGCATGCAGGCATCTGTCCGACTTCAGTAAAAAAATCTGCACAGGAGGAGGGGCTGGCACAAAGGCAGATCATAGTGATGACTACTGCTCTCACGAACAGAGGGGGCTGGGTGTGGGGTGGATGCATAAATGCTGCCAAATCAATAAAAAATATGAGATAGAGATAACAAAGGTAAGTTCTTACCATATTTCTACGAAGTCCATAGGGTTCCACAGGATACCTTGGGGTATAGGCGATGACGTCAGGCATCGGGCACCATAGAGTTAAGTTTTCAGTCCTCCCAGGATGCACTAGGGTCCCCCTCCTATACCCCGCCCCAGAGCCAAGGCATCTCAGTTAGTTACCAAGCCATAGGTCGGAGGAGGAGAAGGAAGAGAGAGAAAAAAAGATCTGGACACACACAAGAATCACATTCTCACCAGAGGGAGACGGAAAAACCGGTGACCAGAGTAAAGCCCATTTGCAGCACAGGTGCGACAGGGCGGGAGTCCTGTGGAACCCTATGGACTTTGTAGAAATAGAGATAACAAGGGTAAGTTCTTGCCATATCTCATATTTTCTACATCAGGGTACATAGGGTATCCACAGGATACCTTGGGGATGTCCCAAAGCAGTATCCTTTAAGGGTGGGGACGCTCCTGTGCTGAAAGGAGAATCCGCCACCCGAAGGAAGCATCCTGAGAGGCGAAGGTGTCAAACCTGCAATACCTCACGAAAGTATGGACAGAGGACCACGTAGCAGCCTTGCAGATCTGGACTGCAGAGGCACCACGTCGAGCTGCCCACGAAGGACCCACAGACCTAGTGGAATGAGCCTTCACAGAAGGAGGAACCGGCAGACCTTCATAATGATAAGCTTCAGAAATAGCCATACAGATCCAGGCTGCCAAAGTTTGCTTTGAAGCAGGCCAACCCTTTTTACGTAAGCCATAGAGGACAAACAAGGCGTCCGACATCCTAAACGAAGAAGTGCGGTCAACATAAGTCCTTAAGGCCCGCACAACATCCAAAGTGGCCTCACCCACTGAAAGGCCAGGTGAGTTAAAGGCCGGAACAACTATTTCCTCATTAACATGAAACTAGGAAACAACTTTGGGAAAGAATTCAGGACGAGTGCGTAGCACTGCCCTGTTCCCATGAAAAATCAAGAAAGGGGGTCTACAAGAAAGAGCCCCTAAATCAGAAACACGTCTGGCCAGAAGGAAAACAGTCTTAGCTGTTAGCCATTTAAGATCCACTGAGCCCAGTGGTTCAAACGGCAGTCCCTGGAGAGGTGGAACAAAGGGTGGCTGAATGCGTAGAACACCTTGCATAAAGGTGCACACATCCGTGATTGTAGCAATCCTACGATGTAACCAGACAGACAGGGCCGAAACCTGCACCTTCAAAGAAGCAAGGCGAAGCCCATGGTCTAGTCCCGCTTACAGGAAGGCGAGAACCCGAGACAGACGAAACTCCCGCGGTGCATAACCTCTCGGTCGACACCACTGGAAGAACGTATGCCACACGCGATGGTATATTCTTGCGGAGGACTAGCCGAGCTCTGAGCATGGTACGCACTACAGAGCTGGAAAACCCTCTGGAACTTAACATGGCCGTCTCAACAGCCACACCGTCAAAGACAACCGAGTCAGGTCCGGGTGAAGACAAGGACCCTGTGACAGAAGGTCTGGACGTAGCGGCAACCACAGAGGACTGTCCACGGACAGACCCTGAAGGTCTGAGAACCAGTGCCGTCTGGGCCATGCGGGAGCTATCAACAGGAGCGTCCCTCCTTCCTGTTTGAATTTCCGGATTACCTGTGGAAGAAGGGAAACCGGCGGAAAGAGATAAGCAAACCGGAACGTCCACCGGACGGACAGAGCATCCACCAGAGACGCCTTTCCGTCTCTTGTGCGAGACCCGTACACTGGCAACTTGTTGTTGTGCCGGGACGCCATGAGGTCGATCTCTGGAAGACCCCACCTGTCCACCAGCAGTTGAAAAACGTCCTGGTGCAGGGACCATTCTCCCGGATGAACGTCCTGGCGACTGAGAAAGTCCGTCTCCCGGTTTAGCACTCCCGGGATGAAGACAGCTGATATGGCCGGAAGATTGCGCTCCGCCCATACCAGGATCCGAGACACATCTACGAGAGCCGCCCGACTTCGGGTTCCTCCATGCCGGTTTATGTAGGCCACGGTGGTAGCGTTGTCCGACTGGACCTGCACTGGGTGACCTTGGAGAACCCGACGTGCCTGCTGGAGAGCGTTGAACACCGCTCGGAGTTCCAAGATGTTTATTGGAAGCTCTGCTTCTGCTGGAGTCCACCTGCCTTGGAACAAGTGTGGACCCGAAACTGCTCCCCAGCCCCGAAGACTGGCGTCCGTCGTCAACAGGACCCAATTCGCCACCCAGAACGGACAACCCTTGTTGAGATGTGTCGTCTGCAACCACCAGGCAAGGGACAGGCGAACCTCCGGAGTGAGCACTATCGTCTGGGATTTTAGAGACTGAGGCAGTCCATTCCACTTGGACAGGATCAGGTGATGCAGAGGTCTGGAGTGAAACTGGGCATATTCCACCATGTCGAACACCGACACCATGGAGCCCAGTAACCTCATCGCCGAGTGTAGAGACACCCGGCGGCTCTGCAGACAACTGCGCACCCTCGACTAAGGCAGAGATCTTTTCCCCCGTCACAAAGATCCTTTGCGGTCTCGAGTCCAATAAGGCTCCGAGGTGCAGAATCCGCTGATACGGGACCAGGGTGGACTTCTGCCAGGTTTATTAACCAGCCGTGCCGTTGCAGTAGCGCAATGGTCAGGTCCAAGTGGCGCAGAAGGACCTCCGGAGATCCTGCCACTAATAGAAGGTCGTCCAAGTACGGCAACATGCGGACTCCCTGCAGCCGCAGTGAAGCCGCCATGACCGCCATCACCTTGGTGAAAACACGTGGTGCTGTCGCCAGGCCAAAAGGTAACGCCTGGAACTGAAAGTGGTCGCTGCGGATTGCAAACCTGAGGAACCGCTGATGGCGCAAAAGAATAGGGACATGCAGGTAAGCGTCCTGTATGTCCAATGACACCATGTAGTCACCAGGTTCCAGCGCCAGAATGATGGACCGTAGGGTCTCCATCCGAAACTTCGGCACCCGCAAAGATTTGTTGAGAGCTTTGAGGTTGAGAATCGGACGAAACGACCCATTGGGTTTCTGCACCAAAAAGAGATTGGAATAGAAACCCTGGCCCTTCTGGGAGAATGGAACGGGCACTATAACTCCAGCCTGGAGCATAGTGTGCAAAACTTTCCGCAGCTCCGTAGCTTTGTTCCGGTCTGATGGTAGACCCGTGGTGAAGAATCGAGCCGGAGGTCTGTGCCGGAAGGAGAGGGCATACCCGTGTGAGACCACCTCGAGAACCCAAGTGTCTGTCGTGGTGACCGACCAACACCGGGTGAACTGCAGCAGGCGGCCTCCCACTTTGGGATCCCCCAAAGGGAGGCCCAGACCATCAGGCCGCAGGCTTGTCATCTGGCTTAGGGGCCGGACGTCTGGTACTCCAGGCCTGCTTCCAGGGCTTGGCCGATTTCTTGGGGCCAGCCTGTCGGGGAAAGGACTGTGTCTTAGGCCTACCCTGGGCCCTATAAGAACGAAAGGACGGAGTACCTGAACGCGAAGGAACAGCAGCCGACGGGAGACATGCCGATTTAGCTGCCGCCAGCGTGGCTAAAATTTTGTCCCGGTCCGGACCGAAGAGAACTTCTCCGTTAAAAGGCAACGCCTCCAAACCCTTTTTGGAATCAGCGTCCGCCTTCCAGGATCGCAACCACAAGGTGCGACGAGCAGCCACAGCTGCCGAAGAAATTCGAGACGCCAGGGTACTAACATCCAAGGCCGCTTCGTTGATATAAGTGGCCGAATCCCGGTGATTGCCGATCAACTCCGTCTGCTCAGCCGAACAGTCGGAATCGAAGGACGCCTCCAACGTATCAGCCCAGCGCTCCATAGCTCGGGCAACCCAGCAAAAGGCCATAGCCGGCCGCGCAGCCCCCCCGCAAGGGAATAGACGGACTTCAGGCAGATCTCCACCTTGCGGTCCGTAGCATCCTTAAGGGAGGACATGGGTGGCATGGGTAATGTGGCACATGAGAATCCACCTGAGGAGGGGATTCCCACTTTGCAAAATAATTGCCCGCAAACGGATACGCCACTGCTAAACGCCTTTGAGGCTGATATCGTTTGCCTGGCTGTTTCCACGCTTCCTCTAGGTTGTCAACTAATTGCCCCGAAAGAGGAAACACTGTGGTATCTCCTTTAACATCTTTGAAAAAGGCGTATTTGGACTTTGATACCGGAGGCTCCTCATCCTCAATAACTAAAGCAGTACGGACAGCACGAATAAGGCCAGGTATATACACCTTAGACTTAGCGTCCGACTCTTTAGGGCGGGAAGTTTCCTGGTCAGAAAGATCCACAATCTCCCCATCATCGGACGTCCCGTCGTCATCCTCATAAGGAGCAGACAGACGCCACCGGCCGCATCACAGACTCCCCTTGTAACACTTCTTGCAACTGCTGTACAGAGCTTGTTAACGAATTAACCCACGCAGGCTCATGAGAGACCTGAGGGGTGGAAATAGGGAGACTGTGGGGTACCATCAATTGTCTTGGGAAACCCTGCATGGGTGACGACACCACTGACTGCTGGGACAAACCCATCTGAGTGAGGGCAGGCTGCGGAGCTAACTGGCCCACGAGGGTTGTAAGCGCTTTGGCAAAACAAGCCCAGGGCGGCTCCTGTACCGGAGCTGTGACCGTAATCGGTCGCGTCAACGAATAACACCGTCGACATAGTCCTTCCGTCCCCCTCCGCTATAGGTACCTTGCATGTAGTACATAAAAGCTGGAGAGGAAAATCACTTTCAGACATAATGGTAAGTATGTGACCCCTCTCACTGATACTTGTTAGTATAGTGTGAGATCACCCTGCAAGCACCGCACGGGCTTTAGCAGAAAGAACAGGGACAGTTAAATGCTGACAGATAGAAAATGAAAGTACAGGCAGCAGACGCTAGCATAGGTCACATACAATGCAAAGAAATCAATTCCTGCACTATCAGCGCTGATCCTCAACTACACAGACTCAGAGCCTGGTAGGACACAGCGCTGCATACACAGACCTTATCCAACGGAGGAGAGGTATGCAGGGGGACCCAGACCACGATGCCACCGTTCTTCAGCGTCCAGCAGCGCTCACCATGCTTCTTCCAAAGATGGCCACCGAGGAGCAGAGAGGAGGCCGGCCTGGGGGAGGAGCGCTGACACAGGACCAGTCAGCGTGTGCAGAGAGGGCTGTGTGCAGCAGGGGAGGCGCCGGCTGCGAGACAGGGAAGGTGCGCTCCCCTGGCATGCATTTAACCCCTGGGACGCCGCAGCGCTATCGCTCTGCCGCGGTCCTGCTGTCCCAGGGGGGTTAGTGGAAGCGCAGGTTAGAACCTGGCTCCACGCTGCAGCCAGTCCCCAGGGAGCCCCCTGCCTGGGGACTCTGGACCATGTGTTTCAGCGGGGAACCACCGCGGGACCCCGCTGTTTACCTTTGTCCCCCTTGATTCCGGCCATAGTCCTAAACATCTGGGGCGATGTCTACCAGCATCCCCAGATCAGTACCGGCGTTCTGGTACCGGCGGAGGTGTAGGGAAGACAGCATGGACGTCAGGACTGACTGTCCATGCTGTACTTCTAGATGTGCAGCCACAGCTGCTTGAAGGAAACTTCAGGGGCTCTTCTTAGCCCCCACTCCAACAGGTGCACCCGACTCCGGTCGGGCACCAAACTAAACAGATGCCTTGGCTCGGGGGCGGGGTATAGGAGGGGGACCCTAGTGTGCATCCTGGGAGGACTGAAAACTTAACTCTATGGTGCCCGATGCCTGACGTCATCACCTATACCCCCAAGGTATCCTGTGGATACCCTATGGACCCTGAAGTAGAAAGGAAGATGTTCACAAGGATTTCTGAATGCAGAAAGCAGCTGGGACTGCGACTACTTTACGTGCGACTCAGTATCAGGCCTGTCTCTAACCTCATATTTACGGTGTCATCAGCCCCAAAAGTACACTTATGAGACAGGAAATCTGTTTGGTTAACATCCCTGCTGTCTCTAGCATACAGTGTTCAAAATTAATGGTACTGAAAGTCACTTCCGCAGTCAGTGGCTAGAGTTGCTAGGAAATTAGCTAATATCTCCTAATTTCGATAGTTAAGTATTTCTAGGAATGTAGGGAAGATCCTGACTAATTCCGGTCACTAAAATAAATAAATCTAGGGAAACTTGGATCTACAGTAGTGACAGGTTCCATATAAAACGGTTATAATATCCAAACAGTGTGCAATTTCACAAAAGAGTAAAGCTATATACTGAATGAAGTCACTCCATGTACGCCAAACAGCCATTAACGTTATGGTTGTGTGCTTTACTTGTACTTCATTCACTTTAACACAAAGAAAAGCATTGTGCCAGCAAGCTGTGTGTTAAAACAGAAGTAAAGGCATTTTTTTTCCTTAAAATGCAGCCAGTAATAAGCAAAGATATGCATTTAGTCACGTTATACAGTATAATTGTGAAAAACATGGATTTAGGAGACAAAGTATAATATTACAAATAGAGCATAGTAAACTACTTTCAGATGATAAAACTGAAACATCAATATTAGGCATAACTGGACATAGAAGACAGGATTGCGCAAATAATACAATAAATAAGTATCTTACAAGGTTCTCTACTGTATTTAGCAGAATTGTCAGATCGTGGATTCCGCTTCATAGGAGCTAGGGAGAAAAACCCAGACAAATAAATTAGCACTACTTATTGTCTAACCTAAATTATTTTTAAGGTTGGTCTCTGATCTAATTTAAAAAGTTGGATTCCTTGGATAATAATTTGTTATTGCAACTCAATTTACTCTAATGGGTGGGAACCATTATAAGCTATTTAGTAGACGTGGTTGATAGTCTGTAGCAAGTCCAATATGATCAGTGGAAAAATAAACACTCGAAAAGTAAATTATTCCTAAAGAACACAAAATTATACAAAAGGTTCACAAACCATAACTGGTCAATTTTTTTTTTAATCCATGTGATCTTATAATGTAATACAGGCCAAATGTCCTTTACATCACTCCTTCAAATGGCTAATAAAGTTTAACCTTAACGGCCAATATAAACTCCCGAAATTTGCTGGAACTGGGGTAATTTTGGTGAAATAGCCACTAGATTTAAAGCACCATTTAGTTGCTGCAAATCGCCAGCTATTACATTTGGGGCAATGAGTAATGTGCATAAGAAAAATTTCTGCTACAAAATGAAGTCTTTCCTCCAACATTTGTATTTCTAATATACTTCTCAAAGAATTTAGTCACAAATACTACAGTTTCTTTGCACAAACCAATTTTTAACTAAGTGGCAACACACAACATACAGTCATGTGGCTCCAATGAGTTAGATCCCCATACAAAAACATTTGATGAAACCATTAAGCTGCTGTAGAACTTAAACATTCCAATCCATTATATTTAACATAGAAGACTAGTCAAACATCAAGTCACTGATTGGGGTCCACAGTCAACCACCACTAGGATTGCGTTTTTGTTATTTAGCTGACCAGAATTTATCTAGTCAGTCATTAAATTGACAATACACAGACTCAACTACAACTGAAACATATCGGGAATCAGAGTCTTATATATAGGTCCCAGGCACAAGCACCTGCTACCTTTGGACTTCTATGCGTCTATGCTTCAATCAAGCAGCGGACTCAAAGTAAGCTGTGCAAGCTCCTGTGATGAGCACCTGTTGCTTTCAAAGATAGTAAGGTTCCTCTGCTCTCGCAGATCAGCAGCTACTGTTGTACAGCTCAAAGTGCCTTCAGCCTGCATTGCTGCAACAGAACCCAGACAACAGCAATAGCTGGATCAAGCTCATATCACCTACCCGGCTGGATAGAATGTTTTTTTACTAACTGCACACTGAGGTGCATTCACCAGCCTGACGCTTCAATCTACCAAATCCTGGATGTTGAGGATTAATTGAAACTCTGCTACGCTACTGTACATTGAGCCATTTAACACACAAGAGACATTTGGAGAATCTGTGCCAACAAAGGTACTGTTGATGCATTGTTTACTGAACTACGAGCCATATCTTTTTTCCCATTGACCTATAATATATTCAGCATAATCACTGATCTTTATTACCTTATAA
Organism: Taudactylus pleione; assembly: GCA_031769625.1. Lineage (NCBI taxonomy): Eukaryota > Metazoa > Chordata > Amphibia > Anura > Myobatrachidae > Taudactylus > Taudactylus pleione. Next base: position 16,293,426 of record JAUIMM010000255.1, on the reverse strand, counting down.
TGGCCTGCAGTGGGACAGCAGTGCAATTAAAAATATACATTTGTACCAACACCTGTATTTTGTAAGAAAGTTTCATATCCATATCAAGTGAATATTACTTGTAATGTTTAATTATGCTATATATTTAGTGGTTTTAATTTTGTGTTTATGAAATTATATATAATTATTGACTGAACACTTGAGACATTACTAATACAGTTGACCTCCCTTTTGTTATATAATTTTTTTGGGGGTTATGCAGTTTATTGCAATTTCCCTTCTTGAAAGCTGCATTGTCTATCCCTAGATCCCTGAGAAAGTGCCTGCTCTGTCATTTACAGCTTTATTTTTATAGGCCAGAGGTTCCCAAACGCGGTCCTCAAGGCTCCCCAACAGTTCAGGTTTTAGAGATATCCATGGCTGAGCACAGGTGGTTAACTCAAATTGACTGAGGTAATAATTAAGCAGCTTGTGCTCAACCATGGATATCTCTAAAAGCTGAACTGTGCGGATCCTTGAGGACCGCAGTAGGGAACCTCTGTTCTAGGCAATAATATCCCCTCATGGATATCTTTAAAATTATATAAAGTTTATACTCCCCAACCTTAGTTGGAGATCAGAAGTTCAGCCTCATTACATTGATCACATTAAAAAATAAATATTTTGCCAAGGATGGGGAGGAATCTGTACAAAAATTACACAAACCAAATACGTTTTTAAAAAGGCATTGGGTTTCCCATTTCTGGTTAAGATCTATACTCGTATATTTTACTCCAGTAACTAAAAGAGTACTACCATTACTGTGCAGAAATCAAAACTCCAAAATATGAACTTACCACTCAAACACCCAACAAATCAGAAAACAGGATTTTGGTACTTACCGTTAAATCAATTTCTCAGATTCCATAGGTGACACTGGAGTTACACTGGAGGTGATCAGTGGAGCCTGGCACTTTAAATTTCAATAGAAAGAAGTTGGCTCCTACCCTTCTATACCCCCTCCTGACCCAATTAAGATTAACCAAGCCCGAATGGAGACAGTAGAGACAACAGAGGAAGGAACAAGGAAAAGGAGGAACCAACAGGAGCACCACGTACTGCAAACAAACAGGCAGATACAACAAGAACCATGGCCGTAAGGACAGCTCTGGCCGGGCATCCCGTGTCCCCTATGGAAACGGAGAAATGGATTTAACGTTAAGTACCAAAATCTTGTTTCCTTTATCCACTAGGGGACACTGGAGTTACACTGGGGACGTCCCAAAACATTCCTCCCGGGAGGTGGAGCGCTGAGACACCTGCAAAACCTTGCGACCAAGCTCCAAAAGGTATCAGTAGTAGAAACCAACAAAAAGGTATGAACCATGGACAAAGAGGCCGCACGACAAAGCTGCGACGCAGAAGAACCTCTGCAAGCAGCCCACGAAGTACCAACCGACCGCGTGGAGTGCGCCGGGAGCTGGCCACATACACCTGATGGATAGCCAAACTTATCCACTTAGAAAGGGGCTGCTTGGAAGCAGGCCATCCTCTCCTGGAATCATCATGAAGCACAAACAGAAAAATTGATTTGCGCAGGGCCTTCGTCTGGGCAACATAGATCCGGAGGGCCCGAACCACATCAAGCAATGGGGAAGAGGCATAGTCAGCCAACAACACCAGGACTATAATAGGGTGGTTTATGTGCAGGGTAGAGACCACCACCTTTAGCAAGAAGGCCGGCTTCATACGAAGCTCAGCCCGATCATCATGGAAGACAAAATATTGGGAACGACAGGACAATGCCCCAAGCTTTAAACACCCACCGAACAGAAGCCAGAGCTAAAAGGGAGGACAGGTACTTGAGATCCACCTCCTCCAGAGTTTCAAACACCGGCGATTGGAGCAGGTTAACACCAGGTTCATACACCATGTTCATACTCCAAAGAAGCGAAAAGGCAGCCCTGGATAAAGACAAACGAGGAGCTTTTTCCTCCTGTAGCCAGGGCAATCCATTTGTCTAATTTTTAACTAAACAAGACCTCCCCCACAAACGGCAGAGCCTCTACTGCCCGCTTTAGATTCCGCATCAGCCTGCCAGGATCGAAGCCAGACGAGCAGCAACTGCTGAGGCAGAGATCTTCGAGTTAACCTGGCCTACGTCCATGGAGGCCTCATTCAGGCATATGCCAGAATCCCTAATGTGCTTCTAAAGGGGGGGGGGGGGTGGATCAGCTCCGCTCGGTAAACATTGGCCTTCGACCAGCTGTTCCGCCCATTTTTCTACGGCTTTGTTCACCCACGCACCGACTAAGGCCGGTCTAAGTGACATACCTGCTGCCATGTAGATGGATTTTAAAAGGTGCTCTCCAGTTTTCCATTTGAGCTATCATGTAAGGACGTGGCCCCTGGGACAGGAAGAGACATCTTCTTGGACAGTCGGGACACAGACAGATCCATCGGAGGTGAGGTCTCCCACTTGACCCTATCTACAGAAGAAAAGGAGTCAAGGGAAAGGAAATGCCTGAATGTTTTGGAATATTTTACCAGGCTGTTTCCAAGCTGCAGTCAGCTGGTTTTCTAACTGAGGTGAAGTAGGGAAAGTAACTGACAATCTTTTTTTTTTTTTATAAAAAAAGATAGTCATCCAGAGACTCTGTCACGTCTGAGTCTGAAATCTTAAGTAAATGACGGACAGCTAACATAAGGGACTCTTCTATACCCTGTGGACCAGAATCCTCTACCTTGATTCAGCTCCAATCTCACCTTCCTCCCATTGAGAGAACAATCTGCATCAGAGTAATCCCCAGACTGAAGGAGAGCAGGGAGGTGTCTTCTAGCAAAGCAAAGCAATCTGCGCTTTTGGAGGACTCCAGCATCCTGTCTCCCAGTTCTCTAAAGTGGGAGACCTGAACTTTACCCTCCACTGAGCGTACTAGGCCCTGAGCCAGGGCAGGATCAGACACCTGTGATCAAGGCAGGGAGCCAGAACTGGACCCCACTCCTCTGGCGGACTTCTCCCAGTGGGAGGCTGCCATCTCCAGAGACAATTCTGACATTGCAACTGCTAAGGGGATAAGGTGAGCCCCAGCATTGGAATCCCGAACGGCGAGACATCAGCGCGGGGTGGGGATATGACTTAGGTTTAGGCATCCCGGGTGGTGTTATCGATAGGCTGCGGGAGGGGGGAGGTTAGGGTTAGGCTCCTGGGGGGACAGGGACAGGAGCAGCCACCACAGGAGCGGAGCCTACAGACTCACAAGTTTCACACAGAGGGCCTGATTCAGAGCCGCTCGGAAGCGGCCGCTCGTTCGCTCCGAGTGATGTTCGCACAACTGCGCATGCATATGGGTTGTAATACGCATGCGCGAACCATTCATTGCGGTTGGAAATTGTGTGCTCGCAAAATAGCGAATGCCTGCTAATTTGAGTGACAGGATGAGGCGTTTGCAGGTGGTAACAGGGGAAGGTGCTTGAAAACAGGGAGTGGTGATCCGAATGCAGGCGTGCCAAAACGGGCGTTTTAAGGGTGTGCATAATTAACAAAGCAGCGTCATTGACCACGTCACTTGGTTGTTTCTTAGCCTGAACTGTTCGCATGCTTGCGGTAGGAAAATCTAAACACAAGCACTGCGAGCAGTTCAGATACCTTTCGATGTACTCGATTAATCAAATAGCGGAGATGACGTATGATGCGAGCGGCCAGAGGGCGTTTTTACAAAATAGCGAGCGCATATTTCGTTCGCTCGCTGAGACATAGAGGCGTCAACAGACCGCACAGAGCGAGCGCTCAATTTAAATAGCCGGCCCCTTTTTCTGAATGAGCGAGTGCAAATAGCGTCCGGCTCTGAATCAGGCCCAGAGTCCCGTAGTCAGAGCGAGCCTTTACATTTAGCACAAGCAAACACCCTCTAGGAAATGTTTCCTTGTCAGAGGAGTTTCCTTTTCCTACCATGTAGTTACAGAGCAGCGGCAAAACAGTGTAGAGGACACAGCACTCAGCCAAACATAACCGCTTCATACAAGCACCCACTCTCTGAGAAGCTAACAGACAGAGAAGTTACCAGCAGCACATTTATAGAGTGTCAGCCTATAGAGAGGGAGGAGTGATAATTCGATGCAACCTCCACCAATGCAGGCAACAATGTGCGGTCCCGCACCACACACTCCCGCAGTATTACTCACAGTCCCTGGGGAGGATTTGTGGTGTCCAGGAAGCTGGCTGCTGTAGGTGCTGGATGCGCTAAATACAGATGGAAGATGGCGAGCGACCGCGTGCGGAGTGCCGATGGGAAGCCACCATACAATGAGAGGCATCCTGGCACAGGTATCCAAGCGGGGGTGCAAGATTGGCCACTAAGTCCCGCCTCCAGCCTGACACCAGCAATCTTTGAATAAATTGAAGGGGTCAAGGGTCCTCCGATGCAGTGCTACAGTAACTGCTCTGTGAAAAGCTAGCACTGGGGCACTGTGTGAATCGCACTGCCTATGCCACAAAGCTCTGTTCTGCTGGGTGCGCTCCTATTGGGCTGGGGGTACCGCGTCTTAGGAAGCAGCAAACCACTCTCTCTGCTAATCAAGGAGAGTGGGCATACTTAACTCTGCTCAGCTGGCCGGTGCACAGAGGGCCTACAGGATTCGATGAACCTGGGGCCAGGGACCCGGACACTGGCCATAGTAAGCCGTGGCGGGCTCACAAGGAGTAAGCAGACTACAGCAGCCTGTAGTTGTCCTGTTGAAGTCTTGATAGAGGTCAAAGAAAATAAAGTAGAAGAGGAAGGCCCTGAGAAGCACGAATCTAACCTGGATCAGGTGGGGGTTCTACTGAAATTTAAAGTACCAGGCTCCACTGATCACCCGTCTATACCCCAGGATAACTCCAGTGTCCCCTAGTGGATGAAGAAATCTGGATACTAATAAAATATTTACTTAACCTGTCCACATTTACTTTTGCACTGACTGAACCTTTAATTCGCTTGGTCATTTTTTTTATTTTTCATTTCTTACAGCAAACCCAGGAGAGTGTCTATGCAATTTTACAATCGCCTTGTCATTACATAATAGACTGGCTACTACCTGATCAAAGTGGTTTGGGCAGAACCAAATCACTGAGTTATCCATTGTAACCAAGTTGAACTCCAAAGTTTTCTCAATTAGCCAAAATGACAATTTATTTTTATTATTTAACAGTTCCATTGGCAAAAACATTTATCTTGACTGGAATGACTTATACAGTAATTTGAATAACCTGTTAAGAAAATAGGTGATGATTTAAATATGGACAATTTAGCTAGCAAAGACACGTGATCGAACGGTTTACTGAATTTTCAAAAATGTTCCCCACAGCAATAAGGCATTGCATATATCAGTGTAAGAAACAGGACAAAGACAGAAGCACAAAGGACACAAATTAACAATACATGTAGAAAACTAGAGGGGAGATCAACTTGAGTATGCAATGTGCATACTGATCAACCAGTTCTAATTGTTAAAATATTAGTCAAAGATAACATATGAAACCTTGTCCCAGCAGATTAGGACAGACTAGACTAGTGGTTTGAGGATAACCAATAGAAAGCACTGTTAACAGAAACAATCCAGCAGCGATCAGCTAGAAAACAACACACAATGTTGGTTAGGTGCCAAGTAAGCAAGTTACAGCCACTTAGCATTTACATTATAAGGGCTGTGAACAAACCAGAAGTGTTAATTTAACTCCATATCAGGCTCTACTATTGTTATTATGCAAGAGAAAAAAAAATGAAGCTGCAAGTCCATATACTGAATTTATACAATGCTATATACAGAAAAGCAAGCATTGTGTTAACCTGATAGTGCAGTGATCATCTGAATTTCATTCAGTGCGGGAATTTCTTTGACCTGGTCATCAGATTTATGTTCTGGGAGACTGTTCAGGACATCGGCTGAAGCAGACTCCGCAATATCCTCTGAAGATTGCAGCTTCTTTACATCAGGAGGCTCGGGGACCACAGCAAGAGTCTCCTCGGTCTTCCCTTTAAAGTGAAAAAAATAAAAGTTTAAAATGCAAACTGTTACAAACTATTATCGACATCCATTTGTGAAGAGCCACAGTGTTCTACAGCACTGGATTGTGGTTTAAAAGGATATTCAAGACATCAAAAATTCAAATGTGAATAAGGGTAGTGATGGCCATGCTTATGAGAAAGATTACACTGGGCAACAGTGAAAATGTTTCAGAAGTGAATATAGCTACTTCTATTTTATTTCAGGACGTGAAGAACGAATATGACATTTAGAACTCTAATAGCCATCAGTTTAAAGACATGGCCCATTTATGATGATGTAGAGGTATTTTGTTAAATACTAGGGAATTTTGGCATCTAGATAATATATAGGTTAGCAAGCCTGAATGCAGGAATGATTAGTCATTGTAGGCTATGGAAAACATGTACAGCCATGGTAGGGAACTCCACAGGTGGGTAGCAGCATGGGAGAGGTTTATGAAAGAGGAAAGGCACAGATCAGATCGAAGTGGAGTGATTATTTGAAATGTATGAAAAATCAGTCCTGTTTTGGACAAGAGGGAGAAGACAGGCTTATTTGCTTTAGTGCAATCGAATAGATTGGAGGCAGAAATATCTTAAAAAAAAAAAAAAAAAAAAAAGATCAGTAATTAAAAAGGGCAAAAATATTTTTAGGGGGAATTATATGAATATACTAAAAATAAATCTTTATCCCCTAAATAAGAGGTAAAAATTGGAAAAGCACCACACCTTCCTGTTTCACAAGTGGATCACTCTCAGACAGCGATTCCTCCACTGGTGCAGATGGCGCTGTTACCTCCATAACAAGCAGGTCCTCCTGATTCCTGCTTGGAGATAGCTTAGTAGGTCTACTGAGCTTTTCATCCTCACCATCCTCAGCACAAGACTGTGGTTCTCCAAGTGATACATTTTCATTTTTTTCATGTGCATCTGAAGCAGCATTCTTTCCTGTGATCAAAATACATTTTAAAATGATTATATTATATTATAAGCTTCTGGTTTTGTTAAATGACAGATACTCAAGTTACTGCAGATAGGTTTAGGCCTATTAAATCATCTCAGTACTACACATGTCACAGAATACATGCAGAGAATATACAAAATCGGATCCTGATTTAAGGGTATTTGTATTAGCTGACAAAGGTCAACGTACTGGTACCAAAATAATACACCACTTCGTTTTAAATATTGCACCGCTACAAAGAACTTTACAGAGAATTTTATGACAGTTTGGGATATTCTAAGGATTAATACCCACTCACAGACAGCCTATCAGATTTACTAACTTTTTTCCAGCCGTGGTCGTTTGATATGAATTTCTGACGCTATTGAGATCTTTCTTCTTCTTAGCTCCAACATTACTGGCTGAAGGGTTTGTGAAGCTTGGTCTGCCAAAACATGTTATGAAAAGGAAAACCCATTTTACATATTTAACAAATTCCAAAACTAGAAACCTGCTGTTATTAACTAACCAAGGCAAGCATTAAGCATTTTTTCTGACCAGTGTGTTTAACAACAGTCTATTAATATTTACTGATGCTACCCATTCAACTATTTACACATCTTCCAGTTTGCATTCCATACTTAGTAAGTAGTGTATGGCCTCAGTTCATGTGCATGATAAACAAGATAACTTCTACTGAAGCGTAGCTCCCTTAGGCCACTTACCAGAAGATGCAAGAGATGAGGAAATATCCCGTTTCTTCCTGCGGTCACCATTTTCATGTGGTGCTTTCGAGCTCTCATTCTGCCCACTTCTCTCGTCTGTGCGGGTTTCTGCAGAAGATTCTCTTTCATTTTCAGATATGTTTTCTTTGTCTTCTTTCTCATTTTTTACAATAGGAAGCTTGTTCTTTTCACATGTTAGTGGCTTCTTGTCCTTATCGGGCTGGGCTGCTTTTTTATCTGTAGTCGGAGGTTTCTCTTTTTCTACAGTGGTATTCTCTGAGGTTTTTTTCTGTTCTCTAAATTTCCCTCTATGTTTATCAGAAGGGGAAACGCTTTCCGTGGGCCTCTCCCTCTGCTTTGAACGAGCGACATTGCCCTAAAAGGAATTTGTCAGTTATAGAGGGTTCTGAGTGTTTGTACAGCGTCATATAGTTATCTAGAGACTACTGAGAAGATCATCAGGCAACAATTGTTAGGACTACCAACCTACAGACAAAAGAAATGCCGTATGACAGGAAAACCCAACACTGTAAAAACTAGACATTTGAATTACAAACTAAACTTTTGTTATACTTTCTAGTTAGTACAATTAGAGGGAAAGAAATGTCAGCCAGTGAAACAAAAATCTTAATGAACAGACTGTAGCTTATAATAGAGGATGGGGGGACATATTTTGTACTGAACAATTTAATTAATAGTGATAATAGTCAGGAAACCAACATAGGCATATAAATGGCATACAATTGGCCTCGTCTTATATCAGGGTTGGTGGCGCTCCCAAAAGTCGAGGAATACTGTATTGGTTAGCACAAAGGAGAAAAGGGGTCTCTCTTTGCTGGGGCACACTTTAGATTTGACAATATGTGTATTTAGAAAACATAACTTATTAGAAAAGTATATTAAAATAAATATCCTGACTAAACAGACACAAACACAGTAAAAATATTTATGATAAGTACTGATCACTACCTACTTGTATTTAAAGTTAGCGAAAATATTCAGAAAAAGGTCATTAGACTCTGAATTTCATAGTAAACATGTATGTAATAGGATTGCAGTTATATTAGGAGGAAGTCTCTCTCTTCTGACCCTTGTAATATCATTATTAGAGTTATCAACCACATAGAAATTTATACCAGGGAGAGTGGTAGATTGGCACCACAATGAGAGTCCAACACGGTTAGTGAGGTAGAATACGGGATATGGTAAAATGTTTAGAGATATTAGCAGTTTGTACCCTCTAGAACAGGCCTGGTCAACCTGTGGCTCTCCAGCTATTGTGAAACTACAAGTCCCGGCATGCTTTACTTGCTGATCGGTGCAAGGGTATGTTGGAATTTTTAGTTTCACAAAAGCTTGAGAGCCACAGGTTGAACTACAAGTTCCAGCATACCCTTGCACCAATCAGCAAGTAAAGCATGCCGGGACTTGTAGTCTCACAACAGCAGGAGAGCCACAGGTTAGCCAGGCCTGCTCTAGCAGTATACATATCTGCATATTGTCAGTAACAACAATGTGATGCACATAAAACATAGGCCCGTATTCAATTTGAAGCGTTAAGTCCAGATCCGCGTTAAGTTAACGCCGATGACTTCATTATCGCCTATTTTGGTTTTCCTCCGTATTCAATTTGAAAGACTTTCCGCCTCAATGTAATAGGCGGTAAAGTATCGCCGATGAATGGCAGGCGGAAAAAATTGCAGAATTGGGGTTTTGGGGTGCAACGCTTCGGGAACCCCCCTGCAGCCTTCAGACAACCCTCCAAAAGGTCAAAGTTACAAACTAGCAAAATTGACTGTGGGGGGGACCCAAGTATGCCACAAGTGTTTTTTTGATTGCAGGTGTTTGCGGCAGGTGGATTTTTCATCTTCACTTTAGCAACTTTTAAATATGCTGACCCCCATCTTCAAGTACCCCAAATTTGCTGGGATAAGTCATTTTCTGGAAAAAAATACTCCTAAACACTATTCTGCATCAGGTATAGAAAAACGCTATTTAGCAGCTATTGAGCCCATTTAAAACACCAAATACCTTTAGCAAGCCAAATCGGGGGTACCATAGTGAACCACCATGTCAGAGCATCATTTGGGGGCTAACAGGCTGATTTCCCCAAAAATGACAGTACTTTCCGCTTGTTACAGTATCGCCGGGTGCCGTTTACGCGTACTTTCAAATTGAAAACGGGGTAAAGTGTGCACGCGTGCGATACTTTAACGCCTACAAAACAGGCAAAGCCAGCGTGTAGTCCGGGCTGCGTTAAGTTAACGCGGCTCAGCTCAAATTGAATACGGGCCATAGTCAGCAAAGTTATATAGAGTAACTGTGAATCTGAAAGGGGTACCTCTGAGATACAATTTCCTATTCAAACATACACTTTAAAGAGAATATGCAACATGTGACACAGCGTAGTATACTTAACTGATCAGCAGCAGAATCTTATCGAATAACAGTACATCTGAGAAGAGTACATCTCATGAACAATTTTCTATTCAATCATACATTTTAATGAGCATATACAACATGAGTAATTGATCAGTAATTCTTTTTAGCATATGGCGACTGTTTCACAGCAAAAAGACTATCAGGGGTATTCAATATGGGAGCGAAAAGTCCGTGCTGGACTTTTTGCTCCACATCAGAGATTTTCCTGGGATAAAGTATCGGGTGCGCGCCCGCTTTTTCCCCGTATTCAATATAAAAGCTACGAAAACGGGAACCTGCGAAGTGGAATCTGCGAAAAAATACAAAATTTTCCTGGAATAAATTGTAGGACCCCCCCTAAAGCTTTTTTTCCCCGACATTGAAGAAGTGATGCAGAAGAGCACTTAGGTTATTTTTTTAGTTTTTTTAGTGGTCCCATCAAATTTGGTGTACATGAAAATGGGTACTAGCATATTTTTAAGTCCCTAAAGTCTGCCGCTAATAAACTATTCTAGAAAACACCTGCCGCATACTTGCAGAATAGCCCTATACCTATTTCCCTATTTTAAAACACTTTTTTCCCATTTTTTTCTTTTTTCCACCCCAAATTTAAAATTATTTTTTTGGGGTGTCCCTATTTTTTTTATTTTTTAACTTTTTTTGACAGTTTATTTTAAAATGACATTCCCAGGGATGCAGGCTATTTTTTTATAAGCCTGCACCCCTAAACCCCAATTCTGCACTTTTATTCGCCACCTACTCAGTGGTGAAAAGTTATTCCCGTTTTCTGTCAAAGACTTTTCCAACCTGCGAAAAGTCTTTGAAATTGAATACGGTGTAAAACCAAAACCAGCGAAAATGACGTCATCGGTGGGAAATTATCGCAAAAACTGACTTTTCGCTCCAAATTGAATTACCCTGTATGTAACAAAAGTCTCTATTTAACAACAGAATGGTATAGTGTGGCAGTATATTTATGAGTGCATGAAAATGTGGGGGAACCATCTTGGACTGAGCGGGAGCACGCGCAGTCAGCGACATAGCCGGTATACACTGTATGTCGACGATATGTCGTCTGATCCGCCAGATCGGACGACATATCGTATAGTGTGTGCCTAGCGTTTCAAAACCCCCTCTCCCAACAATACCTCCATGTACCTGTCTGAAATCATTTAATCCATTATTGAGCTTTTTAGAGAAATTCACCTGAAAACTGACATGCCTTTATTGGCCATATTATGCTATTTAAACCCCTCTAAGTGCATGAATAATAAGTATGTGTGTACTAGAGGTTCTGTACTGTGTCTTGACATTTTCTACTTTAAAAAGAAGATTTGGCCAACGAAACATCTTAATGACATATCATGTAGAATCGAGAATCAGAGTGAACCATCTATAGGGATCTGATTAGTATTGTAAAAAAAAACCCCAAAAAAACAGCACACACTACCAAACGAATAGGTCACCACTTACATACAATATCTCACCTGATCTTTAGAGAAGGCCTTCACGTGAATATTTTTAACGGTTTGAATAACGCCATCAAAAAACTTAACAGTGTAGGTGCCTGCACATAACAAAAAGAAAAGAAAATGTCCAAATGTTTACCTTTTCTTATCCAGGTATGCCTGCATTACAGCTATTCTGTACTTTATTTAGTATTATATATGGTCAGAATATCAGAGTGGTACAGACTTTATTATCTTTTTAACTATATAGAACACTTCCTATGTATAGCACAGTATGTACAGCTTCACCACTTGTTGCCAAACAACGAAAACAGGATGGGGAAAGAAGTGGCCACCCTTCAAAATTCTGAGTATTCAGCGTGCAAGTGATTATTGTCACAGTCAATATAACCTTGTACTCTCAGAGAAAAAAAAAGGCATTGACAAAATCACAATCTGGTTATCTATATAATAATCTTAGCCAGTGGACCTCACTGCTATGCGCTGGGAAGGGCAAGTATGTATCAGGGAGGGAGGGGGAAAGGACGAAGCAGAGGTGGACCAGAGAAGTGGCGGACTGAGGAGCCCAGGCATAAGTACAGGGGGGATTGTACCTAGCACTGAAAGCATATTAATTCTACCACCTTATGAAGAGACCAGGGTATATCAACAGGCGGACGGAGTGCTTCCAGAAGACAAACCGATATACACAGAGACATACATAGGTGTGACGTGCTTTTAAAGCAGGGCACACACAACATCACAGCATATTACTCTAGATATTGACAGTAGTCTTAGTAGAACCTTGGGCTAGTTGTCTTATAGGTAGAAATCAAAAAGATTCTCTAAATGTCATAGCAAACTGACAATATGAGAAGTGAAAGACAGCGAAAATGTATGTAAAGGAAATATGTAGAAAGTCAAAGGACATTTGGATTAAAAGAAGACAGCTACTCATGAATTGAACATTTGAGTAGGTGTGATCAAGCTATCAGTGAAACGGCAGTCCAGCGTTCCGAGAGTTCGCTCTGTGCACAGGAAGTTCCACACACCTACTCACAGATTCTCTGGGTCTTGGCTCCACAGGTAATCCCTCAGCAGCAATCTCATTGGTGGTCCCTGTTTTGTGTTGTTCTGCACTGCAATAAAACAGGGCAGATGTACGTGGAGCAGTATCTGCTGTCAGGGTGGTATACAATTGGGAAGCCGGCTGCCTTAATACAGACAGCTAGCTTTCCGACTGTCATATCCCGGCGAGGGTGAAATGCCGGGCGTCTGATGCCTGACATTTTCCCGACGCCGGGAGACAGGCGCCCGGCATCACGATCGAAGGGATGCCGGGCGCCGCGAACGGACAGCCGCGGGGTGGGGGTTTAGGGCACCCGGGGGATGGGGAGACTTAGGGTTAGGCACCCCCTCGGGAGGTTTAGGCTAGAGGGAGGGAGGGTTAGGCACCCCCGGGGGAACTTAGGTTTAGGCAGCAGGGAAGGGGGGGGGGGGGGTTAGGCACCCCTAAGGAGGGTTAGGGGGTTAGGTTAGCAAGTACTTACCTATCGACGATCGGGAATTCCAGCGCTGTCGGGCTTCCGCTGGCGGGAACTCTGCTTTTGTCGGCCAGGCGCTACCGGGAATCGGGTATTTCATACAGATTCAGTCAGGGTATCTGTTTTCTAAGAGTCATTGTGCCTGCTCGCTCATTCCCTGTTCACTACTTTGTATAACAAGGAACAGAGGCAGCTACTTATTTGCCTATACCACTACTTTGACACAAGGCTAAACATGTTATCTGCTAAGCAATATTACATTAATACATGTGAAAAGTGCTCCATGTTTGTTAACAAGTGTATGTATTAAGCATCACTGTATAAGAAATAGGTCCTTTTATATGCTACTCTCCTGGTAGACCAAAACCTGGGAAATACTGAAAACATGCATTATATGCTACAGACAATCTTTTGTGAACTAAATGTCATGCTCATACCTGGGATAAACGGAATATATGCCTGTGACTCAATTCTTATTTCCTTCACATATATTGTCACCGTCTTTCACATCTTTCATATTGTCAGATTGCTCTGTCATTGAGAATATTTTCGATTTTACCAATAGGACAACTAGCCCAGGGTTATACAGAGATCACTGTCAATATCTGGATTAATTGATTTTACTCAGTGTGACAACCCATTAGGACTCTGTGTGTCCTTTCTTCTCTGTCTGTTATAAAAGTGTACTGTAACAAAAGAATTACTTAATAAAAATGTAATGTAATAGACCTTGTTTAACCTATGATGTCATGTGCACCCCTCTTTAGAAGTTGTGTAGGAGACCCAGCATATGTCTGGTCCCTTTACTAGTAATTTAATAATGAAATTGCACATTTCCTCTTTTTTGGCCTAATTTTCACCATGTACACCACAAATGGCATTTAATCACAAAATTCTCTTCATGTCCATTAGTATGGCAATATGTGCTTCACTCAATCACCTCACTGCTCATACATGGTCAAGGAAACAAGTAGCCAAGTGAAGACAATCCCCAGCATCTCCTCACTCAACTGTATGGAGTGGTACAAGTTAACCGGGAGGCTTGATACTATTAATTAGAAATTGTTCATAATACGTTTACTACTATTAGGGGCATATTCAATAAGCCACAGTGCTTACCTCGGGCTTGCAGCGGTGCCATACAATTGCAGCCCACATACATTGTGGATTTTTGTTCACACCCTCTTGAGGTATGAACAGAAATCCACTGTAAGCACGGCTTTCTGCCATTGCCGTGAGCGTATTAACCCCATAGCTCCGGACACTTAACTAGGAATATATGGGAGAACGAGCGTTAGCCACGGACGGCTAGTTGAATATGCCCTTCAGTAAAAATAAGAAAACATTTTTAAAACTTTGATCTTGAAAATAAAACAAAATATACAGGTAGGTTTAGAATTTGCCAAATAATGAGAGTTCTGGTAAAACTTTGTTAACTCTCTTTCTTCGAAGTCCATAGGGTCCCGAGGAAGAGATTAGGGTGTAGGTGGGACCTGGAGGACCTGACGCCATCAACAAACTTTTCAATCAGAGGATGCTCTGGTCCTTCCCCCTATACCCCACCCACAGCCTGAGGGCACTTCAGTTTTGTTAACAAGCACAAGGAAGGAGCAGGACAGTAGAGAAGACTGGTACACTGAAGAATCACACTCTTACACAGAGAAGGAAACAAGTGACCAATAGAAGAAACCCATAGAAGTTAGGTGCGTCAGGGCGGTTGCACTGTGGACCCCGAAGAAAGTTAAAGGTAAGTTTTACCATAACTCTCTTTTTCTTCTTCAGGGTCCATAGGGCTCCACAGGGAGACATTGGGGATGTCCCAAAGCAGTTGTTCAAGGGCAGGAACGCTCATGCGCTGATAGGAGAACCCTACGCCTGAAGGAAGCATCCTGAGAGGCAAATGAATCAAAGGCATAAAACCTAAGAAAGGTGTGGACAGAACACCAGGTGGCCGCCTTGCATAGCTGTTCAGCTGAGGCGCCATGCCGGCTTGCCCACGAGGTACCCACAGAGTGAGAAGAATGAGCAGAGACTGTAGTCGGCACATCTGCGTATAACCCTGTGAGATGGTCATGCGAATCCTTCTGGCCAGAGTCGGTTTGTTAGCTGGCCATCCGTTCTTCTGGAATCCATATAGGACAAAGAGGGAGTCAGATTTCCTGATGGAAGTAGTACGGTCCACGTAGATCTTTAGAGCACGGTCCATATCCAAAGAGGCCTCACCTGCCGAGAGGTCTGGTGAATTAAAGGCCGGAACCACAATTTCTGTATTCAGGTGGAAGTTAGAAACTACGTTAGGAAGGAAGCCTGGGCGAGTTCGAAGAACAGCCCTATCCTGATGAAATATCAAAAAGGGGGAGCGGCATGAAAGCATCCCAAAATCTGATACCCTACGGGCAAATGCTATAAGCCAGAAGAAAGTCTTTGTAGTGAGCCATTTGATATCCAGCGATTCCAGAGGTTCAAATGGAGGCTCCTGAAGTGCTTTGAGCACCACTGACAAGGGAAATTGTATCCATTTAACACCTTGCATGAAGGTGTGGACATCTGGCATACAGGCAATCTTGCATTGAAACCAGATAGACAAAGCAGAAACTTGCACTTTGAGAGATGCTAAGCAGAGGCTTAGATCCAGTCCAGCCTGAAGGCAAGAATTTGAGAAACTTTAAAGACCTGAGAGTCATAGTTTCGAGTAGCACACCATTGGAAATATGAATATCAAATTCTGTGGTAAATCCTGGATGAGGACTGTTTACGTGCAATAAGCATGGTCTGGACCACAGAGCTAGAAAATTCCCTAGCCGTTAGGGAAACCATAAAATCTCCTGGCCCCATAGCTAGGATAATAGAATGGAGAGTTTCCATACGAAACTTGTGCACCCTGATAAACTTGTTCAGAGATCTGACATTGAGGATAGGAAGATGAGACCCATTGGGTTCTGAACTAAGAAAAGGGTAGGTAGTCCTTGCCCTGTTGTGAGGAGAGGACCCAAATTATTACTCCTGAATTCAGCAAGGACTGAATAGCTTTGTGGAGCAGCACAGTCTCGGAGTCCGATGGAGGTCCTGTGCAAAAGAACTGTTGGGGGGGGTGTCGCCTTAGTGGGCATATCCGTGGGAGACCACTTCTTTTACCCAGGCATCTGACGTGGTCTGATGCCAAACCTGCAGGCTTGTCCGTGGACTTCGCTGGTGGACATCTACTAGCCCAGACATGTTTGGCCCTAGGATTGGGGGCCTTGGCTGACGTCTGGTGCCATGGCAAAGACTGACCTTTGGCT
Source organism: Taudactylus pleione (assembly GCA_031769625.1). NCBI lineage: Eukaryota > Metazoa > Chordata > Amphibia > Anura > Myobatrachidae > Taudactylus > Taudactylus pleione. The sequence goes on along the minus strand of JAUIMM010000255.1, from coordinate 16,277,080 downwards.
TTTCCTTAAGGGCGAAAGGACCGAAAGGATGACGTCCAAGGCTGTGTATTATATGCAGGGGGTAGTAACGCCATCTTGTTAGCCGCCAAGGTAGTCACAATTTTATCTAGCTCTGGACCAAATAGGATGTCCCCCGATTAGAGCCCGTTTTGAAACAATCTACTTTCCAGGAACAGAGTCAAACGATACGACGGGCCACTACCGAAGTGGCAGATATCCTGGAGGCCAGGAGAGCCGTATCCATAGCTGCCTCACCTAAGTAGGAGGCTGCATCCCCAATGTGAGATAAATAGAGTTGGTCCCGTGAAGCATCAGAGGGAGGTGTTTCTTCTAGGACTTCTGCCCAACTCTCAATGGCTTTCGCCACCCAAGCCGTAGCCCTAGCAGGACAAGTAATCACTCCTGTAAGAGAATAAATAGATTTATGACAAACTTCTATACGTCTATCTATAGTCTTCTACAAGGAGGTACTGTAGCAGTGTGAATGGGAAATGTAACTTGTTTGGTTAAAAATGCCACATGAGAATCCACCGCTGCGGAACTTCCCATTTAGTGCAATCAATAGCTGGAAGAGGGTAAAATGAACCGAATCGTTTTGGGATTTGAAACCATTTACCAAACATGGTCCATGCTTCACTCATGTGATCAGATAGGTGATCTGATTGAGGGAACTCTGGTAAAACTACCATTTATCGTTTAAAAATTGCATTCTTTTTCTTAGGTGCAGGTTCATACTTTTCAAATTGTAAAATGGATGTTACAGCTCTAACTAGAGCAGGTATATCTAGCTTAGAGGGTGGCTCCTCTTCTCCGTAGACAGAGTGAGAGAGGTGTGTATCTTCCCCCTTCCCCGATGATATGTCAGAATCGGATAACTGAGTGGACTGGGAGGAAAACAGAGCCAGATTAGAGGGTTTGGTAGGTTAAAGGCTTTTCCTTGTGTATCAGTAGTTGCAAGGCTGTAGAAGTAGTAGCCAAACTCTGTATTGAGGTAGACAACATGTCTACCCATGGGAGAGGCAAAGGATTTGCAGGGAGTACCTGCTGTGGCCATCCCACAGGGGGAGCCACTACGGGGACTGCTCTCTGTTCTGAAATTTTTGCCAGCATTTGTGAAAAGGCAGCCCAGGGAGGATCATGTGGGAGACACATCGGAGCTGAGGGACCAGGGGCTGTGCAGCAATTAGTGCAAAGCCCATCCTGAATAACGTCCCCCGGGACGTTAAAATGACAGCATGTAGTATGTAACAACGCTATATATGGCACAAGGTAATGTGCAACAGCGCAATATATGTATATAAAAGGTAGCACAATATAGTGTGCAACTGCACTGCTGGTAGCCCCCCTAGAGTGACGGTGCTTTATAAAGGGACAAGCTATTTGCAAAAGTGCTACATCAGATTCCAGGGAGCGTGCAACCGCGTTAGATATGGCACCATGTAGTGTCAAACGCAGTGTTAAGAATACGATAGCCCTCACAAATGTGAGGTACGACCCTCTATACCTTAGTATGAACGGGTACAGTAGAAGAAAGGGATAGTTATAACTGACAGTATAGAAAAGGACGAAGTTCGCGCTAGCACAAGTCGCATACAAATCGAGCTGAAAAATCAAATTTTCTGCAATGGGCACTAATATCAACTACACAGACCACAGTGGCTGGTAGGAAATAGCGCTGTATGACACCTGCTTGCCTAAAATGGCTGCCATGTGTTTCTGAGGGGGCAGAAGGTGAAGGATGTGCAGCCCAGGGAACACCAGGACTGCAGTGGAACAGCGCCCTGAGCTGGGGGAGGGACTGCAGGGAGTATTATCTTTTTCCCCTGGCTGACGTTAACCACCGGGTCCACTGGTCTTAATTATGCCTCTGCGCCAGTATGTTAATGCCCCGGTGGTCTAGTGGAGTGGTGGGCTGCCTCCCCAATGTACACATCAGCACCTCCAGAGACCGGAGGCAAGACTGCACTATTATGCGGTCCCGCGAAAGGCTTCCGCCTTACCTGTCCCCTTGGTTCTGGTCTGCAGTCTGGGGGTCCGGGGAGCTTGCTAGCTAGTCCCCCTCGGAGTCCCGCCGGGAGTACCTAGCAGCGGCTTGGAGTCACGGCGCCGCAGAGGGTGATGGGGTGGCAGCAGAGACGTCCGGAGGACAGTCTGGTGCTGATCACCCTTCTGGTAGAAATAAAAATTAAATAAATGAAAATAAAAAGCTTGGGCTGCATAAGCAGCCCCCTGTTATAATGGTGGTCCAGCTTCTTGTTGGACACCAACGAAACAGAGTTACCAGTCTTCCTTCTCTCCTGCCTTCGGCTTGTTAACAAAACTGAAGTGCCCTCAGGCTGTGTATAGGGGGAATGACTGAAGATTGAAAAGCTTCGCTGTTGGTGTCCAGTCCTCCAGGTCCCACCTACACCCCAATGTCTCCCTATGGAGCCCTTTGGACCTTGAAGAAACATTATTTAACCTCTTCAAAAAAAAAAAAAAAAAGTAAACCAGTTAATTCAAAATGAAATCAGAGGTAAAAATGTTAACAGTTCAAGTCATCCTGTTCATTTAAGGGATTTTTACATTTAGGCATTTTATCATACCTCCCTTCAGAATGCTTCATTGCTAATAAGACTTGATAACTCCCATCAAGTAATAATATAGATTAAAATTTAATTGTGGTCAAAAAGGAAAACTTCTTTGTAAGTTATTGACAGGTGAAATAGTTTTCAAACTCTTACAAAACAATGGAAATTATACAATAGGCAATGCAATGCAAGTCCGTCCCACATTTCATGTTTTCACAATATTTTAAAAAATTCTTACCATCCCTGTTGACAGATGTTATTTTTGCCGGGTAGAATCTGCAGTCAGACCAACAAGCCAACACTTGTTCATTTACACGAAACACCTACCAATAAAAACAGAGCATTGAGTTTTGCAGCCAGGACCATGAGGATCACTAGAAAGTCATACATACACACACTATATCTATATTAATATAATAAGAACGCCGTCTGTCGGTCTGATCCAAGATGGCGAAAAGCTGATAAGCAGATTATCATGAAAACTGCATCATTTTGTAGTGGAAACGCCTAGAAATAACCTGCACTTTGTTTCATCTCGATCCATCAAGCCAAAGCAGAGGAATAAAAACAGTTTATTTACATCAATGTAAAAGATAGTCTGGCACCATGCATGCGGCCAGTAAGAGATGGGAGGAGAGGTGCTTTAGGCCCGCGTTCAATTGAATAGGATAGGTTACATATCAGTCTGTGCACAGGGCACACAGTGACATTGGTGTGAGTGGTGGGTGAAGGTGCTGCTGCCACCAGTCTGTATAGTGCTGCTGTTCACGTGAGCCACTCCCGTGCTCACGTGCCACACAATCCAACTAGAACACCTCAAATAAAAAATAAGATGCTGGCAGAAGCAATTTCATTGCATACACACCCGTCCATTTACACCTATTCTCAAAAACAAGACAAATTGCCCTATTTATCATCACTGAACAAATGCAAAATTGAGGAAAAAACTAGCAGAAAACAAAAAGGTAGCACAGTTGAGGAAAAAGTACACAATCCAGGTTACACAGGTAAAAGAGAGGTCCAATATGCCTGACTCACTTCGTGCATCATTACATAATTTTCTTTGTGACAAAAATAAAATGAATCTTAATTACCTAGTACATTATTTACTAAGGGTCTGATTCAGGGATGGACGCAATGCCATTGTTTATGCAGCTGAGCGATTATCGGTGAACTGCACATGCATCAAGTTCCATTACCATCTTCACTCCCAGTAAGGACTTACTCGCACAGTGATTGATAGGTAGAGGCGCTCATGGGCAGTAATTGGGGGGGGGGGAAAAAATCACAATTAAATAAAAATTAGCAAAAGTGAGGAAAAGTACACAGGACAGGAATAACGACACATGGGCCAAAAAGGGATAGGTGTGTGGGGACGCATCTGTAGTACAGCGGGTAAAATAAGTATTGAACACATCGACACTTTTCTCAATAAATATATTTGTAATGGGGCTATTGTAATGACATTTTCACCAAATGTCAGCAACAACCCATGTAATCCACACATGTAAAGAAATCAAACCATAGATGTCCATAAAATAGGAGATATGGTAAGAACTTACCTTTGTTATCTCTATTTCTACGAAGTCCATAGGGTTCCACAGGATTCCTTGGGGTATAGGTGATGACGTCAGGCATCGGGCACCATAGAGTTAAAGTTTTCCGCCTCCCAGGTAACACTAGGGTCCCCCTCCTATACCCCGCCCCCGAGCCAAGGCATCTCAGTTACGTACCAAGCCATAGGCCGGAGGAGGAGAAGGGAGAGAGAAAAAAGATCTGGACACACACAAGAATCACATTCTCACCAGAGGGAACAAAGCCCATCTGCAGCACAGGTGCGACAGGGCGGGAGTCCTGTGGAACCCTATGGACTTCGTAGAAATAGAGGTAACAAAGGTAAGTTCTTACCATATCTCATATTTTCTACATCAGGGTCCATAGGGTATTCACAGGATACCTTGGGGATGTCCCAAAGCAGTATCCTTTAAGGGTGGGGACGCTCCTGTGCTGAAAGGAGAATCCGCCGCCCGCAGGAAGCATCCTGAGAGGCAAAGGTGTCAAACGCGTAATACCTCACAAAGGTATGGACCAAGGACCATGTGGCAGCCTTGCAGATCTGGACTGCAGAGGAACCACGTCGAGCAGCCCACGAAGGACCCACAGACCTAGTGGAATGAGCCCTCACAGAGGAAGGAACCGGAAGGCCTTCATGAAGATAAGCTTCTGAAATGGCCATACGAATCCAGCCTGCCAAAGTCTGCTTTGAAACAGGCCAACCCTTTTTTACGGAAGCCATAGAGGACAAACAAGGCGTCCGACTTCCTAAACCAAGAAGTGCGGTCAACATAAATCCTTAAGGCCCGCACAACATCCAAAGTGTCCTCACCCACTGAAAGATCAGGTGAGTTAAAAGCCGGCACAACGATTTCCTCGTTGATGTGAAAACTGGAATCAACTTTAGGAAGGAAACCAGGACGAGTGCGCAGCACCGCCCTGTTCCTATGAAAAATCAGAAAAGGGGGTCTACAGGAGAGAGCCCCTAAGTCAGAAACACGTCTGGCCGAAGCAATGGCCAGAAGGAAAATTGTTTTAGCTGTCAGCCATTTAAGGTCCACTGAGCCCAGTGGTTCAAACGGCGGTCCCTGGAGAGCCCTCAGGACCACAGCTAAATCCCAAGGCGCCACTGGTGGAACAAAAGGTGGCTGAATTCTGAGAACACCTTGCATAAAAAAGTGCGCAAATCAGGGACTGCAGCAATCCTACGATGGAACCACACGGACAGGGCAGACACCTGCACCTTCAGAGACGCAAGGCGAAGCCCATGGTCCAGTCCAGCCTGTAGGAAAGCTAATACTCTAGACAGACGGAACTCCCGAGGACCATAACCTCTCGGCCGACACCACTGGAAGAACGTATGCCACACCCGATGGTATATCCTTGCAGAGGATGGTTTCCGAGCCCTTAGCATTGTTTGCACTACAGAGCTGGAAAACCCCCTGGACCTTAACATGGCCGTCTCAACAGCCACGCCGTCAAAGACAGCCGTGTCAGGTCCGGGTGAAGACAAGGACCCTGTGACAGGAGGTCCGGACGTAACGGCAACCGCAGAGGAATGTCCACGACAGTCCCTGGAGGTCTGAGAACCAGTGCCTCCGGGGCAACGCGGGCGCTATCAACAGGAGCGTCCCTCCTTCCTGTTTGAATTTCCGGATTACTTGTGGAAGAAGGGAAAACGGAGTAAACAGATAAGCAAACCGGAACGTCCACCGGACGGACAGAGCATCCACCAGAGACGCCTTTCCGTCTCTTGTGCGAGACCCATACACCGGCAACTTGTTGTTGTGCCGTGACGCCATGAGGTCGATCTCTGGAAGACCCCACCTGTCCACCAGAAGTTGAAAGACGTCCTGGTGCAGAGACCATTCCCCCGGATGAACGTCCTGGCGACTGAGAAAGTCCGTCTCCCAGTTTAGGACTCCCGGGATGAAGACAGCTGATATGGCCGGGAGATTGCACTCCGCCCAAACCAGGATTCGGGACACCTCTACGAGAGCCGCCCGACTACGGATTCCTCCTTGCCGATTTATGTACGCCACGGTGGTAGCGTTGTCCGACTGGACCTGCAGTGGATGACCGTGGAGAACCAGATGTGCCTGCTGGAGAGCATTGAATACCGAGGGGAGCTCCAAGATGTTTATTGGAAGCTCTGTTTCCGCCCGAGTCCACCTGCCCTTGAACAAGTGTGGACCCGTCACTGCTCCCCAGCCTCGCAGACTGTCGTCCGTTGTCGTCAACAGGACCCAATTCGCCACCCAGAACGGACGACCCCTGTTGAGATGGGTCGTCTGCAACCACCAGGCTAAAGACAGGCGAACCTCCGGAGTGAGCACCATCGTCTGGGATTTTAGACTCTGAGGCAGTCCATTCCATTTGGACAGGATCAATTGCTGCAGAGGTCTGGAGTGAAACTGGGGATATTCCACCATGTCGAATACTGACACCATGGAGCCCAGTAACCTCATCGCCGAGTGCAGAGACACACGGCGATTCTGCAGACAACTGCGCACCCTCAACTGCAAGGCAGAGATCTTTTCCCCCGTCACAAAGATCCTTTGCTGTCCGGAGTCCAATAAGGCTCCGAGGTGCAGAATCCTCTGAGACGGGATCAGGGTGGACTTCTGCCAGTTTATCAACCAGCCGTGCCGTTGCAGTACCGCAATGGTCAGGTCCAAGTGGCGTAGAAGGAGCTCTGGAGATCCTGCCACCAACAGAAGGTCGTCCAAGTACGGTAACATGCGGACTCCCTGCAGCCGCAGGGAAGACGCCATGACCGCCATCACCTTGGTGAATACACGTGGTGCTGTCGCCAGCCCCAAAGGTAACGCCCGGAACTGAAAGTGGTCATTGCGGATTGCAAACCTGAGAAACTGTTGATGGCGTAAAAGAAGAGGGACATGCAGGTAAGAGTCCTGTATGTTCAACGACACCATGTAATCCCCAGGTTCCAGCGCCAGAATGATGGACTGTAGGGTCTCCATCCGAAACTTCGGTACCCGCAAAGACTTGTTGAGTGCTTTGAGGTTGAGGATCGGACGAAACGACCCATTGGGTTTCTGCACCAAAAACAGATTGGAATAGAAACCCTGGCCCTTCTGGGAGAATGGAACAGGCACTATAACGCCAGCCTGGAGCATAGTGTGCAACACTTACCGCAGTTTCAAGGCTTTGTTCCGGTCTGATGGAAGACCCGTGGTGAAGAATCGAGATGGGGGCCTGTGCCAAAAGGAGAGGGCGTACCCGTGAGAAACCACCTCGAGAACCCAAGTGTCTGTCGTGGTAACTGACCAACACTGGGCGAACTGCAGCAGCCGGCCTCCCACTTTGGGATCCCCCAAAGGGAGGCCCGGACCGTCAGGCCGCAGGCTTGTCATCTGGCTTAGGGGCCGGACGTCTGGTACTCCAGGCCTGCTTCCGGGGCTTGGCCGATTTTTTGGGGCCAGCCTGTCGGGGAAAGGACTGTGCTTTAGGCCTACCCTGGGCCCTATAAGACCTAAAGGACGATGTACCTGAACTGGAATCAGCGTCCGCCTTCCAAGATCGCAACCATAAGGTGCGACGAGCAGCTACAGCTGCCGAAGAAATACGAGACGCCAGGGTACAGATATCCAAGGCCGCTTCATTGATATAAGTGGCCGAGTCCCGGAGATTGCCTATCAACTCGGTCTGCTCAGCCGAACAGTCGGAATCGAAAGACGCCTTCAAAGTGTCAGCCCAGAGCTACGCAGCTCTGGCTACCCAACAAATGGCCATAGCCGGCCTAGCTGCCCCCCCCCCCCCCCCCGCAAGAGAATAAACAGACTTTAGGCAGATCTCCACCTTACGGTCCGTAGCATCCTTCAGGGAAGACATGGAGGGCATGGGCAACGTGGCACTACGGACTAGGCGTGTCACATGAGAATCCACCTGAGAAGGGGATTCCAACTTAGAAAAATAATGATCCGCAAACGGATAAGCCACCGCCAAACGTCTCTGCGGCTGATACAGTTTGCCAGGCTGTTTCCACGCTTACTCTAAATGGTCCACTAACTGACCCGAAAGAGGAAACACTGTGGCGTCACCCTTAATATCCTTAAAAAAGGCATATTTAGATTTGGACACCGGGGGATCTTCGTCCTCAATCACTAAAGCTGTGCGGACTGCCCGAATAAGTCCAGGAATATATACCTTGGACCTAGCGTCCGCCTCTAGTACGGAGAGGTTCGTGGTCCGAAAGATCCAGAATCTCCCCATCATCAGACGTCACGTCGTCATCCTCATAAGGAGCAGACAGACGCCACCGGCCGCTTATGTGACCGCAACACAGACTCCCCTTGTAACACGTCCGACAAGTGCTGTACAGAACTTGTCAGCGAATTAACCCACGCAGGCTCCTGAGCGACCTGGGGAGGGGAAATAGGGAGACTGTGGGGTACCATCAATTGCCTCGGGAAACCCTGCATGGGTGACGACACCACTGACTGCTGGGACAATCCCATCTGTGAGAACGCAGGTTGCGGAGCTAACTGGCCCACCAGGGTTGTAAGCGCTTTGGCGAAACAAGCCCAGGGCGGCTCCTGTACCGGTACCGTGACAGTAATTGGCCGCGCTAATAACACTGCCCCTCCGTGCTACCCTCCCCCTCCGCTATTGGTACCTTACACGTAGTACACAGAAGCTGGAGAGGGAAAGTCACTCTCAGACATAATGGTAAGTATGTGACCCCTCTCACTGATACTCGTTAGTATAGTGTGAGACCACCCTGCAAGCACTTCACCGCAAGGGCTTTAGCAGAAAGAACAGGGACAGTGAAATGGCTGACAGAAGAAATTGAAAGTACAGGCAGCAGCGCTAGCAGAAGTCACATACAATGCAAAGAAAATCAATTCCTGCACTATCAGCGCTGATACTCAACTACTCAGACACGGAGCCTGGTAGGACACAGCGCTGCATACACAGACCTGACCAAGCGGAGGAGAGGTATGCCGGGGGACCCAGACCGTGAAGCCTCCGTTTCAAGCTTCCAGCAGCGTTCACCATGCGTTGAGAAAGATGGCCACTGAGGAGCATGGCCTGGGGGAGGAGCGCTACCACAGGGCCAGTCAGCGTGTGCAGAGAGGGCTGTGTGCAGTGGGGGAGTCGCCGGCTGTGAGACAGGGAAGGCGCGCTCCCCTGGCATGCATTTAACCCCTGGGACGCCACAGCGCTACCGCAGTCCGCTGTCCCAGGGGGGTTAGTGGAAGCGCAGTTTAGTACCCTGCCTGGGGACTCTGGACCATGTTCAGCAGGGTCCCACCGCGGGACCCCGCTGCTTACCTTGTTGTCCCCCTTAGATCCGGCCATGGTCCCAAACATCTGGGGTCACCGCTAGCTGTGAACCCAGATGCTTACCAGCATCCCCGGATCGGTACCGGCGGGGATGTAGGGAAGACAGCATGGACGTCAGTACTGACTGTCTATGCTGTACTTCCAGATGTGCAGCCACAGCTGCATTGTAGAAAACTTCAGGGGCTCTTCTTAGCCCCCCTTCTAACAGGTGCATCCGACTCCGGCCGGGCACCAAACGAAACTGAGATGCCTTGGCTCGGGGGCGGGGTATAGGAGGGGGACCCTAGTGCATCCTGGGAGGCTGAAAACTTTAACTTTATGGTGCCCGATGCCTGACGTCATCACCTATACCCCAAGGTATCCTGTGGATAACCTATGGACCCTGATGTAGAAATTAAGTTATGTGTAATAATGTGAAATGACACAGAGAAAAATGTTGGTGTTCAATACTTAATTTTACCGTATGTATGTATATATATATGTATGTATATGTATGTACACACACACACGGGTAAATTTACTACTATTTGGGTTGATCAGAGTTGCTATCTCGGGTGAAAATATAACTTTTTTGCAAATCGGGAGTTTACTATCATTAAAGTCGGGTGATTTGTTCGTCTTTTGGTGTTGAAATTGGGCGACTTAATGCTGCAAATTCTGACTTTTTTTCAATAGAAATGAATTCACCATCGGCTCAAATCGGAAGTACTTTTCATTCATTTCTGCCTAAGTCGGGAATTTACCATTATTTGTTTTAATATATTCGGCCATTTTACAGGCAAATCAGGGAGTCAATAGAAGTTTTAAATGCACCACCACCTGATCTGCGAGTTGCTATCAAACATACACAAATCAGTGTGATTTGTGTATGTTTACTAATTTTTCCGAAAAAAAAAAAAAAAAAGGCGCCTAACCAGCCCCGGACTGGAAATTACGGGGAACAAAAAGAGTAGGGTTCCACCATAATTTAAGAACCAGCACCTGGCTGATCCTCGCGCTGGTCTCCATAGCATCCAGGTGGGTCTTTGCAAGACAAGAAAACGAATACCCGAAACCAAAACGGACAAGTATTCGTATGTGTCTTGTCACACATACCAATACTATGCAAATGCCAGCTGACAGGACAAAACAGAATTTCCCATGGCCCGCCAGCCAATCAGAGGCCACTTCACATATAGCAGCCTCTCATTAACTGGAACCCACGTGTACCCCAGCCACAGAGACCAGCGCGAGGATCAGGTGAGCATAGGATCTTTGTTGCAGGTACTCTCATTGGATTCTACGGAGACAAACATCGGGTAGAAGGTAAGTATGTGTGAATAATAGGTGTATGTAATAAACTTGTATTATATATGGTGTGTGTGTGTACTGTCTTTAACTATTTATTTTACAGTGGGGGTACGGGTGCCTGCCGCCTGCTGGCACTTGTAGTTCCACAGTAAAGTACAATAGTTTAATAATAATTAACACTATTACCCCTGTACCCACCGCTCCAGTGGTGTGGGGAATACCAAGCCTGGGGTTTGGGAGAGGGGGTGGGGGGGGGGGGGGGAACTACACCTTTTTTCAGGGGTACCCACCTCCCGAAATCCCCGGCTTGGGGTGAGATTGCTTTGGCCCTGGAGACCCGGTAATAGGGTCTCCGGGCTGTGGCATTACACCCTGGTCAGTTTGGGTCCGGTGCTGGTTTTAAATATAGGGGGACCCCTACGCAATTTTCCCCTTATATTTAAAACCAGCACTGGCCCTGTAGCCAGGTGCTGGTTCTTAAATTACAGTGGAACCCTACTCATTGTGTTCCCCGTAATTTTAGGAACCAGGACTGGCTGATCAGTCCGGGGCTCGTTAGCCTTTTGGGTGGGGGGATCACACATCAATTTATTTATTTATTTTTTTTAAATTGAACCTTAAAACATAAAAAAAAATTAAACAAGCAGTCTTCACATATTTCACTGATATGTGCAGACTGCTTGTTCGGGAGAGAAATTCGGGCTGCAAAACGGACAGGATCGACCAAATACACCATCAATCAAAATGATCCTGTCAAAACCGGGAGCTTGGTAAATTCGATTTTAAAAGTGAAAAAAACAAAAAACGTCTGTTTTTGATCGATCCTATCAGAGTTTAAAAACGGGACAAATTGGGACCAACGCGAATCTTCGTAAATTCACCCCCCAGACAGATGTTGCACTCAGGGCTCAAAACTGAAACGACTCCGAGCAGTGTCATTTGAGTTTTGTTTTTTTTCAAAGCAAAGTGCCGCATCTCTGTATGTTTATACTTGCTGAAAGCCTTAATTTACGATGAGAGCAATGGGGTGAAGTAATTACATTCTAAAGGTGAGTGCTGGACTTTGCCTGTTTGAACAATAATAATTAAATATATATATTATATATATATATATATATAATAAACAGGAGTCTGGCCCTCTCCAAACAAAAACAATGTACTGCCCCGGTGCCACGGCAAACCATGAGGTAGACTATGAGGTAGAATATGCAGAGGGAGAGACTGAAGGGCACTCAGCAGGACTTGAACAGCCTAAACAACATCAATTAACCCCCCCCCCCCCCTCCCCGCCCGATCCGAGTCAGCCTCGACTTTTCCCACCTGACTCGGATCTGAAATCGAGGCAAAACGTCATCATACCGCCTTCCGGGTCTCACGGGTTTTGGATTCTATATAAGGCACCCGAATCGGCACCATTTTCTCACTCGGCTGTGGACAGTGAAGAGGGAGGGTGGGAGTTAAGGCTGGCTGGGCTGAGCTGGGCAGTGTAGTGTTGTGCTGCTGCTGTCCATAGGGGCTGTGTCCACTCCTCCAAAGTCCATAGGGGCTGGCTGTGTTGTGCTGCTGTTGTCCATAGGGGCTGTGTCCACTAAAAAGTCCTGTGTAGTGTCCCAGTCCTAAAGGGGTGCTGTAGTGTTGTCCAGGGAGTGCTCTGTCCATCAGGGGTGCTCCCCCCAAGTGCAAAAAGTAAAAAATTAATTTCTGTGTTTGTGATTGTGTGCGCAGTAGCCGCACGTGCATCAACAAAGTAGCGCCAAGCGTGCGCCTGTGTTATAAGTAAAGGGCCGGCTGGCTTGATCGTTAAAGGGTGCTGTAAGCCCCAAAGTGTACACCAAAAAATATATTTTTTTTTCTGTGTTTGTGAATTGTGTGCACTGTACATGCATCCTCAAAGCAGCAGCGCCAAGCGTGCGTCTGTCTGTTAAAGGGTGGTGTAACCCTCAAAGTGCGCTCCACAAAAAATAAAAAAATTCATTTTTTTTCTGTCTTTGTGAATTGTGTGGGCTGTAGCTGCATGTGCATCAATAAAGGAGCAGCGCCAAGCGTGCGCCTGTGTCCCATAAGTAAAGAGCTGGCTGGCTCATTTCTTAAAGGGTGGTGTAACCCACAAAGTGCACTAGTCTCCAACAATAATAAAAAAATTTATGTGTTTGTGTGCGCCTTAGCCGCACGTATATATCAATATAACATAAATGGAGGACCAAACTTTCTCTGATAAAAATAAAATAGAGAAAGATCAAGAACCACTTCCTCCTAGTGCTGAAGCTGCTGCCACTAGTCATGACAGACGATAATATGCCATCAACGTCGTCTGCCAAGGCCAATGCCCAATGTCATAGTAGAGGGCATATAAAATCCCAAATGACAAAGTTCAGAAAAATGACCTTAAAAAAACATTTAAATCATCTGAGGAGAAACGTAAACTTGCCAATATGCCATTTTCGACACGGAGTGGCAAGGAACGGCTAAGGTCTATCCCTATGTTCATGACTAGTGGTTCAGCTTCACATGACTATGGAAGCCCTCATCCCGCTAAAAAAAAAATCAAACGAGTTAAGCTGGCAAAAGCACAGTGAAGAACTGTGCGTTCTAAGATGATATCACAAATCCCCAAGGAGAGTCCAAGTGTGGTGGCGGTTGCGATGCCTGACCTTCCCAGCGCTGGACGGGAAGAGGTGGCTCTTTCCACCATTTGCACGCCCTCTGCAAGTGCTGAAAGGAGCAACCACAGTCCACTTGCTGATATGCAAATTGAAGATGTCACTGTTGAAGTACAACGGGATGAGGATACTGGTGTAGCTGGTGCTGAGGAGGAAGTTGGCGAGGAGGATTCTGATGGTGATGTGGTTTGTTTAAATCAGGCTCCGGGGGAGACAGTTGTTGTCCGTGGGATGAAAAAGACCATCACGGTCATGCTTGGGCAGAAGACCAAACATTCCACCTCTTTGGTCTGGCAATATTTCTATCCAAATCCGGACAACAACTGTCTTGCCATATGTACCTTATGTAAAGGTGAAATAAGTAGGGGTAGGGACGTTAACCACCTAGGAACATCCTCCCTTATACGTCACCTGCAGCGCGTTCATAAAAAGTTGTCAAGTTCAGAAACTTTGGCTAAGACCGCAAGGATTCCAGGGACACCTAAATCCCTTTGTCCTGTTGAATCCAAGCGCCTGCAAACCACACAGTCAACTCCCTCCTCGTCAATTTCCTCCTTAGCCAGGATCAGAAGTAGTCCTGCAGGCCATGTCACTGGCATGACTGACTCTCCTATCCGGGATTCCTCCGGAGGATCTTGCATTGCTACGCCTACTGCTGCTGCGAGTCGTTCATCATCCCAGAGAGGAAGTAGGAACACCACTACTTTTACTAAACAATTGACCCTCCAACAGTCCTTAGCGAGGAGGATGAAGTACGACAGCAGTCATCCTGAAGCAAAACGTATAACTGAGGCCTTGACTGCTATGTTGGTGTTAGACGTGCGTCCGGTATCCGCCATTAGTGCAGTGGGATTTAGACAATTGATGGAGGTAGTGTGTCCCCTGTTCCAAATCCCGTCTAGATTCCACTTCACTAGGCAGGCGATACCGAGACTGTAAAGAAACGTCAGAAAAAGTGTCCTCAGTGTCCTGAAAAATGCGGTTGTACCCAATGTCCACTTAACCACGGACAAGTGGAACAGGGCAGACTAAGGACTATATGACTGTGACAACCCACTGGGTAGATGTATCTCCTTACGCAGCAACAACAGCAGCGTCACCAGTAGCAGCATATCAGAAACGCCAGCTCGTTCCAAGGCAGGCTACGCTGTGTATCACCGGTTTCAGTAAGAGGCACACCGCCGACAACCTCTTAGAGAAACTGAGGGAAATCATTGCCCAGTGGCTTACCCCACTTACACTCTCCTGGGGATTTGCGATATCTGACTGCGGGCATTACATCTGGGCAAATTCCAGCACGTCCCATGTTTTGCTCACACAATAAACTTGGTGGTGCAGAATTTTCTGAAAAGCGACAGGGGCGTACAGGAGACGCTTTGGGAGACCCGAAAAGTTTCTGCCCACTTTCGCCATTAAGCGACTGCGTGCCGAAGACTGGAGCGCCAGCAAACACTCTTGAACCTGCCCCGCCATCACCTGAAGCAAGAGGTTGTGACGCGGTGGAACATCCACCTATGACATAGGCAAAGGAGGGGGTATGCACCTGACTCAAGCGCAGTGGAGAGTGATTTCAGTGTTGTGCAAGGTTCTCCAGCCCTTCGAACTTGCCACACGTGAAGTCAGTTCAGACACTGCCAGCTTGAGTCAGATCAGCTGGCAGCTGGAGAAAGTGAAGGAGGACGGAGCGATTCCGCTCGGCATGTGGGACTTGTGGATGAAGCCCTTCATTCGCTTTGCCAGGATTCCAGGGTGGTCAATCTGTTGAAATCAGACCACTACATTTTGGCCACCGTGCTCGATCCTAGGTTTAAAGCCTATGTGGTGTCTCTTTCCAGCCGACACAAGCCTGCAGAGGTGCAAAGACCTGCTGGTGAAAACACTGTCACCTGAAGCGGAACGTGACACGTCAACAGCTCCTTCATTTTCTCCCGCAACTGGGGCTGCCAGGAAAAAAACTTCGGTATCCTAAGCAACCCGCTGGCGGTGATGCAGGGCAAGCAGGACCAAGTTTGGACATCTGGTCCGGACTGAAGGACCTGGCAACAATTTCTGACATGTCTACTGTCACTGCATATGATACTGTCACCATTGACAGAATGGTGTAGGATTACATCGGTTACAGCATCCAAGTAGGCATGTTAGACAGTCCGTACCTGTACTGGCAGGAAAAAGAGGCAATTTGGAGGCCCTGTACAAACTGGCTCTATTTTACCTGAGTTGCCCCCCCTCCAGTGTGTACTCCGAAAGAGTGTTTAGTGCAGCCGGGAACCTTGTCAGCGAAAGGCGTAGGAGGTTGCTTCCACAAAATGTGGAGACGATGTTCATAAAAATGAATTATCAACTCTTCCAGGGAGACCAGCCTCCAGAACGCACAGAGGGACCTGTGTTGGTGGATTCCAGCGGGGACGAATTAATACTCTGTGAGGATGAGGATGTACACAACACTGAAGAGGGTGAGGAATCGGTGGATGAGGAGGATGAGGATGACATCTTGCCTCCATAGAGCCAGTTTGTGCAGGGACAGATTAATTGCCAGCTTGTTTTGTGGGGGCCCAAACGAATCAATCATTTCAGCCACAGTCGTGTGGCAGACCCTGGCGCTGAAATGATTGGTTTGTTAAAGTGTGCATGTCCTGTTTATACAACATAAGGGTGGGTGGGAGGGCCCAAGGACAATTCCATCTTGCACCTTTTTTTTTTCTTTGCATTATGTACTGTTTGGGGCCTAGTTTTTCAAACTGCCATCCTGTCTGCCACTGCAGTGTCACTCCTAGATGGGCCACGTGTTTGTGCCGCCCACTCGTGTCGCTTAGCATAGTCATCCAGCTACCTCGGTGAAACCTTTTGGACATAAAAACACTATTGTGAGGTGTTCAGAATAGGCTGGAAATAAAGGTTATTGAGGTTAATAATAACATAGGAGCAGAAAAACCCACAAATTCTGTGATTTTAGCTGTTTTTATGCTTTTTTTTCAAAAAAATCCAGATCCAAAACACAAAAACCCAGAACCCAAAACACAGAAGGGTGGTTTTGGCAAAACCAATCCAGATCCAAAACACGAAGATCCAGATCCAAAACACGAAAAGTGGCCGGTGCACACCCCTAATATATACATACACATACACACATACATACATATAGTGTTCACTCTAGCTCCGGCGGCAGGCAGGGTGCCGGAGCTAGAGAGTGCAACTTTGTGCGCGCGGGCAAAAAGGGGGCGTGGTCATAAAGGGGGCGTGTCTATAAGACGCATCCCCTTTTTCATTATACTTGGGGGCGTGCCCGGCACTTACGGACATGCCGGGCAGCCCCCAAGCGCTGCAAACAGGGAGAATAGATGCTGGGCGCATGCGCCCGGCGTCTATTCTCCGGCGGTGACCGGGTCACCGCACATTTCTCCACCCGTGGGACACTGCGTCCCGCGGGTGAAGACTGCACCCGCAGCCTGTGAGGGCAGGGTGCTTTTTGCCCTCCTTCTGGAGGGCAGGGTGCTTTTTGTCCTCCAGAAGGAGGGCAGGGTGCCGCACCCTGCTAAAACAGCCGAGCTGGAACGCTATACATACATACTATCGCTATAGATACAGGGAGACTGGCACGCCTTGTAAGTCAGTCCAACAGCTGGCGGTACTAGGCCAGAAACAGCAGGCAGAGACATCCTGTTTGCACATATTCTCAAAACGGGCAGCACTCCACAGACTTATCAATCAAGCGTAAATCACTACACAGTGCAACATTACAAAGGAGCACTCGCCAGATTTTTAGCACATAAAAATTATTATTGGTGTTGTTTTATTGCCTACGTCACATTCATCATCCAAGAAAACAATTCACGTTTTCAGCCCCTATGAGACTCACCAGGAGGCACAACAGTGAAAGCAGAATCAGTATACACCTCACCAAACCCAGCAGCACAGTGGACCATGCCTATGCAGGGGATCTTTAGGTATGATTATAAAAACCACTAACATCCTTTCCAAAAATGGTACCCATATGATCTATTATAAAAGATTTATAGATTACTTTTTTTTATTAAGGAAGGGCATTATGAAAAAAATTTGATGGGTGAACTTAATCAACTTGCGTCCACTGTTCGTTTCACTGGAAAAGTTAATTGACTATTGATTTTTTGGACGTGACAGTCTCTAGAGAGGGATCTGGATTGGGCACAACCCTGTTCCAAAAAGAAACTGTATACAGGAATAGGAATACAGGAATGTATATAGGATAGGAATACAGGAATGTATTCCTATCAACCAGCAATCATCCCCCTTCTTTTAAGGAAAGTCTCTCTGTATCCCAGTTCATGCGGGTGTTTAGAAACAGTAACCCCATTACAGCAGAAGCTCAAATACTTGAGATTAAAGATCGTTTCCTAAAGAGGGGATGTAAACTGAGTACTATTGAAGGTTGCCCCACCAGACCCATAAACAAATTGTTAAGAAGGTCCCCAAGAAAAGGGATCATATGATATACGTGAAACAAAATCATGAGATAATGAATTGTTATCTTGGATGATGAATAGGACGTAAGCAATAATACACCAATAATTATTTTTATGTGCTAAAAATCTGTGTTATAAAGATGTTACACACACTATACTAGTCCACAAAATTGCCACAGTTGAATGGATGCAGTAAACTGGATACCTCCCCCCCCCCCTTGCCCTGCACAGCTCCACCCCCCCCCCCCTCTCCAGATATAACAAACCACATTTGTACTTAAACAAATGGTGCCAGAAAGTAATACCTTTGGCAAACCCTGCAGGGCCACATTACTTGAGCATCTACCTCCCTGGGCAACCAACCCCACAGCCACACCGCTAAGTGGGTATCCCCAAGCAACACACATCACTGATGCAACATTGCTGTGCAGCTACCCCCAGGCAAACAACCTCTACCCCCACCCACCCATGTCCTCGTTACTAAGCAGCTAAGCCCCCCACCGGGCAACCAACCCCCACACAACTAAGTGGGTACGCTCAGGCAAAAACACCCCTCCACACCATCCCCCCTTGGGCCACACCAATCCCCGGCCATGCATAGACCCTCTTACCGGAGAGCTCTATGCAGCCGGAGTCAGAAGTCAGCACTGGCTGTTACTGACAGGGAGGAGTCAGCGCAGGCCGGGACAGACAGGCACATCAGTCACCGCGGGTAATGCTCAGCACATGCACTCCTGTGCATGAAATGCCCACCACAATACTACAGGCATGCTCACGAATCTCCACTGGGACTGACAAAGATCCGCTTCCTCCCTACCTGTAAAATCTGGATGCCAGGCAGCAAAATCTGGTCACCATGGTGACCTGGCCCCCGGGATTTGTCGAGGCCTGCTCCATATACATGTCACATACACCGCTATGGGGCATGTGGCATAACAATAGTAAATAGAGGAAATGAGCGCTCTCCTTGTTTAGATGAAACAATTTATTCTTCAAAAGGCAGTAAAACATTTACTGGTCAATGACGGTACATATCCAATAACAGCTTAAACAACATTCCACGTTTGGTCCGGTCTAGTCGACACCTCGGTCACCTGTATGACCATTTTCAAGACCCATCACCACCACAGTACACTAGCATCAACTAAAATACAATATAAACTCACTTAGCCTAAGACTATATGTGCACCTCCTGATTATTGAATCCACTACACTTGCCATCGCCATCCGATCACCCGGCCTTCGGACACAGCCCATCACTTCTTTACAACTTCAGCATTGCACGTGATCAGCGGCACTGATCACTAGACATATTCCTGTCTCCACATACAACTACTGCTACTACCGTATTTGTACTAATAGGGGAATAATTATCAACATACGTATACTTAATCCATCATACCACTATACTACAGGAATAGTAGACCAATCTGTTGGTGTCCCACATATTCTGTGACCTAATTTTTTACACATACATGGTTATTTTCTCCTGGTCTGTAGATGTATTTAGAGCTATGGAGTGTGGGTCTACAGAGCCACTTAGGCTTAATTTAGTTGTATTGTGATCTTATCCCTTTTTGGATAATAAACTGGTCATCAGATCTTTTTCTGACACTGTTCGTGTCAGTCATTTGAGTGGTCCTGCCTAGTATAATTGTGTCACATACATAGATGTGTTTCCACATAAGGTACTTATGGGTCCTGACAGTTTAAGATTGCAGTATTTATTTGTTTCTATGGTGATGGTACCTTGGCGATTGTGACCACACACCCCCTCATGCAGTACATAGCGTCACACTTTTGTGAAGTCATCGACGCGAGCGGCGGCGGGACGGTGATGGACACTGGGTGAGTAGACTTGTTTATTCATGCTCTAGGTCTTGATAAAAGCGTTTGGTCGGTGAAACATTCACAGTATATCCTGGCTCTGCCTGTTATTTATTGGAGTGATATCAGACCTGGAGTGCCATCCGTTCTTGCTGTTTATGTTTACAACCTCTGGAGGGATTAGCAGTGGAATGCTGGAATACTTATTGGTTGTTGGTGCGGCACTCCCATCTCAATAAAGAATCTTTCACAGTGGCAGTCTTAGCCAAGAATGCCACTGTGAAAGCTTCTTTATTGAGATGGGAGTGCCGCACCAACAACTAAAACATACACACACACACACACAAACACTGTAGGCAGGTAGGGAAAAATGCTGCAAAGTAAGAATGCTTTCAAAAAAATAGACGTGTGAATAGTGTATTATTAACAATTAACTGAAGATAAATCTAAATCAAATCAATATTTGGTGTGACCACCCTTTGCAAGTGTACCTAAAATAATTGATGTTTTGAAGGCAAAGTCAGGGATTTTGTAGGATTATTGTCAGGTGTATGGTGAACCAATCATACCAAACAGGTAATACTGATCATCATTTTCATACGTAGGTTGAAAGTCATTAACTGAAACATAACAGCTGTTTAGGAGGCTTAAAACTGGGTGAGGAACAGTCAAACTCTGCTACAAAGGCGAGGTTGTGGAAGACAGTTTCATGTCACAGGTCATACACCATGGCAAGACTGAGCACAACAATAAGACACAAGGTAGTTATACTGCATCAGCAAGGTCTCTCCCAAGCCAAGATTTCAAAGCAGACTGGGGTTTCAAGATGTGCTGTTCAAGATCTTTTGAAGTAGCACAAAGAAATGGGCAACGTTGAGAACCGGGACGCAGTGGCCGGCCAAAAAAAAAATACAGAATTATGATAGAACATACCTTATAGTTCTTTTTCTTCGAGGTCCATAGGGTCCACAGGAATTACCTTGGGATATACAGTTGGATAGCATCCAATGCACCAAACAGCAAAGCTTTGGAGCTCCCAGCATACACTGGTCCTCCACCCTATACACCCCACCCCCAGCCACAGGCATGCAGTTAGTGATCAAGCCTCGTGGCAACACCAAACACCATATTTTGATGGAACACCAAATATGGAGAGCGACATGACAAAGCTGCCAAGTCAGACACCCTGCGAGCTGAAGAGATAGCCAGGAGAAAAAGAGTCTTCGTCAGTCAGCAATCTCAAGTCCACCTTATCCAAGGGTTCAAAGGGATGCGTCTGCAGTGCCCTGAGAACCAAAGACAAATTCCACGGTGCCACTGGCGGGAGGAATGGAGGTTGCAGCCGCAGTACCCCCTGCATGAATGTTATAACATCCGACAGAGGAGCAATCTTGCGCTGGAACCAAACAGTTAAAGTCGAAACTTGGACTCTCAAGGTAGCCAAGCGAAGACCTAAGTCTAATCCAGCCTGGAGAAAACCAAGTACTTAAATATCTTAGGGTCACATCTCTTGTTGGAACGCCACAGAAAAAATGACCTCCAAATCCTGTGATAGACGATGCTTAAAGCAAGGAAGCTTGCTTCTGCTCGCATCTATCACTGACGGAGAAAACCCTTTGGCCTTTAAGACTGACTCCTCAAGAGCCAAGCCGTCAAAGCCAACCAAGGTAAATACTGGTATAGTATGCATTAACAGGTCCTGGCACAGGGGCAGTGGAAACGGACTATTGATAAGACGTATCAGATCCGCAAACCAATGCCTCCTGGGCTATAGAGGAGCTATCAGTATCATCCTGCCGCCTTCCTGTTTGAATTTTCTGACGACCCTTGAGAGAAGGGAGAATGGAGGAAACAGGTATGCCAACCTGAACTTCCATCTCACCGCCAGAGCATCCACGAAGGCTGCTGAGGAGTCCCTTGTTCTGGACCCGTACCTGGGGACCTTGTGGTTGTGACGTGATGCCATAAGGTCTACGCCTGGTATCCCCTCCACCTATCCACCAGGATTTGAAATACCTCCGGAGGAAGGGCCCATTCTCCGGCGTGTATGTCCTGGCAACTTAAGTCCGCTTCCCAGATGAGAACACATGGGGTAAAAATTGCTGATATTACAGAAAGATGGCATTCTGCCCATAGCAGAATCCTCGCCACTTCTTCCATGGCTGCTGGACTTCAAGTGCCTCCTTGATGGTTTATGTAGGCCACTGTTGTCGCATTGTCGGACTGAACCTGGATAGGCCTGCCTTGTAGAAAGTCCTGTGCTAACATAAGTGCTTTGTGCACTGCCCGAAGCGCCAAGTTTATTGGTAGTTGACTTTCTTGGTCTGTCCACTTTCCCTGAAAAGTATAACGACCCGTCACTACTCCCCATCCTCGCAAACTTGCTTGGTGAGAAGTGCCCATTCCGGGATCCATAACAGACGCCCCTTGAGTCGTCTCCAGCCACCATGCTAGGGGAAGGCGGACCTTCGGCAATAGGTGTACCATCTGGGTTCTCATCTGATGATACTGACCATCCCACTAGGCCAGGAT
Organism: Taudactylus pleione; assembly: GCA_031769625.1. NCBI lineage: Eukaryota > Metazoa > Chordata > Amphibia > Anura > Myobatrachidae > Taudactylus > Taudactylus pleione. Next base: position 16,254,895 of record JAUIMM010000255.1, on the reverse strand, counting down.
ACACAGCTTGAGGGACATTGAGTGGAACTGGGCATAAGCCACCATGTCGAATGTGGCTATCATGGAGCCCAGCAGCTGCATCGCCGAGTGAACTGACACGGTTTGCTTGCAAGGCAGTTTGTGCACACGAGCCTGTAGTGTTACAATCTTGTCCTCTGGAAGAAGAATCCTCTGTCCCAGAGAGTCCAGCCATGCCAAGTGCACCATCTGCTCAGTTGGAGAAAGTGAGGACTTCTTCCAATTGATTACCCAGTTGTGCTCTTGTAAGCAGACAATGGTCATCTGTAGATGACATTGTAACATCTCCTGAGATTGTGCCAATATCTGGAGGTCATCTAGATATGGCAGTATCCTGACTCAACTGAGATAAGCAATCATTACCGCCATTATCTTGGTGAATACCCGAGGGGCTGTGGCCAGCCCAAAGGGTAGCGCCTGAAACTGAGGGTGCTGCTGATCTACTGCCAACCTTAGAAAGGCTTGGTGAGATTTTGTAATCAGGACATGCAGATATGCATCTTGTATGTCCAGGGACACCATAAAAGTCCCCAGGCTCCATCGCCAACACAATTGACAGTAGGGATTCCATACGGAATTTGGGCACTTTGATAAATCGGTTGAGGGACTTCAGATTCAATATAGGGCGGTGTGACCCATTGGGTTTTTTAATTAAAAACACAATTGAATTGTAACTCCTTCCCTGTTGCGTGACAGGGACTATAACACCTGATTCCAGGAGGGCCCCAAAAGATTTCTGGTAGGCTGGGGCCCTGACCGAGTCTGTAGGAAGGGTTGTGCCCACAAACCTTTGAGGGAGATGCCTGAGGGACATGATGACATAACCCTGAGAGACTAGCTCTCGTACCCAGGCATCTGTAGTGGTCTGATGCCAGGCCTGAGTAAACTGCAACAGTTGGCCTCCAACCTTGACATCCTCCAGGGTGAGGCCCACCCCATCAGACAGGCTTACCGTCTGGCTTGGAAGCAGGGTGTTTGCCCAGCCAAGACCCTTTGGGCTGTGCCCACTTGCCAATTTGTTTGGTGGAGGACCTCCTCTTTGTCCTACTTTGTGGACGAAAGGACAGATATGGCTGCCTCTTAGAGGTAAACGTGGATGGTAATTCCGCTGACCTCTGTGTTGCCAAGGAAGTCATTACATCATCCAGACCTGGACCAAAATAGTACCTTCCCTGAAAATGGCAATGATTCCAGATCCTTCTTGGACCCTGCATCCGCTTTCCACGTCTTAAGCCAGAGGGACCTACGGGCTCCCACCGAGTTGGCAGAGATCCTAGATGCTAGGACACCTGTGTCGATCCCTGCCTCCACTATATTACATAGCTGCTTCTTGCAATTGGCCAAGAAGAGCCCGCTGCTCTCTAGATGGGTCAATCATAGACGCCTCTAGTGCCTTACTCCATTCCTCCATAGCTTTAGCTACCCAGGCTATAGCCGTAGCGGGCCTGGTAACAGCTCCCGACATTGAAAACATTGATTTTAAATGTTTATCAATCTTTCTATCGGTAACCTCTGTTAACGAGGATGCTACTGGGATGGGCAACATAGCGCTTTTGACCAGCCTAGTCACATGTGCATCTATCGTTGGTGGAATCTCCCATTTGTTAGAGGCTCCTGGAGCAAAATGGATATGGAGAGGTCAAATTCTTAGTGGGCTGAAAATGCTTATTAGGAGTCTCCCAAGCTTCAGCCATAAGATTAGTCAACTGTCCAGACCGATTAAAATAATCTTTAGACACCAACTGGCGCCTAAAGACTGGCTCATTATCTATGAGAGCAATTTCCTCTACTTTTTTTAAGTTGAGACCAGTTCTAACTGCTCTAACCAGAGATGGAACCGTCCACAACTTGATAATCCTCTATTTCATAGACTGATTCAATGCTCTGAGTCTTAGAGTCTGACGAGGTAGTTGAGTCAGACACAGGACAAGACCTTCTCTAATGCCACTCTACTGCTTTATCCCCACTGGCTTCTCCACCTGCGGACTGAGGATGGCAATACACTGACTAGAGTGAGCCGTAGCATAATCCCAACAAGGATTTATAGGAGGTATATATACAGGATGAAGCATAGGCTGTGGGTACCCCACAGCTTGGGGTACTGCCTGTTGCACCACAGCCGGAGCCAGCACCTCAGTAGCTTTGCCTATCAAATAGGACAAAACCTGAAGTGTGATAGCCACCATTTGTGGCTCCACCGTTGGTACAGATGCATTAGATATGTGCTGTAATAATCTGTTACATCTGCTACATATTCCATCAACATCCTGATTAGACAGGTTTGTAGAACAGAATTTACAAGACAACCCAACTGGTAGGCTCATATCCTGCTTATTACCTTCAGACATGATATTATATCAATGGTTGAGGTACACAGTATTCTTGCAACTTTATATTAATGACCCCCCCCCCCCCCCCTCCACACACACACAGTCAGATGGATGAGGAGAAACACAGTGATAGCTTGAAATCAATAGGCAGTGTACAAGCAGCAGCAATTAGCATACAGTTACATACAATGCATGAATACGCATGATTGCAACAGCAATCTGAGCTCTGATCAACTAGCCAGCCTCAGCGGGGTAATGGTAGGATATAGAGCAAACTATATGCATGCGTCCTTTACGGCACCTAGCACCACTAAACTCTGAAAAATAAAAAGCTTGAGACTGCCTGAGCCTTCCTACTGTAAAAACAAGTACACTTGCCGCACACCAAACAAAACAACTGAATGCCTGTGGCTGGGGGCAGGGTATATAGGGAGGACCAGTGCATGCTGGCAGCTCCAAAGCTTGCTGTTTGGTGCATTGGGATATATAGTTGGATAGCATCCAAGGTAATTCCTATGGACCCCATGGAACCAGAAGAAGAAAAACTTAGTGCACCAGATGAAAGACACATCATGCTTACTTCCCTTCGAAATCGAAAGATGTCCAGCAGCTGATACGCTCAGTACTAGCAGAAAACAGTGGGACCCAGGTACACCCATCTACTGTTCGGAGAAGTCTGGCCAGAAGTGGTGAGAAATTTCTCAATGCTGAGAAATACAGGCAGGTATGTATCCATCATGCAATACCATCAGGGAGGCGTCTGACTGGCTCCAAATTTATTCTGCAGCAGGACAACAACCCCAAACATACAGACAATGTCAATAAGAACTATCTTCAGCGTAAAGAAGAACAAGGAGTCCTGGGAGTGATGATATGGCCCCCACAGAACCCTGATCTCAACATCAAGTCTGTCTGGGATTACATGGGGACAGAAGGATTTGAGCAAGACTACATCCACAGAAGATCTGTGGTTAAATCTCCAAGATGTTTGGAACAACCTGCCGAGTTCCTTTAAAAATTGTGTGCGCAAGAGTACCTAAAAGAATTTATACTGTTTTAAAGGCAAAGAGTGATCACACTAAATATTGATTTGATTTAGATTTCTCTTCTGTTCATTCACTTTGCATTTTGTTAACTGATTATAAAACTAAACACTTCTATATTTAAAAGTATTCTTACTTTGCAGCATTTTGTCCACACCTGCCTAAAACATTTGCACAGTACTGTATACATACACACACATATATATTATATGCGTATATAGTATGAAAACACACTATAGAAACACACTATATACGCATACTGTACAAATCTGTGCAAAGTCTAAAAGGTAACCAGCACTAGTGCTGCTAGGCTGGGCCTGGAAGCAGCAAAATCAGGCAGCAGTGTGTTGTTCATGATGTTTTTATGTTGCAATTTTATGCAGGCCCCACTTTTATCTAAGTTAGAAAAGTGGAATAATAGGGATTATGTAGGGGAGACAGGACATTCTGGAACTTGTAATTGTACATGCACCACATTTTGGGCTTGAGAGCGCTGGTTGGCACAATAGTAGGCCAACTCCAAGCTGTGGGTTTCCCTGCTACATCAGCTTGCAAAGGGGATGGGAAATCACTTCTTTTTTAAATAAATACAAGGATACTGTGGCACGGGATTCATTCAGCTTTAAATATGCATGTCAGTAGCAAGTAATTGCAAAAGTAAAATGCATTTTACCGACTAAGCATACTTGGGCCCATATTCAATTTGAGGCAAAAAGCTGTTTTCGCGTGTTTTTGGTGGAAACTTTTCGCCCGTTTTGATTTTACTCCGTATTCAATTTGGAAGACTTTTCGCCTAGACGGAAAGTCAATGCAATGTAATAGGTGGAAAAGTTTCGCCTATGAATAGCAGGCGGAAAAAAGTGCAGAATTGGTGTTTTGGAGTGCAACGTTGCGGGAACCCCTGTGCAGCCTTCAGACAGTACCATAAAGGGAAACAGTCAAATTTAAAAAAAAAAAAAAAAAAAGACTTAACACCCCAAAAAAATCACTTTGTGAAAAATCCACCTGCTGCCCCCAAATTCAATCTTTTCAAGTTAACTTTAGCAACTTTAAAATATGCTGGCCCCCATTTCAAGTACCCCAAATTTGCTGGGATAAGTTATTTTCTGCAAAAAAAACTCCAGAATACTATTCTGCACCACTTATACAAAAACGCTATTTAGCAGCTATTGAGCCAGTTTAAAAACACCAAAATACCTTCAGCAAGCCAAATCGGGGGTTACCATAGGGAACCCCCATTTCAGAGCATCTTTTGGGGGGTGTCAGGCTGATTTCCCCAAAGGTGACAGTACTTTCCGCTTGTTTAAGTTTCGCCGGGTCCCGTTTTCGCATACTTTCAAAATGAATACAGCGATACGCGGGCACGCGCGTGCTAATTTTCCGCCTGCAAAACAGGCAGAGTAGGCGAGAAGTCCGGGGAGGCGAAAAAGTATCGCGGGTCCGCTCAAACTGAATACGGCTCTTAGTCGCATATTGCGTTTAAAAAAAAAAAAAAAAAGCTTGAAACAATTAGAGATTTCTAACCAATTACCCCAAAAGTATCCTTACAGTAAAAATTGCCTGTAATACTTTCCCCAAATCCAGTTTCCTGCTTTCCCTACACATACAAATTACATGCATTTGTCTGGGAATTGGTATGATATACCGTCGGCCGCATGGCTGGCGGTTCGATTCCCGTCAGCGGCAGCCCGACAGAAGCAGAGTGTGATGCAGCGGAAGCCCGACAGCGCTGGAAATCCCGATCGTGGATAGGCAAGTATCCACTAACCTAACCTCCCTAACCCTCCTTAGGGGTGCCTAAACCTAATCCCCCCTCTAAGTGCCTAACCCTAACCACCCCCTTCCCCGCTGCCTAAACCTAAGTCCCCCGGGGGGGTGCCTAACCCTAACCACCCCCTTCCCCGCTGCCTAAACCTAAGTCCCCCGGGGGGGTGCCTAACCCTAAGTCCCCCCCGGGGGTGCCTAACCCTAACCCTCCCCCCGCAGCTGTCCGCTCGTGGCGCCCGGCATCACTACAATCGTGATGCCGGGCGCCGTTCTCCCGGCGTCAGGGAAATGCGGGCGTCTACATCTAGACGCCCGGCATTTCACCCTTGCCGGGATAAGACAGTCGGGAAGCCGGCTGCCGGTATTTAGGCAGTCGGCTTCCCGATTGCTTCCCTTGGTCTGTAATGCCATCTCTCCCCTAAATACACGATTTGAACTGTAAAAAGATGCACACCAGTAAAGCTAGACAGCCAGTTTTGAAGACTGCTATTGTACAAAGGTTGCCAAAAATGAAAAAAATAAAAAAAAAAAATGAAAATAGGAAACACCCATCTAACAGACTCCAGTCTCTGGTTTCATGTAAAATAAGTTAAGCAGTTTTACAGACAGGCATTACTTGTAGGCACATGGCAATTTTCTGATGTAACGGCATCTGTATCACAATATTTATTTTTTCATAACACACCAGTGCTAATCTATTTACCGACTAAAAAGCAAAATAAGTTATAGATCTAGTGTGTTCTTTCTTGTTACAGATGTATTCTTTCTTTAGGTCACAAATGGATGAAAATCACAGACCTATAATGTTATTTTAAATATCTGTTTGGTGTGTGGGGCATTCTCTTCAGCTGGGGCCCAAAACAAACCTGGGCAATTAGCGAAGGCAAAACTGTATAAAATATAAAGATCCCAGCCGTTACAAATAAAATCTAAATCATATATTACCAGATATAGTAATCATCATAGAATAGATAATAAAGAATAACTGGCGAATTTTGCCATCTTCAAAATCCATTTACCTAAAGTCCCACAGTTTATATATAGGAGAGCTCCAAATTTAGAAACTCATTTAGTAAGAAGTTCTTTACAAGAAAATTAAACAGAATTCATTAGGGCACAATGCCTTATGTGTAAAATTGGAGTCCAATAAATAAACAGAAGTGAATGTTAAGGGTAATAATGTTAAAAATTAAACAATGTGTAACTTGCCACTCCAAAATATTATCTATTTAATAGAATATAGTTGTGGGTTATTTTATGTGGGTAGAACAAAAAGATGTATGAAAACTAGAATGGCTCATGTGTATAATATTAAGAAAAGGTCAACTCTCTCTCGCACATATACAAAAGTATGATGTATAATGCAAGTTAAATCTACTTGGCACAGTTACGATACAGAATGTTTACTAGCAAAGTTAGAAATTAAATGTATTCATAGACTAGCGATGCACCCCTGCTTCGCACAGGAGCAATTTCATCTCACATTGTCAGCAGCATGTCCCCAGGGCTGGGGTACCTGTGCATATTTCCACAGCCTCCATGCGCACCCCTCCCCAGCTGCTGAACACGGCGATGAGCAATGCCCTCTGAACAATGTACCCTGTATTTCCTGGGCTTCCTCGCCGCCCTGTGCGATGCCCTGTCCGAGAAAAGCGCAGACTTCCATGGGAGGTGCCTGCTGCTCACCGAGGGCATGTGGCTGAGCGCGATCACCTTGCTAGAGAAGAACACTTCACGGTGGAGTAGTGGTGGCAGGTGTCCGCCTTCAGGTTCAGTGTAGGAATGGACATTGGAATCCGATGGTTACTAACGATCAATGTTTTTGTTACGATGGTAGAGTTTTTACCATTCGATGGTGGCGGTCCGATGTTCGCCATGGTGATGGTGTTCAGATGTTTTTCTTTTTATTACCAATAGCTATGCCCCCGCCCCCCCCTGGCTATGGTGTCTGCATCAGGGCATCTTCATCGGTTCATTGGAGACTCTCTTGTACTCTGTCTGCCTCAGATGTGACCCTGCTCAGTCCCTGACTCTCTCCCCTCTCTAGGCTGCTGCTAACAGGGCACATTGCTCTCCGATTGGCTCTCCTGTGTTTCATCACCAAGTCCAGCTCCGATAGCGCAGCTTGGTGCAAGATTTTTTTTTCTGTGAAAATAGTCACTGTTCGGCACCTTTTTTCTGTCCAGTGGTTCAAGAGATTATCTTAAACAAAAATACTTTAAAACCCTATCGCCTGATGGTTTAGATCAGGTGTGGCCAACTAGTCAGAGGCAAAGAGCCCAAAAATATCTGTGGTCAAGTTAAAGAGCCGATTGCATGCGCGTGCAGAAGGAGTGCACGCAAAAATGTGGTGTGGCCTAGCTGTCACAAGGCCACGCCCCATTTTTGAGCGCACGCCTTTGGTTAGACATTCGCAGGAGCATGACTCACACCCCCGTTTTTAGTCTCGCTGGCGGCGAGCCCAGCACATTGAAAATACACAATAGCATTTTTTCACTGTTGAAGTGAAAGAAAAAGCCAGAGCAATATAGAAAAACATTGAAATAGCCACGTTCACATAAAATACACAGAAACAAGCCTGAACTACATAAAATAGATATTGAAATCCAGAACCACATAAAATACATTGAGAAAGCCAGGGCCCATTATGCTGAGCCCCCTGTAGTTGTGCCAATTAAGCAATGCCCCCAGTAGTTGTGGCCCTTATGCAATGCCAAGTAGTTGTGCCCCTTCTGCAATGCCCGCTATGGTTGTGCCCATTAAGCAATGCCCCCAGTATTTGTGCCCCCTGTAGTTTTGGCCCTTATGCAGTGCCCATGTATTTGTGCTGCCCAAAGTAGTGCCCCCTAAAGTAGTGACCCCTTTATTTGTGCCTCCAGCCCAGTACTTACCTGACCGCGCTGGCTCAGGCTGCCTCGCTCTAACTGGATCTAACTAAATCCAGCGGGCACGGAGGACAGGCTCCTCACATCGCGGGAACGCTGGCCTCTGAAGCGATCAGAGGCTTCTTTAGTCTCTGATCGCTTAAGAGACCAGCAATCCCAGTTCCAGTGGGGGGAGCCGCATTTTAGAAACAAAGGAGCCGCATGCGGCTCGAGAGCCGCGGGTTGGCCACCCCTGGTTTAGATTATGACTTTGAATTAAAATAAATTATAAAAAAGAAAAAAAATTTAGAATTAGACATTCATGTATGTATTCGCTTTTGTTCACGGTGGGCCTGTCCATTGAGAGAGATGGGATTCGCCTGCTGTCATTGTATCTGAAGCATCGTGTGATCGGCCAGGGAAATGTTCGTTCTAAATAAAGTTGGAATTGGAGAATTTCCTTTACTAGACCTCCTATTCACCCGCTTCAATACACAGTTGTTCAAAGATGGACATACATTAATTTCTGGTAAATGGAACACATGGAGTTCTGGTCTGTATACATTACCAGACTTAGAAACCACATGACAAGAACTTTCCCCTCCGGTCAGTTGAACACATGAGGTATTGGAAAGCTACTAGCAGAGAGGTGTTTCTAGTTAGATATACTTTCAGTGACCTAAGTAGTGTCTGCTTTTGAAGAGAGTCGAAATCTGTTAAGCAGTTACCTCCCTCACATCCACCCGGAGTGAAACACTGCAGAGACATCTCAAAGTTGGTGGACTTTCCGGTACCTAAGGCGATTTGAGATCTTGCCATATGTCTGAGCAAACATCCACTAGGTAGGGGAGCTGGGACATTTATTTTGGACATTTGGTTCTTCAATTGACGTGCTTCTAACTTTTGTTTTAATGTAAGTGTACCAACTGTTTTTTTTTTTATAAAAAAAAAATAATAATAATATAGGGATAAAGCACTAGATATCTACCCATTTATTTGCATGTATTCTTGCCATTGGATGACTAACTTTGATATAAGGAAGTTCTAAATCGATATCAAGTAGAATATTGATCCCCATAACATAAGGGTAACCACATGCAAGTGTGGGAGAGATGGTTTTATGCACAGGAATTCACTAATAATTATAATATACTACATTATATTTGACATTTTATACATGTGACCAATGGTTGAGGTCCATAAAAAAAAAAAAAAAATTACCACAGGAGGCTCCTCTTCAACCAAGCCTTCACGCCTTAGCTGGATCTTCTCTAACGGGCGAAGGTAAGGGCTATCCCAGCAAAACCATTCATCATATCGGTGATTCCAGCGTTTAAAATGGATTAGCACCTTACCTTCTTCGTAGTCTATTTCTTCAATATGTGCAGCATACCTGCCAAACCAAGAATAAAATTCAAATATAAAATGACATTAATACAAATTTCTGCTGTCACTGTAATGTAAACGGAGAAAGTAACAAAAGTCGCAAAGCATACCATTTCTTCAGTCGATCACGTGCTTCCAGTTGTGCTCCAACCTCGAAGGCAATCCCCCTTCGGTTTGGTGGATTCTTAGTCATTCTACACACCGACCTTTGTCACAAGCCATCCAAGCCTGAGGAGCATAAAACTGTAGTCATTAGTAAATATTTACCAATCTGACATAGATGTCACTTAACTAAAAGTAGACCTCTCCATCTGCAGTTAATTTTTAGACCTGCTTAGTTGATATGCATCAATGAAGAAGTGTTACTGCATCAATATAAAGCTATTCTAATGCAAATTAGTTATATTCATCAGGACTCCTGGCTGAATGCATATGTATGTATGTATGTATGTATGTATGTATGTATGTATGTATGGAAAAAGAGAAGTACTGCACTCTCAAAAATAATAAATGAATGCTGGGTGCACAGACATATGAAATTGCATAATAATAACCACGGATGGGAAGACTAGCACACCAGATAAAGTATCAAAAAATCAGTTTATATAGAATGCATGTAAAAACATGAACATTGGTGTCCAGAAAAAATATTTTCAGTCACAGATGATCGTGCAATACAGAATATACTTATCACAATCTGTATAATAAACACACTGGCACCAATGGTAGTATAAGCCGCCTTAGTAGATGGACAGCCCAAAGGCCGTTTCGGTGCTCAGAAGCACCTTCATCATGGGGCACCTCGTCCATAGTATGTATGTATGCATGTATATACACATACATACACCCCCCCCAAGGGTGGCACGCCCATGACTGAATGTATAACGTGCAGGTGCCCTCCAATTAAGGCCAACAACTGTTGACCCAAAATGTAAAGTCCACACAGGCGGAACTCACATATACAATATATACACATACATACATACATATACACACACACACACACCTATCTATACTAATATAATAAAAATGTTGAGTCTGTCAATTTCAAGTTGGAGCAAACACTACTGAACAGATTTATTGAAAACTGCATCTTTTTGTAGTGGAGACTCCTAAAAATAACCTGCACTTTGGGCTCTATCCAGATTGAATAGCGCCGAGAAGGAGTTCCCGGAGCTATTCAATTCTGTGTGGTTAGGTCGGGGAATGTCCGTTCTCCCGCCCCTTGTGCCTTATACAGGGTATTTAGTCGCGAGAACGGGCATTCTCAGACTAAACTTCCCGATGCAATGCTGTTTCCACCGTGCTAAGGGCAGAAACAACATTGTGCCTGTAGTTTTGTCAGATATCTGCTCGCACCCCAGGAGGGATGAAAGAACAAATCCTTAGTCGGGGTTAACAGCGTTGAATAGCTCCAGGAGCTCCTTCCCGCCACTATTCAATTTGAGTTGAATTGAAACGAGCCCCATGATTAATCTTGATCAGTCAAGTTCAAGATAAACACTAACAAAAATGTATTGACGTGCAAGAGCTAGGTGTGGCACAATGTCCACAGCCGGTAAGGAGTGTGGGGAGAGGTGCTTTGGGCCAACGTTTACTTGAATAGGATAGGCTACATTGCAGACTGTGCACAGGGCACAGTGTGAGCGCTGCTGTACCAGTCTGTATAGCACTGCAGACTCCTATGCAAAGCAATACTATGCAATACAACTAGAACATCTCAAATAAAAAAAAATAATAAAAAAAAAAAGTTGTCAGTAGCGAGATATAGGATTAATAAATAAATATATATATATATATATACACATACATACATACATACACACACACACATATATATATATATACATACACACACACACACACACACACACACACACACAAAATGCGCTATAGAGTATAAGAACTGCTGCACCTCAAGTAGAACCCCTGCTAGTGGGAACAAAAAACCTAGACAATCAAACACTTACAGGGTGCATATTTTTTAAAGGCCGTTGAGTAAACAACACCCTATATGGATCAAATGAACAAATTTCTTTGAAGGTTTGTGATAACACCAATAAGTATTGAACAATGTCCAAGAGGAGTTTTCATTCAGGATCTCAATATGATTCACTTTCATCTGGTGGATTTTGGAAAATCCTCAATGGAGTTGATGGATAATTCTATATATCCTAGAAAGTTTCTAAAAAAAAAAGACCCTCTCACCAAAAGAACACACAAGAAATGGCCCAATGGCAGACCATTAAATTCCGTAGAATTTTTTTTTTTTTTAATTAAAACTGCATGTCAATGGACAATTATATACATCATAAAAATTGCTTACATAATTGATTTTCCTTTGTCTTAACAGAGGAGGTCAGTAATAAAAATATCCTGCTGCTACCCACACTGGGCCTGCCTGAACTAATTTAGCAGGTTCCTCCATTTGGACAATTGGATCTAAAATATCAGAACCCTACGCGTTGTCAGTAAGGACTTCATCAGGGGTATACAATTCATTAATGGAAAACAAAATATACACAATATTAAAAGGGTGAATATAAAACTCATAAATTAGAGTAAGTGAGGGGTCTTAAAATATACATACACCATCAGCACAGTACATACCCAAATGGTGGATGTAAACAATCCAATATAGAACTGGCGGAATAGTATTCTTACACCGGAACTATACATTAACAAGATGACCATCATCTGGTATGATATAATGAAAAAGAAATATAAGAAATAACAGATCCCAATTTCCATAGCTAATCCAACAATGATAATTTTATACTGGAGGCTGTGATGAAAAAAAAAATTAAAATAAAAAAAACCTCCATAAATGTACTCGATACAATAACAACTCAGAACAAGGACAATGAAAGATTCCTTCATACTTACTAATAATGTGGACAAAATTCACCTCCAATGGGGTGATGTGACCTGTCCCCAGGATCAGACGGCAATGAGGAGCTCACTATTTCTCCCGCTATATATACGGATGGGCATGACATCACTTCCTATCCATAAATTTAGTAATTACCTCTGGAACACCATTTACTACATCTTACCCATGGATGAAAGTTCCCTCATAGTAAACATTGAATAGCAGTGATTACCTCCCTAAAAAAACTCAATGTGAAAATTGATTATTTACCTTATAAACCACCTAATTGTGTTCTCACGCCGTTTTCCCAGGTGTCCTTGGGAAAATTGCCACTTCCTAGTTTGTAAATCAGCGGTAGGCAACCATGCATTCCAGCGGCCATAACAAGCTGCAGGGAACGCTGGTCGCACACACGCTATTACCCTGCGTTCCAGCGGCCATGACAGGTTGCAGGGGAAGCTGGAGGCGCATGCACCCTGCAGCATTCATGATGGAACACCTTCAGTGCTACGACACATGCGCTAGGAACAAAGCTTGCGTTCCCGTGCTATGATAACCCACATTCCAAGTGGGACAGAACACTCCCATGTGTATACTAACAAAATTAATGACACGCTTATCACCTTATCATGCACTAACATTAAAATACATGCATATTATTTCTACTATTTGGAACACAAAGCTTACATTCTTATTTCATACCTGTTTATAATCTACTTCAGACTGAAATCTTAGCCCTATCACCCCAACCTAAATTCAATCTTAAAGGTGGCCCCCTTAATGATGGAACATACCATTAGGAATCTTTCAAAATATTCGCAAGTTTTACATAATTGCATACAACTTTCCCTTAGTATAACCCATATACCTATTTTGGGATAAAAACCAGATGCTAATAAAAAGCCTATAAAAAAAAAAAAAAAAAAAAAGAAGAAGGTGGACACCATATCGATGTTTTCATTTAGACCGTTAGGGACTGAAGAATTTAAAGTATAAATCCAAAATGTATACCTTTTTGAGAGTAATAATTCTCTACTCCCTAGGATCATTCTTCACATTTTCCAGGATGGTGAAAGAGTCCGACCTTTGACTTTTCGCCACATATTGATTATAACCCTAAGTTGAAACTATGGGGGGAAATAAGCCAACTGCGGTAATTTACTGTGGCTAATTGATCCCCCGGGGGCTTTTCAATTATCCCCAAAGCAGTCAGTCATTGGGGACTTTTTTCAGGTGAAAAAAACAAAAAGAAACCCCATAATGATCACGTGTTTGCATTCGCGAAAACACATAGGAAACATTGATTGCACATCAAACTTCTGAGTTAGCCGCCCTATACTGTCCACGTAGCATTAGCGCATGTTCATGGGCAAAAAAAATTAAAATAAAAAAAGAAAATCACCCCACTGTGTGCAACATCAATATTGCGACCATCTGTGAATCAGGTCCAAAGTCAACTATAAATTAATTAAAAAAATTTATTATTTTTATTTATTTTTTTTACACTTTGGGCGGAATTAAATTGTTTTCGTGGCCCGCATCTCCCGTCTAAAGTGACAGATCGTGGGCCGCTATGCAATTGTTCCAGATTTTCGTACTGATCTCGCCCAAAGCGGTCGGGCTTAGCCGCGTAAAACAGCTAAACCCGACCAAAGTGCTGGGCGCGATTGCGAAAAGTGATGTTTGGGCGCCCAAACATGTCACTTTTCGCACATTTCAGCTCTCATCCCCCAGGGGCTGCGAGCTGAAATGTAGCGCTGGCAGCTGATCATGCCCGACAGGAGCAAGAATTGAATAGCTCCGTCGGGCACGATGGGGGCAGAAATCAATTGAATTCTGCCCATTGAGTTTACAAGTTAATATTGTCCACTCTGGGATTACATACATAAGGGCTGCATGTCACTGTGCTGCCCAAATTTTTTTAAAAAGTGTAAATAGAAAGAACATTACACACACTGGGCCTCATTTAGGAGATGGACGCAATAGCGATTACGCATTTGGATAAGCCGCACTGCGTGTGTGCAGCAATCATAGAGGAATCCATCTCGAAGTGAGTGACAGGTTGTCAGCATTTGGGGGTGGTAACGGGGGTGGTCAGAAAAACGCAGGCGTCTGACCAATTAAATGCTGTGCATAATTTAGCCCTTGCGATCTCCTACGCAGAATGACAACCTTCTGCGTCAGGAGAAGTGCAGAGTATGCGGCAGGTCAGACCTTCCACAAGGGCAAGATGACAGCTCGATGTTACAGATATTTACACAGGTAAACAACATTGCGTTTGGGTCTGAATCGGGCCCTCTGTCCACAAGGCACTTTAAAGGTCCAGGTTTTAATGATATCCATGACTGAGCACAGATGGCTAAATTAAAAGACTGAGGTACTAATTAAGTCACCTGAGCCAATTATTATTCTTAAAACCTGGACCTTTAGGGTGCCTTGATCACCAAGTTCAGGAACCTGTGGCCTAATGCGCCATAAAATATAATATGGAACAGACAGCAATATGAATACTACATCATCAACTAAAGGGCTCCATACATCTAACAACATATTGCCCGATCCTCCGATCAGAAACACCGATCCACCAGTCGCGGCCATCAATGTTTGTTGATTTAATGTGCAAATCTGTGGTTTACTGCCCCTTACCTGCGGGTTTACTGGGTGAGGAAAATGCACAATTTTTTTTCAGTCCAGGGCGTTAAACCTAGAGCTTTACCTGTGCGGTAAACACCGCAGGTAACTGAGTTTGAACCTAGTAATATAGGACATCTTAAAACAAGACAATAGACATACAAATATGACACGCAAGAATGTGCTTCATCATAAATTATAGGAACACTAATCTACCACTTTAAGTAGTCGAGGTTAAAAAAGCAATACTACATCATGCGCAGCGCCTTCTAGAGAGATTGGAATTAGGGGTTAATTCAATTAGGAGCGAGTCTGCGAAAGCAAGGTTGTTTCATTATAATTCATACATTACGAGAATGTGCTCCCCTGAGAAATTCAATTAGAAATGCAAATTCACGGTACTTGCGGTGAGGTTTTGTGAGTTTTCTACAAGCAGCGACCTGGAGAAGAAGTACATTAAAAAGTGGGGAAACCCTCCTGTACCCCCCAAAATTGGCAAAGGAGACAGAAGAACCATACAGAAAGTACTGGAGTGATTTCTGTACATTTTGTTAATGGCTGAAAAATGATAGCAAGCACGTGTTTTTTCAGCAAATGAAAATCGTTCCAGCATTTATAAATAGAGAAAAATGTCTGTATAGTAGTTTTTCAGTGTGTTAATAAGTTTGTAAAAAAGTTGGAATAAACCCTTTTACTTCTCATCTGTAAGTTCAAAAAACCCCTCTCCCTTCAATACATCTCCATGCACCTGTCCTACATCATTTAAACCATTATAGAGCTTTTTAGAAAAATTCACCAGAAAACTGATGACTTTATTGGGCAAATTATGCCATATAAACTCCTCCGGGAGAAGTGTACCAGAGATTTTGCACCGTGTTGCAACATTCTTATCTTCAAATAATAATTTTTACTACCTTTTCACCTGCTCAGGAGGCACACACACAAAACACAAATATCCTCTGGAATACTAATGCGAGAACACCGTGAGAACTGTTCCCTAAAAGCAGTGCCACTCATAATAACTTCACACTGGAATGAGAGCTGGAACGTTGCTGTGCAATTGCAATACCCTACATTATCGCTCTCCTAGTGCAGCAAAATAATAGTGAAAGATTTGAACAAGGAAACTACAGATATAATTTCGCTTGCGCTGTATACGCGCGTATAACAAGTCACAGGAAGGTGACCAGAGAGGAGGGGGGCAGCTTTGACTCACTGCTAACACGCGGTGCTGGGGAGTGCAATGCGGGGTTTGGGCAGACAGAAAGTCAGTGGCTACGGACTGCAGCTGTATTAGGAGGAAAGACAGGAACAGGGACCCGGCCCGGTACTGTACCTGACATGCGTCTGAGCCGGTCTGTGCGTTTATGATGGGAAGACACCGCAGCCTGGGCGCTTCCCGTGATCTCCGTCAGACACCCGATCACGTCAGAGCAGCAGCAGTGTCTGGCTTCCTTCCCGCTTCCTCCCCAGCCAGCCCCGTGCGCAGTCTCCCAGCAGCCGCTGCACTGCGACCCACGTGGAGAGAAGCTACCCTACTGCTGGCGGCGCGGCCCGGGCGTCATTGTACCTAACCGGAGTGCACCCTCAGCCTGGCAGCGGCGGGAAATACTGCTGATCCCAACACGTAGCAGGAACTGCAGCAGGGAATAATGCCAGGTCCCAGGCTGCGCTAACAAAGCGCCACCAGCTGCACTAGACGGAACTTGTGTGAGAAGGAAGTGGGCATCACTTGGCTCTGGCTGCCAAAGTGTGATCAGTCGCTGCTTCCGCAGCACCGCCTCCTGCTGGTGACATGACAGCTTAGAGATGGTCAGACGCACAGGAGAAGAAGATGGGCACCAGAGGATGCTGTCAGTGCTCCCTTACACCTATTACAGGATCTATGTGGGGGATGTAGTATGGAAGCCGCTTCCAGACTCTCTAATCCCGGCGTGGTACTAATGACAGGCGTTGAAAACTCAACACCTGTCATTAACCATACGCCGGAAGACCGTCGCCCGGCATACTGAACGGTAAGGTAAGCCGGGCGCAGACAGCCGCAGGAGGGGGGGGGGGGGGGGGCAGGAGTTCGGGGTTCGGGTTAGGCACCCCCCAGGAGGGCTAGATTTAGGCTAGGGGGAGGGAGGGTTAAGCACCCCCGGGGGGAGGTTAGGTTTAGGCACCCCTAAGGGAGGGTTAGGGGGTAGAATTAGGTTAGCGATACTTACATTAGGGACGATCGGGATCTTCACCCTTGCCGGGCTGCCGCTGTCGGGATTTGAACCGCCGACAGTAATACCTACTGCACCCCTACCTGGTGAGCAGATTCCTAGAAGGACGACAGTCCTGTTATACGCTGCAGCAGCCACAGAAATTGCAATTAATTAACTTTGCAGTTTTTAATTGTTTACTTAACAACACACACACACCAAAGCACCACTTTGTGAGACTACTACACACTATATTTTTGTTTCTATTCATACATTTTTCGTAAATAACCTCCACCATTTCCTGTCCTAACACGATTTCAATTTGTTTCCAGACGTCTGAATGCCTATTAACCAGGCCTCGATACTTACTTCTACTCTACACCAAGGCTCCATCTACCCACCGAATACCACAATAATTTGTCACTAATCAAGTCTATATTTAAATGTTTATAGTATGTGACCACCACATTATCATCTTAATTAATAAAATTAACAAATAATGTGCAAAGTGAGTGACATGCCACGCTTAGACATAGAGCTAAAGTCTGTAGATAAATCTCAGCCCTGCTGGTATATAGAGAAAAAAAAAATAGTTAAACAAAGAATAACGGTCATGGTGCCAAATAGGAAGTTGTGTGGTTTGTTTTGCAGAATTGTCCATAGTGGCTTTAACCCAAGAACTAATTTATTGGGCGGAATTCAATTCTTTCCAGCCCCTATCGCGCCCGACGCAGCTATTCTATTCTTGCTCCTGTCGGGCGCGATCAGCTGCCAAGCGCTACATTTCAGCTCGCAGCCCCTGGGTGATGAGAGCTGAAATGTGCGAAAAGTGACATGTTTGGGTGCCCAAACATCACTTTTCGCGATCGCGCCCAGCACTTTGGTCGGGTTTAGCTGCTTTACGTGGCTAAACCTGACCTCTATGGGCGCGATCAGCATGAAAAGCTGGCACAATTGCATAGCGGCCCGCGATCTCCTGTCACTTTAGACGGGAGATGCCGGCCGCGAAATCAATTGAATTCCGCCCATTAATTCCACACAGCATAAATGTGAATCTGAAGCAGCACCTTAAAGGAGGGATGAACAGGCAAGTAGCCGATACACCTAAAAATTTACTTCTAGCTGTCGTAGCTGGATTATTGGCTGAGACAAGATCAGTTTAAAATTGAATTGCAGCGACACCATCTTGCGACTGGCCGCAAGACGCCATCTTGGAAATGAGATCGCAAGACGCCATTTTGCGAATGGCCGCCTAAGCGCCATTTTAGATAAACTCACACTTTAGTACATGTGGCGATATTACTATTAGCATCATGTCATTGCATCTGTGACCATCGCCATAAGTTACGGCGATTCACCAAAAGCCCATTTCATGACTTTACGTAGTTTGGGTGCTGTGGATAAAGTGTATATTATTATAATTCCCCTAAAGGATATATTTTCAAAATTGGATTGCATTAGCTATACAGAGCAAATGGCCACGTGACAACTAGCCTGTGTAGATAAGCTTCCTGGACATAACGTCTGCTCTCACTCCAGGTGGCCCTGCTCGAATACGGCAAGAGAGTCGTTTGTAGCACCTTACATTAGCAGGCTTCCTACAATAAAATACCTTCAAAGCCAAGAGTGTTATCTGAGGTTTGGGTCTTGTAGCTGTGCCAATTTGCATTTACACAAGAACCTGGGAGAACAAAGGACTGTACTTTTTAGGCTTGGAAGGGTGGGAGCTGCTGAGAGAGGGGAGCGTGTGGAACTATAATGCTCAGCATTCCACACTGCTAGGTGTTCACTTAGTTTAAGTGAGATTTAAGTGCACCATTTCTCATACACACATTAATACGCACAATTGCATATTAGCGAATGCACAAGATCCTGTATGAAAACTCTGTTTATTAGCTTCATGCGCACGCATCTGCCCCAAGTTAACTAGCGTCTTTACATCACACCCCGCATACTTACACATTAAAGCTTATTAAACCTTTTATGTGAATATGTAAAGTATAAGATTTAAGTTTGTTCATTTAGCATAAATGCTGTGAAATAAAGATTATTTGGTAACTAAAGGTTTTATACATGATAAGTAAGCCGTGATTGGTATTGTACTGATGCGTACTCTTTCAACAGTATTCCGGTACCATCGGTGTGGAGATCGCATCATGCATTCTTAACTTATGGACCGCAGAGACTTCAAGCAACAAAATGTACATAATATGAACAACTGTTAGGATGATTGCATGAGTCAGGAAACCAGAGACCCCCAGTTGTTAGAGGCTGGGTTGTGTCTATTTGAATCAACCTGTTAAATGCCTTGTAACATATGCCCTCTCCTTTAGGTTGTTTATTTCTGGGGGGTATAAATAGGTGTGCTGACCCTGGGTTCCTAGTCTTTGTGCTGAATGCTGATTGACGAGGGGTTTCTTGCTGATGCCTAACATCTGGACCAGAGAGCGCTGCATATGTGTAATTGTACTTGGGTCTGTATAATCTCTTTGCGCTAAGATTATATGAGGATCACAGCGTGTAACGGCTGTACTTTACTTGAATAATACTTTGTGCTTTGGAACCACATGTTCTAAGTCTGGAGTCTTTATTTACTGGATGACTGCGTACGCAAATTAGCGTCATCCTTAGAGGTTTATAGGAAGGATATTAGAAGGTATAGGCAGGGGTATAAAGAGGTTCAAAGGCAGTATCCTTACTGTATATTCGGTACATGTTTCCTGGTTACCTTAAAAGATTGTGCTGGCTCATATTTAGTTGTCTGGCTCATGAATTCTATATTGCAAGGTTTGAAATGTGATCAGGATCGATCAGATGTTGATTAGACAATGGCCTCAATTCAATGCAAATGGAATAGCGCCGGGAAGGAGCACCCAAAGCTATTCAATTCAGTGCGCTGTTAAGACCGACTAAGGAATTCTTCTTGCATCCCTTCTGGGGTGCGAGCAGAAATCCCACATAACTACAGGCGGATGCTGTTTTCTGCCCTTAGCGCCGCGGAAACAGCATTGCGTCGGGGAGTTTAGTCGGAGGATGCCGGTTCTCACGACTAAACACCATGTTTAAGGCATGAGAAGCGGCATTCTCTGACAAAACAGCACACTGAATTAATTGAAAAGCCCCAGGGAGCTCCTTCCCGCCGCTATTCAATTCACGTTGAATTGAATAGAGCCCAATGACTGCATATAAATGATATCGCTCCCAACTACAAAGATGTCCTTGTAGGAGGCCATATTCACAATTCCATCCAGATACATTAAAAATGAATAATCAATTATTTATATGGTGCTACAAAACTCTGCAGTGTTGTACAATGTGAAAGTGGAGCTCATTACAAAAGGCGTAGAGGACCAAAGGGCAAAATACAGGACATAGAATAAGCCTAAATACAGAATAGTGGGAAAACTAAGAATAATATTTACATAAAATACAACAGGTAAGGTGTAACAAAACGTGTTGTACAGAACATTACAGGCATGATATATGCACAAGGTGACCAAAGGAGAGAGGATATTTCTTGATATGGCTTAAAACTCATCTGGGAGTAGATAGTCTGTGATAAAGAAGAGCAATATGATGTTACTGAATCAGTCTGTCTGCTCACTTGTTGGATACAAGAACCCCCCCCTCAAGACTCATCACAACTTGCTTGTACTAACCACAGTGAGTAACTCTACCCTACACTTCGTCCATATTCCACTCTGCCTTTGGTTTTCTTTGTTTTTAAATCCTGTATAGATATAAAAATGTTCAGTAAGAAAAGGGGTAATGAGAGCATAATATCCTACAGTCCTGACTTATAAAAAGGGAGGCAAAACAAACATGAACAATAAACAGTCACAATGTCTATAGATTGTAAGCTTGCGAGCAGGGCCCTCTTACCCGTATGTATGTATGTATGTATGTATGTCTTTTACAACCCAGTATAATGTTAATGTTGTTTCAAATTGTAAAGCGCGACGGAATTTGCTGCGCTATATAAGAAACTGTTAATAAAAATAATAAAATGTCAGATAGAGAGTACATAGGGAACTAAACATGGTTCCCAGGTGTGATCAAGAGCCATGTTAAAGACATGACAATAATAACAGGCATGATGTGTGTCAGAGGGACAGGAAATAGGTCAATCAAGGCCTGGGAACAGGTGATAAGAGTAACAGTACCTAGAGAGGTAACTGTTGCTTAATCTATGTACAGTGCTGTGGACACCTTGTGGAGTCTTCTAAATAAAAAAAAAAAAATAAATAAAAAAATAGTACAATGCGAGAGGTTGAGAGGCTAGGTCATAGTGGAGTAAGGTGGGAGACAGGTATTGCTGTACAGGTTAGTTTGAAAGGATAACCATTTAAAGCTTTGGAAGCTGGTTAAATTGAGCATGGAAATATATTCCATATGTGGGAAGCAGCACAAGAGGGCGAGGGAGGCGTTTATCAGTGGGAAATTAAGCCCCCAGACAACGGGCACGTTTCAATTCAACGCAAATTTAATAGCGCCAAAAAGGAGCTCCTGAAGCTATTCAATTCAGCACGCTGTTATGTCGGAGAATGCTCATTCTAGCGCCTTAAACATGGTGTTTAGACGCGAAAACGGGCATTTTCTGACTTAAATGCATGGCGCGATGCTGTTTTGTTTTGTCGGATTTCTGCTCGCACCCCAGGAGGGGTGCAAGAAGAAGTCCTTAGTCAGGCTTAACAGTGCTCAGAATTGAATAGCTCCGGGAGCTCATTCCCGGCGCTATTCAATTCACGTTGAATTAAATAGAGCCTAATGGCAGAACGCAGAGGATGGAAATGAGTCTAGATTGAAATAAGGTCAGATATGCAAGGGGGACCTATCTTGGACAGATTGAGGTGGGGAAAGAAAACCCAGAAAAAGTTTGCAGCAGCCAAACTAGAGATGAGAGTGGGTGAAAATTTTGGTAGCGTCACACTTCAGAAAACTGAATTATAGCACCTGATAACTTTTTTGAACTACTCCCAAGAAAGACCTTACAATGGGTTAGCTCCCTCCTAAGATAGGTAGAGATCGGTATTTGGTCTCTAAATAAGAATTACAGCTAAACATCAGTGAGAAACTTGAGCTGCTGGGGACTTTGAATTATAGTGCTAAACTATCTTTTCTTCAGGTTTCTCCTTAACAATGTAGCCTGTCCATTTGTATTGCTTAGGTTTGTCACAAGAAAAAAAATAAAAAATAAAAAAAAATAATTCTTCATGATGCATAACCAGACATTTAAGTGGCAGTGTGGACAACACACCCCAAGTAAAGAATGAGTAGAGGAGAATTTATCCAAGGTGATAATGCAAAAGAGGGTATAGATAGAGATCCTTTGCCAAGTACTGTCACCTACCTCTCATTACTCAAGCATTAGCAAAGTCTTGGACAGAGGGGCATGGATTTTTTTTTTTACCTTCCCTAAATTCTGCTGGAATCATAAACAAGTGTTAAGTATTCCGAAGACCCATTGACCTGGACAAATACACAGTAATATCCCCCATTACATTCAGCAAATGATCGTCCTAAAGTAGGATTATTTTACCATAATCGAGTGGTTTATATGAAAATGTAGTAGATACCACAATTGGTTAAATTAGAAAAAAATATATATTTTTTTCTCTTATCACTATATTTACAAAGGGTTCCTTGCACCATAGTGCCTGTAACTCTTCACTTATTTTGGCAGACAGAATTGCCACTAGGAGCACTGCCTTCCATTTCAACAAGACTTCTTGAATTGGGTCAAATACAACATCCATCAGAGCATTAAGTAGTAAATTAAAATGACAATCTTTATAAAAATATGAAGTATGGTCAAGGTGGTAGAGACCATGGTTCCTACTGAAGTAAATCCCAAACCACTGGGAACCATTGTTATGGCTAAAATGGAAGAAATGCTATCACTTCTTGCTCTTTCTTTGATCCTTCTCAGCAGAGAAGAGGTGGAGAGAAGATACAGGTCTAGTTGGAACCTCCAAGGGATTGACAGTATAGCTATCCCTTCAGCCTCTGAAACTGTGTCAAAGAAGCTTGATACAAGCGCAGTTCAATAAATAAGGTAACAAGACCTCTGTTCTCTATTGCATTCTAGTTTCCCACTAGATCAAGTAGACACTGCTTCCCCTCACAGCCATTAGACTGCGCATCATACCAGTCATACTGTCCCAACATCAGTTGTAAGATGGCGGGGCTGGCAGACACGGTCAAACAGTGTAAGCAGATTTCTGCGTCTAAAGTAGGGGTGGGCAATAAGCGGCCCCCAGATGTTGTAAAACTACACATCCCAGCATGCCCTGCTACAGTTTTACTATTTGGCCATGCTAAAAATGTTGCAATGCATGCTGGGATTTGCAGTTCAACAACAGCTGGAGGCTTATTGCCCACCCCTGGTCTAAAGGGCACATCAGCATCTGAAATTCATTGCCAACGTACTGTATACGATGATATGTCACGAAACAGGTTTGGCGCACTGTCTTTAAGAAATGAAGGGCAGACGTTCAAGCTTAGCAAAACTCCGACCAGCCAAGCACATCCACCACAAATGACAATTTGTGCCACATTGAAGGTCTGCTTCATTTGCGCTTCTTGTTGATTTCCTCACCAAGAAAGATACTGTGAATTCTGTCAGTTATTGTGACACATTGAACCGGTTGCGGAGAGTAATTAGGTGAAAACGAGCCCAGTTATAGGCTAATAGGCGTATTGCTGCATGATAACGCCAGGCCACAGTAATCGCACGCTTGAGTTGTTACGGCATTTTGAGGTACTGAACTATCCTCCCTATAGCTCCGACCTGGCACCAAGTGATTTTCATCTATTCAGCCCATTGACGCATTTGGGTAGAAGGTGTTTCACAACCAATGCTGAAGTTCAGCAAACGGCATGTCCTTCAAGCGTTTGACACTGATTTTTTTCTATGCCGGGATAGATGCATTGGTGTACTGTTGGAACAAATACTTAGACAAGTATGTGGAAAAATAATCTGTACCAAGGCCATTCTATTGATTATACGTATACATAAGAGTTGAATGAATTAACGCAATGAGAGGTCTTACATTATTTATTGAACCACCATCGTACTTTGGCATTCTGGTTTGTTGTTAAAATGTCTATCTGTGGAAGATTGAATCTCAACAATTGGAAGACTTCTGTAGAGAAAACAACTTGCCTCCAGCATAGGTAATCTGCCATTTAATTTGTCTGGAATCCTGAAAGAGGTTGTAGTTTCGGTTTACCAAAATTAATAGTTTTTCTTCTTCCAATATGCCTCTGCATTTAGAACATCCCTGGTGATTTAAAAAAGGCCACCACTGTTCTGCTGTCTGAGAATACCCCAAGATGTTTCCCTAGCAGGCATTGTTGAATTGCTTTCCCTTCTCATTTTTAGTACACGTATGTGAGATTTTTCCATTTCTGACCCAAATCCCTTGTGTTATATTGGGGAAGAGGGGAACTCCCTAGTCTGTAGTACTGGAGTAGGTCATCAGTATTACTTATTCTGTAATGAACAGTGACATACCCGGTGTCCTCAAATCTAGGATTTCCAGACAGATTAGAGATTTCTTGGCAGTTTTCAACAGGTTGATTTGTTATCCACAAAGTCGATTTATGATCCCACAGAATTATCTAGCTGAAGAACACTTCCAAGAGATGAAGCACTCCGCTTATGGTTGTCCACATATTCTGATCGAGATGTGCACTAAACACTGTAGTGTTCACTCTAGGTGCAGGGAGCCGATTAGTGAGGAAGGTATATTTAAATTTTGAAGGATAACATTTTAGACTTAAGCTGGCCACACACTAGACCAACTTACATCCAACCAGCCAACTTGTTGATTGGTTGGATGAAAATCTGGCAACGTATGGGAGTAAGTGATGATCAGCAATTTGCTCCTAAATGCCAGAAAACAGATGAAAATGGTTGTTCAGACAAGTTTGTTAGATGTTTGATCTAAACTATTTGTTCAAACAACAGTTTTGGTCCATTTTCCAGCGTTTGGGAGCAAATTGCTGATTGTATACCTTACCAGATTTTCATTCCAACCAATCAACTAGTTGGCTGGTTGGACAGATAATCTTTAGATGTGTGGCCAGCTTAAATGTATCGCTATAGTAGCGAAACATCACATATAAAAATGTTATCTTTTAAATTTAATATGCCTTCCTCACTGATGAGCACCCTGCACCTAGAGTGAAAACTACACTATTTTGAGACCTCTCTTCTGACAGTTACCATGCTTCGTATGATATTTATTTGTACCAAAAGAAATTAAATTTGCTGTGAGGGAACACAATGACGTTTTGTTCTGTTCACAATCCAGTCATATACCTTTATTATTATCATCATCACTTGGGATTGTCACGGCATTTTCAGGATGCACTGATTCTTCTATAAACTGGATGTTGCTCTGGTATCTTCATCACATGCTTTCGTAACTCTGCCACTAATGTCACCGGCGCTTTTGTAAAGGTTCTTGAAGTCATTGCCAGACCACAAAGCAGGGAGGTTAAATGTATAAGTTGTCCCATGATCCAGAACATGAGAATCTTACTAACTCTGCAATGCAGAGATGTTTGTTTTTGGTTGTTGCTTAAATTCTTGTATCCATTTCTTAGAACGTCTAAAACTCATTGGTCTTTGGGAGGGAACTTAAAATTGTTTTCTCGTGCCCGATCTAAAAGTGACGGGGTAATTTTTATTTACTAACAGTTATTTATATAGCGCACACATATTCCGCAGCGCTTTAGAGAGAGAATATTCGGCTATTCACATCCATCCCTGCACCAGTGGAGCTTACAATCTATATTGCCGGACACACACACACACAGTAATTTTGTTAGGAGCCAATTAACCTACCAGTATATTTTTGGAGTGTGGGAGGAAACCGGAGCACCTGGAGGAAACCCACACAAGCATAGGGAGAATATACAAACTGCGCACAGTTAAGGCCGTAGTGGGTGTCAAACCAACGACCTCAGAGCTGTGAGGCAGTCATGCTAACCATCACACCATCTATATTCATTACACCGTAATATTCAATTGTTTGTGCCAACAGGCGCGAGTTAATGGGTCCAAATGCACAAAGTTTACTTGCATAAAGCAGTTGAAACGTGCAATGTACTGGGTGCGCTGTGTTTGGACCCCCAAAAGCCTGACTTTTCATGAATTCTTGCTCGCCATCTCAGGATTGTGTGAACAGAATGAATGGTACTCACGCCTATCAGCAAAAACCATTGAATTTCTCCTATGACTCTAGACGGGAGCCGCGGGCAGCATAAAAGAATTGAATTCCCCTCTTTGAACAGTATGCACACATGGTGTAAGAGAAGACTGATCGAGACAATAGTCATTGTGGGGTCCATTGATTTGACCTCTCACTCTTAACCTGTCCATACACTGAAAGGGGATGTAGTCACCATCCCGACGCAGACAATGCCAGTGGACAGAATCCGGGCGCTGGAATCCAGACAGTTCTTAGAATCCCGGCTCCCAGACAGCTGTGATCCGTGGGGTATTAGGTTTAGGCTGCATGAAAGGTGGGATAGGGTAATGGTTAGAATACTTACCTCTATGCATCGGGATTTCCATAGTCAGGATTATGCTGCTGGGAATCTGACCGCTGCCACTATTAACGGCGGAATAGAATATCCAACCCATCAGCTTTAAGAGCGTTCAAAACAATATTATCAGTGTATGTACATGGACAATTGTCAGCAAAAGATCAAGAGCGCCAAGATAAGAAAATGTTTAAAAAAAGTGTGACACCACGGTTCTGTAGATATCTAAATTTTACCAGAGTATTATAATTAATGGTCTGGGGATGATATTCCTGATACTTTTTCAATTAAATGTCACATTTACCAGTTTTCTTTGCAAATGCGTGGAGATAAATGATTTCTAACCAACGACCGCTGGTACTGTAAAATAACTTGAATAGAGACGATAAATCACATAATGCATGAAGTCACTTCTAGATCGCTTGAATCGCTCAGATCATACCATTTACCAGATCGTCTTAGGTGTATCACTGCCGCGATTATGATCAGTCCATATCGCAACAGATACTGCACTAACTATAGCTCACATGGTCAACGGTAACGCTAACCGCTGACCATGCGAGTTAAGCTCTCACCATATTTGAGGAGACTTCACATTTGTTTAAGACTCCCCAATATCGACAGGTTGGCCTGAATGTTCAGACGATTACAAATGCCGACAACAACCAGCATATGCTGGTCGTTGATGGCATTTCAATGCACGATTAATGAGCGACTGAACGATAACGTAATCATTCAATCGCTCATTTTTCTCGTCTAGTGGATACGCGGCTTTACTTTGTCACTCTATACACCTTTTAACTCTGCCAATGAGAAAAGATCATCTCAAGTTCTATATACATCTTTGGCTTTGACTCTCATTATCAGATTCATTGAATAATAAAAAAATAAATATGACTAACCACAAAAAACGTCAGCATTAATGGCTTTTATGAAATTATTCAATGAGACGAGATAATGTACAGGGCGATAAAAAATAAAGCCATCAGCCATTACTTTAAAAATGTAAATTGATTATGGAATTGTAGAGATATCTATATTATGCAAGTATATTTTCATATTAAATTAGTACAACTATTAGTAATTAAAACATTCTACATTTATAAACACAGAGGGCGGAATTCAATTGTTTACGCGGTCCGGATTTCCCGTCTAAAGTGACATGAGATCACGGGCCGCTATTCAATTGCTGCCATTTTTCGCGCTAATCGCCCCCGAAGTGGTCGGGTTTAGCCACGTAAAGCAGCTACCCCGGACCAAAGTGCTGGGCGCGACCGCAAAAGTGATATTTGGGTGCCCAAACAGGTCACTTTTCGTACATTTCAGCTCTCGCCCCCCTGGGGCTACGAGCTGAAATGGAGCGCTGATAGCTGATCGCGCACGACAGGAGTAACAATTGAATAGCTCCGTTGGGCGCAATGGGGGCAGGAAACAATTGAATTCCGCCCAGAGTCTAAACTTTAATCATGACAATCAAGAGGCCAGTTATCACATGTATTTAAGAACAAAAACTATGGGCCATATTCAATTAGAAGCAAAAGGTCAGTTTCGGCAATACTTTTCCGCCGACGACGTAATTTTCGCCGGTTTCAACCTATCCCCGTTTTAGCGTCTTTTCGCCGGCACGATAACGCAATGCAAAGTAATAAGCGAAAAAGTTTCGCCTATGAATACCTGATGGAAATAAGTGCAAAATTGGGGTTTTGGGGTGCAATGTTTCAGGAACCACCCTGCACCCTTTGGACACTAACCGTCAAAAACGCAGAAAAGCCCACAAAGGACACCCCAAAAAAGCACTTTGAAAAAATGGCTGAAAAAAATCAAATTCAAAAACTAGCGAAACAGCCTTTTTTTTTTGTTGTTGGTTACAAGTATAGGTGAAAGTGTATTTTTGATTGCTGAAAGTGCATTTTTGGCGCTTTTTAATGCTTGACTTTAGCAGCTTTAAAATATGCTTGCGCCCATTTTCAAGTACCCCAAATTTCATGGGAATACTTATTCTCCCCCCCCCCCAAAAAAATTGCAAAATGCTATTCTTCACCACTTGCTTAAAGACGCTAAATAGTGCATATTGAGACCATTTAAAAGCCCCAAATACCTTTAGCAGGGCTATTCGGGCGTACCCATAGTGATCCCCCATGTCAGTGCATCTTTTGGGGGGAGTCAGGCTGATTTCCTCAAAACAGACAGAACTTTGCCAATTTCAGATTCGCCGGGTCCTGTTTTCGCACATTTGCAATTTAATATGAGGATACACGCGATAACTTTTCGCAGGCAAAACCTCCAATGACAGCAAAAAGCCCGGTCTCTGACTTTTTGTTCCTAATTGAATACGGCCCTAAAGGTGGAATAACAGGCTTCATGAACAATATTATCCTTTGGTGCTAATGCTTGTAACAGGTTACTCAGTCACTGGGGCAGAATCAGTTGGCAGTGTTACTTAACCTAACACTTAATTTTGCTTGAACCCCAAGAGGTGCAAGCGAAAACTAGCAAGGTTTTCCCTCCTGTAATTACCTGCTGTGTGCACTGCTCAAGGTTCCACTTAATTGACCCTGCCCTAGTGGCTGGATAGTGATGTCTGTTTATCACCTTGACTAACCCCATTAATCTATGGTACTGCTGTGTGAGCATTGCATGCTGCTGCTTTAATCTCATAGTGGCGATTCAATTCTGTGTGATAGGAGTGATGCATCTTTCCAGAATGGCACTTCATGGCCATCAGCCTTGCGAATATATCCTTGCACCACACACTGTTGTGCAGGTAAACTTACATTATTATACCTACTGTAATAGGAAAATATATGCGCAGCGGCACATTATGCAGAACTGAATATTCCTGATCATGTGTACCCAAACCACTGAACTTCATGTACTTTTAACAAAGACTTATCTCAAGCTTCTCAGAAAATTTAATAATTACAAAGCCTTACGTGCTACCAGGGTCCACTTGTGAAGGCTCTTATAATATACAATAATTCATCACTTCCAGTAAGTGTTCCCTACTGTCCATTATTTCAAACCACCAAACTTCATCAACTTTGACAACTGAACGTAGAAGAAAGAGGACCAGGTAATACAAATAAATTGTAAAGGAAGGACAAAAAGGGAGGGGAGTTTAAAGCAACATGTGACTTCCGAAACTACGGTAATTTTATTTATTTGTAAACACTAATACATATATAGATAAAAGTGGACAATTAAAGAGATGCAGGTGACTTCCAGGGCATAGCCAGATTGGCAATGTTATTTCAGACCCTTAACGGGTTAATGAGGATGCATAGTTGGGCCTCAGGTATAACATTCACTGCTGGGATTACAGATAGCAGCATAATTCCCGGTGCTCAGGGATACCGCTGGCCGGGATTACGCCCCGGGCAATGTACCCTGGGGTGGGGGGTGGGTATGAATATAGATACCGATAGGCTATGATGCGTCAGACTGACTGCGTCACAGCCGGACTCTCCCCTATAGGAGCTGTGTACAGCTACAATACACAAGTCTATCTCCAGTCCCATGCAGCGCGCCGATTCCCCGCCGGTGGGGACGTCTCCTCTGCGGGGAGCATTAACCTATTAGTCGCCATCACATTAGGAAACGTGTCTCCGGCAGCGGAGACTGTAGCTTTAAAGGGTCATCGTGAAAGAAGCAGCAGCCCCGCCCACCCTTCCAATAGGCCAGACCGCCTGCTACTCACGCAGCGGCCCCAGCTGATTGGTGAGTTAGTGTCTCCATCACCACCTGACGGAGAGAGACCGGTCGCCTCCTCAGCTCAGACCCCCCCACCCACAGCCCATTAAGCCCCACGTATTCTCATCAACACACACAAACTACCAGGAAACTGCGTCACTGTCAGTGCTCTCCTCTATTCCATAACACCGAGTAGCTCGGTAACTGGTGCACTGCATCCTCTGCCCATCCCACTCATGGATACTTGTGTCAGCCTAGTGGATGGCAGGCGGTATACGGGTGTAGCGGTTACCTGGGATGCTTAGGCTGATGACAACCTTCTCTGTCTCCCGGCTATAGTGTCCTTTCTTCCAAAGGGTCTAGTAGCCGCACAACTGCTGCTTCTTACGCAAATTGCTTCCAGTTATACATAAATGATCCTTCTCCCTCCTCTCAGCACATCCAGCGCCCGCTCCTCCTGCTGTTTAGCGCTGCTGCTGCGCGGCATGGCCGAGGCGCGTTCCCGTGTGGCGCGCTCTGGGGCCCGGGGGTGGTCGCGTGGTGCTTGGGCCGCGTTCCGCTTTCCCGCCCACCTGATAATTTATTCACACAAGGGGCGGGGCCTCTGCTGCTGCGTGTGTACTATGGCATGGTATGGCTCGCCCGGGCTTGTGGCAAGAACCGAGAAGTTATACTGTATTATTGCTGAATCACGCCGCGGCCGCTGTGCAGGAAGCGCTATACGCCGGCTGGCAGCAGACCTCGCTATGGCTACGCTGGTGCTTTCTCTGTGTTACCGTGGTGTCATGTGAGGGCTGGCGCTGTAATTGTTTCCTCATGTGGTGCTCTATTTGCAATTGGGGGAAACGTTATCTTAAAACGCTGTTTAATTTGATTTGATTTGTGGTCTTAAATCACAAGCCGCGCCCACCCAGCGTTTTTGTGGTTTGGGATTTGCCTCCAGCTCAGATGCAGCAGGCCTGGCTGCAAGTGGAATTTTGGCGTTGTGATTAGTGAAGTCAATGTACTGTCCAATTATTGCCAGAGTTGATAGCCCGGGCTGCTGATTGCGTTTTATTCTGCCAGCTCCCTTTATATTATTCTCTCTTCATGCTCTAGATTATTATTCGGAAAACTTTGGGCATGGTGTAGGGATGCAGATGGTTCAGCATAGATCGTTGGAAACATTTTTCCTTCAGATCTGAACGATAACGATTTATGGAGCGTACACACGGTCAGATTTGTCAGATGAACGATTAAACGATTTTACCAAAGTTTTGAACGATTTTTGACTACATTAAAATGAATGGAATCGTCCAAGTCTGACTGCAAACCCATCAGATGTCAGATATCGTTATCTGACAAACGGGAACGCGCATCGTTGATCGTCCATCGTTCAGGCATGTCAGATATGAACGATTTTCCTTCAGATATGAACGACTGAACGATTTTTAAATCGTTATCGTTCATATCTGAAGGAAAAATCTGAATGTGTGTATGCACCATTAAAAATCGTTCAGTCGTTCATATCTGAAGGAAAATCTGAAGGTGCGTACACACTGGGCGATAAAGTGGACGACTGAACGATATCGTTATCGTTCAGTCGTCCACTTTATCGTCCATTTTTAAGCCCAAAAAGATGAACGACGACGACGCGCGTTCCCGCGGGTCGTTCGTCATCATCGGGCTGACATGCAGGTCAACCTGACGATCTCGTCAGGTTGCTGCATGTCAGGGAATGGGGGAGAGAGCCTGGCGCTGAACGATATCGTTAATGATATCGTTCAGCGGCTGTGCTCAATGTCATAAACGACATTGAGCACAGCCTGCCGGGGACACACTAGACGATATCGCTCAGGGAGCATATCGTCTAGTGTGTATGCAGCTTGACATGCCTGAACGATGCGCGTTCCCGTTTGTCAGATAACGATATCTGACATCTGATGTGTTTGCAGTCAGACTTGGACGATTCCATTCATTTTAATGCAGTCAAAAATCGTTCAATTGTTCAAATCGTTCAAAACTTTGGTAAAATCGTTCATCTGACAAATCTGACCGTGTGTATGCTCCTTAAAGCTGCATACACACACAATTGAGTTATAGTGGGTACACACTACGCGATATGCTCCCTGAGCGATATCGTGTAGTGTTGTCCCCGGCAGGCTGTGCTCAATGTCGGTCGTTCATGACATTGAGCACAGCCGCTGAACGATATCATTAACGATATCGTTCAGCGCCGGGCTCTCTCCCCCATTCCCTGACATTAAGCAACCTGACGAGATCATCAGGTTGGCCTGCATGTCAGCCCGATGAACGATGATGACGAACGACCCGCGGGAACGCGCGTCATCATCGTTCATCTTTTTGGTGTTAAAAATGGACGATAAAGTGGACGACTGAACGATATTGTTATCGTTCAGTCGTCCACTTTATCGCCCAGTGTGTACGCACCATTAATGAACGATTTTAGTAAACGATTTTCTACCTTGAAAAAATGAACTAAAATCGTTTACTAAAGTTGTTCATTTACTATGTTCATTTAAATGTAATGAACGATTTTTATGAACTACAAACGATTTTTGCATATTAACTTAATGAAAATCATTGAGTTGACAAGTCTGACTGAACTACAAACGTGAACAATAATCGTTCATCGTTTGACTCAGAAAGTGAACGATTTTTTAAAACGATTATCGTTAAACGATATTGGGAATGTTCATCGTTGCAGGCCCACATGTCAGATTTTCTTTCAGATATGAACGATTTTTAAAATCATTATTCATATCTGACAGCAAATCTGACCGTGTGTATGCACCATGATTCAGCAAGGATTGCAATTGCAAAGCTACACGCAGGCAGCTTTGCAATTACATCCTTGCAATAATGCAAATGCAGCAGGTGGTGTATTCTCCCCCTGCTGCATTTGCGATCCCAGCACTGCAACAAAGGTCGCAGGTTGGGATCATTATCGAGATCATCGATGGTGGATGGCGTCGGGCTTCCGGCAAGCTGAGTGAGCCTCAGTTTACTCATGCTTGCCGACTTGCGAACCCAGGACTGTGCTTGCCTTTCCCGAAAAATGGGGTGGACACGCCCATGTTTCTGGGAACGGCAGCCGCCCCCGCAAGGCCCCTTAAATACCTCTGCCTGTCAGGCAGAGGCATTAAAGGGTCAGTGTGAGATTACGCAGGACCCATTCTGCACACTCGCAGATTGGATCCTGCGCACGCGCAAATTCCCGATAAGTAGGAATCGGCAGTGCACTGGAATCAGGCCAAATAGATGGAAAACCATCAATGGTTTGAACCATTGGTGGGTGGCACAAGTGCAGATATGTGACATCAGAGAAGGAGGACTGGGATAAACGTTTTGAGTGATGTTTAAAAAAAATTGATGTCAGAGAACTTAAGAACTCAGAGATCGATGGCAAAGTGTTAAGATATTGACCATCGGAGGTAAACCATCTACATATTGTAAATGGTTGATGTCCATCCCTAGCGTTGTGCACAATTACATAAAGCTTGGGTACACTGGGTCAGCAATAGTGACGATTGCCCAGAATATTATTGGGCAAAATCATCACGATTTTTTATCAATTATAAATATTTATGGCTGCTATTTTGAGCAGGGACAACGGTTGTGGTAACACGCCCTCCCTGCGATGTTACAGAAGGTATTGTTTTCGGTTTCTGAAAACAATACCTTCTACTGCGCATGCTGTCATGCGCTCGGGAACAGTCTCCGTCCCTGCTTTGAGGTGACCGCGGATGGGTAAGTGCATCTCCAGCCTGTCCAAAGTAATTGACATGTGTATGCATTTTTTATATTAGCCATACATGTATATGTATGTGCTTAAATATTTAACATATAGAAATGTTAAATATAATAGCACATAAATATACATGTATACAGGCTAATATAAAGCCTGTGTACACATGTCAATCAATTTCGTCGGCAGGTTTAGCATGCTCTAGAGTGCTTACCTGGCTGCGGTCACCAAACCAGGGACGGAGACTGGGCGGTGTTGCACGATGTTGCAGAGACTTATGGAAAAATTTGCCTCTGCAGTTTTCAGGGATTTTAATGTAATTTCTTCATTCTGAGATGGTGTCATATAAGGTAAGGATTTTTCGAGTAATTTTAGCGCTTTTTGCTTTGCTGAATAGCAAAAAGCGTTAAAGCACTGTAGAGATCTATGGCTGATCCCTACAGTGTTGTACTCTGTGAGATGGGAATTAATGGAGGATAACTGCGTTATTTTCTCCATTAACCCATTGCCGAATAGGGGATTTACATAAAAAATTTGGAAATTATGATTTCCCCAATTTTTTTATGTAAAAAAAAAAAATCATTGCTGAATAGACCCCTATAAGATATATCGTTCCGACATGAATCGTAATGATATGTTGTACTCATTCATTGCGTCTCTGACCACTCCCCCGTCACCACCCCCTAATGCCGATGTGCCATACCTTGGCCTGTCATGGCTTTGTATCTGCATAGGTGATCGCAGTGCAATGGAAATGCTAACTCACGCACACTGCGGTGCATACACAGTCCACACCATTGGCCAATCTGCGTATGCTGTTGCAGTTGCGATCTGTAATGAATGCCCCTATATCATGTGTTTTGGTACATACTGAAAATGGATGACTGTCGCATCCCTGCTTAATGGTGGCCCCGCGACCTGATGTTCAAAGCTACAATATATGGCAGTTTACTGTGGTGGGTGGGGCCACAATGAATTGATTTAATATAGGAAGTGGGCTGCATGCAGTAGATTGGACCACTTTCTTGGGAGTCTGGAAGAGACCCAAGTATTATTTAACATTGGATGAACACAAAAAGGTGTACCTTCAAGAAATTGCCATTGTATTTAGGGCCCGATGCAAAGCGGCTCGCAAGCGGCTCGATGTTCTAGCGCTGCACATGCACCGCGTCCGGCATGCGCGAGCCCCACAGAGCGACTGAAGTTCAGTTGCTCTGGGGCTCGCAACAAGATGGGGCGGCTGTCGATGTTGATTGACGGCTCGCCCTGTTTTGTGGGAGGGTAGGGGGGGGTGGCCGGACAAACGCTGTCAAATGCTTTGGACTCATATCACCTGAGCAGTTTCTTAAATAATACGCTATTTGCTCTAAAAGAGCATGCAGGTATCATGTGACAGACTGCAGAATGTGACACTACGCCCCTACCCTTCTTTTTAAACAACTTTGAGGCACTCCAGGTTTGTCACCTGGCTCCCAGGAACTCTGTTGCAGTCCATGCCCCTTTCATTTCTATGACAATGACAACTCTTTCCCTTTCATTCTGGAATCCAGTCTCTTCTCTAAGTACTCATCTTGACCCTGAATTCTAATTGGAGGTATTGTGTAAGTGAAAGTTGATACTATTTTGTTTTGGGATGAAATGCAGGGTGAATTCTCTCCATTGAATTTGACACCTACAATTTCACTGTTACTGAAGGTACCGATAACACTTTAACTTATCTAATTAATCTATTTGTGAATTTTGGAGAAGGTTGCAGTCTTATTTATTCTTTTTTTTTGTGGATAACCACACTCGCCAACTAAATTAACTGGAGCTGGTAGACTTTTCCGAACAGCATGATCCTTATGTCGAGCTTGTACCCATTTTACATAATTTGAGACTTTCCGAGTTATTTTTTTGAGTTCCTTATGTAATTACTGAAATACTGGAACTGAATGTTGATAATTGCTGTATGCAAACTCTGCAAGCGGCACCACATATTCAGACCAGGGGGTAAATTTACTAAGAATCGAGATTGGTTGAGATGCCAATCTCGGGTGATTTAAGGGTTGATTTTCATCTCGCAAATTTACTAAAGGTAAAGTCGGGTGAGATAGAGAGAGATTTCTATCTTCTCACTCGTAAAACTCTGGGGAGATAGCTAACTCGAATCAACTCACCATCGGGCAAACTCGGAAGTACTTTTCACCTAAAATATACATCTCTCAAAATTACCAAGAATCGGGATGACAAGCTCGGGTGAGATGACAGCAAACTCTCTGCCAAATTGAAGTTTTGTACACTCACCTGCAGAGCTGTGAGTTTGCCAGAAACATACACAGATCAGTGTGATTTGTGTATGTTTCTGTCTGTAAATAGTTAAATTAGGGTTAATTTTTTTTTTTTTCAAATGACGTGGGATCCCCCACAAAAAGCTTAACCAGCCCCGAACTTGTCAGCCTGTCCTGGTACCTAAAATTACGGGGAACAAAATGAGTAGTGTTCCACCGTTAATTAGCTACCAGCACCAGGCTGCAGGGCCAGTCCTGGTTTTAAATATTGCGTACGGGTCCCTTTATATTTAAAACCAGCACCGGACCAAACCGACCGGGGTGTAATGCCACAGTCAGGAGACCCTATTACTGGGTCTCCAGGGCCAAAGCATTCTCACCCCAAGCTGGTCAGGCCAAGCCGGGGATCTCAGGGGAGGTGGGGACCCCCGAAAAAAGGGGTCCCCCATCTCCTGAAACCACAGGCTTGGTCTGAAGCCCGGTGCTCTACCCCTGGGATGTGGGTATGAGGGTAATAAAGTGTAAAATCAAAGTAAACTATTGTATTTCACAGTGGAACTACAGGTGCCAGCATGCCTGCCCTTTGGCACTTGTGGAACTACAAGTGCCAGCAGGCGGCCGGAACCCGTATCTCCACCTTAAAATAAGTAGTTAAATAAAAATAGTACACATACAACGTATATAGTACAAGTTTATTACACACATACCTACTTACCTGCTTCCAGATGTTCTCGTCCACTTGTCCAAGTAGAATCCCGTTTGGAGGACCTGAAAAAAAGATCCTATACTCGCCTCCATCCTCTCAGTGGTCTCTGGGCCTGATTCAGAGCCGCTCACTCCGAGCGATGTTCGCACATCTGCACATGCGTATGGGTCGTAATGCGCATGCGCCAACCAGTCATTGCGGTCGGAAATCGTGCGCTCGCAAAACAGCGAGGGCCTGCTAATTTGAGTGGCAGAATGAGGCGTTTGTGGGTGGTAACGGGAAGGTGCTTGAATACGGGGAGTGGAGATCCGAACGCAGGCGTGCCAAACGGTCAAAACGGGCGTTTAATGGGTGTGCATAATTAACAAAGCAGCGTCATCGACCACGTCACTTGGTTGTCTCTTAGCCTGAACTGCTCGCAGTGATTGCGGGAAGTAAAACCTACCACAAGCACTGCGAGCAATTCAGACACCTTTCGATGTACTCAATTAATCTAATAAATAGCGGAGATGACGTATGATGCGAACGGCCAGGGGGCGTCTTTACAAAATAGCAAGCGCATGTTTCGCTCGCTCAGACATAGAGGCGTCAACAGACCGCAAAGAGCGAGCGCTCAATTTAAATAGCCGGCCCCTTTTTCTGAACGACCGTTCGCAAATAGCGTCCGGCTCTGAATCAGGCCCTCAGTAGTGTCCAGGGGGGTCTTTGCCAAAAAAACTAAAACTTACGTTAGCGGTGTATGTGTGTGACCACATACTCCACTAACCGGCTCCCGCCTGAACAGTGAAAACAGTCAGGAGCCGCCAGCCAATCAGCGGCCGCTAACTGTAGTGTGGCCGCTGATTGGCTCCGGCTCCTGACAGTTCCCACGTGAGGCTGACTCAGTCTTCCTTGTGTCTTTTGCTGCAGTTGCATCTACGGGTTTATGCTAATGCCAATACAAAACCCTGTCCGAATGTACAAGTACAGAGACACCCACTGTCAGTGTTTAGAGAGGCTGCAATCATGCTTTCTGCTTCTTTAAATGCCACCATCGGTCGCACCATTGAAACTTGCACCAGCCCTATGCTAGATGATACGTCGAGGTATGGGCTCCAATGTGAGCAACAACTTTCAGTAACATGTCTGTGTCACTCCAGTAGCGCCCTCATACTACGCTACATCTGTGTCTGATTAGCCAACCCCCTGTAATTGCCTAGGAACAACCAACACATTTTGAATATACTTCTTCTTGCGTGTGTCAGAATCTTTGCCACGACTCTGTAGGAACACCATCGGGACGCATGTGTGGTGCAACGCAGACGGATGCACAGATAAAAAATATCACTCCAACATCGCTATTGCGTCTGATTCAGAATCAGGCCCATAATGTATATTATGCCATAGTGGTGCTTCCTATATAACATAACTACAAAACGGACATAAATATTTACATAATGTCACTTCCCTCTATCTGCTGATCTCACTCATTCATAGGTGAAATAAAAAGAATATATCAGTTACAAAACAATAATAAACATTCTAGTAGTTATGGTACCGGCATTTGCCAGTTCAGGCTCAGCCTGATCCTGCCCTGTTTCACCAGCCCACTACCTACCCTATCCCTCCCACTCTCTTTTTTATTCTCCAGCACAAACAGGGTTACACTGCACCAGCACACATAGGGTTACACCACAGTGCACCACCACATACAGGGTTACACTGTGCTGCACAAGCACACACAGGGTTACAGCACACTGCACCACCACACACAGGGTTACACCGTGCTGCACCAGCACACACAGGGTTACAGCACACTGCACCACCACACACAGGGTTACACCGTGCTGCACCAGCACACATAGGGTTACACCACACTGCACCACCACATACAGGGTTACACTGTGCTGCACAAGCACACACAGGGTTACAGCACACTGCACCACCACACACAGGGTTACACTGTGCTGCACAAGCACACACAGGGTTACAGCACACTGCACCACCACACACAGGGTTACACTGTGCTGCACCAGCACACAGGGTTACACCACACTGCACCACCACATACAGGGTTACACCGTGCTGCACCAGCACACAGGGTTACACCATACAGTGGCAGCGCACACAGGGTTACACTGCACTGTACCAGCACACACATGGTTACACCACACTCCACAGTCACACACAGGGTTACACTGTAGACTGGAAGCACACACAGGGTTACACCGCACTGAACCACACAGTGGCAGCACACAGGGCTGCCAAGAGAAATCGAGTGCTCCGCAGCGGTGCGGCTGCAGCCTTTAAGTAGTGACACACTGTGTAATTGACACACGGGGCCTGATTCAGACCCGGTCGCAAGCGCTGTGCGCTCGCAACCGGGTCGATGGTGGACCAGTGTGCATGCGCGAGACCCGGATAGCGACAGGCACTCTGTCGCTCCGGGTCTCGCAACAAAGGGGGCGTGCTGTCGATGTTGAGTGACAGCATGCCCCCTTTGGTGGGCGGGCCGGGGGAGTGGCTGCCCAAACGGAGGCATTCCCATGTGAACGCCTCCGTTTGTGGGTGGCCCCACTGACATCACTCGTGATGACCATCGCAACCATCTTCCTGGCCACTCCCTATAGCTGTGCGAGCGCTCTGTCAGAGCGTCCGGCTCTGAATCAGGCCCAGTGTGCGATCATGCGGAAACAGACCCGTCCAACCACTCCCCCCTGCCATGCCTGGCCCCCGGGTAATCTGTACCCGCTCCCCCCCTCTCGGCACTCCTGCGTGTTAGTGTCCCCTGGTCCTTTGTCATGGACACCTGCATGCTGTACTTTACTTAAGTAAGGCACCCCGGCATTTACATCATGGAGGCATTTACATCATGGATCAAAGAGTGCCCCTCTACATGATAGACACATATATATATACATACACACACATATATGTATATATATATATATA
Organism: Taudactylus pleione; assembly: GCA_031769625.1. Taxonomy (NCBI): domain Eukaryota; kingdom Metazoa; phylum Chordata; class Amphibia; order Anura; family Myobatrachidae; genus Taudactylus; species Taudactylus pleione. Next base: position 16,214,892 of record JAUIMM010000255.1, on the reverse strand, counting down.
TATTTACACACACATCTATGTGTGTGTATATATATATATATATATATATATACACACACACCTATATATACACACCTCCTGGTGTGCCTCCCAATCCCCTCCTGTCTTCCGGAGCCTGGTATATCATCTCACGAGACCTTTAGCTCCGCAGCGGCTCGGCTGCTGTGAGCAAGTGAGTCATGCACGCTGGGATAGTCCAATGACTCACTACTACCTTCCCCCCTTCCCAAAACCACTTTCACTGCCACCCCTCACTGCAGAGGTGTAATAAAGCTCATCGTTTTTTTTAAATAAACTGCAAAACAGTTACTGGTGTGCTGCGGCCCGGGCCCCCTGGCATGGCCGGGCTCGGGTAATCTGTACCCACTCCCCCCCGCTCTCGGGGCCCCTGGCAGCACACAGGGTTACATTGCACTACACAAACATACACAGGGTTTCTTGCTCTTGGCTGGCTTGCGGCAACAGCAGTACAGCCTGGATATTGGCCAGAACACCTCACTGGGCGATCGTCAGTGCCGGTTGCCAGCCAGTGACTGTCATACATACTGGTATCCCGACATGTATGACAGAGGCGGAACTGGGCTACCAGCGGATCTTCCCAGTGATCTCTTTGTGCCTCATCCTGTGGAGCTTCTCCAGCTGTCACCAGAGCGCTGTAACTAGACTTTTTGGGGCCCTGTGCCAGAAAGAGCATTGGCGCCCCCCCCCCCCCCCCAAAAAAATAAATAAATTAAAATAGACACATAAGATGCGCAACCGAAAAAGGGCCATGGCTTTGTGGGGAAGCAGCAGGGAGAAATAGGGGAGGTCAGGAGATACTGGGGATAAAAGAAGCGGAAGCTACAAGTGAGAATGATAATAAACAGAAAATTGACAGGCTCAAACAGCGCCCCCTGCCCTGCGTTGCCCTTTGCCATGGCACAGTCACAGTTCTCACCACTGTAGTTACGGCCCTGGCTCTCACCACCAAGCCTTGACCTATCATCTCCCCATCTCTTCTCTGCTGCCGCTTCCATCACCTCAGAGAGCTCCACACTGCAGGAGCAGGCTCACCAGTGTTGTGTTGCACTGCCAGGGGCCCAGGCCTCTTCTCTACTGACAGCCGTGAGTGCATGGATTTGTCCTCCTGTCTGCTGGGAATTATCTCCCTACTGAGTCAGCCGTCGGGACCCGTAGCACGGTTGGCCACTGGAATCACCTGCTTCTAGGTCATACAGTTTACATTTAAATACAAGCTGCTGAGGAGGAGCACAGGGCTGACTCAATGGGAACTGTCCAATGCTCCCGGTGGTCCAATCCGCCGTGGGTTGAGCAGATAATGCCAGGGACCGTAGTCTAAACCTGATTCATGTCAAGGAGAGGTGTAGTGGATGTATGTTTTCAAATATTTATTGTAAGCTCCATTGTGAATTTGAATGACTGAAATATTCTGAAATATAACTACACATCCCAGCAATCCCTGCCACAGTTTTACCCCAAATAGCAAAAAACTGTGGCAGAGCATGCTGGGATGTGCAGTTCCACAGCAGCTGGAGGGCCGCATGTTGAATACCCCTGCACTGTATAAATTACTTTTATTACGTTTAATAAATAATCGCAGTATTTTCAGGGAAGCTAGAAGGTAAGAAGCTCCCTCTTGTGATCAAACTCTGATACTGCAGCTGATAAAATTGGAGGAAAAAAACACATACACACTTTAAGGGAAGGTGTATGCAGTGGTTAAAGTGGGGCGGAACTGCGTTCCGTTACTTCTATTTGGAGATGGAACTAGTTCCGCCTCCTCCGACCCACCTTAGCCCGGCGTCGCAGGGAGGCTCCATTTGCCGGGCGCCCGCTGAGATTTTGTTACCAGTGGGCGCCTGGCTCCCTCCCCGCAGCGGCAGCCGGAGGCTGGAGCTCACTCATGAGCTCCGGCTCCGCTCCCCCCACGGGCACTATGGGAGAGACGTCATGACATCTCTTCCATAGTAACTTCAGAGGACTCGGAGGCATGCAGGAGCGGGGCTTAGTATTGTTTTTTTGTGTAAGCGGAGGGGGCATAACTACTGGGGGCACTACTACTACTGGGGGCATTACACAGGGGGCATTACACGGGGAGCACTACTACAGGGGGCATTACTATTTGAGCCTTTTACTACAAGGGGCATCACTCCTGGGGGAACTGCATAAGGGGCACTACCACTACTGTGGGCTCTGCATAAAGGGCATCACTACTGGGGGCACTGAATAAGAGGCACAACTACTGGGGTCACTGAATAAGGGACACTACCACTGTGGGCACTGCATAAGGGGCACTACCACTACTAGGGGCACTGCATAAGGGGCACCACTATTGGGGACACTATCACTCTGTACACTGCATAAGGGGCACTACCACTACTGGGGCCACTGCATAAGGGGCACTACCACTACTGGGGGCACTGCATAAGGGGAGCCACTACTGCGGCCACTGCATAAGGGGCACTACCACTACTGGGGGCACTGCATAAGGGGAGCCACTACTGTGGGCTCTGCATAAAGGGCACCACTACTGGGGGCACTGAATAAGAGGCACAACTACTGGGGTCACTGAATAAGGGACACTACCACTGTGGGCACTGCATAAGGGGCACTACCACTACTAGGGGCACTGCATAAGGGGCACTATCACTGTGTACACTGCATAAGGGGCACTACCACAACTGGGGCCACTGCATAAGGGGCACTACCACTACTGGGGGCACTGGATAAGGGGAGCCACTACTGTGGGCACTGCATCAGGGGCACCACTACAATAGGCATTGCATTTGCATAAGGGGCACTACTGCTGTGGGCATTGTGTATAAGGGGCACTGCTGTGTGTCATACATGAATAAGGGACACTACTATGTGGTGTAATGTGAATCGGGTGAATCAAGATCGTGCTACTGTGTGGTGGAATTTGAGTTGGGAATACTATTATGTGACCACGCTCATTTCTTTTGTGACCAGGTCATTCTGATGTTTTTCTTTTTACTGGAGCTATTTTGGATTCTAGTTCTTAGGCAGGGGCGTATCTATAATGGATGCAGGATGTGCGGTGCACACGGGTCACAGGAGGCCCACACCGCAAACCTTGCACCCATACTTTTTAACACTAACCTCTCTGAAGTCCCATGTCGACTGGAGAGGCACTACACAAAGCACCTGGAAAATGGCCTCCGCGGCCATTTTCCCCGCGTTCTGCGCATATGCAGTATGTAGGGAAATCGCCGGGAAAATGGCTGCCACGCATGCACAGTAGACTCCAGGCACAGACTAGTGCCCAGAGTCTACTGAACCTGTCAGTGCACCGCGGCCGCCGGACAGAGGAGGGGGCCCCCGGACAGTGAGTGAACACAGGACCTCTCCTCTCTTAATATGCCTTAGGGGTATATTTACTAAAGTGTGGATTTATAGAAGTGGAGGTGTTGCCCATAGCAACCAATCAGATTCTAGCCATTATCTACTAGAAGATGCTAGATAAATGATAAGTAGAATCTTCCAATCAAAAAATGGGGGAAGAGTAAGCGCTATATGGTATAAGAATGTATACTATAAAGATTTGCAGATGTGTGATGTGTTATACGTCTGTATGTTGCTTACTATGTCCTTAGAGGTAATGACAAAGTGTGAGCAATATTTATCAGTATTGCAAGACAATAATATTGTTCTACATTGGAGGGGTGTGGTCAGAACTGATATCTGTTAAGTCTTTTAGAACTAGTGGGCAATAACTGTAGGCAGGGTGTTCATGCGTCCTAAGCATACAAACTTATGTCCCAAAAACAATAGTCCTATAATCAGGTGGGCAAAAACTTTAGGCCATGTTTTCAATAAAAGTTTGATGTGTAAACGTCCTGAATATTGTGTTCGATTTTAGTAGTCCCTCTTTTAAACACTTCTTATGTGCATCCTCCTCTTTAACAGCCTATGGGTACCTCAGAATAATGAGTGCAGTATCAGAGTGGTACGGACACTATTATGCAGATAATAGGTAAGTTGGATGTTACTTGCCAAGCGGCTTCTGCTAGCCCTCTGATTGCTGCCGATCTGTAATCCCGTGGGTGTTAGAATGCAAGTGAGAGGGTTGGTAACATTAGTGAAAGTGAGGGTACACTGGTATTGATTAAAACTCTCCTTTATTTATATTCTGTCACAGCAAAATCACTGCTGGTATGGTAACTGCAGTGTGCTATACATTATAAAAAGTCAATGTGGGCATATCTCAGATGGTTCCCAATTGGGACTTTTTCAAGGGCAAAAAAATTAAGTAGAATCTGATCAGTTGCTATGGGCAACACCTCCACTTCTATAAACCTGCACTTTGGTGAATATACCCCATCAGCTGGGTACACACTGATAGATAGATAGATAGATAGATAGATAGATAGATAGATAGATAGATAGATATATCGCCCGTTCCACTGAACGGGCGATATATCTATAGTGCACCACCGGGTGTGTACAGCAGATATGTCTGCAGGGACCCGGCGGTAATTGACAGCTCAACTGGGAGTGCAATTTTAATGCCTGCCCAGTTAAGCTGTCAAGCCCAGCACATAAGGCAAACGATCGGTAAGTGTGTAATCGTCAGATAGGTCAGTGGGTCAACCTAGTGTGTACCCAGCATTAGAGTCTGCAAGGGATGATCCAACACATGATCCAGATCATTGGTAGATGAGAATGACCTCCGCCATCTAGATCAGGTGAGTATAATATGGTACTGCTGGATACTTAGATGGATTGGAAAAGATGCCTGTTAAGGTGCAAAACTAGACTGAAGACTCAACAATCATGCCACTGATAGCAGCATGGTGCAGAACAGGCAGGATGCCATCCACAGGTATCTCTTCAGTGTATGTGTGGTACCAATAGTGACATACTTGTCAACATATTAAAGCTCCTCTCCGGGAGAAGCCCAGGCAGGAGATGTAGATGGCCACTTTAGGGGGGCGGGGCTGGGCTCCTAGGTCTTTAGGCCCCACCCCATTCATTGTAAACTGCCGCAAATTGTGGGACTGCGAGGAGATGGCGGGGCTAAATGACACATGTTTTCGATTCATTTAGCCCCGTCCCCTCCATACGGAGCTACGATTCCTCGCAATTATCTCCCCATACAGCCCAGTTCACTAAGATGAGGCTAGGATGCTTGAGATCCGAACATTTTTCCTGGGGGTCCGGGGGGCTACTCATAAATACTGGAGCCTCCTGCAACTTCCGGGAGAGTAGGTAAGTATGCAATAGTGGTAAGCAATCTGAGTGTGTCTTCACTTGATGCTGCCAGGCCGCACTCAAAAGAGTAGGATTTTCATGTAAAATTTGGCGCTCAGTCGACCTTGTTATGCACCCACATGCAAAAATGAGTTTTGTTTTGTAGGATGAGATTTTTAAATTAAATGTAGGGGTTGGAAATTTGCAGTTTTGTAGAGGATGATCCATGTTTTCCCCGAGGGCATATAGGATTTTTCTTCCCACAAAGGGTTTGGGTTCTACACATCATTGCAAGTGGCATAAATCATAGCTTGTCCAGTACTGAGGATGCTCCGGGGAGCTGTAAGGGCAGTGGTGTGACAGTCTTATGCGTCCTAAGGACGCTCCAGGCGGCACTGCTGCATAGATTCTGGCTGCAGGGTACCATTCTAGGCACCCTGTTAGCCAGATGAGGCTAGCAAAAAAATGCTCCAAGGGCCAGACCAAATGATTCCGAGGGCCTTATATGATCCCCGGGCCTGAGGTTCCCCATCCCTGCAATAAACAATGTTCTAGAGAATATAATAGTGATATATGCAATTAAAGATTGTTTGGTTGTCCTGTCAATTTCACAATTCATTTACAGCATAAGTCTTAACTGTTCCTAAAGTGATAATGATGATTTTATTATTTGGACCATGTTCATTTTCAATTGGATCTGCATAAGTAGATAAGTAGATATCTCTTTTTTTTTATATGGGCAGTAAGAGAGCTCTCGAAAATTGGTGGGCTCCTTGAAATTTCATGTGATGGCTTAATTTGTTGGGTGGTTAGTAAATGAACCCTAGTGAATGGTAACATTACAGAAGACTTGAGCTGACCAGAAATAAACTGAAGATGGCAGTATTGTATCTCAAGTAAGCTTAGCTTTTTTATTTATTTAATTATTATTCATATTCCAAGACAATACAAGAATAAAAGTACGTATGTGTGTGTGTGTATATATATATATATATATAAATACAGCGCTCCGGCACTCCTTCACACAGCGTCAACTGGACACGCATCCCAAACCTTGCTCCGTTGCCCTCCAGGAGGACAGCATTCCCACTTTGCACAAAAAATCACAGGCGGCACTCGGAGACTGGTGAAAAAACGTAATACCCTCAGCCGAGGGACTTTTAATCGGTCCACGTTTCGGGGTCTTATACCCCTGCCTCAGGACAACATTATGTTGTCTTGAGGAAGAAGGGGTATAAGACTCCGAAACGTCGACCGATTAAAAGTCCCTCGGCTGAGGGTATTACGTTTTTTCACCAGTCTCCGAGTGCCGCCTGTGATTTCTTGTGCAGTGTGTGTATATATATATATATATATATATATATATAAACAATAGTATAGGCAGCACTCCAGGGACTTCAAGAAGAAATGATCACAACAAATGGTTGACTAGGCCAACGTTTCAGACGTTTACTACATCTTTTTTCAAGGAACAAACCACGCTAGGACAAGTGTCTCACATGCCAGGCATGTAAGACGCTTGTCCTAGCGTGGTTTGTTCTGTTCAGGAGCCGGGACTGCCATCCATTCTATCTGCTTTGTATATATATATATATATATATATATATATATATAATATATATATAGATCCAAGAAGGCGGCACTCAGAGATTTGAAATATAGAAAAACTCCAGTTTTATTGATCGACGTTTCGGAGGACGTACCTCCTTTCTCAAGACACTGACATACACACACATAAAACATGAACAGGTTTAAATACCTGACAGACATCTCTGAAACACCTCTCAATGGTCAAAAACGCAGCGCGTGCTTCCGGCGAGCAGGGCGGGCACCCACGAGACATGGTCACGTGTATCCCCACACGTTGCCGCAAGCCGCGTCAGATGGCTACACCAATGGTCGGAACTGTTGTCAGATGCTACCATGGCAACAAACAAACTTCCGAGCATCAGAGAATATTGTAACAACAAACAATTAAAAACAGTAACAACAATAACAATCAAAGCATGAATGACACAGTGGCATAATGAATAGTAATAAACCATATAAAGGAAGCAATCCCACCCAAAAAGACCAGGACTGCACCCCAGGGATCTGTTTAAGAAATGGCATCTCAGAGGTCATTTAGTTAAAGGGGAGACAAAATATCATATGAAAATCACTCCCCAATGCACAAATACCTAGAACACGATATAGAAAACAGCACATTATAAAAGCAATATGCATATAGAGTAAACTGTACCACTATATATATATATATATATATATATATATATATATAGATATCCTAAAAGGACAAGTGATATTAGACATAGAAAGGACATCACCAAGACACAACATAGACCAATATAGAAAAGTCACAGATTTAAATACAGTAATAAGAAACAACCTAGTCCGAGTGATTCATTAAGGCCCCTAGGGACAATCGTGTCCAACAAGAAAATCCATCTGGATTCTAATTGCAAAAGTCGCTTGGATCTATTACCACACCGTAATGACTGAGGGACATGATCGTCTGGGGCTTTTGGTGTTGCTGAGCTCTCCGGTGCGTTCTTTCTTTTTAAGAATGTTCCAAACAGTTGATTTGGCCACACCTAATGTTTTTGCTATCTCTCTGATGGGTTTGTTTTGATTTTTCAGTCTAATGATGGCTTGCTTCACTGATAGTGACAGCTCTTTGGATCTCATATTGAGAGTCGACAGCAACTGATTCCAAATGCAAACGTCACACCTAGAATCAACTCCAGACCTTTTACCTGCTTAATTGATAATGAAATAACGAGGGAATAGCCCACACCTGTCCATGAAATAGCTTTTGAGTTGATAGTCCCATCACTTTTGGCCCCTTAAAAAGTGGGAGGCACATATAGAAACTGTTGTAATTCCTACACCGTTCACCTGATTTGGATGTAATTACCCTCAAATTAAATCTGAAAGTCTGCAATTAAAGCACATTTTGGGCCTGATTCAGAGCCGCTCGTTCGCTCCGAGCGATGTTTGCCCAACTGCGCATGCGTACGGATCGTTATACGCATGCGCGAACCAGTCAGTGCGGTCGAAATTCATGTGCTCGCAAAATAGCGAATGCCTGATAATTTGAGTGACAGAAAGAGGCGTATGTGGGTGGTAACGGGGGAAGGTGCTTGAAAACGGGGAGTGGAGATCCGAACGCAGGCGTGCTTAAAGGTCAAAACGGGCGTTTTATGGGTGTGCATAATTTAATTAAAACAGCAGCGTCATTGACCACGTCACTGGGTTATTTTATAGTCAGAACTGCTCGCAAAATTGTGGTAGGAAAAACCAACCCCAAGAATAGCGAGCAGTTCATACCCTGGTCGATGTACTCGATTAATCTAATAAATAGCGGACATGACGTAGGATGAGAGCGGCCAGGGGGCGTATTTTTTAAAAAAACGACCGCAAGTTTGGTTCGCTCGTTCAGACCTAGAGGCGTGAACAGACCGCAAAAAGCGAACGGTTGATTTGAATAGCCACCCCTATTTTCTGGACGAGCGAGCGCTAATTGCGTCCGGCTCTGAATCAGGCCCTTTGTTTGTTTCTTTTCAAAGCCATTGTGGTGGTGAACAGAGGCCAAAATATGAAAATTCTGTCAATGTCCCAAAATGTATGCACCTGACTGTGTATATATATATATATATATATATATATATATATACACACAATCCACAGAGGCGGCACTCGGAGACTTCGGTATCAAGTGAAAAAAAGCCCCACTATGGGGTAACTTTTTAATGTGACATACAGGTTATATAGGTCAACGTTTCTGGGACCATATCCCCTTTAGCAAGACAACATAGTGTGGTACAGTGCAGAGCAAAACATTTATAGCAGTAAATCACTCACCCACATACCCCTCGTCAGGTTCAGGTAAACTACTGATGCGGCTTTGAAAGCTGATGGTGCGGCTTGGAGCTGGTACACAAGATAGTTATTTTGATGTGGTTTTGAGAGCCAGTACACAAGTTTGAGTACTAATTAGTGTACTGCATCCATAAGAGTTGGTACACAAGTTTGTGTACTGATTAGTGTATTGCCTCCATGAGAGTTGGCGCACAAGTTTGTGTACTAGTTTGTGTACTGCGGCTTAGAGTGCTGATACACAAGTCTGTATTTTATGGTATGGCTTTGAAAGCCAGTGGCAGCATGGATGCTGCTGATGCAGCTAGGGAGCCGGTGGCAGCACGGAAGCTGCTGGTGCGGCTATGGAGCCGTAGGAGAGGCAGGAGAGCAGGTCGCAGCATGGAGGCTGCTGGTGTGGCTAGGGAGCCGTAGGAGATGCAGGAGAGCTGGTAGAAGCTTGAAAGCTGCTGGTGCGGCAAGGGAGCCGTAGGAGAGGCAGGAAAGCTGGTAGTAATGTAATACCGCTGGAATATCCTTCCACGAGGTGATACAGAATGCTGACGTTGTGCTGAGCCGAAAGGACCTACAGGAACGCTATAGTCAGTGAGGCGGCAAAAGGCCAGTGTGTACAAATAGAAAACAAACCAATCATGTGTGCTATGGATAACGTGACCTCCTGAGCAGGGGCTGGCTGGCAACTTTTAGCCTGGGGGGCAAATGCATGCAGGTGGCCCTGGCAGAGGAGTAGCGTGTAGCCAGGGTGCCCGAAGAATGTGCGTGCTACGGCGCTGCCCCCCCTCAAGTGTTTCAGGGAGGAGACGGGTCCATATGGGATTAATGTAAGGTAAAAATAAAGATTAGGGGCAGCCCCCTGTCGTAGTGCCCATATGCAGTGCCTCCGTGTGCCACAGGAGAGAACACCCTTATGCAGGCCTCCAGTAGTGCCCCCAGTAGTGATCCCCCCTATGCAGTGCCCCTTGTGCCCCCAGTAGTAAGCCCCTTATATAGAGCCCCCAGTAGTGGTCCCTCCTGTGCAGTGCCCCTTGTGCCCCCAGTAGTAAGCCCCTTATATAGTGCCCCCAATAGTGGTACCCCTATGCAGTGCCCCTTACATAGTGCCCCCAGTAGCAGTCCACCCCCCATGCAGTGCCCCAAATAGTGGTAGCCCTTATGCAATGCCTCTTAAATAGTGGCCCCAGTTGTAGTCTCCCCCCTATGCAGTACCCCCAGTATTGCCCTTTATATAGAGCCCCCAGCAGTGGTCCCTCGATGCAGTGCCCCCAGTGGTAGTCCCCTCCCCCTATGTAGTGCCCCTAGTAGTAGTCCCCTCCCCTTGTAGTGCCCCTAGTAGTAGTCCCCCCCTTGTAATGCCCCCAGTAGTAGTGCCCCCAGTAGTAGCCCCCCCTTGTATTGCCCCCAGTAGTAGTAGTCCCCCCCTTGTAGTGCCCCCAGTAGTAATAGTCCCCCCCCTTGTAGTGCCCCCAGTAGTAGTAGTCCCCCCCTTGTAGTGCCCCCAGTAGTAGTAGTCCCCCCCTTTGTAGTGCCCCCAGTAGTAGTAGTCCCCCCCCTTTGTAGTGCCCCCAGTAGTAGCCCCCCTTGTAGTGCCCCCAGTAGTAGTAGTCCCCCCTGTAGTAGTAGTCCCCCCTTGTAGTGCCCCCAGTAGTAGTAGTCCCACCCCTGGTAGTGCCCCCAGTAGTAATCCACCCCCCTGGTAGTGCCCCCAGTAGTAATCCCCCCCAGTAGAGAGAGATTTAATAAAAAATAAAAACAACACTTACCTGAAACTCCCGCTCCTGGTCCCGACGCTTCTACCGGCTCCTCCGGCCGCTTTGCATTATGGGAGAGACGTCGTCATGACGATGTCTCTCCCATTACCCACTGCGGGAGCCGGAAGATGGCTCCCGCAGTGGGAGCAGCAGCAGCCGATGAGAGTCTGACAGAACTCCGTCCGGTCAGCGCTACACACGCGGTGCAGTCTTTGTCACAGTGACACACACTGCCCGCGGCCCGCATGACGCTGCGGCCCGGGGGGCACATGGCACCCTGCCCCCCGGCCCAGCCCTCCACTGCTCCTGAGGCGTGCAGATGGCCTAGCAACAGTGTCATGAGAAGGTAAACTGTTAGACAGAGACAAATCATGGCCGCTACTTGTAACTGCTATCACCTGGTGCGTTGTAGCCGCAGTTAGCCCATCAAGCTGTATTAAATACCTTGGGTTCTTCCTCACCAGGTGTTACTCTCAGCTGTATGAGGCAAACTATTACTGGAATTTCCAGAACTGGTCATCCCAAATTATTTCATGGACTGGTCGGGCTAATGCTCTTAAAATGAATATCCTCCCTCATTTACTCTATGTTTTTCAAGTGCTTCCTGTAATTATCCCTTCAACCACCCTCTTAGAGCTACAGCAGAAGGTCACTCGCTTCCTGTGGGCGAGGAAGAACCCTAGAGTACAGCTGAAGCTACTAAGTAATCTGCAAGGGAGTGTGAGCTAGGTGTCCCTAACATTAGATTCTATAGTCATGTAGCTCATTTAGCACAGGGAGTGCTCTAGCATTCAAAACCTTTTTCTTGAAGGTGGGTTCAACTTGAATCTGAACTGCTGCAATCTGTATCTGTTTCATCAATGCTGTGGGCCCCTCAGTCCCATAGGAAAACCTCTGTATTTATATTTCATGGCTACTGTTTGAGATAGGACTACAAAAGCTATTGCTTTTCACCTTCTCTTCACCCTTTGTGGGATAACCCAGATTTCCCTCCTGTTTTTATTCTACAATCTTTCCCCTCCTTTCCTGATATTCAAGATAGGTTACATATTCCTTCCCATTGCTTTTATCAGTATTTGCAATTACATTGTTTCTATACCTCAATTTGTTACCATGGTAGAGCTACCTTGAGATCTACTCTTGAATCTATCTACTTCCTCCACTCTCCGGCTAAAGGTCTACTATCTACTATTGGTTTTTACTATCTCATGGTACCCCTCTCTTGGCTTCTCCTTAGGAAATGTGGGAGCGTGACATGGGTAAGACCTTGAGAGCAGCTGTTTGGGTACCGGTTTGGTCCAATCTAGTCTCATCAGCATCTTTGGTTCAGCACCATGAGAACTCCTTGAAAATATACCTGCGTTGGTATATGGTCCCACAGCGCCTGCATAAAATATTTTCCTTTTCGTCAGAAATTTGCTGGTGGGGTTGTGGTGAGGAGGGCACTTTGCTTCATACATTTTGGACTTGTCTGAAGTTAGCTCCTATCTGGGCAAAAGTACATTGACTTATACTTCAGATCACCATGTCACCATACCGGCTTCTCTATCCTATCCCCTTACACCTAGATCTGTTACTAAAACTGACACAGAAACTCATCTGGCATATTTTAAATGCGGTCAAGTGCCGCATAGCATTTAACTGGAAGTCACATTTACTCCCTACCATAATCTCTAACACAGAGGCGATCTTGTTTATCTGTCAGTTGGAATTTATAGTTGATAATAGAGCTGCTCTTTTCTCCCCCACCTGGTCTCTATGGTTATCTTTTAACAATCCCCATCAACCTACAAAACTTGGGCTCTAGTTTAGAGATTCCCAGTGGGGTGTTCCCAGTGGCCATTTGTCCTCTTGTGTATTTGTGATAGATGGAGTTTATTTTTATTCTTATTTTCATGATGTTATGCTATTAAACCTATATTGCTGTTTGATTGTCCTTATTATGTCCGTGTTATGCCATACTGTGATTTTATCATGCTTGGATGTATAATTACGATACTCTCCTACATTTTTGCCATCTGTCCCTCCCTCCCCCCCCTCCATCTATATTGTTGAACATGTTCTTTAATAAAAAAGTTGATGCGTAAATAAATAAAAATGAGAGGCACGCAGAACAATGGATCTAGGAAGGAATTTGGGGCTGTACCCAAAAGAAAAGCTGAGGAAAAAAGACAAGACTGTTAAAAGTAGAAGAAAGGTGTAGATAGAGAGTGGGAGAAGAAGAAGGGGGAGTGAAGAAGGATAATGGGGAGAGATAAGGGGAATGTTAGTAAGGGGGAATGGAGAAATTGCTGGTAGATCAATATGTCAGAAGAGCAATAAAGTATCAAGTCTAGCTAGGGAATGTAAGGGAGTTGGCCTCGTTATGAGAAACCCAATGGAGCCCATGTATTAGCAAACTGGTCAGGACATTCATGTACGGTGCTAGAAATGTACTCAAGGTGCTAGGTTTTCCATATAGAATTACGTCTCTGGGTATTTCCAATGAGCAGTGACTGTACAACTAGCTGCTGATCCTTAGAGAAAAGTGTCTTTGACACATAAACTAGTCAGCAACCTAAAGTGAGGAATCCTACCTCTCCTATTGTTCACTTATGTTCGCACAGCATCTGTATTTTATTTGGGGATCCAGTGACACGTGTCTCAAATCTCCCTGTTTGATAACTACTGCTGCAACTACATTTTGGATTGATATATCAACAAGGACCTTGCTTATAAGCCGGGCAACAACAGCTAGGACTCGGAATCCTGCGGGCGGCTGTTACCAGCCAAAAAGAGTTCGTAAGGTACACTGACTTAACAATAATTTGTTTACTTTGACTTGATCCTATACTGGCAAAAGCAGTTTTACATATACCTGCATTTTGGAGAAATAAAGGTTATTTGTCACTGTATGAACTAGGACATAAATGCGGGTTTATGGAATATATAATGAGTAGGAGGAATGTAATGGCTAACTAGCCTTTTATGTGTATTCCCTGTATTTTATTGATTGGTATATTGTAATATCTAATAAATTGTCTCTTGATTATGAGGCACTTTTAGAGTAATCTTATAAATGAAGTATCAGGACCAGTTCAAAGGGTCCCTTTTAGTGGACACTTGAAGTGGAGGAAAGTTCTCAGAAAAGGGAGACTCATAGGTTGGAGTAGGATGAATACCTAGATATTTTAATGAAGAGGAACGCCATCAAAACTTGTAAGTGAATTTAACATGGTGCAGAGCAGTGGGGTTGATATTCAATGGGAGGGCCTCTGTTTTATCTGAGTCTATTTTGAAGTTCGAGAGATGGCCATACTCGTGTTGCTTTGAAATCAGAGCGGGGAGCAAAGTGAAGGTGTTAGTGACCATGACAATTACATGATCAGAATATTGTGCCAATTTAGAATCAATTGAACCAGCCTGGATTCCAGATATAGATATTTTCAGGTGCAATCTGTCAGCGAGGGGCTCCATTACTAATGCAAAAAGGAGAGGATATAGGGGGTAACTGTGCCTCATGCCGTTGTGAATGGAGAAAGGCGAGGAGGCAATCCTGCCGTTGTGAATGGAGAAAGGCGAGGAGGCGAACCTGCCGTTGTGAATGGAGAAAGGCGAGGAGGCGAACCTGCCGTTGTGAATGGAGAAAGGCGAGGAGGCAAACCCATTAACAAGGACTGAGGCGGAGGGGTACAAGGAAGACACTGACGGAGAAAGTTTCCACAAACTTTAAAGGCCTGAAGGGTGAGGCGCATTAAGCTCCAGTCAGCCTTTTCAAATTCATTTTCTGTGTCCAAGGCCACCCCCAGGGCAGGAGTGACCTCTCATTGGCAAGATGAGTAAGAGCATTAGCTTTGCGGGTAATGTCAGCTGGATGGACTAGGGAGAGAAAGAAAGATGCTAGTCTGGTGGCCAGTATCATCGCAATACGTTAAGTAAAGAGATCAGCTGATCACTCATGCAAGAAAAGGGGTCCCCACCCTCCTTGGGGATAACAACAATCTCAGCCCTGGTGGTGGTGACATCTAATTTATCACCAGTGAGAATCGTACTACAAAGGCCAAGAACAATAGGAGAAAGGACAGGCTGGAGCTTTTTGTATAAAGAGGTGGAATCTGTACCAGGGACGGCAGAGAGCTTAAGTGATTTAATTGCTGCCTCCATTTCTTTGTTAATAATTAGCTTGTTCAGGGTTATAAAGTGGGCAGAAGATAGGTGCGGCAGCCCACAAGAAGAGATATCATTTTGAATCACATCTGTAGGCAGGGTATCTATGGCCTGAGAGTCATAGAGCGAGTCACCAGTAGAGTCCTTAATAATGATCCGATTCCTGGTGCACTTGGATTGGAATTTCTGTGCTACAATGGAGTCAGACTTGTCACCCTGCTCGTAGTAGTGGTGATGGAGCCAACGAATTGTATGAGTGGCCTTTAAGGACAGGAACTGGATAAGGGCCTGCTTCAGATGTGGACGCTAATGTCATCGAAGCAGTGATTTCTCACGGTTCGCAATTGCAAAAATATGCTAATGACCAATATGCTGCAGCTGTGCAGTGTTTAGAGACACCCACTGAAAGCATCTCACATCTGCCGCTCATGAACAAAACTGGAATCATTGAAAATATCAAACAAAGATCAGGTGGCCATTAGCCTCCTGAGTAAGTCTAAGCTGTCGCAGACATTGGATGTTTCAAGACACGCAGAGGGCTCTCCGGCTGCAAATTAGAAATGCAGTGGCTAAATTATGGACACTCAGAAAACAGTGTTTAAATGGTCAGACATACTTGCGTTTTTATAACCAGCCCCCTAATCTCTCCCAAATACTGACTATTTGTCACTCACTTTTGCAGATGAGTTGTAATCATAAAATAATCATTGCACATGCGTAGCGGGGTTTTCATGCATGCTCAATGGCTACCAATCGCTCAATCTGCATAAATATTGTCCATCTCTGAATCAGGCCCAAAGTTGTAGCTGATGAAGCGGTGCCATCTAGCGGTCAATTCATGCAAGGTTTGTTCTGGATCGTTACGGACGAAGAGCTCCTGAACAGGAGACGTGGTCCCAGGCTTCTCCTTTAATCAGGAGTAGGTCATCGATGTGCCATTGATGTTTCTAGGGCAGAAGAGAGGTAAAATCAACAACAAACAAATCCACAGATTGGTCTGAGCAGGAGATAGGAGAGTCACAGAGGGCGGTAGTAGTGGGATGATCCACTAAGAACATATTGATGCGTGAGAACACCCTGTTGGGGGCAGAATAGTGCAAGAAGTCACAGGCTGTGGGGTAGAGCACTCTCCAAGAGTAATACATGTGGTGGGATTTCATTAACGTAAGGAGTTTTATAGATTCTCTGGACTGAGAAGGCGGACGTTTAGAACTAACAGACCTATCAATGGGTGGTTCACCGCCCAGAATAATTCGTCCCCTAGTTAGCCGGGTTAGTTCAGAAAAATATGGGAAAAAAGTCCCCTGGGCCACATTGTAAGCATATCCTTTGGCTATATGTCCCTGTGTATTGGCATGGGTGGATTCAATTGAAAGGGGGCAGTTATGTAAGAGAATCGCAACACGGAGCTGATTGGTTGGAACTTTATCTCTGTTCACTTATCTCCATCCAAGTCTTAGCAAATAGACCCCTGTGTCTCTTGGAGCAAGGCTACGTGGGCGCAGTGATGCTTAAGAATTTGGAGGGCTGTGGTATGCTTATGAGGGGAAATGAGGCAGTTAACATTAAGGGAAACCAGTTTGAGTATTATAAAATATGTGGGAAACAGAGTGAGCCTGAGGAGGGCATCAAGATTAACCAGCAACAGAATAGAGAGGGTGGAGGGAAAGGGTTGGGGAAGGGAAGACAGGAGTGAGGCGGTACAGGGGAAAGAAGGAAAGACACGGGTTATTAGTAAAGGAGTAGGCGAGAGAAGAAAAAGTAGAAAGGAAGGTTAACACAGTGCATCCCACACACTTAATACATGGGGAATGTGGGCAAGGCAGATAGTGAAGTGGGACAAAGAAGAGAGGGAGGAACTTGAGGGGCAAAAGCGGAGGGACAGGTAGAGAAAATGAGTGCACAAAGCCAAGACTGGGAAGGGATATGTAGGTAGGGGAGGAGAAGGGGAGAGAAACAGCAGGAGCAGACTTGCGCAAAACTGCAGGCAGAGATCACAGATAATCCATAATGACACTTTCCCTGATCTGTGGCCTTGTTAGAGTCTCTGGCTGTAGTGACTTCTTGGTGAGATGGATGAGGTCATGCATTTGAGAGCGGGAGGTATATTTACTTGTTATCCCCAGTGATGAACTCGTTGTGCTTGATCAGACATTGTGATACCCAAAATTTCAGTTTTTAGTTTGTCATAGACCATCAGTAAGGCTCAAGTGAAAATATGCAGCGTGTGCTAGGCTGGGGAGAGAGACTGCCGCTGAGCAGCAGCAGTCTCCTCTCTCTACCTGCCCAATGTGCTACTGACCTGGTCTCTGCCAGGTCTCTCCAGCCAGCCAGGGCACAGGTAAGTAATACATACTCCCCCCCTCCTCAGCAGTCATTTAAAAATAGTAAACTGCAAAGATGTAAAGTATAAAGAAAGTGTAAAAAAGGATTTCCCTGTATTTGTGTACAATGGATGAGAGTTTATTGGCTTATTCTAGGTTACATACACATGCGCAGAATGCAACAACCGGCCGATTGCGTAGGTAATCGGAGTTGCAATCCTTGTTGAATCAGGCCCAAAGACCTCTGGATTTCCATCATGTAGTATTCAAGCCTTTGCGCTGGTTTTTTTGCAGTGTGCTGGAGGGAAACTTTATTTTTTTTTTCTGTAGTCCAGAGTAAACTGCTCCCTATACAAGCACCTGTGAAAAACCATTATGATATGAGCAACCACTATTTTGTATGGCGGGGCGCCTGCCCACACATGCATATGCAACGATATATCTGCATGGCTGTGATGCAAGGCCTACCGGATATGTCTGTGAACTACGTCGTTCACAGACATATCGGGTTTACACACCTGCTGATCAGCTACCAATATATCATTTCATTGAGCAATATATCTAGTGTGCAACCAACATTAGCGCATATTTATTTATAATGCTCATGTAAAATGTCTATTTAATAAAGAAGATTATTCATCCTGATGTGTTTCTTAAAATGGTTTTACATACTGAAAAGGAGGGATCTCAGTTGCTTTATGGTGCGTACACACTAGACGATATGCTCCCTGAGCGATATCGTCTAGTGTGTCCCCGGCAGGGTGTGCTCAATGTCGTTCATGACATTGAGCACACCTGCTGAACGATATCATTAACGATATCGTTCAGCGCCGGGCTCTCTTCCCCCATTCCCAAACATGCAGCAACCTGACGACATCGTCAGGTTGGCCTGCATGTTAACCCGATGAACGATGGTGACGAACGACTCGCGGGATCGTGCGTCGTCGTTATCGTTCATCGTTTTTGTGTTAAAAATGGACGATAAAGTGGACGTCTGAACGATAACGATATCGTTATCGTTCAGTCGTCCACTTTAATCACCCAGTGTGTACGCACCATAAGTTTGAGGACTAATTTTGTGCTTTTATTGCAAATAGAAAATATTTATATTAAAAATGTACTTAGCAGTTTTTCTCATCGAAGTACAAAAATAACATTGTGAAAGGAAAACATCAGAAGCAGCTCATTCTTTTGGTTTATGTGCACAGTATCAGACTGGCACATCAAGGGCACACCAGGGGAATGGAATGTTAGGGGCCCACTGAAAAACTTCCAACCCACCGCAGAACACATTTTTTTGTCCCCTCAGAAGGACCTCTAAGTACCAGTTGCATAAGCTAGGGACTCGGGGAATGTAGTTAGTACAAACACGGTAAGGTACACAGGCAGGACTGGCAGACACTAAGGATATGCAACACAGACAGGACAGGCAGATACTAAGGATATAGAACACAGACAGGACAGGCAGACACCAGATATGGAACACAGCCAGGACAGGCAGGCACTGGTTATGGAACACAGGGCCTGATTCAGACCCGCTTGCGAGCGATGAGCACTCGCAAGCGGGTTGATGTTGGCCAAGTGCGCATGCGCATGACGGAGCCGGCTCCGTCGTGCGCATGCGCGAGACCCGAATAACGATGGTCAAGCCGTCATTAAGGGTCTCGCACCAAAGGGGGCGTGCTGTCGATGGTGATTGACAGCACGCCCCCTTTGGTGGGCGTGCCAGGGGCGTGGCTGCCCAGACGGAGGCGTTCCCATGGGAACGCCTACCATCTGGGGCCGGCCCCACTGACATCACTAGTGATGTCAGTGGGAGTGCTGTTGGCTCTGATAGAGCCAAAAGCACTCCAGGGCTTGCGGCAGACGAGACCCTACCACAAGGGTCTCGTCGCAAGCCCGATGGTCGCGATGGTCTTGACCATCGCGACCATCATTTTGGCCGCTTGCTATAGCTGTGGGTGGTCACCCACAGCTATGCGAGCGGCCAGGAGGCCGCTCTTAAATTCAGGGGGACGGCCCTGATTCAGAGCGAGCGCTCTGTCAGAGCGTCCGGCTCTGAATCAGGGCCACAGTTAGGACAGGCAGACACTAAGGATATGAAACAGACAAGATAGGCAGACACATAGAATATGGAACACAGACAGGCTTGGGGCCCGGGTCTGACGCCGCCCTCCCCCCCTTACAGCAGCCCAGCACACAACGTGTGCTGAGCTGCAGTGGGAGACTTTTCGTGGCTGCTGAGCAGCAGCCACAGCAGTCTCCTATGCCTGTGGGGGGGAGTGATCACGCCCCCCCCCCCCCCTGGCTTTGCGCAGGACTGAGGGGGCTCAGAGACCCCCATCGCCAGCGCCACTTTGTGGCGCTGCAATTTTTTTTTCCACAAAGGGGCATGGCCACGCCCTCTGCGATTAGGCCTCGCCCTGTTACCCGGGCCCGCAGCGGCTCTTGGGAGGGCCTGCCTATACATGCTGCTTATATCCCTCCTATATATCTGATGACATGTTGGGCACAGGGCTGGTTCTACAACAAGTAGAGCCTTAGGTGGAATTTCTTTTGGTCCTCTCACAGATTGCACTGTTCCCTTACACAGCCCCCCCCCAATAGATCACACTGTCCTTTCATACACCCTCACAGAACACAATGTACCCTTACATAGCCCCCATCACAAATCACATAGTCTCCCTAACACAGCAGTTCCCCCCTCACAGACCACACTGGCCCCCCCCCTCACATATTACACTGGCCCCTCTAGCAAAGCACACTGGGCCTCATTAAGAGGCGGTTATTGGATGCAAGCGGTCGCTCTGAATCAGGGCGGCCGCTTGCATCCTGAACGGCCGCCTCCTTGTCGATCGTTAAGCTGTGGGTTAACACCCACAGCTCTAATGACCGACATTGGTGATGGTCGCGATGGTCAAGACCATCGGGGCTTACGACCAGACCCTAGGGTAGGGTCTGGGCACTCGTAAGCCCCAGGGAGCTTCCTGCTCTGTTCGAACAGGAAGTTCCCCACTGACATCAGCAATGATGTCAGTGGGGCCGCCCCCAAATGGCAAGCATTCCGACTGGAACGCCTCCATTTGGCCGGGCACGCCCCCGGCCCGCCCAGCAAACGGGGCAAGCTGTCACTCAACATCAACAGCTCGCCCCGTCTGCTAAGGGACCCCTAACGACGCATGCGCTGTGGGGCAACATCGAGTCGGTTGTGAGCGCTCAGCGCTCATGACCGACTCTGAATGAGCTCCACTGTCCTATCACACAGATCACACTGCCCCCTCACACAACAGCCCCCCCTCACAGATCCCAGTGGCCCCTCCACAGATCACATTATCCCCCTCACAGATCGCACTAAAATTCCTCCTGACACCTCTAGCACTAACCTGTATTCCTCAGGTCTTCTCTGACTGTGATTCCGCCCCTGCTGGTGGCCCCGCCCAGGCCCACCAAGCGTCTGAAGTCATGCTCAGGCAAGGCCAGGGGATCTTTATCAATAGTACAGATTGTCGCTGGCTGGGAAGCACCCCCGACTGCTGCCCACTAAGCCCCACCCCTCATAAAAGGAGGTGGCCTAATTACAGTGGCATACCTCTCAACATTCAGCCATCCTGGGGAGGGACTAGGGATGTGCGCCGGACCATTTTTGCCAGATTTGGATTTGGTTCTAATTCGTTGTCCGGCTTTGGATTTGCCAAACTGCGGTGACTGGCTTTAGATTTGGATTTGGATTTTTTTACAAAAATTGACAAAAAAAGCTAAAATCACATAAATTGGTCTTTTTTTTCTTCCTAGAGTATTATTAACCTCAATAACATTAATTTCCAGTCAATTTAGAACACCTCACAGCTTATAATATTGTTTTCAACATTATTTGCCAAAGGTTGCAGTGAGCTGACTGGTTACTAAGCGACAGAGCAGCGGCACAACGACACAGACACCACAGTATAAAGCACATCTATGAAACATTGCCACACAGCAGTGGCAGAAATGAAAAGTAGTGCACCCACCCAGTGGGGTACGGCCAGCAGAATCACAGTACTTGTTTACAAAGTAGGCTACGGCCCAAGGAGTCACAGTGCACAATCTTATTCACATTACACCGCACATAGTGCCCCTGATTCACATTACACCATAAAGTAGTGTCTCTTATTTATGTTACGACAGACAGCAGTGCCCCTTTTACACAATGCCCACAGTAGTATGCCCCCCAGTAGTATGCCCCCCCAGTAGCAGGCCCCCATTATTATGTCCCCCCAGTAGTATGCCCCCCCAGTAGTATGGCTCCCTAGTAGTATGCCCCCCCAGTAGTATGGCTCCCCAGTAGTATGCCCCCCAGTAGCAGGCCCCCCAGTAGTATGCCCCCCCAAGTAGTATGGCCCCCAGTAGTATGGCCCCCCAGTAGAATGGCCCCCCAGTAGTATGCCCCCCAAGTAGCAGACCCCCCCAGTAGTATGCCCCCCAGTAGTTGTACCCCCCAGTAGCTGTCCCCCCAGTAGCGCCCCCGGCCCTTACAAACATAAAAAAAATAACAAAAACTTACCTGAATCCCCGCTCCCGCGCCATCCGCTCTGCATCCACGCAACGAGGAGGGAGCCGGAAGATGGAGCTCCTGAGTGAGCTCCAGCTGGCTCCCTCCGTGCAGCAGCCAATGAGAGTCTGTGTGACTCTCAATGGCTGCTGTAACAAACACACAGCTGCCGCTGGCGGCTGTGTGTTTGTTCTGTGTAGGGCAGACCGCTATCACATCGGTTTGCCCTACACTCGAGGAGCCCTGATGTCGGATTCTCTAGTGAGAATCCGACATCAGGCGGCCGCCGTTCAGTCCCGAACGGGGATCCGTCAGGCGGGGAACACCCGAACAGCGTTCGAGTGTACTCGGATCCTCTATGTTCGGAGCGGTTTGGATTCCACAGAATCCGAACTGCTCATCTCTAGGAGGGACAGCTAAAAAGGGGCGTGACTTCATGAAAAAGGGGTGGGGCCTTGCTGCTTCCCCTGTTTTCGGCACTATGGGCATGCCCAGCACTCTCTGAGATGCTGGGCAGTCCCCAGGCTCTCCCTACACGAGTGAACAGATGCCTTGTGCATGCGCACGGCATCTGTTCTCCTGCACACCCGCTGCTCTGCTATGCAGAGCAGTGGTTTGTGCTCCCCCAACTGTGGCCCGCGGGTGGGACAGTGGGACAGAAAAACGGGGCTGTCCCGCTGGATGCGGGACAGTTGGTAGGTATGCAGTGGGGCCCACCGGGGAATTACCAGAATCCTACGGTGGCCCAGCCCAAGCCTGTGTGTGCATAGTTTTTGTCTCTGACCAAAAATACACCTTAAAATTAGAATGAAATATATATATATATATATATATATATATATACACTGGTGACAGCAGTGCCTTCACCCACCACTCACACCAATGTCAATGTGTGCCCTGTGCACAGACTGCTATGGAGCCTAACCTATACAAGTAAACATGGGCCCACAGCACCACTCCCCCCACCACTTGTTGGTTGCGTGCATATTGCCACACCTATCTCTTGCATTGATGATGTCAATAAATTTCGATTTTGTTGTTGCTCAGCTTTACCTTGACGGATCGAGATGAAACAAAGTGCAGGTTATTTCTAGGAGTTTCCACTACAAAATGATGCAGTTTTCAAGAAAAGTTTTTGTGCCAAACAGACACAATGGTCTTTTAATATTAGTATATATATATCTATATATATATATAAATATTTACATATGTAGCACAACACATAGATTTAAGATAGTTGCTTTATCTGTTCCAAGTCTGACCTCAATTAGGTCTGGAAGTACTGTATTTCCATTGAAACACTACAAATGGGTTTTGTTTTGCACAGCAAGTATCCGTAAGTCAGATTTTCCTCCATATAATTGATTTAGCAGCAATCGGGCATAGTATCCCAGAGGTAACAAGACACCATAGCATTATGATCAAATAGTACTGTAAAAACAATTAGAACATGCATCAGTAACGGTAGTGGAGGATTCTCTCTCTCTTGACATGTTGGGCTAGATTTACTAAGCAACGGCGATTGCAAGTCGCCAGTTTACTGTGGTTTTGACCCAAAATTTTAAATGGCAATAATATTAAGTGGAAAATACTCCTGGCGTTGCATTTAATGTTATTTACATTTTTGGATCAAAACCAGTGACGTGTGCTGAGGTGGCTGGGGAGGCACACATGGAGATGGGTCTGAGTACTGGGAGCCTCTCTCACCCCTTACCCACTGTAACTCTACCCTCATTTCACTAAGCTTCAGTGTCCATTGATTCTCCTACCTGCATCGCTGTATCTTCTCTTGCTGCTTGCTGACTGAGCTCTGATCTCTAAACACTGCAGTGCACTTCCTGGTCACATGACACATCCAAGGTGTTCATCAGTGCTCAAGGCATGCCCCCCCATTCTCAGAGGCATGCCTCTATTAGCTCTCTATCTGTTCAGCTTACTGCCCGTGGTTTGGCCCTGCCCCCAGTTCTGCAAGCAGTGTCTGACTATACAGAAGCGAGGCTGAGCTGTTCCTGCCTCATCTCTCATTTCCCTGGAGTCCCAGGAAGCTCCACACAGCTGAGGAGTGTTAATTATAAAAATCATTACAAAAAACAAAGAAGATGATTATAAGTTATAAATATCTTCTTTGTATTATTCTAATATAATCAGGGGCGTAAGGAGCCCTGTTGGACCCAGGTGGAGATGGGGGCATGGTCTAATCGTGGGAGGTGTGGCCACGCCCCCTTGAACAAAAAACAACACA
Organism: Taudactylus pleione; assembly: GCA_031769625.1. Taxonomy (NCBI): domain Eukaryota; kingdom Metazoa; phylum Chordata; class Amphibia; order Anura; family Myobatrachidae; genus Taudactylus; species Taudactylus pleione. The sequence continues at coordinate 16,190,814 of JAUIMM010000255.1, read as the reverse complement.
CATTTGCAGTGGCGCTGCGTGCTGGGGAGGGGGGCGCTGTGGGCCCCTCAGCCCGGCGCGAAACCAGGGGGGGGCGCAATCAGTGTGACCGCTCCCCCCCACAGGCATAGGAGACTGCTGTGGCTGCTGCTCAGCAGCCAAAAGCAGTCTCCCACTGCAGCTCAGCACACGCTGTGTGGTGGACTGCTGTGAGGGAGGGGGGGCAGTGCTGAACCCGGGCCACCGCCGAGCCCCTCTGGAAGCCCAGGCCTGGGTAAATAGTACCCGCTCACCACCTCTCTCAGCACCCCTGCATATAATGACACCATGAAATGTACCTGCGCACAGTGACGACACTGCAGCATGTACAGAACTGCATGAGGCAAGTCACGATAGCCTGCAGAAGGATACTGATAACCTTCAAGTCACAGCAAAATTACCATTGGACACTATTCTCTTTGTTATCACTTTGATGATACTGAAACCAAAGTAAAATTAAATCATTTAAGATGGATACTCTAGGACAGTAGTTCTCAGCCTCAACCCTCACATTTTCCCAACAGGTCATGTTTTGAGGAGTTCTGTCTGTGGAAGCAGGTGGGATCATGTGGATGATTAAAGTAATCAACAAAACATGACCCGTTGTTGGTACTTGAGGACTTGAGTTGAGATCCCCTTTTCTAGGACATAGCTGCTGCTAACATAATTTCTGATGTCATTATTATTAACAGAATGGCTGCCTCAAATACTCCCACAAGAGATAATAAAGGCGTGAGTATATGACACAGGGAGTCTTGCTGATCAAGCAAAATACATTAATGTTTCCGCTTTTTTGTGGCTATAGAGGCTGTCCAAAACAGAGACAGATAAAAAATATTCCTATAAATAGATTCGATTTGTCATGTTTCGTGCTCCAATAAAGAATAGCTCTGAGAGCCCTTACTATTGCCCTATTAGATTTAAGTATCCCTTATAGGTGGGGATTCCGGTTTTCAATGCAAGGCGCAATAAGGAAAACACCAGATGTAATTTGAGATCCAGACAATGGGCCTGATTCATTAGTGATCGCAACTGCAATTACGCACGCAGACCCACTGCAAAAATAGGCTAATGTTTGCAATCGCTATGCCATCACAGCAGTGGCATAACCAGGGCAGGGTGAGCGGGGCACGTGCCCTGGGCACCATGGCAGGCCCAGCAGAAGGGGGCGCCGCTGGCTGAGACACAGTGGCCCCCCCCGCACCTCCATTGCTCCCTGACTAAAAATAGAACAAACAGGCAAGTTTGCCTGTTGGTGCAGCTGGGAGACTGTAGGGGGAGCTGCAGCAGAAGCGTGCAGCCCCTCCCAGGTAGTCTCCCCATTCTCTCTATACTGAGAGCTGCAGGTGCTGCTGGAGGTGACTGTGACAGGGTCATTCTCCATCCCTGGCGCTCTCTCTGCTCCGGACCAGCCAGGTAAGAGTATATTTTTTTTGTAGGGATGGGAGGGTGGGTAGGGAAGGGTGACTTTTACTTGGCTGGCTGCATTTGTGGTGAATGGTGTGTGTATGTGTGTCAGTATCTGTCAGTGTGTGTGTGTGTGTGTGTCTGTATCAGTGTGTGTATCTTTCTCAGTGAGTGTGTATGTATATGTGTCAGTGTGTGTGTATGTATATGTCAGTGTTTATGTGTCAGTATGTGTGTGTGTATGTGTCAGTGTGTGTCTGTGTGTTGAGAGACAAGCAGGGGAGAGGTGATGGTGTGTTGAGAGTTGACGCTGGGGGGATGATGGTGTGCTGAGAGTTAACGCAGGAGGGGCAGTGATGGTGTACCAAGAGACGAAGCAGGGGGGGCAGTGATGGTGTGCTGAGAGACAACGCAGGGGCGGCAGTGATGGTGTGCCGAGAGACGAAGCATGGGGGGCAGTGATAGTGTGCTGAGAGACGATGCAGGGGGGGCAGTGATGGTGTGCTGAGAGATGAAGCAGGGGGGCAGTGATAATGTACTGAGATGAAGCAGGGGGGCAAGTGATGATGTGCTGAGAGATGATGCAGGGGGGGGCGGTGATGGTGTGCTGAGAGATGATGCAGGGGGGTGATGATGGTGTGCTGAGAGACAACGCAGGGGGGCAGTGATGGTGTGCTGAGAGACGATGCAGGGGGGGCAGTGATGGTGTGCTGAGATGACTCGGGGGGAAGGCGATGGTGTAGCTAAGAAGAGACGACACAGGGAGGGAGATGATGGTGTGGCTAGGAGATGATGCAGTGAGATGATGGTGTGGCTGAGAGATGCAGGGGGAAGGAAGTTACACAGGGGGAATGAGTCTGGTTGAACAGCTAGCTATTGTAGATGATGACCTTCTTAGTAATCGTACACAAACAGGCATCTTCCGGACGATGTGACCTGCATGAATAGTGAATACCGACTGAAGACGCCATCGCCCCAGGGAGGATGTATTTCTTCAGAGGTTCCACATTGTGAGAAACCACCGTAAAGGTAAGGTGCATATGGAATAGAAAGGAATGTTTCCAGACTAACAAGAAATTGGTGGCGTGTCATGCTGGCCCGCCCCATTTTCAGTAGCCACGCCCCTTTCATTGTTTGAACACGTCTATTTTTTGTGTGCACAAAACAGATTTTGCTATGGGGAGGGGGGGGGGGGGCGCAAATCTTAAATTTGCCCTGGGCTCCAAAGACCCTAGTTACGCCACTGCATCACAGCAAAACATAAGGACGCCCATTTCCCCTTACTCACATCCATAATACATTGCAATTCTGCAAAACCATCGATAACATCGATTACCATTGGAGCCTCATGCACAATTGCACAAGGTGAGACCTTACTCAGAAATTGCTAACCTCGTTGCACGCAGTGAGATCTCAAGCTGTGTATGACATCGCAGTGACTAATTTGTGCACGCCCCTGTAACGGTGTTCAAAAGCACTGACAAGCCTGTGTTTTGCTGATCCCCCGTCCACACCCCCAAACGCTCACTTCCTGACAATCGCTCTGCGATGGGTCTGTGTGGTACAATTCGTATGCCACTGCGAGGCATACGTATGCGCAGAACGCAACAATCGGCTGTCTGCATGCGTAATCGCAGTTGCAATCTGTAATGAATCAGGCCCAATGTCCACTAACTGCTGAAATACAGCTCAAGCGTCAGAAATTCACTTATTTGATTAGCAAGCACAATACCCGTACCTGTGTATGATAATAAAACACAGGATAGCATTGAGAGCAAATGCATCACAATGAAAAGAGAAAAAAAAATCTAATGCTCATCAGGCCAACAGAGAAGCCCACAAGCGGGAGGCGATGTAAGGGAGTGGAAAAGGACACAGCTTAGCTTAGAGGTTACAACTGGACACAGCAGAACCCCTGCATTGGAGACCTTTTAGTAGCAGAGTGTTTCTGGTAGCCAAGTCCAGAACATATCAAGAGCTCAATTTATATATAGAGTCCAGAGAGACAAAGGCAGATTTAGACCTCATGGTGCCCTAAGCAAGACACCAAATTGCCCCCCCTTCCTCAAACAATCCCCCCATGTCAGTGTATGCCAAATCCACACCCCAGTCAGTCAGTGTATGCCAACCCCCCCCCCCCCACATTGTTGCAGGTGAAAGTAGGTACAAACTGGAATCAGTAAAGGTAAATGTATTCCAAACAACCATCCTCCCAGCCTCCGGCCCAAACACTCCGCCCCCTCCACTGACAGTTGCCACAAAGCCCCTCCATCCCCCGCCACACCCGCACTGGCTCCCCCCATCCCGCTAATATCAATGGCAGCAGGCGCACCTCACCTCCTGTCTTCTTGGCTCCTCTCTCTGTGGCTGTGCATGTGATGTGACACATTACACACAGGCAGCACAACACAGTGGAAAGCAGGAGAGGAGACAGAGCAGCACCCGGCAGCTGTCCAGAATCAATGCGCTGACAGTGTGCTGGGGCCCGGAAGTAAAAATGCACTCGGACACCCTGCTATACTACAATAGCGACCCTAAGTTGCCGTTTTGGTAGCATAGCGGCAAATCCGCTACTGCAGAGAGAAGTGTCCAGGAGTCAGGGATCATACACATACCCATCCCTTTATAACAGCTTACTTACTCCCACATATACTACCCACACTAATGCACCCTCTCAACTGTCCCAAACTTTTAGCCGTGATTCTTCTGTTTTAGCTGTGCACTTTTTCAACTAGAATGTAAGCCGCCTAAGCAGGGCACTTCCTACCCTTTGTTCTCTTGTCTGCCTTTATTTTATCTACCTTGTATGTCTTGTTTTATGTATGCCATGCTTTCCATACTGTGTAGCACTATGGCGTCTTACAATTCAATGATAATAAGACGGAGAGCCCAGAGTATCTTGAAGTTGATAAACCCCCTATGATTGTTTTTGTGACTGTGGCCCTGATTCAGAGCCGGACGCTCAGACAGAGCACTCGCTCTGAATCAGGGCCGTCACTCTGAATATTTAGAGCGGCCTCCTGGCCGCTCATATAGCTGTGGGTGACCAAAGTGTTCTTGCATTGTTGGAAGAAGTTGCTGTTGGAGGATGTTTTAGTACCATTCTTTATTAATGGCTGTGTTCTTAGGCAAAATTGTGAGTGAGCCCACTCCCTTGGCTGAGAAGCAACCCCACACATGAATGGTCTCAGGATGCTTTACTGTTGGCATGACACAGGACTGATGATAGCGCTCACCTTTCCTTATCCAGAGAAGCAGTTTTCCAGATGCCCCAAACAATCTGAAAGGGGATTCATCAGAGAAAGTAACTTTACCCCAGTCCTCAGCAGTCCAATCCCTGTACCTTTTGCAGTCTGTCCCTGATGTTTTTCCTTGAGAGAAGTGGCTCCTTTGCTGCCCTTCTTGACACCGGGCCATCCTTAAAGTCTTAGCCCTGTGTCATGCCAGCAGTAAAGCATCCTGAGACCAATCATGTGTGGGGTTGCTTCTCAGCCAAGGGAATGGGATCACTCACAATTTTGCCTAAGAACACAGCTTGTTATTTTACTTCAGTATACCATAGTAACATCTGACAAAAAGGTCTAAAAACACTGAAGCAGCAAACTTTGTGAAAAACAATACTTGTGTCATTCTCAAAACTTTTGGCCATGGCTGTACGATCGTGTTTGCAAACACAATTCTTGGTAAATCCCTGTGTTGTATTCCTGTCTATGGAAAGTACTTGCAAGTTGGTTTGATACTGTATTGACTTCTTTTTGTGTGTTCGACTGTATTTTGAAGGCAGAATCCTGTTCTTACACCCGTGTTTGCCTTTAGTAAATCTCTGTGTTAGAAAATCAGGGAAAACACTCCCAGCAATGCAATCTCGGACAGACACCACTCTTAGTAAATATATCCCTCAGTTTTATGGTGTTTATTTGTTTTTAATATATTTTGTTCTCATATTTGGTAACAAAAATAACCAAGTGCTTGTTATTTTTTGCACTATATCAGTTTTAATTTGAATCCAATGTGTGAGCAGGTGCTTATTGTAAACAATCATTCATAATATGGAATTCTATGTTGCTAGTGTGTATAATGATCACTATACTGACTTAGAGGCATACTTCCCTACTTGAAAATAACATACAAGTGCATGTGGCGATGAAGAATGAGTAACTGCACCTTCTGAGAGGCGTATCATAAAATAGACTTACGTTCTAACTTTAAGAGCCCAAAGCAGTTAGATACATAGTTCAATACATATAAAGACATGTCCTGTAATGGAGCACACATCCATCTCCAGTAAATAACCACATTCCTTTGGCACAAATCATCTGTAATTCATCACACATCATCTATAAGTTATCACACATCATTTGGTACACACACAGTCAATCAACTAGCAATCAGTTTGGAGAGTGGTGCCATTTTCTTATAGCACACATGAAGGGCCATGACTGGGTGGGCTAGGGGACACGTGACCTGGGCACCAGATTTGAGGGGGGTGCTGCAGGGCCAGCTCCAGGTCCGTTTGACCAGTGTGGACAAACAGGTGCCATCCCATTGGGGTTGTGGTGCCACAGTTTTGAGAGAGCAGCACCCCTCCTCCCTCCCTGGCAACTGAGCCTGCAAGAGCTCATTGTACTGGGCTCTTGCAGGCTCAGTCGCGGCTTGGGCAATCAGCAATGCAGCAGCATGATGTTATAGGTCACCCAGCCCCTGCCCATGCTGAGGCTGGCTGCGCTGGTGAGGGGCTGGCTGTGGAAGGTGATGAGGGCTGGCTGAGGAAGGTGATTGGCTGAGAAAGGTGTTGGGAGCTGGCTGAAGTATGTGATAGGGCTGTGTGAGGTAGGTGTTGGGGGCTGGCTGAGGAAGGTAATGGGGGCAGGGACTGGCCGAGGAAGATGATGGGGACTGGCTGAGGAAGGTGATGGGGGCTGGCTGAGGAAGGTGACGTCACATGCACTGAAGAACAGTGTGTTAGGAGCCTGCCGCCGCTGCCGACTTAAGGAGGAGCAAGGAGAAGACCGAGATACGGGAATAGGGGAATGGAGACTGCTGCAAAGACACCGGGAGAGGGGGGGGGGTCAAATTGACCAAAGCGTCTTTCTTATTGCAGAAGAGAAGTCTGGAGAGTGCCGCTTTACCTACATGCATATTTGTCACACACACTAGTATAATATATCTTTTTTTTATCCACCTTACTCTGTTGGAGTGTAGACGTGAACTCCAGAACAACATACAATAAATGTAGAGCATGATCTTTCTTCTTGGCATTCAGAGGAAAGTATATTATTTGGATGCATTTTAAAAGCGTTTTAAATAGCCAATGCAAATATACAAAGCTAATCCATTTTCCTGGAAGGTAATATGCATTTCTGATTGAAAAGTCATGAAAGACAATACAATGAGGTAATCTTCCTGAGCTAGTGTTGTGGGTTTTTTTTTTTTTTTTAAATTTCCAGGTGGTTTTCACATTTGGAAAATTTATATGGTTTGGAGTTCTTGCTGTACCTTTTGCTAAACAATTTTCCATTTTGCAGTCAAACAACATTTGCCATTTTCCAATATATTTTTTTTGTACTAAACTGGACGTACATGTTTTTTTCTGTTTGATAATTGTAGCTCCTGAAACGGATCATAGTGCTTTCATAAATCAATGTTAAGCTGTTGACTATATATAGCCATTTGTGTGAAGGAATAACCTTCACAGTATTATATGAATGGATAATTGAAGAGTTAACAGAGATTAACAAGATTTCTGAACTTTTATGTAAATTTACAGTATTCTGAAATATTAATTTGAAAACTAACTGGAAAAATGTACAAATAGATGTGCAAATGTGCCCCTAGCAACCAATCAGAGGTTTGCATTCATTGCATCTGATTGATCAAAACTGATTGCTGATTGGTTGCTACTTCACATTTACAATTCAGGACTCATTTAGGACTCTATTTACTACCATGGTCACAGTGCAGGAGCCGAGAGACCAGCTGTCCAGAGCCCCTGGAGGACATCTCCGGAGCAGACCGCACAGCTGATCACTGGGGCCTCGCTCCCGGCTCTGCTCTGCCTGTTAGAGCAGAGCAAGAGTTGTGGAGCCGGGGAAACCCTGGATAACACCATCTCCAGGTGGCATTATTGTCACAGGGCTTCCCTCGATACTGTTTCACATTTTATTTTTAGTAAATCTCAGGCAGATCGCATTTCCCATTACAAATCTGGGAAATGCGATCTGCTTACTAAAAATATGTAATAATTAGGCTTTGGAGTACAATTTTACGAATTCTACTCCAATTGCCCTTTAGTAAATTTATGTGAAACTAAAATAAGGTAAAAAGGCTTTTTATTAGTAAAAATAATGTTAATAAATAGAGCCTAGAGTTTTAGGCGCACACATTTCAAGATATGTACAAAATCAATAGCTATTGCAGCCACAAAGTATCTGATGCATTTACACCACACTTTCCGCCTCTAGCACAATGGCACACCACACACCTATTCACAATACTTACCTCTCCATTGGCGCCGCAGATATCATTGTGAACTTTGCGCGGGCACCATGTTTCCAGCAATCTGCGCACCACAGAAATCACTGATAAAACGGTGCATGGGCCATTATCATTGAGATTGACGCATGTGCAGTAGACAAGCGTTGGCAAGGGGGGGGACTCGCGGAAACTGCACACAGTCCATCCCCCTTTCTTGAACTGCCCCTGCTTGTGTCATTTATGGACAATGGTTGGTTAGGATGCACTTCGCAGTGGGGTGGAGTTCGGGGACGTGTGGTTGGGAATGTCTGGGGTGAGGGAGGGGGGATAAGGGCTGGTGCTGCAGCGTATTAGTAGAGGTACCTGGTCCTACTTTGGGTTTGCTTGATACTGGATGGGTTACGTGCGCTCCTGGGTAGTTGTGTGTAGGGGTGGGGGGTGGGGTATGGAGGGAGGGAAGTGGTGGTGGGCGGGGTTGGGTGGTCAGTGTGTATTGTGGTGGGTGTCTTGTGGTGGGGTGCGAAGAACACACAGAAGGCTGGGTGAGTGAGTAAAGGTGATATAATTTATTTGTGTTAATTGTGTTGACACAAGTTCCTTCCTTTGTTTGGAGGCACAGGGCTCCTCCGGAATTCATTGTCACATACAGCCGGCACACACCACGCCGCAGCTACCATCGTGTCACGCGTACTGCCTCGCACCTACACAAGGGCGAATACATACAGCCAGTGGGTCAATCCTGCCCTGCAACCACGGGCACGTGGACGGCCCACGTCAGCCTAACAGAACACTTGGCCCCAACTGGACATTGAGAGAGCCGCTCCCTGCCACATTAGTTGAGCACCTACCGGTAGGTACAAACCACCTCTCCTCACCAGTGCGGGACGCCGCCATTGGGGACAATTCCCAACCACCACCACTAGGGCATCCCAGTTCCCAAGACTGTAGACCATAGGTCCAGCAGGGGAACATGCAGTAGTAAGGAGTAAGGACCGCATGTAAAGGAGCCACCTCAAAAGGTCCACCCATCCCCCATACTGTGGATTGCACCAGTTCACCCCCACCGGGCAGCACGCCCCCACGAACAATCCAGAGACAACGAACTCCCGAGGAGCACTGTGCCTCCAAACAAAGGATGGAACTTGTGTCAACACAATTAACACAAATAAATTATAATCACCATTACTCACTCACCCAGCCTTCTGTGTGTTCTTCGCACCCCACCACACAAGATACCCACCACAATACACACTGACCACCCAACCCCCCCCACTTCCCTCCCTCCACCCCCTCCCTCCCCCCCACTTCCCTCCCTCCACCCCCTTCCCTCCCTCCACCCCTCCCTCCACACCCCCCCCCCCCCCCACACACACACACACACACACAACTACCCAGGAGCACACGTAACCCATCCAGTATCTGGTGTCATTTATGTTCCTCCTCATTCCTATAAAAAAAATACAATGGTAAACAATTACAGGGCTGGATATCAGAACATAAGACATAAGAATTACAGGGATGGACATAAGGAATACAAACACTTGGGTGGCATGGGGTTGACAATAAACAGGAAGTATTAACTTAAAACAGGAACACTTCAATGATGCTTTGATTAGACGAGGCACACAACACACTTTCTGCTCAAAAGCATTGTCTCATCTTGACAAATGTATCACGCTGTTCCACCTCCACCCCCTCCAGCTCCCTCCACCTCTTTTCATTCTGGCAAAAGTTCTGTTTGACTCACTGATAGGCTAAAAAGAAGAAATAGTGCCAGAACAAAAAAAAAAATCTATAACCACCTACTGATAATATTTTATAGAATATAGTTGCTTTCCTCTAATTAGATTGTAAAAGGACAGCAATAGACTATGACAAACCACAACTTCAAGCCAGATAAATCCATCCAATGCACATTTTATTGGATATCCAGTGAAAATTAGAGCCAGATACTGCACAGAATGCTAAATATATCTGGCTTAGTAAGGCGTCAGTTTGGGAGACACTAGGGCTGTATTATTCCACGCTCCTTTTTATGGACTTTGGACTCGATTCAGACCCGCACACTAGATGCGTATGCAACTTTCGGCAAGGCAAGTGATCGCAGGGCAAGGCATTAGCACGCCCACTATGTCTCAGCGTGCAATCGCATTGTGTATGCAGATGCCCACCAGCCTGTCTTAAGATGCCGACTTGAGCACGTCATCTCCAGGATGTATATGCAACCATCGGTACATCGAGTACCATCGGAAGTGAACGCAGCGCTTGCGGCTGACCATACCCTACTGCAAGCACTTCAGTGTAAAATTCAGCCAGGTGACGTGTACTATGACGCTGCGTCTTAATTATGCACGCCTCTGAAACGCTGTTGAGACGGTCAGGCATGCCTGCGTTCGCACCTCCACTCCCCCGTTTTCATAAACCAACCCCTGTCACCACCCACAAACAGCTTCTCCTGTCACTCACTCAGCTGGGCAGTCTATGCACTGCGAGCATACAGTTCCCGTTCGCTGGGACTGGTTCACACACGCGCACTGTGATGCGTACGCATGCGCACAATGCAAACATCAGCAGTCTGCGTGCAAACGCTTCTTAGCGAGCGGGGGAAATGTTTTTTTTTTAAATTTACTTTTAATGTATTGTCTGGACTATTGGGGTGGTATTTATTAATTGTAAATACTATTAAATATGATGTCAGGGCTTGTGGGGAAATCTTTATTAAATATGAATATTATTAATTTGCAGGGAGGGAGACCTAACTATTAAATTTGGAAGCTTCTAATTTAACATTGGGGCTAGTTTGGGGGAGGGAGGCCTAGTATGTTCACTAATTGGCTTTCCATATTTCATGTACCTATCCTTTTTCCAAAGAGGACCCTAAAGGCCCCCATACACGGTTCGATATAGCAGCTGATCCAACGGATTGGGACAATATCGCTGCTATATCGTACCGTGTGTGGCCATGATATCGGCCAGTGCGCGCTCCCATGGGGTCGTACATCGCACCTCCAGATCTTACTGCATGTTCACTTGATCTGGGGATGCGATGTACGATCCCAAGCAGCGCTATGCGGGTGGGGGAGGGGAGTGCCGGCATATAGGGCTGGTGACCACCCGATCGCTCCGTGTGTGGAGACCACCCGATATGTCAGTCGTCAGATCACAAGTTGCATCACAAGGTGGTTGCTCGTTATTTCTCTCCAAGATTTGATACATCTCCCCGATTGTCACCTCCTTAATAAGAATGTTGCCATGTTCAGCTGCAGTCTAGTACTGAGATCAGGTTTGTCACTCACAACGCAGCAGAAATAAGTTAAGTTACAAAACCTATGTAATTACACCGGTAGCCACTAAATGGTGATATTAACAAGCAATGCAAAACGTAAGAGAATGCAGGGCTTACCACTAAAGCAACCATCCAACAAAAATGAAAGGCAAATTAATAAAACTGACTTTACATGTATACAATTAATACTAAAACATTTCTGATGTCGAACCAATAGATTGTGAGATAAATACTATAAAAGATATGTAATTCAAAACGGTGTATTTCTGAAAAAAACAAACAAAAAAACCCACTATGGAAATGCTCCCAGTCATCTGGTTTCAAACAGGCAGTCTGGAATAGCTTCTGTTGGAGTCCAAGGCTGCCACGATACCACCACTACCACGGATCTATCTGCTACCATGGTGAAACAGAGTCGGCGGCATTTCAAACATAGCACCGGCCGTGAGCCAATCACAGCTCGCAGAACGGCAGCCAATCAAGATCAGCCGCTCCTGATTGGCTGGCGTTCCGCGAGCTGTGATTGATTCACTGCTGGAGCCATATTTGAAATGCCACTGGCGCTATGTTTGAAATGCTGGCGGCGCTGTTTTTCCATGCCCAGCGGCAGGCGTGGCCATTCATAAAATATGGCATAATGGCGAATGGGTGGTCTGGTGCAACCCCGGACCACCCCCCAGTTTCACAGGTCACTTTTCTAGGTCACCCAGCAGGTGCACAGGTTTACTCATTACTCACTGTCACATTTTAAAAGATCCACAGGTGGAGCTAATTATTTCCCTTGTGATTATGTGAGGGGAACTGGAATACATGCACTGTTTGAGGTCCTGAGGACCGAGTTGGAGAACCTGTGCTCTATTCTAATTCACAATGTAAAGTACATGGTGAGCTCTAATCTACAACATTACAATAAAAAACTCAGCAACAATTCCTATATAGAGAGGCCCAAATTTACTGTGGCTGTTCTGCCCACAAATCTACAACTCACATTAACAGTTCAAACTCCACAGTGCTTAGAGATGTTCAGCTATAAAATTTTGCCATACAATGTGACCATCAAGCTTGAACATGATCAACTCTAGATTTTTAATCTAATGTGAAGCTCGAGACTGCAAATTTTCGTACGAGTTCAAGAACTGGGAAACAATCGAGTCCCTTTAACCCACTAGGCACTCCCAATTACAATCACTCTGCCCACTTCATTACCAGATCCGTTTCACGATACAACAAAATATACCAATTGCTCGGATGTTGAAATAAAAAAAGATCCAATATTGTGACAAAAAATTCACTCTCTGTGCAGTGCACTAAGTGCTTCCTGTATGAGCAGCGCTCTCATAGCACTTGGTCCAGGGTCGTACTAAGGGGTCTATCCTGAAGAAAATTCTAACGGAATTGTTACTTATCATATATTGCATCTGTTCGATGCGATATATAGCTTTGTTAAGCAGCAATTTATGTATACTTACCTTTTCGGCAATGCGATCCAGGGGTTAATTCTTCGGCTGCGGTCCAGAGTAGCCGGCAGGCGAAGGCAGATCCTTCCTGCGCATGCGCCGGTGGCTGAGGTCAGGAGAGGCTGCAGTGGCTGCTGGGACATCAAGAGGTGCAGAGCCTGTGCCAGGTACTGCGGGCAGAAGACAGGGAGGTAAGAACCTACCCTGCCCGCTTTTTGATGGCGAATCTGAACACACAGAAGCGGAAAGCTCAGCTTTCTGTTCTTTAATGGATCGCACTCACCATACCAAAGTATGGCGATGAACTCAGCCACGAAGTGGGGGTGCCACTGGAGAAGTAATGAACTTCTCCACGGTAACCAGCTCTGTGATTTGCACCAAGCACAGAAAAGCTCTATTTACCGCAAAACAGGACTTTTCTCTGCTCCATGAATAGACCCCTAAGCCTTCAAGGGGCTCCTCTTGTCAGCACCGCCCCCTGGCAGTGCCCACTGTGTGTGTGCCTCCTCCTCCCGCACCTCCATGAGGCCACAGCAGCATCTCGCTGCTGGCGGCAGATGCTGGAGACAAGCAGAGTCATCCCCTGACAGCAGTATTCCCGAAAACTGAAGTATTTGGGCACATTATGCAAATGTTTCTTGGCCCTTCCTTATCTCCCCGCTAGGTACAGGCCAGTTGGCTTTACCCTGCATGCTAAATAGAAGAAAGTATTTGCAGCATGACGCGTCCAGGTACAGAGTTGCTTGTTTTTTATGTCATCCCTACACAGAATCAGCCCCATAATGAGGACATCTAAGGCTCTTGACTTGGCAACAGGTTGGAAGGGAGAGGGCAATGAAATAAAAATCCATACTCTTTCGATAAAAAAGTTAAACTTTTCTGTAGATCAATTAATTACTAGGTAATTTATAGTATATGTTCCTCATATACAATGTTTGTGCTAGTTTGTGGAAGGGATTAGTAGGGAAGAATTTCAATTGACACTTGTGGCAGCCGAATAAAAAGTATGTCTGACAACATATAAAATAAATAACATTCATGGTTATAGGCACCTGAACAAACAACAGTGAATAAACTATGACACAAACATTGCCGTTCCCCTCAGCTCCACTCCTTCAGGAAAGAACATGGTACAATACATTTGTTTTTCATATTCTACTAAATTGCTTCACATGTTTTTTATTAAAATGCCATTTCAGAAAAATTTACTTTTTTTTAGGTTTGAGGCTAGTTACATATTTTAAACACAAGAAACATTTCTTTTACACATTTAAAATGTTTAACTTGTTTGCCCTCAAACTCTCTGAAGTGTTAACTATTCAGACTATTCTAATGCAGTACAATTGCAACTCAAAGGCAAAACCACCTTTTGCCTGTATTTATATTGCTTACATGGTTTCAGCATTCTGTGCTAGCTTCTTGGGACCCGATGGACACACCTAAACTATGCGTTTCCATTAAATTTATCATCAGATTAACCAAGGTGATGGGTTCAAAGTAGAGCCTACAAACTGGTGACCCATGACAGAGCATACGGCACATTTATGTTATATAACTCAGTTTCATTTAACCTATTTGTCTGAACGACCATTTTCCAGTGTTTTGGAGCTAAATGGCAGATTGTCATTTGCTCCTATACATTACCAGATTTTTATTCCAAACAGCTAAACTAGTTGTTTGGTTGGAATACAATATTTAGGTGTATGCCCAGCTCTGCAGGGTAACATAATATATGCATGGTGACAATGCCCTGCTCTAAAGATATTTTGTCTAAAATCTAAGGCATAGTACAAACTCATTCATTACACATTATTTCTTCTCCACCCATAACAAATCTGCTAGACACTAGATGATGTATGCATCCAGCAATGGCACAATATATTGGGCGGTCCGAAAACATTGTTCCCCCTCCGCATCCAGAAGCATGGTGTAGTCTGCCAAATCTTCAGATTGCAAAACAAAAAATATGGTAGTTGCTCAAATCAGCTTCATGACATACCACAGGTGCTTATAAAGTGCGGGGTTTACACTGAGCACAGAAAAAATAGATTTTCGCTCCAGCACACTGTAGCAGAATCAAAAATACTTAAATCCTACATAATAATAGAGATTCAGAGGTATTAGTTACATACATTTGCAAATATATGAATAAGCGCCAGGCCAATCGTCAAGGCTCCTCTATACTGGCGTCCCTAACATTAAGGGGTTCACATCTGAGAAGCAAGGCACCCCAAAACATTCTAGCCAAGGACCATCCCCAGGGTATCACACGAAAATTGGAAAAAAGGTGATAGTGAAGTGTAAAGGATAGATATGTAAGGATAAATCAATAAGTGTTAATGAAATGTGAAAGAATTTAAAAGACATAAATAATATACAAACAATTAGAGAAGTGATAAAAATATTCTATGGGCACGATTCAATTCAGCGCCCGGAGCTATTCAATTCATTGCGCTGTTAGGTCGGGGAAGGCGCGATAACGGGCATTCCCTGCCCTAACTTCCTGGCACGAGGCTGTTTTCCCGGCGCTAAGGGCAGAAAACAGCCTCGTGCCGGGACTTTTGTCGGATTTCTTCTCTCATCCCCGGAGGGATGAGAGAAGAAATCATTAGTCGGACTTGTCAGCGCGGTGTATTGAATAGCTCCGGGAGCTAACTCCCGGAGCTATTTACATCGCGCTGAATAGAATCGAGCCCTATGTGAGTTAAGTGGTGATGCCATGAGAAAGGTTCCGCCAGAACAATCCCGGGGGCCCCACTCCAAACGCTCGCCCCAAAATAATTATTGCTACATAATGGTAGCACCCACTCTGGGGCATATAATTACAAATGAGTGTACTGCATGATAACAGCACATATATGAGCTGAGAGCTAAGTTAACTTGGAGATACCCCAAAAAACCTCCACATGGCACTATAAGGATCAGCACCCTCCTTCTAATGCTGACTCCCTTCATGCCTCTCCAAACAAAAAATATGGTAGTTGCTCAAATCAGCTTAATGACATACCACAAGTGCTTGTAAAGGGCGGGGTTTACACTGAGCATAGAAAAAAGGGATTTCCCTCCAGCACATTGTAGAAAAATCAAAAATACTTAAATCCTACATAATAATAGAGATTCAGAGGTATTAGCTACATACATTTGCAAATATATGAATAAGCGCCAGGCCTTGGCTAGAATTTTTTAGGGTGCCTTGCTTCTCGGACGTGAACCCCTCAATGTTAGGGACGCCAATATAGAGGAGCCTTGACGATGGCCTGGCGCTTATTCATATATAAATGTATGTAATTAATACCTCTGAATCTCTATTATTATGTAGGATTTAAGTATTTTTGATTTTGCTACAGTGTGCTGCAGGGAAAATCCCTTTTTTCTGTGCTCAGATCTTCAGATTGGCCTGTAGGCAGATCTGAAGATACGACGCATGGGAGCACGCAATAGTGCGTACACACTGGACGATTTGTCATTCCAATTCACCTCAAAACAATAAATTGTCCAATATACCATCTAGTCCTCAAGGCACACCAATAGCACAGGTTTTAAGGAATCCATGCTTAAGCACAGATCTTTAAACCAAAATAACTGAGGCACTAAGTCATCTGTGCTCAAGTATGGCTATCCTTAAAACCTGGACTGTTAGTGTGCCTGGAGGACCAGGTTTGGGAAACACTGATCTAGTGTGTACCCAGTTTTAGTCTGTTAGAAAATAATGTGTGCCACATGCCAACAGCTACTAAATGGGTGATCCTTTAACTTGATCCTTTCAATAGAATGTTATAGATTCCATTGTATTATGCTTTTGACAGAAACATACTGCAACACTTAATAATTTAATGGAACAATCCATCCCATTTTGGAATGACTAGGCCAACAGTAAAGCCCCGTACACACTGGACGATGTGTGTACAGAGCGATGTCGGATGTAGCAGCCCATCGGCGGTGCAGACATCGCCAAGTGAATACACACTGGCAGATGCCGGCAATGACAAATGACAGCGGTGGGAAGCGGGGCCATGCTGCATTCGGCAGCATGGCATCGCTAACGTTATCCCCAGATTGGGCTGCATGTACAGATGACTGGGGATATTGTTAACCACCCGCGGGAGCGCGCA
Source organism: Taudactylus pleione (assembly GCA_031769625.1). NCBI lineage: Eukaryota > Metazoa > Chordata > Amphibia > Anura > Myobatrachidae > Taudactylus > Taudactylus pleione. Next base: position 16,174,060 of record JAUIMM010000255.1, on the reverse strand, counting down.
TCGTTTCTCTGTAAGTGCATACACACTGGACGAATTGAACGATATATAAGATCTGTAAAGTAATACATTAGAAAGTGATGAAGTACCAACCAATCAGCTCCTGACATTTTTCAAACACTGCTTGTAACATGACAGTTAGGATCTGAGTGGCTGGTAGTTTATCACTTTCCAAATTATCACTTTCTAGAGCTTAGTACAAATGACGTTAATTTATTTTTTTCATATTTAATGCTACACATAGCTGTGTTTACTTAGTATACAATACATGGGGCCAAGTACCAACCCCAAAAGTAATGAACGGGGAAGGTGGCTGCTGTGAAGTTATGGTGTCTTTACAGCCTGTTCCCCTATTCTTTCATTTTTATGGCAATCTTTGAATAAATGCTGCAGTAATGACGTGCAGTATGGTTGTGTCTTGTCAGTGGGAGTCTGAATTTGTTTCTCCGAATGCTGGGACGTACTGTAACTCACCATCTTTTCCTATTTTCTATGCGTAGAGAACCACATCACCATGCTGCAATTATTATGTGTTTTCTGTTTTCCCATTACGGACAAATAGTGTTTAGTGTTCTGTGTGCCTGTGTAAATGGAGAACGTTGTACAACAATCTAGTTTAGCCACACATGGTTTCCCAGCCAATTATTCTAACTGCTTCTACAGAAGCCCTGAAGTATAGGTGTACATGGAGAGATAAAGGGTTGGATGCATGAAGCATCATATTCAGAATGCGCTGTACCCCGCCACCCTTCGCATGCATGACTATGTTCGTAACACTGGAATGCATGAAGAACACCGCAAAGGACAGCACTCTCGGTAAGAGATGTGCTTTGTGAATGAGGAACTTTCTGGGTCTATGACCCAGAAGTCCCTCTGGCGTACGGACGCACGCGCCGCAGAGGGTGCAGGGAGGGATCCCTCTCACAGCACTCTCACGCTTCTATAGGGCAACGCCATCTGAAAATGGCGTTACTCACTGCATCCAAACCCCGGAGTGCATTGCATTCCGAGGCTTAGTGCATATAAGAAATGCGGTCAAACCCGCATTTTCGGGTTTTAACTGCATTTCTCCCTTTGTGCATCCCGCCCATAGAATGGGTGTGGTAAGTATTAACGCTGGACGCATGGCCGGCGGTTCAAATCCCAACAGCGGCTGCCCGGCAAGGGTGAAAATCCTGATCGTCCTAAGGTAAGTATCGCTAACCTAATTCCCTACCCTAACCCTCCCTCAGGGGTGCCTAACCCCAGGGGCGCCGAGAGGGGGGGGGGAGCGGGTACAGTTTACCCGGGCCCGGGCTTCCAGAGGGGCCCGGCGGGGGCCCAGGTCTGGCGCCGCCCCCTCCTCACTTCCTCCCTCCCTGTAAGCTAAGTAGCAGCCACAGCAATCTCCTATGCCTGAAGGGGGGAGCGATCACTGATCGCGCCCCCCACTGGCTTTGCGCCGGGCTGAGGGGCGCACAGCACCCCCTCCCCGGCGCGAAGTGGCGCCGCAAATCACTTGTTTTAAAGGAGGCGTGGCCTCGCCTTCTGAAATTAGGCCACGCCCCCTCTTTACCGGGGCCCCACATGGCTCTCTACGCCCCTGCCTAACCCTAACCTCTCCCCCAAGTGCCTAACCCTAATCCCCCTTGTAAGTGCCTAAACCTAATCCCTCCTTCCCTGCCGCCTAAACCTAAGTCTCCCGTGGGGGTGCCTAACCCTAACCCCCCCTTCCCCTAGCCTAACCCTCCCGGGGGGGGGGTGCCTAACCCTAAGTGCCCCCCCGGGAGCCCTAAACCTAACCCTCCCCCCCCACTGCTGCCAGCGCCCAGCTTACCTTTGTTCGGTATGCTGGGCGTCGGTCTTCTGGAGTATGATTAATGACAGGCGTCGAGTTTTCGAAGCCTGTCATTAGTACAATGCCGGGATTACAGTGTCTGGAAGCCGGCGGTCGGGATTTAGACTGTCGGCTTCCGGACTACATCCCCATAGAATAGCAATAGTTACGGTATGTTAAACACTTGTTTTATGCTTTAGTATGATGGTGGTGTATCTTTAATAAAAAGCCTTATTTGACTAGCTGCAATAGTCGAATAAACATACCTCATTTGACAATATTTAGTGTTGTAACAATTCTCTAGTAAACAGATCACATTTGACCAGTATAGAAATGCTGCACATATTTGGCTAGTAACTAGAGCCTAAGGAATTATTTTACCTGCTGCCAAGGCGAAAGAAGAATTTGGGTCACGTCTGTCCTTCCAAACAATACACAATGACTCTGCATTACATTCCAACAGGCAAGTCAGAGTTCACTGAACTTCCCATTAGCTGCTGGAGAGCTATGTAGAATATGCATAGAATAGGTAACCAGTACATGACAGTATTGTCATCCCTATTCTGTGCTTGGGATCCTGTATATTGTCTCTAGTGAACCAAGGGCCTGATTCAGATGTGGATGCTAATGCCATCACAGCTGTGATCTCCCACAGATAGCAAATGCTGCCCAGTGCTTAGAGATGCCCACTGAAACATACTTGCCGACATTGCCGGGCACACTTCCGGGAGCAGCCAGAGGGGAACTGCTGCTTTCATCTTCTGGGGCGGGGCAGACTATAATAGTCATTAGGCCCCGCCCCTTTACGGGAAACCCCAATTTGTGGGTCCGTGAGGAGGGGATGGGGCTAAATCTAGTGATTTGCGCCATTTAACCCCGTCCCTTACATACGGACCAGAAATTTCCACGTAACATCTGCCCATCCTGCCCACTTCACTAGGAAGTGGGCGGAATGCGGGAGATATGCCTACTCTTCCGGGGGCTTACCCAAAAAAACGGGAGCCTCCCGCAACTCCCGGGAGAGTAGGCATGTATGCACTGAAAGTATCTCTGATCCGCCACTCAGACACAAAACTGGAAACATCGAACGCAGATCAGGCGGCCATCAGTCTTCTAAGTAAATGTAAGCTGTCGCAGTCATAGTGGGTCTCCAGACACGCAGAGGGCTCTTCTATTGCGAGCAAGAATGCTTATTATTGGCGCCCAGAAACAGTGTTTAAATGGTCTGACATGCCTGCGTTTTTATTAACACTTACCACTACCCCCATCACTCTTTGTGAGTGATTCCTCTGTGTGAGCATATCCGCAATTCAATGACAATCGCTCAGTCTGCATTGTGTCCATCTCTGAATCAGGCTCTAAGACTGTGGCTGCAGTAAAGTCCTCAAGATGTCAATGCCCAGTCACCGTGGGCACACTTCTGTACAGTCGGCTTACTTGATGGTTTCCAACCATAAACGCAGCCATAAACACAATCACCAATGTTTGGTAAATTACTTTATTATATCCTTCTAATGTTAGTGTTCTTCAATTTTAGGTCTTTATGGAAAGATTCAAAAACTCTTATTAGTGTTTTTTTGTCTGCAGCTGCCACCAGGAGCATGGAGAGGGATGCAACACTAATGCACTTATGTGTATTTTTTATTTCATCCCCAGCCAAGTAAATGGAAGGCTCTACTAAGCATATATGTGTAAACGTAAACCGCTATTCCATGTCCAAGTGTTACTGGCACTTTTCAGCTCTGAAGAATTATTAAAAAAAAAAAAACACAGACTAGAATCATTACACTGTCAGAATTTTTTTTTATTGCTTGCACAACATACTAAAGCAGGAAAACCTGCAGTTTAATGATCATACATCTTACAGCCAAAGAACAGTTCCAGTGTAGAGTACGTTATATAACAGAAACAAATAAAGCTGCATTTACATACTCAACTCCGATACAAAGATTTTCAAAAATCCAACCACTTCTTAAAAAATATTTTTGTAAAGAAATCCTGCATAACGGTACAACAGTAAAAAAAAAACATATCATGGCAGTCCTGATATGAGAAACAAACAAATTGATATACCAATTCTGTACATAGGAATTTATACACCTCATAAAACTATTGTTATAGGTCATATACCAAAAGCTGTACTTGTCATTTCTAAGTTTGTCAGATTTAGTGAGTACTGAGTTGGCTGGGTATAGTTTAACAGAGAAGGCTGGGTCTATGGCTTGTAGAACATTGTGTAACGTGACCAGGAGAGAAAATGGCACACACCGAAGAATCACTCTTATGGGCAGAGCATTGCGTCTCCCTCACCTACTGCATTACATAAGCGATCTTGATCAGTGAAAAGTGTCAAGTGTCTTGTGGCAGAGGAAGGAGAGAGAAAGAAGAAAGAGATACCCTGCAAGTGTGAGCTCCTTACCATATTATATATATATATATATATATATATATATATATAATATTTATTAGTTGATGATACGCTCAGTCACTCCCTATAAAGTTTTACAGCCAGTAAAATATTTTTGATGTTTATTAAGGCCCCTACACATTAGACGATATCTTGAATGATATGGCTGATTCCGACGCATCGGAACGAGAAATCTTTCATATCGTCCAGTGTGTACGCATGATGCCCACGTGCGCTCCCGCAGGTCATCTGTCACATCCTCAGATCTTTTGTACAGAAAGATCTGAGGATGTTTCTAGCGATGCCATGCTGCCAAATGCAGCATGGCCCCCGCTACCCCTCGCCGTCGCTCCCACGCTGCTGGCATTGGCAACTGTGTATGCACTTGTCAATGCTAGCACTCCGACGGGTGCCATCACTTAGGAGATTAGCTTTAGACAGTACCATACTGAAACTACAAATGTGTTTTTTAAACATTGTTTAGGGGGGGAACTCAATAAAATGCAATGTTGAATAGGGAATGGAATGAATGCAAATGGTTATTGAATTGTCTGCATCACACCCGGCACTTAAGTCAGGCGATGCAGTTTACGTCGCCTAATGACAGGGGCTTAGTGGTGGTATATGGCATTCTCCAACTGAAGTGCAGGGAGCGATGCTGTTAGCACATGTGGTAAGCCCGCAAATAGCATCGAGGCACTAGCCTAGCATCGAGGCACTAGCCTAGCATCGAGGCACTAGTTTAGTCTGATTTCTGCTCGCACCCTCCTGAGGTGCGAGCAGAAGTCCTCTAGTTGTGGGTTTACAGTGCGGGCAAATTGAAAAGCTTCGGGCATTCATTCCCTGCGCTATTCAACATCGTATTTCATTTAATTCCTCCATTTTACACCTCACCTCATATAATGATATTTTTAATTATTTAAAGACAGTGAAGAATGGACCAAGCCCCCTGCAAATAGATTGTTTAGGACAGATCCAACTTATTCTTACTGCTATTTGATTCTGAAGGCAGTTTTTGAAGAGCTTACATCATCAAATGTACAAGTATGATGAGGTCATAAAACTTTGTGCTGCCAGTCTTTGGTGTTTTAGAAAACATATGTTCCCATCACAGCTCAGGAACATTCAAATACAGAATACATTAGTAGAAATGTAGAAAACGTATGTGCTAGCTAGCACTTGCCAAAATGTTCAGCCAGCTCTTTATGTCTTTCTTTAGCATCAGTGACATCAGATTTTTTATTGTGTTCCTGTATATTAATCTTTTTTTTTTTTTAGCTTGCAGTATCTACTGTATACCTTTCGCACAGTTCATACATATTTAACATATCAGCAACTTCCGATCCTTTCTATAAAGTAACCATCAAAATAATACAACAGCATAGAGAGGCAGGCCACCTCCTTACAATTTAAGCTTTCATGCAAAATTGTGAATATATTAATTTTAATTGCTCCTAACCTGTCCAAACACAACCTGTGGTGCCAAAATGAACCCAATAATAAACAGATAGAAAATGATGAGATAATTCCCGGGTGTGTGGAAATATGTAGTCAGCAGGTGACAATCACAGACTCTAGTGATCAGGCACAGATTGTAAAGTGAAGCCGTCACTACGGGTGAAAGGCAGGATCAGCTTTTGTCTGCCCAATGTTGGGACAGTTACCCACTGCTACTAGGAGAACACCCATGACAATGCATGTCATATGTTGTCTGACCAGTGCATACAGCTGCAGCTGGGGGAGGGGGGCACGGGTAAATGGAGTAGGCAGCGGAAGTGGGTATAAGGATCACTGGAACAATTATTTTCCATCCCCAGCCTTGCCACTAAAAAGCACTAGTAATAGTATATGTTTTAACTCAACTGGTTACCCAGCCTTAGATGTGACAATAGACAGAAATGCTGTATAGAGTTTTTACAATGCATAGCTCTAAAGGGCAAAGAAACTCAATGTGCCTGAAAAGATAGACGAAGTAGTAAAGCGTTCAGATTTATCAACAAATAAAAACATTAATAAACAACATTGATAACAATATTTTAAAAGAGAAATAAAATATTATATTGGATTTTTACAACAGTCAGATTGGCTAACCACACTATGAGAACTATCAGTGTCATACCCACAATGACGGTAGCTCAGACAGAATCTGATTGGTTATTATGGGTGATAGCATATTTAATTTTTTAGAAGCTTTAAGTAAACCCTAGGAGAGATATAAAATGGATTAGTTGTCCAAAGCAACCAATCAGCTTCTGTCAGTTCATAGACTGTGCTGGATAAATGAGCTGATTGGTTGCTTTGGGCAACTTCTCCACTTTATTTCTCACCATAGCTTGATACATCCCCCCCCCCCCATAATCCATTTGGACAAATCTGTATATAGCTATAGGAAGTGTTTATTCAATGCAAGAGTGTATATAGTCCAACTTTACACCAAATAAAACCCATGTACAGTAACATAGTAGATAGAGCAAGCTGAAGAAGCAAGTGCTGCTCCAATACTGTACGGCACACCTTTCCTGTGTACACAAAGTATTACTCTGGCAGAATTGGGTCTATTCATGTGTAACCACTAACCAGCAATGAAGGGATCATTCCAGCAGTCATTTTCATTCTCTTCTACTCGTTTGTTTGATTCATTTTACAATGCTAATTTCCTAAAAGATTAGGAAAAACATATGGCATGCCTGTGGGATGGAGACACAACAGTGCTCAGAAATAACTATTCTTTACTCTTATTGACTAGGTCTTGTTTTTGCATTGAATAGGCATAGACATTCTAGAACTTCACATGTCAACGGGAAACAGGAAAAGGCCTTGTACTGTTCCACAGGAAGATGGTAAATTGAACAGGTAGCATTAAATTACAATATCCTGAAGTCTATTTTTAATTCTTAGCAAGAACAAAGCCATATTGCACATGAACGGAGCATTTCATGAACTGAAGGGGTTTTGTGTACAAATGAAAGTATTTTGGGCTGCAGTCATGTAGGGACTCAAGTACTTCTAAGTGCTAGATACAACACTAATATAAAATGGTTCCATCAGCTGGAACTGTGGGGTCATGTGAAAATATGTGTATTGGCCCATAAGCACGATTTAGGTTTGTGTGGCACTCAAGTGAATTACAGTGGTAAAACCAGTAAAAAAGAAAAATAAAACATCAGTAAATATTATGCTTAAGTTTGCAAACTGTCAGTACACGTTTTTGAAACTGAAGTAAATCATTAGCTAAGATGCTCAACATATTATAGACCAAAATATTAGAGCAAAGCTAAAAAGGAAGGGTAACAATGCTCATGCAGTGAGCTCTAAAATTACAGTTGAAAAACAAACCTAAATTAAAGCACCAAGTAAAAAAACAAATAATAATAAAAAGTAAAATATATTATGAGGTACGGTCCCTCCAAAGCAACTGATATAAAAAGCCTTGATTTCTAAACATCCTACATTGACTCCATTCTCATTTTAAAGATGGCTCTGAATGAGGTAATCATAATACACTCACTCGAAGGATAAATAAACAGAAGATATTGTTTTCACATTACTAAAGACCAGGCATGAACAAACACGTTCACAGAGCACTGCTGACGAAGTTAAAGATTTATAGTAATTTTAAATGCCTTTGGCACCAATGACCCATCCAGAATTTGTTTTTGAGAAAGTGCTAGAAAAATCCTGAGAATTTTGTACAAGAGCCCTCTGAGGAACATCCTCTTCCCCCCCTGGAGGGACCGCACCTTTCAACTCTCAAGTGGAAAAGACAAAAACTGATATATATACAAGAGTCAGGAAGAATTGAAAGGCATGTAGTCTCTCTCCCTCTCAGAGCAAGCCTCTAACAAAACTTGTGTCTAGATGGACAATCAGCATCCTCAAAAAAGACATTTCTTTTCGCGTGTTCTCAAAGATAATTCTGGGGTCATCCGACTGGCAGCGCAGGCAATTTGGGGCCATGACCATGGCAAGGTTGTTGACGTCCATCTTGGTTATGCCCACATTAGAAGGCTGAGAGAAAATCTGTTTTGGCACAAAAAAAAAAATGAATAGTTACATGTTAGATTTTTACCCCCTGGTATTTATTGAAAAAAACAAAGAAACAAAAAAAGAAAAACAGTTCAATGCCTCAACATTATAACATTGTAATACACAATGTACTGTATGTTGGATCTATAGTAACAGTTGCTGTTAAATTTATCCTTTTCCCACATGACCAGTGACAACAACTTTGTGGACTCTTACTACAGTTAAAGGAATAACGGAATATATATTTAACAAACCTCTCTCATGCAATCACCCTCCCAATCCCCCCTGATTGTTCTATAGCGTCATTAAACCTAACATTTAAGTCCCTTTCTATTAAAAAGATGATGAAAAATGAATGTACAATGGTCAAGAATGCTTTTGGACTAGGGATGAGCGGATTCGGATTTCTGAAATCCGAACCCCCCCGATCCGAGCCGGGAACAGTGTCCGGCTCGGGTTTTCCCACCTGACTCGCAACTGAAATCGAGGCAAAATGTCATCATCCCGCCTTCCAGATCTCGCGGGTTTTGGATTCTATAAAAAGGTCTCCGCGTCGGCGCCATTTCTCACTCCGGCTGTGGACAGTGAAGAGGGAGGGTGGGAGCTAGGCTGGCTGGGCTGTGTTGTGCTGCTGTTGTCCATAGGGGCTGTGTCCACTCAGTCCATAGGGGCTGGCTGGGCTGTGTTGTGCTGCTGTCATAGGGGCTGGCTGGGCTGTGCTATGCAGTCAGTTGTTCATAGTGCCCACTGGACTGTGTTGTGCAGTGTCCCATAAAGGCTGTAGTCCTAAAGCAGTGCTGTAGTGTTGTCCAGGGGGTGATCGGTCCAACAGGGGTGCTCCCCCAAAGTGCACTCCAAAAAAATGAAACATTTTTTTTCCTGTGTTTGTGAATTGTGTGCGCAGTAGCCGCACGTGCATCAACAAAGTAGCGCCAAGCGTGCGCCTGTGTCATAAATCAAGGGCCAGCTGGCTTGTCCGTTAAAGGGTGCTGTAACCCCCAAAGTGCACTCCAAAAAAATATATATATATTTTCTGTGTTTGTGAATTGTGTGCACTGTGGCTGCACGTGCATCAACAAAGGAGCAGCGCCAAGCGTGCGCCTGTGTCCCATAAGTATGTTAAAGGGTGGTGTAACCCTCAAATGCACTCTAAAAAAAAAAAAAAAATTATTCTTTTTTGTGTTGTGAATTGTGTGTGCTGTAGCCGCACGTCCATCAACAAAGGAGCAGGGCCAAGCGCGCACCTGTGTTATAAATCAAGGGCTGGCTGACTTGACCATTAAACGGTGCTGTAACCCCCAAAGTGCACTCCAAAAAAATTTTTAAATTCTTCTTTTCTGTGTTTGTGCGCGCCTTAGCTGCACGTATACATCAATCAATATAACATAAATGGAGGACCAAACTTTGTCCCCTAAAAATAAAATAGGGAAAGATCAAGAACCCCTTCTTCCTAGTGCTGAAGTTGCTGCCACTAGTCATGACAGACAATAAAATGCCATCAACGCCGTCCAAGGATGATGCCCAATGTCATAGTAGAGGACATATAAAATCCCAAATGACAAAGTTCAGGAAAATGACCTTAAAAAAAACATTTAAATCATCTGAGGAGAAACGTAAACTTGCCAATATGCCACTTACGACACGGAGTGGCAAGGAACGGCTAAGGTCTTTCCCTATGTTCATGACTAGTGGTTCAGCTTCACTACAAAAATCAAACGAGTTAAGCTGGCAAAAGCACAGTGAAGAACTGTGCGTTCTAAGAAGATATCACAAATCCCCAAGGAGAGTCCAAGTGTGGTGGCGGTTGCGATGCCTGACCTTCCCAGCACTGGACGGGAAGAGGTGGCTCTTTCCACCATTTGCACGCCCTCTGCAAGTGCTGAAAGGAGCACCCACAGTCCACTTGCTGATATGCAAATTGAAGATGTCACTGTTGAAGTACAACAGGATGAGGATACTGGTGTAGCTGGCGCTGAGGAGGAAGTTGGCGAGGAGGATTCTGATGGTGATGTGGTTTGTTTAAATCAGTTGTTGTCCGTGGGATGAAAAAGCCCATCACGGTCATGCCTGGGCAGAAGACCAAACATTCCACCTCTTTGGTCTGGCAATATTTCTATCCAAATCCGGACAACAACTGTCTTGCCATATGTACCATATGTAAAGGTGAAATAAGTAGGGGTAGGGACGTTAACCACCTAGGAACATCCTCCCTTATACGACACCTGCAGCGCGTTCATTAAAAGTTACTGTCAAGTTCAGAAACTTTGGCTAAGACCGTAAGCAGTCCAGGGACACCTAAATCCCTTTGTCCTGTTGTATCCAAGCGCCTGCAAACCACACCGTCAACTCCCTCCTCGTCAATTTCCTCCTTAGTCAGGATCGGAAGTAGTCCTGCAGGCCATGTCACTGGCATGACTGACTCTCCTATCCGGGATTCCTCCGGAGGATTCTGCATTGCTACGCCTACTGCTGCTGTTGCTGCTGAGAGTCGTTCATCATCCCAGAGAGGAAGTAGGAACACCACTACTTTTACTAAACAATTGACCCTCCAACAGTCCTTAGCGAGGAGGATGAAGTACGACAGCAGTCATCCTGAAGCAAAATGTATAACTGAGGCCTTGACTGCGATGTTTAAGTGTTAGACGTGCCTCCGGTATCCGTCATTAGTGCAGTGGGATTTAGACAATTGATGGAGGTAGTGTGTCCCCAGTTCCAAATCCCGTCTAGATTCCACTTCACTAGGCAGGCGATACCGAGACTGTACAGAAACGTCAGAAAAAGTGTCCTCAGTGTCCGGAAAAATGCGGTTGTACCCAATGTCCACTTAACCACGGACATGTGGACAAGTGGAACAGGGCAGACTAAGGACTATATGACTGTGACAGCCCACTGGGTAGATGTATCACCTTACGCAGCAACAACAGCAGCGTCACCAGTAGCAGCATCTCAGAAACGCCAGCTCGTTCCAAGGCAGGCTACGCTGTGTATCACCGGTTTCAGTAAAAGGCACACCGCCGACAACCTCTTAGAGAAACTGAGGGAAATCATCGCCCAGTGGCTTACCCCACTTAGATTCTCCTGGGGATTTGTGATATCTGACAATGCCACCAATATTGTGCGGGCATTACATCTGGGCAAATTCCAGCACGTCCCATGTTTTGCTCACACAATAAATTTGGTGGTGCAGAATTTTCTGAAAAGCGACAGGGGCTTTGGGTGGCCCGAAAAATTTCTGGCCACTTTCGCCATTCAGCGACTGCGTGCCAAAGACTGGAGCGCCAGCAAACACTCTTGAACCTGCCCCGCCATCACCTGAAGCAAGAGGTTGTGACGTGGTGGAACTCAACCCTCTATATGCTTCAGAGGATGGAGGAACAGCAAAAGGCCATTCAAGCCTATACATCCACCTATGACATAGGCAAAGGAGGGGGTATGCACCTGACTCAAGCGCAGCGGAGAATGATTTCCATGTTGTGCAAGGTTCTCCAGCCCTTCGAACTTGCCACACATGAAGTCAGTTCAGACACTGCCAGATTGAGTCAGGTCATTCCCCTCATCAGGCTTTTGCAGAAGCAGCTGGAGAAAGTGAAGGAGGAGCTAAGACGGAGCGATTCTGCTCGGCATGTGGGACTTGTGGATGAAGCCCTTCATTCGCTTTGCTAGGATTCCAGGGTGGTCAATCTATTGAAATCAGACCACTACATTTTGGCCACCGTGCTCGATCCTAGGTTTAAAGCCTATGTGGTGTCTCTCTTTCCGGCCGACACAAGCTTGCAGAGGTGCATAGACCTGCTGGTGAAAACAGTGTCAGCTGAAGCAGAACGTGACACGTCAACAGCTCCTTCTTCATTTTCTCCCGCAACTGGGGCTGCCAGGAAACAACTTAGGTATCCTAAGCAACCCGCTGGTGGTGATGCAGGGCAGGCAGGACCAAGTTTGGGCATCTGGTCCGGACTGAAGGACCTGGCAACAATTTCTGACATGTCTACTGTCACTGCATATGATACTGTCACCATTGACAGAATGGTGTAGGATTACATCGGTGACAGCATCCAAGTAGGCATGTCAGACAGTCCGTACCTGTACTGGCAGGAAAAAGAGGCAATTTGGAGGCCCCTGTACAAACTGGCTCTATTTTACCTGAGTTGCCCCCCCTCCAATGTGTACTCCGAAAGAGTGTTTAGTGCAGCCGGGAACCTTGTCAGCGAAAGGCGCAGGAGGTTGCTTCCACAAAATGTGGAGACGATGATGTTCATAAAAATGAATTATCAACTCTTCCAGGGAGACCAGCCTCCAGAACGTACAGAGGGACCTGTGGTGGTGGATTCCAGCGGGGACGAATTAATACTCTGAGGATGAGGATGTACACAACACTGAAGAGGGTGAGGAAACCGTGGATGAGGAGGATGAGGACGACATCTTGCCTCCGTAGAGCCAGTTTGTGCAGGGACAGATTAATTGCCAGCTTGTTTTGTGAGGGCCCAAACGAACCAATCATTTCAGCCACAGTCGTGTGGCAGACCCTGGCGCTGAAATGATTGGTTTGTTAAAGTGTGCATGTCCTGTTTATACAACATAAGGGTGGGTGGGAGGGCCCAAGGACAATTCCATCTTGCACCTCTTTTTTTTCTTTGCATTATGTACTGTTTGGGGCCTAGTTTTTCAAACTGCCATCCTGTCTGCCACTGCAGTGGCACTCCTAGATGGGCCACGTGTTTGTGCCGCCCACTCGTGTCGCTTAGCATAGTCATCCAGCTACCTTGGTGTAACTTTTTGGACATAAAAACACTTTTGTGAGGTGTGAGATGTTCAGAATAGACTGGAAATGAGTGGAAATTAAGGTTATTGAGGTTAATAATAGCAGAAAAACCTACAAATTCTGTGATTTTAGCTGTTTTTTTGCTTTTATCAAAAAAATACAGATCCAAAACACAAAACCCAGAACCCAAAACACGGAAGGGTGGTTTTGGCAAAACCAATCCAGATCCAAAACACGAAGAAAGATCCAGATCCAAAACCAAAACACAAAAAGTGGCCGGTGCACACCCCTATTTTGGACCAAAGATAACCAAGTGCCTTGCTATGGATCAGGAGGGTGGACAATAAGCAGCCCCAAAACTGTTGTAGAACTACACATCCCAGCATGCCCTGCCACGGTTTTGCTATTTGGTCAAACTGTTGCAAGGGTTGCTGGGATGTTTAGTTTAACAGCAGCTGGAGTGACGCTTATTGACCACCCCAGCGGTAGAGTGTGGTATAACATGTCAACATTAATTATGTCGACCGGTCCTGAATGACGATATTTATAATGTTGACACTGACATAATGACAACATTGCCAGAATGTTGAGAATCACAATGTAGGCACTGCAATCTTAGGGTTATCCTAACTCTAACTAAGCATAACTCTTAAATCATGTGTCAATAATATGGCTGTCGACATTGTGAATGTTGACATGATGATTGCATACCCTTGCTGTAAGCAAACATAAGGACATCACTCGTAAGCAAGAACAATATTTAAATGCAGATGTGATCAAATACATTTATAAATAATTAGAATATATTAAATTCAAAATAAAGATAGACATGATACTCCCTTACTATTAGAGGTTATATAAAATGACAAAAGGCTCCTGGTCCCCAAAGTTCGGCAGCTTGACTGCAGATGCTCTTTGTGTACTGGCCCCCAGACAAACGCACCAGGGGTTAACTCCCTGCCTAGCCGCAGCTGTCGGAGATGATCAGGGGCTGCGGCGCATAACAGAATACAAAGAATACATTTTTAAACACAAGGCGCCTGTAAATTGTTTGAAATTGGCCCTTAGTGCCGATTAGCTCATTTAAAAATGGTGCCACGGCATGAGGGTTAACCCCTTGAGTGTCACCGCCACCATCATAGCCACGTGGGGGGGAGCGCGGAAGACAGCATCGGGACAGTGCACACTACTAAACATGGGAAAATATAAAGGAAAGAGCAGATAAGGGAACGTCTGCGATTACAGCTTACCTGGAGGAAGTGGATGAGGTAACACAGCACCAGCCTGTTCAGGTCAGGAAGCTGATGCACGACAGACACTGCGGCATCAGGATTCTCATAGTTACTAATGCACTGCTTGTAGAACTGCTGCGGTATAAGTGGCTCCTCCAACTCTCGATACCAAAGCTTCAAAAGGGATGCTAAAGAGATGCAATAAATACACGTTACCAATGTACTGTGACAGCTACAGCATTATTATTGACCAATAACCTGCAACATTTTTATTTTGTGCAAGACATTTGCATAGAGGATAAAAGAAGCAGAGTTACAGAACACGGTCACATCCCATAGGTGAATGACATCATCAGTCAATCAAAACAAACACAAAAATAGCTAAAAATACTGTGACTATACTCCATTGCTTCCCAGTTAGTCATCCTTAATCCGCATCAATATCTGATTGCTCATGACAAGTCATACAGTGAAAAGAATACCTGGCGAGGTCACATAACAGCATGGCAAAGTAGTAAATAGGATACAGGACAATGTGCATCACTGTGGCCATAATTATGCCAAACTGACTTTTAATTCCTCCCTCTTGTTTGTCTCAGTTTGGTAAGTCTGTATTTTAGATGGTCCCTTGAGGCTGTAGTTTTCCTACATTACAAATATTTCCCTCTCTGTAACGGCCAATGAATCTCTTATATGAAAATTGAATTAGGAAATTGAAAACAAAAACACCTCCTTTCTTCTATGTTACCTGCCTCCTTTTCGAGGGCATAGCTTTAAAATTGTACGTCTTGTGTCCGCTAATGTTCACAGTATATTTACAAATGTATAAGGAAACAATATGGAGAGAGAACAAAACAAATAATTATTCTGTTCTCAAATTATCTAGGTAACAATTCACAAGGCTGAACTAGCAGCAATTTGAACTAAATGATATCAGAGGGTAATACAAATTTCAATTTATAGCATTTTATTAATGTGGGCACCTGGCTTTGTATTTAGATTCATCCGTGCATATTAGTAGTCAGTGTAGGATTTACAGCAGGTGAGGCAGATCTGCATTATTCCAGCATGCATGATAATGCCATTACATTCAGCGAAGTTACATAAAATAGTACTGCAGATGACAAGTAGGATGTGCTTACCATGGCTAATGCTGCAACAGCTGCACAGTGAATATAATCATACATTACTGTGAACCATCACATTTACCCAAATAGGCTTTGTGCACTACTACCAGAGGCAAGCAGCCATACAAGAGACTTTGTCATGCTTATATACATAACTATTTGCTAAAACATCTTGCGTATCATGAAAGTTTCCTTAAGAAAAGCTGTAATTAAAAGGAGATGTCTATCCACGGACATTTTACCCCGAAGCAGAAAGCAGTAATCTTATACTTGGTACCTTCCCACACCACAATATCATCCCAATACCAGCCTTAGAGCCCAGGAACATTGTAGGCCCACAGGCAGAAGAAGGTCGCTATAAAAGGACTGTGAGGAGACACTGCTTCACTCTACAGTGCTACATACATTTAACTTTTAAATCTAGAATAACACCAAATAATATCCACCATATAAATCCTTCCTCCAGGAAGCTACTCATCATCTTCGACCCCTTACATGAATCAGCAACACGCATAGAAACTATGGTCAGATGTCAGCAGGACATGTAATTACCGGGAATGGTGGGATCTGAGAGATTATCTGGAATCCTCCACTGCTCCACCTGCAGTTTTAGTGCATTTACCTCATCAATATCCCCAGGCACCCTATGGAAAATAACCACATGGATGTAAAATAGAAGTAAAATTTAGAACACAATTACTTTCCATTAGTACAAAGTTTTGCACAGTTTAAAAAAGAAGCCATTTTCTTATGGCAACCAATTCAGAAAAAATGGCATGCACTATAAAGGCGAGATCTAATAAAAGATAAATTGCAATTGAATATAGTATTTTTTTAGTGATCTACATGATTATCTGTACTTACCCAAATCTAGCAAAATAAAATATATTCCACTGTAGTATTTCATTGCTCTGTGACTAATGCTACTGTACACACTGCTTGTAAATGGCGGAGCTTTTTACCATTTATTTATACTGCCCATGCATTTCAATGGTCTCTAAAAATGCATTGCCTATTCACATAAATGTGAAAAGCAGCAGAGTAAAATAGACTAAGCTTGATGAATTTAGGGTAAATCAATTTTGAATAGATTGAAGTTTGCAAAGTAACAATTTCTTCATGAAGTTAGGGGACTTCTCAATAAAATCATTCACTGATAGATTTTCCTTTAAATTAGCAGTGCCTACAGATGAATTACCCAGAATCACACTGACAATAACTTTTAATAGGGGTTCTCAACTCCAGTCCACCAATAGATCATGTTTTGTGGATTTCTTTAATCATGTACAGGTGTTGTAACCATTTTGTTAGGCCAATAATTGTCCCACCTGCTTCCACAGAGAAATCATGAAAACATGACATGCTGGGAGAACTTGAAGCTTGAGGTTGATAGCCACTCACTCAGTAACAAAAACACAAAGCAAAATGTATCTTTATGTTAAAATAGAAATATAGATCTCCAATTATCATACACGTTAAATAAGAAATGCAAAGACGATGAGCTGTGTGTGATAAATGTGGCTGTACAGGAGGATAGCCAAATAAAATGAAATAAGTACATAAATCACACTACATGTGTTTGTGTGAAATACACACCTAAATATTCCCTCTGTCCTTTCACCTCCCAAGGCCAACACCTGCTGTGAGAGCTGCGTCTGTACCCACGGTAGCCGGCGATCAGGATACACTTCTTTCTGCCTTTCCATAATCTCTTCCAGAGAGCTACCAAACAGAGAAGGGGTCACGATGGCATCTCTAGCTTGCTCTATTTCTTCCAGTGTCGGCTTTCTCAGCCCCTAGGATAGTAAAAATAAGTAGTGTTATTTAAATAAGGAATACCAGCTTACTATATTTACAATGACCATTAATGTAAGTAAAAATAATCACATGCAATAGCTGACAAAATGAGAACATGCAAAAAAATGTTTGAAAGTATTTTCAGTAAAGTATCATGCACAGGCAACAGTCTGGGGGTGCCCATCTCAGCTCCCGCACTTTAGAGCTGGTCTAGCTGTAATTCCCCCAATATCAACCTATTCCCTTATTTTGCTTCCACAGCCTGTTTTTAGGAGTGGTTCCCTAATGTCACAGTTTTTGGTCCTTGCACCCTAAATATAATTTTTTGGTCTTGGGAGCTGTCTTTTGATAACATATTAAGCTTCTTATTCTGGTTCTCCTTTACCTGCCTTAGAAGCCATAACCGGGTCTATAAAGCCAGTCTCTGCAGTATCAGAGTAAAGCTGGGTACACACTGAAGCAATGTCGGGCTCATTTACTGTTTCGTAACAACAAATTGCCTACATCGCTCAGTATACCGCCAAAACCTACCGATATCGCTAGTGACCTGTAGTAAGTTAATGAAGGAGGAAACAGTGAACGTTCCGTCGTTCATTAACTCGTTCAAGTGTGGACGGGCAATCCCTGTTCAAGGGCATTCGTTCCTATGTCGTAACGAATGCCCGTCGCTCCAGTGTGTACCCAGTTTGAGACTCCATTTGTAGGCACTTATGTTGCAGATGAGATGAAGATGCTGAAGGACTAGGCTCCTCAAATAAACTTTCTATTAGAAAGTTGAAACTAGGGTAATGTATCATCTTAGGAGTGGCGTCAGTGTAGGCAGACATTAAAAATACTTTATGTTCAGAAATGGCTACAAGTCTTATTTAATGTGTAGTGTCATTTTGTTTTTGTTATAAACAATTTGTGAAGAATACAATGATGAAGGATAAAAGACACTAAAGAAACACATACATTGTGCCATTAATGGTCTCCACACCCCCAGTGACTGCAGCTTTCACGTTTGTGTATATTTCCATGCTCCGGTTTATTTGCTGGTGACAGGCTTTGGCAGGAAACACACAGCTGTGAAATGTGCCCCTGCTAAGATTTAATGGCATGTCCTTACATGGGGATGTTAAAATCCACAATGGAACCCCAAGCAAAATAAATCAAAATGAACAAAACCGCAGCTCGTGCAGGGAGCAGAGCCCATATGAGATGAGGCCAAAGACAAGGGACATTATTTATACTTAGTGTGACTTTCATGAGCAGAGTAGGGACCAAACATTGTGTTCCCAGACACACACTAGGATTTTCAATTTCATTCTGCACAGTGATGTTACTGAACTACATGTACCAGCAAGAAAAGAAAAAAACAGGCTTGATAGTTTATTTTTTTTGTCAAATTTAAAGTGAAACTTGACCTGAATAACAGGATATAATTATAATACAATGTGAACTGTATTACATTACAGAGAAGGTCAGAAAATGATTCAGAAGTTGCTCAATGAATGCTGCCATACTTCTATAATAGTCCATTCTGCATACACGACCTGGATCAATAAAGTCATGCTATTCACAAAGAATGATCCTCCATCCTCCTAAACATATCTCATATTATATATATATATATATATATATATATATATATATATATATATATATTAGGGATGTGCAGGCTCGGATAGGTTCGAGTTTGCACGTTGAGTTTGGATTTTTCCCTCCAAAAAAACGGAACTCAGAAAGAGGCTAAACGTCATCTTACATGGACGAACATCATCATTCCTGGACAAAAGTCCAGGAATGATGATGTTCGTCCATGTAAGATGACGTTTAGCCTCTTTCTGAGTTCCGTTTTTTTGGAGGGAAAAATCCGAACTCAACGTGCAAACTCGAACCTATCCGAGCCTGCACATCCCTAATATATATATATATATATGTACATACACATATATATATATATATATATATATATATATATATATATATATATATCTCAGTAATAACATAGCACCACCACTTTGAGAAAGATCATCATGGCAGCTTCAATTTAATAAAGCCCAAATTTAAAGATGAAAAGCAGTATAAAGAACAATGTATTACTTTATCGTCTCATTCTTAGATATTCAGACGGGTCACAATTCTGGATTAACCATTTTGCGCTTGGGCTCATTTCTTGGAACAGATCATTCAAATATGAATAACATTTTAATGAATCTCTAACTATGTATGATAATTAACTTTTTAGTCCAATGACACAAAGATGTACAACTTATTTATTATGGCTACAAGTAGCTATGTGGCAGAAATAAATCATAATATGTCCAAGTCTATCCAATAAAGATGGTAATTCTTCAACAGATATAATCCCTCTATCTAGCACATCAAAAGCGATTAAGTAGGAAGTAAAGGTCAGAATAGCTTTATTTATTAATTATGTTTACATTGCTCACTGAGTGTTAATACATTTCAAAACTCTAACCTAAATGCCAAGTCACACATAAATAAACATGTACTACATACAGAGATGTACTACTGTTAACTTGTTTCAGTCTTGAGATATTATAAAAGTAAAATATTCTGTGCAAAAATATCTTTCTACTTCAGGGTCCATAGGGTATCCACAGGATACCTTGGGGTATAGGTGTGACGTCAGTCGCTGGGCACCATAGAGTTAAGCTTTTCAGCCTCCCAGGATGCACTAGGGTCCCCCTCCTATACCCCGCCCCCGAGCCAAGGCACCTCAGTTTAGTTTGGTGCCCGGCCGGCGTCGGGTGCACCTGTCGGAGTGGGGGCTAGAAGAGCCCCTGAAGCTTTCTTCAGTGCAGCTGTTGCTGCACATCTGGATGTACAGCATGGACAGTCAGTCCTGACGTCCATGCTGTCTTCCCTACACCCCCGCCGGTACCAGAACGCCGGTACCGATCCGGGGATGCTGGTGAGCATCTGGGGGTCACAGCTAGCGGTGACCCCAGATGTTCCGGACCATGGCCGGATCCAAGGGGGACAAAGGTAAGCAGCGGGGTCCCGCGGTGGGTCCCCGCTGGTCACATGGTCCTGAGTCCCCAGGCAGGGGGCTCCCTGGGGACTGGCTGCAGCGTGGAGCCAGGCGACCAACCTGCGCTTTCCACTACCCCCTGGGACAGCGGACCGCAGCAGAGCGGTAGCGCTGCGGTGTCCCAGGGGTTAAATGCATGCCAGGGGAGCGCGCCTTCCCTGTCTCACAGCCGGCGCCTCCCCCGCTGCACACAGCCCTTTCTGCATGCTGCCGACTGGTCCTGTGGCAGCGCTCCTCCCCCAGGCCAGCCTCCTCTCTGCTCCTCGGCGGCCATCTTCTCCAGAACGCATGGTGAACGCTGCTGGAAGCGCTGGACGGAAGCATCGTGGTCTGGGTCCCCCAGCATACCTCTCCTCCGCTGTGGCTCAGGTCTGTGTATGCAGCGCTGTGTCCTACCAGGCCCTGTGTCTGTGTAGTTGAGTGATCAGCGCTGTTAGTGCAGGAATTGTTATTTCTCTGCATTGTATGTGACTGTGCTAGCGCTGCCTGTAACTTTTCTTCTCTAAACTGTCAGCTTTATTACTGTCCCTGTTCTTTCTGCTAAAGCCCTTGCGGTGCGGTGCTGCAGGGTGGTCTCTCGCCTATTTAATACTTAATTGGTGAGAGAGGTCACATACGTGGTGCCATCATGTCTGAAAGTGATTTTCCCCTCCGGCTACAGTGTACCACGTGCAAAGTACCGTTAGCGGAGGGGGAGGGTAGCGCGGAGGGCCTTTGCCGCCATTGTTTGTCCATGGCGCGGCCTATTACGGTTACAGCACCGGTACAGGAGCCGCCCTGGGCTTGTTTCGCTCAGGCGTTAACAGCTTTAGTGGGCCAGTTAGCTCCGCAGCCCGCGTTTACTCCGATGGGTTTGTCCCAGCAGTCTGTGGTGTCGTCACCCATGCAGGGGTTCCCACGACAATTGGTGGTACCCCACAGTCTCCCTATTTCCCCGCTCCCGGGTTCTCAGGAGCCAGCGTGGGTTAACTCCCTGACGAGTTCTGTACAGCACTTGTCGGATGTGTTGCAAGGGGAGTCTGTGATGCGGACTCATAAAAGGCCGGTGGCGTCTCTGTCCGCTCCTTATGAGGATGACGAAGGGACGTCTGATGATGGGGAGATTCTGGATCCTTATGATCAGGAACCTCTCCATACTAAGGACGCTGATGCTAAGTCCAAAGTATATATTCCTGGACTTATTCGGGCGGTCCGCACAGCCTTGGTGATTGAGGACGAAGTTCCCCCAGCGGCTAAATCTAAGTATGCCTTTTTCAAAGATGTGAAGGGCGATGCCACAGTCTTTCCTCTTTCGGGTCAGTTGGTGGACCATTTAGAGGAGGCGTAGAAACAGCCTGGCAAGCGATACCAGCCGCAGAGACGCCTGGCGGTGGCTTATCCGTTCGCGGATAATTATTTTGCTAAGTGGGAATCCCCTCCACAGGTGGATTCTCACGTGACCCGTCTTGTCCGTAGTGCCACATTGCCGATGCCATCCATGTCCTCCCTTAAGGATGCTACGGACCGCAAGGTAGAAATCTGCCTGAAGTCCGCTTATTCCCTTGCAGGGGGGGCAGCACGGCCGGCTATGGCCATTTGCTGGGTTGCCAGAGCGATGGAGCGCTGGGCGGATTCATTAGAGGCTTCTTTTGAATCCGACTGTCCGGCCGAACAGGCAGAGTTGATTGGCAATCTCCGTGATTCGGCCACCTACATCAACGAGGCGGCTCTAGACATTAGTACTCTGGTGTCTAGAATTTCTTCAGCAGTGGTAGCTGCTCGTCGCACCTTGTGGCTGCGATCCTGGAAGGCGGACGCAGATTCCAAGAAAGGTCTGGAAGCGTTGCCGTTTACCGGAGAAGTTCTCTTCGGTCCGGATTTGGATAAGATTGTGGCCACGCTGGCGGCAGCCAAATCTGCTTGTCTCCCGTCGGCCGCTGCTCCTTCTGGTTCTGGACCATCGTCCTTTCGGTCATCTAGGGCCCAGGGCAGGCCCAAACCACAGTCGTTTCCTCGACAGGCTGGCCCTAAGAAATCGGTCAAGCCCCGGAAGCAGGCATGGAGTACCAGACGTCCGGCCCCCAAGCCAGATGACAAGCCTGCGGCCTGACGGTCCGGGCCTCCCTTTGGGGGATCCCAGGGTGGGAGGCCGCCTGCTACAGTTCGCCCAGTGTTGGTCGACCACTACGACAGACACTTGGGTTCTGGAGGTGGTTTCCCACGGATACGCCCTCTCCTTCCGGCACAGACCCCCGGCTCGCTTCTTCACCACGGGTCTACCATCAGACCGGAACAAGGCTACGGAGCTGCGGAAGGTATTGCACACTATGCTCCAGGCTGGAGTTATAGTGCCTGTTCCATTCTCCCAGAGGGGCCAGGGTTTCTATTCAAATCTATTTTTGGTACAGAAACCCAATGGGTCATATCGTCCGATTCTCAACCTCAAAGCGCTCAACAGGTCTTTGCGGGTCCCGAAGTTTCGGATGGAGACAGTACGGTCCATCATTCTGGCGCTGGAACCTGGGGACTACATGGTGTCATTGGACATACAGGACGCTTACCTGCATGTCCCTATTCTTTTGCGCCATCAACAGTTCCTCAGGTTTGCAATCCGCAGCGACCACTTCCAGTTTCGGGCGTTACCTTTTGGCCTGGCAACAGCACCACGTGTTTTCACCAAGGTGATGGCGGTCATGGCGGCTTCTCTGCGGCTGCAGGGAGTCCGCATGTTGCCGTATTTGGACGACCTGTTATTGGTGGCAGGATCTCCAGAGCTCCTGTTACACCACTTGGACCTGACCATTGCACTGCTGCAACGGCACGGCTGGCTAATCAACTGGCAGAAGTCCACTCTAATCCCGTCTCGGAGGATTCTGCATCTTGGAGCCTTATTGGACTCGGGACAGCAAAGGATCTTCGTGACGGAGGACAAGATCTCTGCTTTACAGTCAAGGGTGCGCAGTTGTCTGCACAGCCGCCGGGTGTCCTTACACTCGGCGATGAGGTTACTGGGCTCCATGGTGTCGGTGTTCGACATGGTGGAATACGCCCAGTTTCACTCCAGACCTCTGCAGCACCTGATCCTGTCCAAGTGGAACGGGCTGCCTCAGTCTCTGAAGTCCCAGATGATTGTGCTCACTCTGGAGGTTCGCCTGTCCCTTGCGTGGTGGTTACAGACGATCCACCTCAACAAGGGACGTCCGTTCTGGGTTCCAAATTGGGTCCTGTTGACAACGGACGCCAGTCTTCGGGGCTGGGGAGCAGTTTCGGGTCCACACTTGTTCCAGGGCAGGTGGACGCCGACAGAAGCGGAGCTTCCAATAAATATCTTGGAACTCCGTGCGGTCTTCAATGCTCTCCAGCAGGCACAGCGGTTTCTCCAGGGTCGCCCGGTGCAGGTCCAGTCAGACAACGCTACCACCGTGGCCTACATAAACAGGCAAGGAGGAACTCGCAGTCGGGCGGCTCTCGTAGAGGTCTCTCGGATCCTGGTTTGGGCGGAGTGCAATCTTCCGGCCATATCAGCGGTCTTCATCCCGGGAGTGCTCAATTGGGAGGCGGACTTTCTAAGTCGCCAAGACGTTCATCCGGGGGAATGGTCCCTGCACCCGGACATTTTTCAACTACTGGTGGACAGGTGGGGTCTTCCAGAAATCGACCTCATGGCGTCCCGGCACAACAACAAGTTGCCGGTGTACGGGTCTCGCACAAGAGACGAAGGGGCGTCTCTGGTGGATGCTCTGTCCGTCCGGTGGACGTTCCGGTTCGCATACCTGTTCCCTCCGGTCTCCCTTCTTCCACGGGTAATCCGGAAATTCAAACAGGAAGGAGGGACGCTCCTGTTGATAGCTCCCGCGTGGCCCAGACGGCACTGGTTCTCAGACCTTCAGGGTCCGTCCGTGGACAGTCCTCTGCGGTTACCGCTACGACCGGACCTTCTGTCTCAGGGTCCTTGCCTTCACCCGGACCTGACTCGGCTGTCTTTGACGGCGTGGCTGTTGAGACGGCCATGCTGAGGTCCCGGGGGTTTTCCAGCTCTGTGGTGCGTACCATGTTACGAGCTCGGAAACCGTCTTCCGCGAGGATATACCATCGCGTGTGGCATACGTTCTTCCAGTGGTGTCGACCGAGAGGTTATGCACCGCGGGAGTTTCGTCTGTCTCGGATTCTCGCCTTCCTGCAAGCGGGACTAGATCATGGGCTTCGCCTTGCTTCTTTGAAGGTACAGGTTTCGGCCCTATCTGTCTGGTTTCACCGTAGGATTGCTACAATCCCGGATGTGCGCACCTTTATGCAAGGTGTTCTCCGTATTCAGCCGCCCTTTGTTCCACCTGTGGTGCCTTGGGATTTGGCTGTGGTCCTGAGGTCCAGACGTGTTTCTGAGTTAGGGGCTCTTTCTTGTAGACCCCCTTTCTTGGTTTTTCATGGGAACAGGGCAGTGCTCCGCACTCGGCCCGAGTTTCTTCCCAAAGTTGTTTCCCAGTTTCATGTTAACGAGGAAATAGTTGTTCCAGCCTTTAACTCACCGGGTCTTTCCGTGGGTGAGGCCTCTTTGGATGTTGTGCGGGCCTTCAGGACTTATGTTGACCGCACTTCTTCGTTTAGGAAGTCGGACGCTTTGTTTGTCCTCTATGGCTTCCGTAAAAAGGGTTGGCCTGCTTCAAAGCAGACTTTGGCAGCCTGGATCCGTATGGCTATTTCTGAAGCTTATCTTCATGAAGGCCTACCGGTCCCACCTTCTCTGAAGGCTCATTCCACTAGGTCTGTGGGTCCTTCGTGGGCAGCTCGACATGGTGCCTCGGCAGTTCAGATCTGCAAGGCTGCTACGTGGTCCTCTGTCCATACCTTCGTGAGGTATTACAGGTTTGACACCTTTGCCTCTCAGGATGCTTCCTTCGGGCGGCGGATTATCCTTTCTGCACAGGAGCGTCCCCACCCTTAAAGGATACTGCTTTGGGACATCCCCAAGGTATCCTGTGGATACCCTATGGATCCTGAAGTAGAAAATATGAGATATGGTAAGAACTTACCCTTGTTATCTCTATTTCTACGAAGTCCATAGGGTTCCACAGGACTCCCGCCCTGTCGCACCTGTGCTGCAGATGGGCTTTGCTCTGGTCACCGGTTTTCCGTCTCCCTCTGGTGAGAATGTGATTCTTGTATGTGTCCAGATCTTTTTTCCTCTCTCTTCCTTCTCCTCCTCCGGCCTATGGCTTGATAACTAACTGAGGTGCCTTGGCTCGGGGGCGGGGTATAGGAGGGGGACCCTAGTGCATCCTGGGAGGCTGAAAAGCTTAACTCTATGGTGCCCAGCGACTGACGTCACACCTATACCCCAAGGTATCCTGTGGAACCCTATGGACTTCGTAGAAATAGAGATAACAAGGGTAAGTTCTTACCATATCTCATATTTTCATTATCCAATTTACTTTGTGTTCAGTATACACACAGCTCTGTCCAGATTAAGAAA
Organism: Taudactylus pleione; assembly: GCA_031769625.1. NCBI lineage: Eukaryota > Metazoa > Chordata > Amphibia > Anura > Myobatrachidae > Taudactylus > Taudactylus pleione. Next base: position 16,148,410 of record JAUIMM010000255.1, on the reverse strand, counting down.
AATTCAAGTCTAATTTAAAAGGTGAAAGTTACAAAACCCATATATTATACACAGGCAAGTATTAAGGGCACATGGGCCTGGGGCAGAAAATGTTGAAGGGCCTACACTGAGACGGGGCTATGACCAGTGTTGCATGGATGTGGCCAGAGCCACGTGGGTGTGTACTCCCCTACACATCAGCCCCACTGTCTCCCTAAATACGACGCACATAAAAATAGAGAAATTGCATAATTTAGTGAGAAAACTAGAAATACAATTTTAATACTTAGGATTTATGGCTAGATAGGAAGTTGGCCATCATCATGCTGCCGTGATGATGGGCCTATTTTTAGGTTATGGCCTGGAGTTGTAGCTCCATCCACCCCATTGTTAATCTGGCCCTGATTATACATTTAGACCTATCACTTAACTTTTTTTTTTTTGTAATGCCTCTTACACATGGCCTAACAGGTTCCCCACTAAATGACTCACGATGCCACACACAAACACCATTTCCACATCCTCTTACCTTCTTTCCTCCGGTAATTGCCACTTTCTGCAGTTTGCGGTAGCAGTATTTAGCATAGGTGCTGATTGGAAGACCTAGAATGTAAAGAACATGGTGGTCAGACAGCATTCAGTAGGCGTCAGCTTCCAGGACTGGCCAGGAGCTGCGGGGGAGAGATCGAAAGATTTCTCTTCAGCCCCTGGAGCTCCATAGACAAACAGTAGTTTACACTATCTGAAGATGGTGTAAACTACCAGGGCTAAACTCTGCTTTTTGGAGTTTAGTACATAGGGGGACAGATTGATTTCCCCATTGACAACAATGGGGATTGCGATCTGAAGTGCTAATTAGCACTTTGCTGGAGATTTCTGTGAAATCTCCTGCACTGTGCTATTAGTACATAGGATCAATACATAAAATGATGCAGAAACTGCAGTTTCTGCATAATTTTATGTAAAAATCAGTTTGATACATAGGCCCCTTAGGGCTTTCGTGAGCACTACTCAGACACACATACCGATTTCTAAAACAGAGGTTGCCGACAATAAACGGGCAACTTTAATTCCCGTAAGCATTCTATTGCAAAACATAGCAAGAGTAAAAAAAAAAATATATAATATATCTGTATTTATCTGAGGGCCTAGCATTTTTCTACTGTAAATTCTAAATACAAAGTGATTTAACATAACTGGCATCAGAGAATGTGTGTGGCGACATCTGAAAAATGAGAAATGGCCTTTGGAAATTCATCATGCATAGCTGAAGGTAGGTGTGTCAGCAACTGAAATAGTTCCTGTGAATGCTCAGATCAGCATATCAAGTGGACAGAATGGGATTCTGCATTCCAGAGGTATTAGATAATTACTAAGGAGCATTGTGATAATGACAAGACTAGGAAATGGGCCAGCTTGCAACCAACTTAGAGATCAATGACGATAGAAAACCGTTAGCAATATTTGCTTTTAACTTATGTTTGTGGTAACAAAATGTATTGTAGCTTTAATCTCACCAATAATTAATCACATTTTTCAAGTGTAAATCATACCCGTGACAATAAAAAACATGATCATGTTTCAAATATGTACCGTTCTCATTCCATTTTATTTTCTAAATAACACTTATATATTAATTTTACACTATCATTTGGTGGGGAAAGCACGGAGAGGAAGTGTTAGGCCAGGAGAGGAATTAGGAACCAGTTTAATGATGAATAAAGAAAAGTATAAATAAGAATAAAGAAACAAAACTCAGATGAGACAGCAAACTACAATATTGGCATATTGATGGAGGCAGAGACCAGAGGTTTTAATGGTAAGGCTGAAGGAAAAAATTGTTTTACATTTCTGCCTATTTGGGCACTCCATTACAAAGATTCAGGGTAATGTGGCTGCAGATTGTGCAGCCTCTGAAATACACTATGTAGATGTAGATCTGAGCTTATGCACTTATGATCTGCCTGTTGCTTACACTCCTTGCTACATTCTGGCCATACAGGCCGGTTGATCTAAAAAAATCTTTGAAATAAAAAAAAATATGAAACATTTCACTATACCTTATACAATGTCAAATACTTTCCTAGGCCTACCGGTTTGTTATATTTTTTTACATATACAAATCTATGATCTAAAATATACTCTCCTCAACATTTATGCTCCCAATGTTTACCCACAGAAATTAAAAAAACAAACAAAAGAAACCCCACTGATGTCTGTATGCAGATCTGACACTTCTCATAATGATGAATAGGGAAAGGGTGTGCAAATACAGACCAAATACATGTTTGAGTAATTCTGAAATGCAATATGTTCTGTCAAAAGGTATATCACAGGTGGGTGCCCGAGGGCTTGTGCCAATACACATTTCCCCAAGAGTTAGGATCCAGGGCAAAAATAATCTATGCTTCCTATGATGTGGCTCCCGGGGCCTACCTGGCGGCAGCAGCAGCTGCGGGAGGGGGCACTACAAAACAGAGCAGTCTAGGTATCTGCTAGACTGCTTAATATGTCTTGCAAGACTAAAAATGCCATAGTGCTGTAGTCTATATGAGTGACAGTCTGGCAGCAAATCATGGTGACTGAAATTTGTCAACCCCTGGTCCAAATGCTACAGAAGACGACAAATTAATTTAGACACTCTGATAAGCATTTATACAGAGCTTGTGTTACAGCATTAGAAAAGTTGGAAAGAATCCGACATGCAGGGAGTATGGACACAATGACTAAAATGTAATAAATTATAGCTATAAAATAGTTACTTTACAATATTTGACAATTAACTAGGGAAGTACCCAGTGTATTAATATTCATTCTAGCACCCTGCACCTGTCACAGTTCCTCTTTCAAGTCTGTGTGTCACTCTCTGCTCTGGTGCTCCAAGCACACAGTTATGTAGCTCAGCAGTTTGTTGCATCAGCTGGAGTGTGCTAGAAGCACCTGAGCAGAGAGCGATATCCCAGGCATGAATGAGGAACTGCACGGGTTGTGACAGGTGCAGGGTGCTAGAATGAACACTACGTATAATTGCTTACATTTTGAAATAATTTCCAGGTACACTTTACTTCTGGCATCCATAACTTATTGGGGAATTCAGTTCAGTGCAAGGTGCTGGCATGATATTCATCTGCACATTACTGCTTAATACAGTAGCCAAATATTATTGACTTTTCAGTGCACCGCTGATGTGTGCGAGGGAAAATTAGCAATGTTACTGGAAAAAGTACCTTTGCCCAACCTTTCCAGAGGCACTTTGAGGCCACCACGCTCAACTGAATTCCCCCTGCATCGGAGTTTCTGTACTTTCTAGGTAGCTCTCCGTTGTACTGAATTTGGTTATCATGTAGTAACTTTATATTTCCAATATGGGTCAGGGAAGGGGGGTGGCGAGGGCTGTGACAGGCCAAGACTGTTGCAATGGTAAAGATAAAAAGTCAGATGTACATATGTAAATGTAGCAGCTAAATGTTTTTTTTCGTTAGTAAATCACAGGTAACACCCGTTCTCAGTGTAGAATAACCTGTCAAGCATTTTATAAATGGTAATAAAATTATAAAGTGAAAGAAAAGAAACCTGCCAATATACAAGCTATATTTTACTTTTATTACACTACTCTGTTACTAGCACTCCTCTAGCATAATTAGAAAGTTATTCAGGTCATCCACAACAAGGCTAGGGACATACCTGTATAAAAACTAGGAGAGTGATGGAACATAACTCAATACTCTACATTGCATAACTGCTTGTAAAGCAGACGACAGACAGCAGGAACATATTGGATACCTGAGACTGCAGATTACCATCATTACACATTTACTATTCTAGAACAATGGAGTCAATACTGTTAGAAAAGAAAATCATTATGAGAACTGCAATGGACCAGCTGAAGTATACTGCAAGGTAGAAACAAATTCTTGAGGGAGGGGATGGGGAAAATAAAATCTTCAGATATTATTCCTTACAGTATACACACACACAGTTTACATTTAATATGTTCCTAGAACTCACCACCCTACCCACTTCTGTTTGCGGTCTTTTAGACTCTGCCTGTTCTATTTATTGGCATAAGTTACTCTCCACCCTAGGATGCAGGGACTAGATATAGCCAGTTATTCTGTAGATCACTATTTAAAACCCAATTTGGTCCAGCAGAGTAGACCTGGGTGATTGCACCACCTTGCACACAAAGGGAGACCTAAGGGAGAAGTGTTCCTCAAGCTTTACGATGATGCACAGATTACCATAGGAGTCACTGTGTATGCCCCGCTCTCCTACTCAAAAAAGGTGAACATGATGTGTGACGAAAAGAGCCTTCCTGCTAGACAGGAACCCTCGTTCTAACCAAAGGGTCTGCAAGCTGTGGTTTTCTGTCCACTCTCACCACTGGGTCACCATGGAGGCAGCCTCTATGGATTTCACAGCATCACTTTATCCCACTTCTCTGAAGGTGTTGGGGACATGTTTAATGGGAACTAACAAGGAACTTGGACTACATCCAGTTAAGGCTGGCCAATTACTTAATAACAAAGCACTAGTAAAAAAAAAAAATTATATCCCTCCAGAAGATCAGGGACAGACCTCTATCCTAACTTCCCAGGAAATAAGCAGCTTCCTTATGTGAAATACAGCCTTTATCAAGCTGATGGTTTAATTTCACTGTTTCTAGGTAGCTTATAATGCATGGTTCGCCATGGATAATCTGTCACCTTCTCATGGTAAAATGGTATGAGGCTGCATTAGTATCTAATCACTAAATTTTACCCAATGGGGTCTCCCTAAAGCATGTTGTAACTTTTCGAAGGGCTCCATGGTACGGCTCACAGCCAAAAACTAAGGCTACTTACACTGGGGTATGTCAGAGATTGCATCTGGTGATCTGGGGTGCAAGTGGGGCCAGTAAATACATTTTAGCAATTCGGTGGTATTGCACCTTTAAGAGGGAATGTATGGACCTAGCTCGGGCACAATTCTATTAATAAACTTACAAGATCAAAGCAACAACAACAAAAAAAAAATCAGACTTGGCACAATGAATTAAGAAGCTCTCTCATATACAGATGTGGACATATTTGTAGGTACCCTTACAACACACTGAAACAATGCTTCCTTCGTCCGAAAGTAGTGAAATTAAAATTGAACAGTATATGTCCAGCATTAGAAAACATAATAAATAATTGGATTATAGTGATACATCAAACTACTTGCTTTCCTGAATTAGAATCACACGTCTTCAAGCTTCTAATCAGTCATTCAGCTTATTTAAACAGAGAGAAGTAGTCACTCTGCTGTTTGGTATCATAATATGCACCACACAGAACTTGGACCATAGAAAGCAAAGGAGAGTTGTCTGAGGAAATCAGAAAGAAAATTACACACAAGCATGGCAAAGGCTTTACGAGCACCTCAAAGCAGCTTGAGGTTCCTGTGACTACAGTAACAATTAATATAAAGAAATTTAAAGTCCACGGGGCTGTAGCCATCCTCCATGGACATGGCCACAGGAGGAAAATCGACCCCGGATTAAACAGAAGGATAGTGAGAATGGTAAAAAAGAGCCAAGGAAAACTTCCATAGATAAAAGCTGAACTCTAAGGTCCAGGAACAACGCTTTTTTAAGCTACAGTAGGCTCCATGGAAGAAGACCCATGCCAACTCTACTTTAAAAAAAACCCAAAACATAAAAAAACAGACTGGAATTGGTTTAAAATGCATATTGACAAGCCACAGTGTTTCTAGGAGAATGTCCTTTGGACAGATGAGTTAAAACTGGAGATTTTTGGCAAGTCACATCAGCTCTATGTTCACAGACAAAAAAAATAATCTTTTAAAGAAAAGAACACCATACATACTGTAAAACATGGAGGAGGTGGCTCGATTAAGTTTTGGGGGCAACTTTGCTGTATCTGGCATGGGGTGCCTTGAATCTATGCAGGGCACAATGACATCTCAAGACTATAAAGGTATTCTGAAGTAAAACCTACAGTTCAATGTCACAAATCTCTGTCTCGGTTGTGGTCATGGGTCCTCCAACAGGCTAATGACCCAACCCACTAAAAACACGCAGATAAAAGCACCCAATAATGGATAACAACAAAATATTGGACTAATCGTAAGTGACCTTCTATGAGCCCAGATCTGAATCCTATTGAACATCTATGGAAAGAGCTGAAACATGCAGTCTGTAGAAGACTACCATCCAACCTGAGACAGCTGGAGCAGTTTGCTCAGGAAGAGTGAACCAAACTACCTGTTGTCAGGTGCAGAAGTCTTATTGAGAACTACAGAAATTGCTTTATTGCAGTGATTGCCTCTAAAGGTTGTGCAACAAGATATTAGGTGAAAGGTCCATGGCATTTTCATTTGTTTTACTCTTTCAAATATTCTGTTGAATCAAAAATCAAAGTCTGATTTCTATTAAATATGGAACAGACAGTGATGGATTCCAATTACTTTTGTCAGTTTCAAGTTATTTCAAACAAAAATATGGGTTCTTTTTTTGTAGACGGTTACCACCTAATTTGTCCACATCTGTACATGGTATGCAGCACTTAGACCAAAGGCTAAGTATCTGCTTATTTATTTGAACCAAGGCTGAGTAACGAGAGCATTCCCAATCAATTTTAAAAGTTGGAACCTATGCTCCAATTTGAAAAAAAGATGTCCTTACTACAGGATCATTTCATCAAGGTACTTTAAATAGCGAAAAACATTTGGTAGGTTGGTGAAATTGTGAACCAGCGGGTCTCATTTGCCACTCATCCTTTGTCAAACTTAAAAGATATCACCCAACCCAGTGAGACAATTCTATCTACAATTATTTCAGCAGTGCTTTTCTTTTGTTCTTGTGAAAGCTTTTACATAATCTTATTATAAAATCACTACCCCAGACAATTCTATTTTCTACTCCTTTAAATACAAATTCATACTGATTTCCAATAAAGAGCTAACAAATGAGGATAAACACAATAAACTCACAGTCCTTCCATCTCATGAACAAGCCACAACATAAACCTATGTTCTACGCTTAATTTGTAACCGATTCAGCAATTGGATTATTCAATATGACTGAATTACCGTGCTGAAGCAGACTGCATATGTGCATCAATGCCAGTGAAGATAACCCTCTTTTAAATGTGTGTCATGTTAAAACTACGGATAACCAAACACATGCAATTAAAGGTTAGTCCATATGGGCAAAAAAAAAAAAAAGTCAACAAAACAAACAGTCGAACAGATAGAAGTTGACTCCTGACACGACTGACATGTATTACAAGCTTATGATAAAGCAGGCAGCAGTTACAGTAAATTCCACACACACAAAAAAGTTGCATTCACTTGGGTGCATATTTACCTTCCTCGTCACCCACATTTTGTTTTCTTTTTTTCCGAGATTTTGAGTTCTTCTTAGATTTCAGTTCCTGTACCTCCTGAATCCGCTGGTGTACTGCAAGTAGAAATCAGCAGCTTAGCACTAGAAATAGTGTTGAAATAAGTAGAACCCTAGATCTATCTTAGTATGTCAGTCAGTATGGAATAATAGTTATAAATAAACTAAAAAAATGGTAGCTTTAATTATGTTTTGGGTGTTTTAAAACAAAAATATCTGCAAAATCTGTAATTTGGATTTATAAGTAAAATTAAATGTGTTGTATGGGAGCATCAACCTGCCATTAAAAGGCACACGCCCTATATTTCCTTTGAAATATCAAGATACAGATGTATTATATCCATTCATATGTATGCAGCAAAGCTTTATCATCAACGCTGCTATAAAGAAAGTATTATTTCTGCTTGTAAAATCTACGATGTAGTGACAATGCACTAGAAAGCCTAAATGATGTCAGATGTATAATAATGTATGGTCACCCTCTTGCTATAATGTATGAGTGTTACAGTTTTCATCTGATCAGGTCTAATTTTTCAGCCATGTCATCTATTTAAAATGTATAGTTGGTATGTGTATGTATTGTTTGTAGATGTTAGATGGATTCTCAAAAACTTATAATCAGTCAGTATCTGAGCATATGCTTAGGAGTGTACAGAAATTGTATTTCCTGTGTGAGCAAATTCAGACCATAATTACCATAATGAGATGAAGTACTGTTGTCTTTACCCTCATAATTACCCATCCTAGCTCAATACCTAAAGGTGGGTACATACTACACACCTGACAGAAATTTCTGCAGATGATGGTCGTTCATACACACTGAACGGCCATCATCTGTGTCTTGCTGCGGGTCCCGGCAACCATGAGGCGTGTCAGGGGCGTGTCCCACCCCCCTCTCCGCGGCAGCCGCTGTGTGTGTACGGGCAGTCTGCAGACATATCTGTCCATCGGCTGTGCAGCACAGCCAATGCAATATGTCGGTGAATGCCGACGTTCACCGACATATCGCGGGTACACACTGCCCTATGGGCAACAGATACATTG